>JASAUF010000140.1:0-601250 GCA_030180095.1 Magnolia changhungtana | reverse complement strand
AGACCTGGTACTGTATTGTTGGGGCTGTGGTACTGGGGATAGAAGACATTAAACTTACGCATTTGGTATATTTTAGAACTGTACTTGTATTTATTTAACCTGGTAATGTTATCACACTCTAGAGACTCATCATAGTTTATATATTTTATCTATTTATCATAGTCTTCCGCTTGCAAAATTAACTGTCTCTGGAGTATGATATGCTGTTTTGGCTTAATCTCACTCATGTTCAATGCACGAATACAGTTAACATTCAATCATCATTCATTTTGTTGCATAAGTGATGTTCTGGAACTCGGGAGTTGAGTTTATGCTCGACCCCCGATTTTCAGGGCATTACAGAAAGTTCACAATCACATGCATCCCATGAATGGAAACTTCACCTGGAAGCAATGCATCACATGCATCAACTGAACCCAAGCACAGTTAAAGGAGTAGAATTTATGTCCAGTGAGCAGCCCATTGTAGAACTTTTGCCAAGAATCATAAGAATTCTTGCTTTGGATATGATTGGCAAAATGGAATAGTAATGGCAACCCCAAATAGTTGGCGCAAGGCTATAATGATGGGTTGAACACAATAATGAAAATTTGCACATGAGGTGCGTATATTTATTAGCTTTGTTCACCTGTGAAGATGTCTCCTGATCATGTTCTGTATTTCTTGGTAATCCCAGAGATTGCAAATAGAGTTTCCTACCAATCTGAAGTTCTATCGAACCAATGTAGCAAAAACAATAGCTACATACAAGGCAGTCAACCTGCAAAACATAAGAAATTAGTGAGTGATATGTATATATGAGAGGCCAATGTAAGATGAGTGAAACTAAACCACTACATGACCTCCACACTTGTTGGATAGCGGTTACTCATCCACCATACACATGGGACGTGGCGTATATGTATTTCAATGCCAACCACCAAAATAGTCAGCCCCACTGTGAGTGCAGCAAAGCCCAAAAATCACACCGAGTGACTGATCTTAACCATACATCCAATTAATTTGGACATTTTACCATTTTTCCTCTTAGGCATATGTTGGATACAAATTGGATGGCTACATACATCCAATAAGTGTGATTTCAGGACACGATACATCCAATAAGTGTGATTTCAGGACATGTACAGTGGATGAGGCACCACCATCAAGAAATCACAGAGAAACCATATAGAAGTATAGCCCAAGAGTATGAAGAAACTGCAAATTCCAAAGAAAGAATGGAAAAATGAAAGATTAGATAGAGATAAAAGCAAAAACATGGTCATTGGCACAACCTTATTTGAACTGTGTTGAGCACCAACAAGCATTTGGTCCCTAAAAACCAACTCCCCCTCTTTGAATTCCAAGCTTGCACAGACAGCTGCAAATGCCAATCCAAATTGAATATATCACAATTCATGAGAAGTACAATAAAAGTGAATAGACAGTGCAAATAGATCATGCTAAGGGAGTGTTTGGGTTGAGGGTATACTACGGAAAGCAAATAATTTTCCTTTGATTTGACATTTCCTTTTTTTTCTTTTTTCTCTTTTTCTTTTTTTCTTTAGAAAGGCTTTCATTTGACATTTTTCTCTGTTTGATAAACATAAAAGGAGAAAGAAATCAATTTCCTTTGCTAAGTAAGGGAGTAAAACTTTTTTTTCGAAATATCAATTGGTGGGAAAAGAGGTTTCTCCTTTTTCTTTCTTGTATTAATCCTAGTTGTTTATTTAATCAGGCACCCAAGAAAAAGTGGCTGAGGCCTACGACATTGTAGCCATCAAATTCCAGGGCCTAAATGTCGTTACCAACTTCGACATAAGCCGCTATGATGTGAAAAACATCGCCAACAACAATCTCCCCGTTGGTGGGACCACTAACAAAAACAAAGCATCAGAATCATCATCATCTGACACTAAGAGCGCCGAATCACCACCGCAAATTGACAGCCCCTTCTCATCTCAACCATCAACGACCCTCATCTTTGCCTCTAGGCCCATCAAACAGGACCCACAAGACTACTACTCTCTTCTAGCATTTGAAGACCCATCTCAAACCAATGTAAAGAACATCACCAACTTCCAGAGTCTCTCAAAATCCAAATGGATTTTACCATAGCCATAAATCAGAGCAATGGGTCTATCTTAAATGGTGGAAGCATCCCACAGCATAACCCATCATCTATTCCTTTTGCCACTCCCATTTCTGTGGGAAGTAGTTATGATGGTTCTACTTATGGAAGCTTGGCCACACAAACTGTCCATCATGCCTTTCAATCTGCAAAGCCTAATCTGGAAGTTTTTCAGACACCCATATTTGGAATGGAATGATAGAAGAAGTGGAGATTGGAGAATTTGGTATGAGAGTGGACCACACTTACATGGACGGATGTTATGGACTGACTGTGGAGTAAGAATAACAGACTAACAGAAAAGTTATGTTGTGTTCTTTTACTTTTGATACTGACCAAAGATTTATATGAGTTTAATGTGAAAGATGTCATTTGTACCTTTCCGGCTGTGAAAATTATATGGGGGAATGATCACAAGCCCTCGAGCTAGTAGGGCCCACCTTGATGTGGTACTGCCAACTAATATCTAGCTCCATCGAGAATGTAGGTGGGCCACTACAAAGGGAACAATGGAGGATATTGGAGAGGGTGATGCGCACTATAGAAGCTTTCTGATAGAATGTGGGGCCACCATGTTTTGTTTATATGTCATCTAAACCATTCATCAGTTGTGGCACACCACCACGAAGAAATTATAATAAATAAATAAACAACCCTAAAATCTCATGCCCTTCTAGACTTAAAAAGCATCAAAATGAACAAACCACATCAAAACCCTAAAACCTGAAGAAAGCGAGATCGGCAAAGAACACACCTTCTCCGCCATAGGATCTCGAAGATCGCTTCTTCCTCTGCAGCAACAGAAACTGATGATGATCAAACCAATCTATATCTCTACAACATCCCGCAATAAATCAAGAAAATGAGAGCTCAAATCCCATCGTCATTACTGCCTGAGAGAGAGATGAAAGGGGGCAGAGAGAGCGGAAGGGAATCAGGGGCGGAAGGGAAGAGAGAGCGAGAAATGGGGCAGGGGAATTGGGGACGGAGAGAGAGAGAGAGAGAGAGAGAGAGAGAGAGAGAGAGAGAGAGTGAGTGAAGGCGTCTGATGCGAGAGAGAGCGAGAGGGTGAGGGAGCGCAGGAGATCTGGCTCCGAGCGAGGGAAAGGGAGAGGCCGAGTGCGCGAGAGAGGAGAGAGAGAGAGAGAGAGAGAGAGAGAGAGAGAGAGAGAGAGAGAGAGCGAGCGTTTGGGTTTTGGGAAGATGGGCGGGGGCGCGAGAAGGGAAATTTACGAATTTGGGGATGCGGCTTTGCTGGATATCAGTTCATCCAACTCTGTACGGCCTACTTTAGTGTATGTCTGAACATGATTTCCTGAAGATGGGCGTGAGCCCCACCATAATGCGTGTCAAATATCTACCCCATCAGTCAGATGCACCATTCCATGGTGGGCCCAGAGATTAAAAATCAAGTCAATCTGTGACTTTTGTGGGCCACACCATATACAAAAGTTGAGAGGGGTTACCCTCCATTAAAACATTCATAATTATTTTTTGGGCCCACCGAGATGTGGTCCACAAATCCAGCCCATCCATTATGTGTGTACCACTTGGATGAGGGATCATACCAAGTTTCAAATGCATCCAAATTCCAGGTGGGGCCTACCAAGTGCTTTTATATGTTTTAGGCATGTCTTCACATGATTTTAGATGGTATGGCCCACCAAAGTTCCGTATACGGCTGATTTTTGGGATATCCCACAATTTAAAGGGGACCCATCAAATGCATGGTGTTGATGTTTGACACACGTCATGGTGGGGCCCACACAGCTTGACCTCATGGGGACGGCATGGATTAATCACATACATCATGGTGGGCCTACAGAGCACCAACCACCAAAAATACATGAATGAATAGAAAACACAAACATCAGCTTGATCCAAAACTTCTATGGCCTCCAAGAAATTTTAAATGGTAGAGGTTCAATTACACTATTTTAGATGGTATGGCCACCTGAGTTTCGTATAGAGGTGATTTTTGGGATATCCTATGATTTAAAGGGAACCCATCAAATGCAAGGCGTTGGTGTTCAACATGCATCATGGTGGAGCCCACACAAGTTGACCTCATGGGAAGTTCCCATGTGTGTGTGTGTGTGTATATAAGTATTTCAAAAGTCAGTTTATCCATCAGCACACTATCAATGATTGGGACCTCCTGTGTGATAGGAATTAGGTTTGTTGCTTCTTTCACAACCTGTTGTTCCTTCACTAGCATCTTTTCAGTTTCATTGAATGAAGTTGCATCTTTTCCAAATGCATTTCTTCAATCTTCTTTTCCAGTAAACTCACCATAGTCCATAACAAATTAATGTTGAGTGACATAAATATTGACATAAATATCATAAGAGGCCATTTCTGGATACCTCTGCCAAATATCACAGAACTTCAACTGCTAAAAATTATTTTGCTGTTTAATCTAAAAGAAATAAATATTGGCGTGATTTAATGCCATTTTCAAAAATAAATGCAATAACTACTAATTTTATTTTTTATTTTTTTAAAAAAATCCGTTATGCAGTTCTCACTAAAAAAATCAGCATCATCTAAAGACCAACTAACTAGAATCAGCTACGCGAATCCTGTTCTGCCATTGCACTCCATCAAGGACCATTTTCTCAGATAAACTAATTCTTATGAAGGAGATGCATCCCTGAATATGCTCATTTAGTCAATCACCTAGGTTACAACATTGCAATAAGATTTATATCAACGAAAGAAATACTAAAACCATATATTTTCTTATGGTTTCTCTGCAACATTAGCAAAATAAGCTAATTCTACAACTAGGCAGGTTTCTCTGCAACATTAGCAGAATAAGCTTATTCTACAACTAGACAGCTTCCCAGTGACATTTGTAGAATAAGCTTATTCTACAATATGTGTGGAGCCCATCATGATCTGTACAAGGTTCCACTGTCCATCATGTGTGCCCCCCTCATTTTCCTTTTGGAGGACAAAAATCAGGCAGGTCCCAAAACTCGGGTGGGTCACACCATATAAAATCATCATGCCCAAATCTGCTAAAATTACATGGTGTGGCTCATTTCTATTTTAGAATGGTCTGATCTTTTGGGTGTTAATCCATCCTTGTGGGGCGCGTCTTATAAATAGATTGTATGGCAAACACAAAACATGGCGAGCTTCCCATCCCAATCATTTGCATCTACCAAAGAGAAAAGAACACAACATTGTAACCTTGGATAATATTGAGTGCCATAAACCTGTAGTAGGCATCAGCCCAAGAACAGTCAAAGATAAATTCTCCATACAAGTGACTACAATTCAAAGTAACTAAAATATATAGTTCAACTACTATCAAACCGAAGCAATTAAAAGCTGATTGTAAAAGTTAAAGATAACCATTTAAACAAGAAAAAGTAACAAAAACATAACATGGACTGAATTGCATATGCTAAACCTTTTAAGATAAAGTGGAACAACACCTACAATATTTTCATATGTATTTATCCTAAGCAATAAGATGCTAAGGCACCCATCCTGTTTCCTAAAATCATTTCAGATAAGATATCAAAAAAAGGTCTGAGGGTACAAGTTGATGCTGGTAACTATATGATATACATAAGAACTCTCATTTATTATGTATTCATGGCAGACCATCTAAAGAGAAGAACAGATCCAAGTGTTTAGAAACTCATGATGACATGATATGATGCAATGATCAAACCTGCACTTTAAACAATTGACAAAATGCAACTAAGAATGGATCTTTCAACTACAAACTTTAAAAGAAAAAATCTGATCGTTATATAACCTTTCAAGCCTGAAGACTAATTTAATTTCCATGATAAATGAATCAGATTATAGAACCTGAATTGTAAATTGTAGTATATTAACCACAAGCTCATGTGATGAGAACTCGAAATGTGATTCAAGATCATGATAGACCAAGGGACACCTGAGAGCTGATTGGAGGTCACCATTCTCCCGATAACCATAGTAGAACATGTGCATAGGGTAAATAATTTCTATGGCCCTAAAAAGTTTCTATAATTTTCCAGAGATTTGGATTTGCCCTATTTTTGGCCTCATTGGCTAAAATAAGTTGGCAAAATGGATGGACAAGGTAAATAAGACACACACATTGTGGTAAGGCCCACATAGCTTTGACACCAGCTAGCTGGCTAGCATTGGGTGCACTAGTTAAATCGCCTATTGATTTTCGGCAAACATCAAGTACGCCCCAGTCAAGGATTGCGTATTGAGTAACCCAATTAGATTACCGTACTGATTAAACCCTATTGAGCCCACTTTGAATGTGTGTGTCTTATCCACACTGTCCATCTGGTACTTCAGCTCATTTTAATGGTTAATATCATATGTAGTATGATCCGGGGGGTAATTAGTCAAATTAAGTGTAATGATCAGTAAAATAAAAGTTTTGGATCAAACTGATTTTTATTTTTCCTCTTCATCTGGCCCTATATGACCTAATCAACATATTGGATGTCAAATAAACAGTATAGTGGGCATCAGGAGGATATTAATGATAGATATATAATAATTTTATAATTTATTATATATATATATATATACACGTATGTATGTATGTATGAGAAAAGGTTCCATACGGTCTAGCTCATGGGAACTTCTCATATGATCGAGCTGTGTGGGCCCCACCGTGATGGGTGTTGAACATCTACCCAATCAGTCAGATGCACCATTCCATGGTGGGCCTGGGGCTTAAAAATCATAATAAAAATCACAAGTCAATCCGTGAATTTTTTGGGCCACACTACATACAAAAGTTGAGAGGGGTTACCCTCCATTAAAATATTCATAATCATTTGTTGGGACCACTGAGATGTGGTTCATAAATCCAGCCCATCCATTATGTGTGTCCCACTTGGATGAGGAGTCTGACCAAGTTTCATATGCATCAAAATTTCAAGTGGGCCCCACCAAGTGATTTTATATGTTTTAGGCATTTCTTCACATGATTTTAAATGGTATGGCCCACCTAAGTTCCGTATACGGTTGATTTTTGGGATTTCCCATAATTTAAAGGGGCCCATCAAATGCACGGTGTTGATGGTTGACACGCATCACAGTGGGGCCATAGAGCCCTACCATATCTAATGATCAAGTAGCTTTTATTTTATTTTATGATAAATGTGTGTGAGTTTTGCATTTGCTCTAAATTTGTGGTGACTCGTTTATAGAAATAGTGGCAATGATATAGGGTTATCCAGACCAACCAAATAATGGTTCTAGTTGTAGATGGATAATATGTATATATTTTCTTATATAAAACTATCTTAACCATCCAGTAAATGGTCCCTTACATGTACGGTTGTCAATATGGTGTATGCTATAAATGATAGTAAACGCACAATATTCGGATTTGAAAGTATTTTCTTTCTTTATTTTTTTTTTCACCAAAAATGCCCTAACCCTTGTCCTCTCTCTCACTCTCACTGTTTTTGCTGCCCGACCTCTCAATTTCCTGCATTCACGGCACAGACGGTCCCTCTCAATCTCTCTCATTTAGACATTTCTCCCCCTCCAAAAACCCTCTTTGCTGCATTGCGCCCGTCTCGCTCGATCGTGGAGACCGTGGCAACCCCCTGCCATTGATGTTCGATCTGAGTGCAATGGCGTTGTGGGTCAGCAGCAGCTGCAGAGATTCCTATTCAGCAGCTGTAACGCAAATCCCAATTCCACCGCAAGAACGAGGAGGCAGAGGAACCGCTGCTGCTCGGCTATCGTGATCGATGCTCTGTCATCAGCCGGAACGACAGGGATCCGATGGGGATCGAGCCATCTGTAGGGCTCGTGGGAGGAGATGGAGGATGATGTTGTCCTCCGATCAGACGACCTCAATGGATTCTCCTCTGCTTCCGTCTTCAATGGCTACGCCGGATTCTCGTCCGTCGAATTTCTCAGGTCAGCATCTCTCCTTGCAAAATAGTAGACTCTGACATATGCATGGTAGGATTTGTAGCTGTAGTTCTTCTCTCAGATGGTATGGTGTTCGATCAACCAATTTGCTCGCATGTGGGGCCCACCTCTGAGTTATCTAAACTGATAATATGATTGGCCCCATGATGGACAACCAAGATCTCTCTATCATGGTGACCCAAACTGTCCCACTCATACCTCCGCCAATTACGGACTCCAATTGCAAGCTACTCAACGGGTGGCCATGATCATCTAACTGGAAGGGCCAGCATTTTGTCGATCTTGATTAATTGCATGGTGAACCCTTGGTATATCCAAGATGCCCTCTAAATCTCCCTTGGTATATCCAAGATGTCTGATCATGCATTGATTTAATGTGGATCTCTAGAAGTTATGGTATTTTAATTAGACCAAGCTATTTATCTTGCATCGTATGTCTTGGGTCATTATTTTGTTCACGATCATGTTAGTGGAAGCTTCATTTCGGTTAAAACACCCGTTATGTTATTAGATCAACAACAATTCAATGCTCTGTCGAAATCCAATCAAATCAGATGCAAGCTAATCAGAACAGTTACAATTTGATCAGATTAGTTAAAAGTGCAATCAGATATGTTCTAAATACATTTACTGCATATGTATCCTAATTTCTCTTGATCTTTCATATGTTAAAACTCATTTTTTACATGCTTATTGATCTCTGAACTGACCAACAGATTTTTGATGATTTAAATAGGACTATGCACATCTAATCATCTAAAGTCCATATCAACCATTATTAATTATAAATTACAATCATTACATCAAATCAAAATTTTGTTTATGGTATGGTTCTTGTGCCTTCAACCGTACTTAGGAGTGCCAATAATAAAAGTTTTAAATACACAAAATTTGTTTTCATAGTTCTACAACTTCTCAAATTGACCTGAAATTGGCCAAGCCAACTTGACTCGGTTGAATTTGATTTCTATTAATGAATAAAAAATCTGATTTCTAACTGGAAACATTTGCCAATACTTTAACAGCAAATAGCTGAAAGAATGCCTCCCAAAGAATATATAATCTAACATCTTTCAATTTGATTTCTGTTTGGGTAATTGAGAATAAAAATCTGATCTCAATTGAAGATGATAACCAAAAAAAAATTGCATCAACGGACATAATATCCTAATGGAATTATACATAATTGATTATTTGGTAGATGCCTCCTTTTTAAACAACTGCATTCTCATCTAATTGTAGAATTCATTCTCTCCAACTGTTATACTTATTGGCTATTTAGTAGATGCCTTTCTTGTTTAGTAACTTCATCTCTATTCATGTTTCAAGTAAAGACTTTGCAAATCTACAAAATGAGAGACCTTAAAAGGTGATGGAAGCAACTTCATTGCAATAAATGCTCCCAAATTCATAGATTGTAGCTTGATTCCCAAACAATGGACTTTGGAGTTTGTCAAATTCAAATCCAATGTTCCCAAATTCATAGATTGTAGCATTACAACCAAAATGCCAAATTTAAAAACAAACAAAAACAAAATGCATGTATATGAATGTATGTGTGGATGTAGGAATATATGAAACACTACAACAAAAAGGGGATTAGTCGGCACTTTTGGAGTCGCATTGTACTGGCGCTGAGCAAAATAGGGAGCTGCTAAATGAAGTGTATAAATACAAAAAAAAGGGTGTGTTTGAGTAGTTTTGTTCTATGATTTAAGTGTCAATCATAGTCAGTTTCAGAAAATTTTCAACAACAGTCCATATTCAAGGAGGAAACGGCAAAGGATCGAAGGGTTAGAATCTCCTAATCCAACAAAGGGCCCACCTGATCAATGATCTGAGTCATGGAAAGCCCCCTTTTTCTATTTTTTTCTTTATTTTATTGATTTATTTATTTTTTTTAAAAAAAACATGGTTTTGTGGTTCTAGAGCTGTAAATGTGTGTTATATGAACTTGTGTAGAATTGGAGTGACTTTGAAAACTTGAATGATTTTAATGAGGTTTTTCTTCTTCTTCTTCTTCTTATTCTTCTTTCTGGGATTCGAATTTCCTTGTTTGGTTTTGGATCTGTGATTGAATGGTGCAAGAATTTCTAGAGAATAGTGACAACTTTGAATTGGATTTCGTTCTGTTGGGGTCTTTTTTATTGAACTATTGAGGTTTTTAGAGAGAGTTTTCTTCTATAGTATGTGACTTTGTTTGGGGATTGGGATTTCTTTCTTCCTGAGTTTTGTTTGTTGAGAATTGTTGTTTTTATTGATTTTCATTTTCCTTTAGGTGCAGAAAAGCAGTATGAACTAGAACAAGGATATTCAGATCTGGGTATTATCGTAGAGCTTTTTCTTTTCTCTTTTCTTGATTTTAATTAAAGAATGAACTATTAGTGATTTAGCATGAAATAGGGGAATGATCACATAGCTGTTAGGGGCATTACCATATAATGCATTACCATATTCATCATGAGATACCAACTTATGTACCTATCATTGCAGTTTATCTTGGGTTAAACAAAGTTTTATTGCATTAGTGCTATCAGTAATCAGCCAGCATGGATTGGTGCTGCTTTTGTCTAACTTGTATTGATTATTAGGCTTTGGGAGAGTGCTTTGTTATGTAAATTGCATTCGATTTTTTTCCTGTTAGCATCATGGAAAAATTGTCACACTTAAGTGTGCAGAACTTAGTTGTATTACATAAATAAAGTGACGGGGCCTTCTTTTGTTCTAAAAATTATATCATTTACAAGTATGAAATGAAAAATTCAGTTGGACTCCTTTCATAAGGCTGTGGGTAGGTCATTGAGAAGAAATTTCTACACGCAGGTTTTTTGTATCTCGTTTCTATGTGTAATCCCACTGCCTACTTGACACCTAAGCTATGCGTTCTATTGTATTCCTTCTAAATTAATAGTGAGTCAGAAATTATGATGTTCTCTACATGGTTTTCAGCTTTGGAAGTGATATTCCAAGATCAATGCAATAGAAGAATTTCTTTAAAACATTTGCAAAGGCTTCAACTTCAACAAACATAGGGAGGACTCGTAGCTGCAAATTCTCCAAGATGGAAGAGGATACTTCTTCGAATCTTTTCTGAGCGAAAAGGGCGTAACCTATTACCTATAACCTAAACTTATAACCTATTACCTACCATTCACCTAAACCTAAATCCTAAACCTTAACCTATAACCTAAGATCTAAACCTAAACCTAAAACCTAAATGTATTCTCAAATCCCTAAACCTAAACCTACACCTAATCCTAATCTCGACTCTCTAACCTAAACCTATGCTTAACCTTGAAAACCCAGATCTAAACCCGATCCCAAACCCAAACCCGATTCCCAAAACCTAAACCCAAACCAATTCTCAATTCCCTAAACCTATACCTTATAACCTAAACCTAAACCTTATAACCTAAACCTAAACTCCGAACCTAAACCTTAACCTAAACCTATAACCTTAACCAAAACCAAAACCTATGACCTAAAACCTTAACCTAAACCAAAACCTATTACCTATAACCTAAACTTATAACCAATTACCTACCATTCACCTAAACCTAAATCCTAAACTTTAACCTATAACCTAAGATCTAAACCTAAACCTAAAACCTAAATGTATTCTCAAATCCTTAAACCTAAACCTACACCTAATCCTAATCTCAACTCCTGAACCTAAACCTAAGCTTAAACTTGAAAACCCAAACCTAAACCCGATCCCGAACCCGAACCCCCGATTCCCTAAACCTAAACCCAAACCAATTCTCAATTCCTTAAACCTATACCTTATAACCTAAACCTAAACTCGAACCTAAAACTAAACCTAAACCTTAACCTAAACCTATAACCTTAACCTAAACCAAAACCTATGACATAAAACCTTAACCTATTACCTATAACCTAAACTTATAACCTATTACCTAACATTAACCTAAACCTAAAACCTAAACCTTAACCTAAACTTCAAAACCCGATCCTGAACCCGATTTCCTAAACCTAAACCTTAACCTATTCTCAAATCCCTAAACCTAAACCTACACCAATCCGAATCTCAACTCCCTAACCTAAACTTAAACCTAAACATGAAAACCCAAGCCTAAACCCGATCCCGAACCCAAACTCGATTTCCTAAACCTAAACCTTAACCTATTCTCAATTCCTGAAGCTATAACCTATAACCTAAACCTAAACCTAACCTAAACCCATAACCTTAACATAAACCCAAAACCTAAACCAAAACCTATAACCTTAACCTAAACCAAAACCTCAGAACCTAAACCTTAACCTAAACTTATAACCTTAACCTAAACCTAAAACCAAAACCTAAACCTATAACCCAAACCTAAAAACTAAAACCTAAACCTAAACCTATACCTATACCTATAACCTAAACCAAAACCTATAACCTTAACCTAAACAAAAACCTATAACCTAAACCTTAACCTATAACCTATAACCTAAACTTATAACCTTAACCTAAACCTTAAACCAAAACCTAAACCTATAAGCTAAAACCTAAACTTAAACCTAAACCTTAACCTTTTCTCAATCCTTAAACCTAAACCTACACCAAATCCTATTCTCAACTCCCTAACCTAAACCTAAACCCGAACTTGAAAACCCAAACCTAAACCCGATCTCGAACCCGAACCCAGTTTCCTAAACCTAAACCTTAACCTATTCTCAATTCCCAAAGCTATAACCTATAACTTAAACCTAAACCGAACCCGAACCCAAACCAATAACCTTAACCTATAACCTAAACCTATAACCTTAACCTAAACCTAAAACCAAAACCAATATTTATAAGCTAAAACCTAAACCTAAACCTAAAACCTAATGGTATTCTCAAATCCCTAAACATAAACCTAATCTCAATCCCAATCTCAAGTCCCCAACCTAAACCTAAACCTAAACTTCTAAACCCGATCCCAAACCCGAACCCGATTTCCTAAACATAAACCTTAACCTATTCTCAAATCCCTAAACCTAAACCTACACCTAATCCTAATTTCAACTCCCTAACCTAAAGCTAAACCTAAACATGAAAACCCAATTTCCTAAACCTAAACCTAAACCTATTCTCAAATCCCTAAACCTAAACCTCTAACCTAAACCTATAAACTAAAACCTAAACCTAAACCTAAACATAACCTAAACCAAAACCTATAAACTTAACCTAAACCAAAACCTATAACCTATTACCTAAAACCTAAACCTATAAGCTTAACCTAAACCTAAAACCAAAACCTATAACCTTAACCTAAACCAAAACCTATAACCTAAACCAAAACTCAGTAACCTAAACCTTAACCTAAACTTATAACTTTAACCTAAACCTAAAACCAAAAACCTAAACCTATAACCTAAACCTATAAACTAAAACCTAAACCTAAACCTAAACCTAATCCTTAACCTATTCTCAAATCTCTAAACCTAAACCTACACCTAATCCCAATCTCAACTCCCTAACCTAAACCGAAACCTAAACCTAACCTTGAAAACCCAAGCCTAAACCCGATCCCGAACTCGAACCCGATTTCCTAAACCTAAACCTAAACCTTAACCTATTCTCAAATCCCTAAACCTAAACCTACACCAAATCCCAATCTCAACTCCCTAACCTAAACCTAAACCTAAAAATGAAAACCCAAGCCTAAATCCGATCCCGTACCCGAACCCGATTTCCTAAACCTAAACCTTAACCTATTCTCAAATCCCTAAACCTAAACCTACACCAAATCCTAATCTCAACTCTCTAACCTAAACCTAAACCTGAACTTGAAAACCCAAACCTAAACCCGATCCCGAACTCGAAGCTGAACCCTGTTTCCAAAACCTAAACCTTAACCTATTCTCAATTCCCAAAGCTATAACCTATAACCTGAACCTAAACCGAACTTAAACCTATAACCTTAACCTATAACCTAAACATATAACCAAAACCTAAACTTATAAGCTAAAACCTAAACCTAAGCCTAAAACCTAAATGTATTCTCAAATCCCTAAACCTAAACCTAATCCCAATCCCAATCTCACGTCCCCAACCTAAACCTAAACCTAAACTTCTAAACCGATCCCAAACCCGAACCCGATTTCTAAACATAAACCTTAACCTATTCTCAAATCCTTAAACCTAAACCTACACCAAATCCCAATCTCAACTCCCTAACCTAAACCTAAACCTAAACATGAAAACCCAAGCCTAAACCCGATCCCGATCCCGAACCCGAACCCGATTTCCTAAACCTAAACCTTAACCTATTCTCAATTCCCAAAGCTATAACCTATAACCTATAACCTAAAGCTAAACCCAACCTAAACCTATAACCTTAACATAAACCCAAAACCTAAACCTTAACCTAAACCAAAACCTATAACCTTAACCTAAACCAAAACTCAGTAACCTAAACCTTAACCTAAACTTATAACCTTAACCTAAACCTAAAACCAAAACCTAAACCTATAACTTAAACCTATAAACTAAAACCTAAACCTAAACTTATAACCTAAACCAAAACCTATAACCTTAACCGAAACAAAAACCTATAACCTAAACCTTAACCTATAACCTATAACCTAAACTTATAACCTTAACTAAACCTAAAACCAAAACTTAAACCTATAAGCTAAAACCTAAACCTAAACCTAAAACCTAAATGCATTCTCAAATCCCTAAACCTAAACCTAATCCCAATCCCAATCTCAATCTCAACTCCCCAACCTAAACATAAACTTCAAAACCCGATCCCGAACCCGAACCCGATTTCCTAAACCTAAACCTTAACCTATTCTCAAATCCCTAAACCTAAACCTACACCAAATCCTAATCTCAACTCTCTAACCTAAACCTAAACCTAAACATGAAAACCCAAGCCTTAAACCCGATCCCGAACCCGAACTTGATTTCCTAAACCTAAACCTTAACCTATTCTCAAATCCCGAAGCTATAACCTATAACCTAAACCTAAACCTAACCTAAGCCTATAACCTTAACCTATAACCTTAACATAAACCCAAAACCTAAACCTTAACCTAAACCAAAACCTATAACCTTAACCTAAACCAAAACCTGTAACCTAAACCTTAACCTAAACTTATACCCTTAACCTAAACCTAAAACCAAAACCTAAACCTATAACCTAAACCTATAAACTAAAACCTAAACCTAAACAAAAACCTATAACCTTAACCTAAATAAAAACCTATAACCTAAACCTTAACCTATAACCTAAACTTATAACCTTAACCTAAACCTAGAACCAAAACCTAAATCTATAAGCTAAAACCTAAACCTAAATCTATACCTAAACCTTAACCTATTCTCAAATCCCTAAACCTAAACCTACACCTTATCCCAATCTCAACTCACTAACCTAAACCTAAATCTAAACTTGAAAACCCAAACCTAAACCCGATCCCGATCCCAAACCCGATTTCCTAAACCTAAACCTTAACCTATTCTCAATTCCCAGAGCTATAACCTATAGCCTAAACCTAAACCTAACCTTAACGTATAACCTAAGCCTATAATCTTAACATAAACCCAAAACTTAAACCTTAACCTAAACCAAAGCCTATAACCTTAACCTAAACCAAAACCTCAGAACCTAAACCTTAACCTAAAAACAAAACCTAAACCTATAAACTAAAACCTAAACCTAAACCTATAACCTAAACCATAACCTAAACTAAAACTTATAACCTTAACCTAAACTAAAACTTATAACCTAAACCTTATCCTATAACTTATAACCTAAACTTATAACCTTAACCTAAACCTAAAACCAAAACCTAAACCTATAACCTAAACCTATAAGCTAAAACCTAAACCTATACCTATACCTAAACCTTAACCTATTCTCAAATCCTTAAACCTAAACCCACACCCGATCCCAATATCAACTCCCTAGCCTAAACCTAAACCTAAACTTAAAAACCCAAGCCTAAACCCAATCCCGAACCCAAACCCGATTTCCTAAACCTATACCTAAACCTTAACCTATTCTCAAATCCCTAAACTTATACCTACACCAAATCCCAATCTCAATTCCCTAACCTAAACCTAAACCTAAACATGAAAACCCAAGCCTAAACCGGATCCCGAACTCGAACCCGATTTCCTAAACCTATACCTAAACCTTAACCTATTCTCAAATTCCTAAACCTAAACCTACACCAAATCCCAATCTCAACTCCCTAAACTAAACCTAAACCTAAACATGAAAAGTCAAGCCTAAAGCCGATCCCGAACTCCGAACCCGATTTCCTAAACCTAAACCTTAACCTATTTTCAATTCCCAAAGCTATAACCTATAACCTAAACCTAAACCTAACCTAAACCTATAACCTTAACCTATAACCTTAACATAAACCCAAAACCTAAACCTTAACCTAAACCAAAGCCTATAACCTTAACCTAAACCAAAACCCTCAGAACCTAAACCTTAACCTAAACCTATGACCTATAACCTAAACCTAAAACCAAAACCTAAACCTATAACCTCAACCAAAACAAAAACCTATAACGTATACCTTAACCTATAACCTAAACTTATAACCTTAACCTAAACCTAAAACCAAAACCTAAACCTATAAGCTAAAACCTAAACCTAAACCTATACCTAAACATTAACCTATTCTCAAATCCCTAAACCTAAACCTACACCTAATCCCAATCTCAACTCCCTAACCTAAACCTAAACCGAAACTTACACCTAATCCCATCTCAACTCCCTAACCTAAACCTAAACCTAAACCTAAACATGAAAACCCAAGCCTAACCAGATCCCGAACCCGAACCCAATTACCTAAACCTAAACCTTAACCAATTCTCAATTTCCTAAACCTATAGCTTATAACCTAAACCTAAACCTTAACCTAAAACTAAACCTAAACCTTAACCTAAACCTATAACCTTAACCTAAACCAAAACCTAAACTTATAACCTATAACCTAACAGTAACCTAAACCTAAAAGCTAAACCTATAACCTATAACCTAAAACCTAAACCTAAACCTAAAACCTAAATGTATTCTCAAATCCCTAAACCTAAACCTACACCTACACCTACACCTAATCCTAATCTCAACTCCCTAACCTTAACCTAAGCTTAAACTTGAAAACCCAAACCTAAACCTGATCCCGAATCCAAACCCAATTTCCTAAACCCTAAACCCTAAACCTATTATCAAATCCCAAAACCTATACTTATAACCTGAACCTAAACCTAAACCTAAACCTAAACCTGGAGGAGCTGGCGAGGTAGAGGGAGGAGCAGGACAGGCAGAGGGAGGAGCAGGAGAGGAGGATAGAGGATCAGCTGGCGAGGTAGAGGAGGATGAAGGGGGAGTTGGTGAGGCAGAGGGAGGATCAGGAGAGGAGGATGGCGGAGATGTGGGTGGAGCATGAGCGATGGATGACGGAGATGTTTCAGGCTTTTGCTGCACGCTTACCCACCGATGCCCCACCACCTCCGTCTTCATCTTTGTGATTTTTTGTTTATTTGTTTATGATGTTAAGTTTATATGTATTTATGCGTGAATGAATGTGATGCAGATAAGATTGTTTGTGTTTGGATTAATGTAGTTTATGTAGTTTGGGTTTAGATGGATGTGAATGTGAATATGATGAAATGTGTATATCAGGATGAATATGATGAAATATATTGTTAACATGTGTATATCAGGAATTTTTACGGATTTTGAGCTGGAATATTTTTTTTTTTAAAAGAAACTTTTGGCGACAAAAATTTTCGTTGCTAAAAGATGTCAGTTCATTTTTAGCAGCGAAAATTTTTGCTGCTAAAACTCTTGTATAGTATTTTTTAGCGACGAACATTTTTGCTGCTAAAACTTTATGTAGTTTAGGTTTAGATGGATGTGAATGTGAATACGATGGAATATATTGTTAACAGGAATTTTGTATGGATTTTGAACTGGAATATTTTTTTAAAAAAGAAACTTTTGGCGACGAAAATTTTCGTTTTATTTTTAGCAGCGAAAAGTTTCGCTGCTAAAAGTCTTGTATAGTATTTTTTAGTGACGAACATTTTCCCCGCTAAAACTTTATGTAGTTTGGGTTTAGATGGATGTGAATGTGAATATGATGGAATATATTGTTAACAGATATATATCAGGAATTTTGTACGGATTTTGAGTTGGAATATTTAAAAAAAAAAAACTTTTGGCGACGAAAATTTTCGTCACTAAAAGATATGCTAATTTAGTTTTAGCAGCGAAAATTTTCGCTGCTAAAAATAGACATATTTTGAAAATTTTTAGCTGTGAAAAGTTTTGAATAGTGTTTTTTAGCGACGAAAATTTTCGCCGCTAAAAGTTTATGTGAATATTTTTTTGAAAAAAGAAACCTTTGGTGACGAAAATTTTCGTCGCTAAAAGATATGTTAGTTTATTTTTAGCAGCAAAAATTTTCGCCGCTAAAAGTTTAAGAAAATGTTCCAAGTCTTTAGCGACGAAAATTTTCGTCGCTAAAGGTCTTATACAGCTAAAAGAAATTTATTACAGGTTGGCCAAAAATATTTGGAGTATTTAGCGACGAAAATTTTCGTTGCTAAAGGTCTAATGCACTATTTTTAGCTACGAAAATTTTCTTCGCTAAAAGTTTGTCGCTAAAAGTGACTTTGGGAGACAAAAATGAGTTTCGTCGCTAAAAACCTTCTTTTTAGTAGTGTAAGGTAACCAAGGTAATGAGAGTGGGTTAAATATCCTATCAAAGGTTATGAACGGATTTTCTAAAAGATTTAACTAATGGATGCACTAGAGTATGATTGAGACTAAGGATATACCTATAGGTTTGGTCTCAATACTCTAGTGAAGGCTTGAGATCATGTTCTTCATTTATATGAGCTTTGAATGCTCATTGAGATGATGAATCATAATGAAAAGAACATGAATCTCATATGGATAGAGTCTAGGAAGGCTAGGATAAACTTGGGTTGCACTAGGGACTCTAAAATGCCTTAATCCATACTTTCCATAAAGTTTTGGGTCTTATATTTATAAAGAAAAAGTCCCAATGGATCTATAATGACTAGTTTTTAGTTCCACCAAGTGAACCTTCAGTGGCACTGAACTGCAGTCATTGACACCGAAATATCACTTGGTGGTATCAAATTAAATCCTGAAGTTGTGGGATGATATTTGTTACTTTTGGTGGCACGAAAAATTTGTACTTCGGTAAGAGTCGGTGGAACCGAAATTCCAGTCGATGGTACCGAATAAACTTTGAAAGTTGCTAGACTATTTTGGGCACTTTCGATGCCACTTCTCCAACCGAATTAGGACAAATTTTCCTGTTTTAAATTCTTATTCTTTAAATCATTCAACAAGTTGGTACTTCCTAAAGCCAAGTCAAGAAGGGTAGAAAATATGAAATTAGAATGGCTTAAATAGATGATCTAAGTGGGTTTTTCTATTTGGATTAGGATCATCTATAGGCAAGGTCAAGATTGCAGAAGCTTTTTTATACTTTGAACTTGTAGCTTGGACTTCTGCTCCAGTTGCGTTGCCAGTCTTCATTTGCCAAGGACCCATCTGACTATTTGACACAACTAGTCATGTGATTGACAAGCATATGTGCACAATGAGTGCACTAAAAATCTCCCCCTTTGTCAATTACATGACAAAGCAACCTAACTTAAGACATTGTCATGGCCCATACCAATGACATACCAAAATAATGAAAGATTACATGTTAAAACTACATATGAATATACCAATTTACAACTCAAGACAATTTTGGACATGTAACACAATAATGTTTCTCCCCCATGGTTTCTGCCATGATTAACCTGTAACAAGAAGGGACAAACTCTGCAGAAAACAATGGATTATTTTGCTGGGTAGGTTTCTTCTCTCCCATTTTGTCAGTCATTGGCAAAGGATTTACCAAGAAGCCAATAACATATATATGATAAAACTTAGTTTAGAGAGAGAGAGAGAGAACATGCAAATCACATACAGTTAGATTGGAATAGTAGGGAATATATAAACATTAAGTGACAAGCTCGTTTAAAGACATAATTATGACACAAAATAAATGGTGGGAGTATAAAGTTATCATCATGAATTCATCAAAATTATTACCCCAAGCTTGGGTAGAATCATCTATCATCCAAAAACAGACCACGCCCTTAGGGGCATAAGAATCCAAAAAAAAAAAAAAGTATTAATAACAACATAGATCAAGAGAAGTATCATTTAGAAGATCCACCCTCATATGGAGGGATATAAGTGCAGTGAGACAGAAGTAGCTCCATAATGTGCTCCCCAGTATGTTGAAGAGCATCAAGATGTAATTCAATCCCAGAGAGCCGATATTTACACTGTCGAAGGCAAGCTTCTATATTGGATTGTCCATCAAGAAGAAAACAGATCGGATCGTTCTGAAGAAGAAGGCACCCGGTGTTGACTGAAATTGGACTTGGTGCGGGCATGAGAGTGTGACAGGAGTCCCGGGCAATGGCCATTCGAGTGTTTTGAGTTTCTTCACCACTCCTGCATTCATGATTCTCCTTAAGTGTAGGTGCAGTTATATTTAGTTGAATTAGAGTCTCCTTGGTAAAGCACACGGCAGGATATATTGTATTATGGGTAGGTGGCAAACCAAGGAATTTTGAGAGTTCGGAGATAACAATTGGAAACAGAAGGATAATACAGTGAACGCCCTTGACTACTAAGATCAACTGTTTCATAATAAGAGTGGGTAGCCATACTTTAATCCCCTAAAAGATGTCATATAGGATATTCAAAACAAATGGAGAGATCAAATCTCCCAAAACTTCACGTGGGTATGCATTGGTACTCAGAATGTTGTGCAATACTTTTGTGGTTGAGTCCAAATGTGACAAATGGAGATAGTTTCGTTTATTTCGGGGAATTGTGGAACCATCACATAGTAATCAAGTTAATTCACCCCAAACTCCCAGATGATTTAAATGACGATCAGTTGAGGGAATGCGTGTGACTCTGACGTGCAGTAACTTGCTCAGCACCAAAGGAGTGATCTCCTTGGTTTTGTTCATAAAGTTGATGTTGATTGATGGAGGATCATCCTGAGTGTTGTGACAGGAGTTTAAGAATTGATGAATGAGGTCATATTAGACCTCTCCTCCAAAGTATAATAGATTATCTCACCTAATTGATCCTAAGTAGAGATCGATCCCATATGGTTCGACGAGAAGGGATCTGATCCATCTATCAAAGACAGTTTTATTTGACATAACCATTTCGGTAGGATTTGAATAAGGAGAGCGACAATTGTTAGTTCTTCTAGAGGTGTTTTCTCCTCTTGCAGGAGCCTTGCCTTTGTCTTTAACCATTGTTATGCTGTAATCATGTAGTAGAAACATTAAGATAATCAACCAATCGTAAGAGTATTCAAATATTAGACACAAAATAGGAAACTCTAGATTAGCAGATATAATGATAAGGGCAAGTGAAATATTTCAACAAGAATTGAATCATGCATATACAACATCTATAGTAAGTGAGGATAATATTTTCAATAAAAGGTCATACTGTCATGAAGGTAGGAATATAAAGTTAAAGATCATTCAATATTGATTGAAGCCATGGGTAACCAATGATTAGTTAAGGTAAAGCATGTGTTTTCAGAAATAACTTCTTTAAAACTAAAATTCTTTGGCACCAAAATGAGGTTCAAACCTCAGATTTACCAATCATACTATAGATCAGCTACCAAAAGAATAAATGATTGATGCTTCAATATACCGACAAAAATATGTTTCCAGATAGAAACCAAGGATAAAATCATAGTACACACAAAAATGTATATTGATCCTGACACTCAATTTATCTAGGGAGGACCACTAATAGTACTATCTTGTTGGCATGACAGATATGCAACAATTTGTTCCACCGACTGTTGGAGTGAGTGAAGCTTTTCTTCCATTGATTTCACCATCTCACCAAGTCTTGATTGCTCCTCCAAAATTTGCATGAGAGAATCATTTTGAGGAGTAGATGCCGTGTGGGCAGAGGTTGGTGGAGGAGTATTTGGGCCTTCCTCAACTAGTTCATCCTCCTTGTCTAGAAATTCTTCTTCTACCGATGTTGGATCACTAGATTCATTTACAAAAGAGAGATTCATTTTCCTTATACTCTACACATTGAT
Organism: Magnolia changhungtana; assembly: GCA_030180095.1. Taxonomy (NCBI): domain Eukaryota; kingdom Viridiplantae; phylum Streptophyta; class Magnoliopsida; order Magnoliales; family Magnoliaceae; genus Magnolia; species Magnolia changhungtana. The sequence continues at coordinate 579,064 of JASAUF010000140.1, read as the reverse complement.
TTCTAGGGCTGATAGGAATTCACCTTCAAGCACATTGAACCCACATTAACTGGCCAACTTGCATAACAAATGTTTGAAAGGTATTGCTGTGGAGTTAAAATTGAACCCTAAAACTATTTGATTGTATATTAAAGTGGGTAGACATAATTGCTTCCCTTTACCAATGTGATATAGAGTCCCCACCAGGAATGGTGTGAGCTCAGTGTGATTACCGTATCTAGGATAAATGTTGGAAATACAAATTAGATTAAGTATACGGTAATCTTGGGACATATTTGTGACTCGTAGAGCATTCTTGTGATGCCAAGGTACATTGTTCCCATTACACAAGAATTTAGTCCAAACAACCCTTTTTTCTTCTGTAGGTAAATGTAATTCAGTGGGTTGTTTGGAACCCAATGGTATCCCTATAAGGGTTGAAATGTGATATGAAGTGATTCTAACTATTCAACCATCACAATCAACTTCAAAACCCCTAGATAGTGCGTAACGGGATAAGAATGATCGGACCAAGGTTTCATTTACTAGGCCCCCAAAAGATAGAACTGGCAGCCATCCTAGGCGGGAAAGAATTTCCGGAACTTTAAAATTTTCAAGACAACTCACATCTACTCTTCTTTCACATATAATCATTCTCTTTAAAAATCTGGAAGTAATCGGTCTAAAAGAGCTAGGGTTTCAATAAGATGAGGGTCTAGATGATTGGCTAGAAGATCGTCCATACTTTGAAACACAAAGTTTTTGCCTAGTTCTGGTTGAATCTTCTTTATCATGCTTCATCTTGGATCTACCTTCTCTAGGTGAAGATGACTCCATTTTGTAGAAACGAAATGGAATAATAAAGACCTATCAAGAGAAAATAAACTTAAGGCAAATGATCCTAGTTTTTTGAGATGAAAAGAGAAAGCACTAGGAGATACCTTAGATTTTACTGATTTTGGTTCCCCAGTCCTTTAGCAGAACTTAGGAAGAGACAAGAGAAGTGACAATCTACATAGAACTGAACAATGAGGGATTTAAATAACTAGACGCGATTCAATTTCGGTAGCATCGAAGTTAGGTTTAGTGCCACCGAAATATCCCTGGAACACAAAATTTTGCTAGTGTAGATTTTCCTATTATGTATATAAATATGTTGTGTTCTAAGGTAGAATTCCATGATATGTGAAAGAGTGAAAACCTTGCATGGAATTTCTAAAATGGCTAGAGGATAAAGAAATCCTTAGATCTAACATTTTGACCAATTATAAGGCTCAATCCTTTGATTTACTTGTGTTAAGATATGAGGTAAAAATTCCTCTAATTTACTAAGAATGCTTATATAGGAGGCATGATCCTCATATATACTAATTCAGCTCAAGGGACCCCTAGGGTCCCTTCTCAAAATTCTTGAGGGGATGATGTTGTCACACACCAAACTTGGAAACCGAGCTCACAAAATTTCCGATCGCAGAATCCGGTGTGGACAGCCTCCGCAGTACCCCATTCTTGGCTCCCAGCGCCTATACGCCAGATTCCGATCCTATGATCCTACAAGGAGGATTTCCAAACGTACATTTATCTCGTAAGAAGCATAACCACAAGTTTACCCAAATCACAAAGGCAACATCATCATCACATATCCGCTAATATAAACATTTGAATACAATGCTGAAAGGGAAATACATATATAAAAAATCGAAGATCCAGAAGTCAGCTGCACGCTCCAAGCTCAATGCTGCTGCAACCTAATGCCACCTACACGTATTTATCGTGCATAAGCTTATAGAATGCTTAGAGGGTGGTAAAGGTGTGTGCGATGCATGTGTCAGGCATATAGGTATCAGAGTAAGTGGAAATATTGGCAATCCATATATTATATAATGTCAGACTAATGCGGAAATATGCTGGTAAGTCCATGAACATCATCAGCCTTATCCAGGTTATGTGTTGCAAAAACATAATAAAGCAATATCATATACTGAGAAAGTAATGTTGATCAGCTATGCAATATAGAGACATAGTAAGTCAAATATCAAATACCAAGGATGTAATATAATATGCAATTTGGAAGAGCTACAAATATCATCAGCCTCATCTAGATCATGTAAAAACATAGTAACCCAAAATGTTATATGTCACGGATGTAATGCAATATGTTGTATGTAGTGCGAATGAAATGAGCAAGCTGCAGTGTGAAGTTGGGATAATAGTACATGGTATTACAGGCTATAGATGACTTCTATCCAAACCAGTCTCATACCTAAATTTGGATAGTCAGACTCAGTGTGATAAACTCCTAATCTTAGGTTAGTCGTGCGTCCCAACCGAAATCCTGACCATTGTGAAGGTACACGTAACAAATAGTTACGCACTACCAGCCTGAGTGAACAGCGAATGAATAAGAAAAATGCTAAGTATGCAACTCCTGCTCCACAAATCAGTATTGTACATCTCTGGGATCATCACTAGGATCTAGTACATTCCAAGTTGGCTACCGCCCTGGTCGACTGCATAGCCCAGCGAGTGGAAAAGTCCTCAATACCCACCTGCCAGCAGTATACTAATGCCTACCCGACTCATCGATAGCGGGCCCATTTGGGAGCTGGTCAAACTCAGCCTAGCTTAAAACCCCCTCACTGGGGCAGATAAGGCCACACCCCCTCCCAACTGATCACGATATAGTGGGAGACACAGTCTGCTGGTATTTGGCACTTGGGCGCTCATGTATTTACTTGGTCTAAACGTTGGGGCGTCTCCTGGCCACGGAGGTTTAGGGATTTCACCCATGAACATTCAAAGTGCCCAGATGCTCGAATCAAACATTTTTGGTGTCCCATTTTCCACCCACGACATGCTTGTGGAGGCTACGACTCTGATATCGCTAGGGCGTACAGTAATCACAACACAATATAAAATGCGTGATTCATACAAGCTAGTCATGCATTAATCCTGTGCATACCATGCGCTCATGTGAGACAATCTCCGCCTATCAGGGAGTCTCATAACACAACCTGCCCAATGACATATGTTATAGTCAAGCACATCTCATAATAAACATGCAGATGATGAGTATGGGCATGTATCATGATGTATGTTGTCACATACTCATAATCAGTATCGATAACCGACATTGATAATCGACATCAACAATCGGCCTAACAAAGGACCTAAGGGAATGTCACAATGTGGACATTTAACCATCATTGCCCATCAATGTGGACGTTTAACCAACGTTGCTCCCAAGGAGTGGCCACATAGAGCCAAACATATAGTGAGGCCATGGCCTCATACAAGGACCTAATACACATCACTATGAGCCACATACCATCTCGATGGGCCCCATACAATCATAATGGGCCTTATACAAGGGCCTCAGACATCACATGTGTCGCATCACATGGGCTGGAAATACATCTCAATGGGCCTCATCATATGGCCATAAATACATTACATCAGGCCTTGCCCATGGGCCACGAATACATCACAATGGGCCACAACCATGGGCCTTAATATACAATGGGTGGGCCCTACACATGGGCCTAATATACATCACAGGTTGGCCCTGCACATGAGCCTCATACACATCAAATGGACTGCATCAATGGGCCGCACTAATGGGCCTCATACACATCAAGTGGGCCACATTAATGGACCTCATATACACAATAGGTGGGCCCAGTACATGGGCCTCACATACATAACATGTGGGCCCTACACATGGGTCTTATATGTATCAAATGGGCCACGCCAACGAGCCTAATACATATCACAATGGGCCTTGCCCATAGGCCACGAATACATCACAATGGGCTTGCCTATAAGCCTCAGATTCAAGTAGGTGGGCCCCATCATATGGGCCTTGAATACAAGGTAGGTGGGCCCTGTACATGGGCCTCAAATGTAAGGCAGATAGGCCACATGGATGGGCCACACCAATGGGCTTCAAGTGGACTTGGACCACACCAAAAATCATTTTAATGGTTGTAGGTGTAACATGTGTATCACTATACACTATCATCCCATGGGGCACATGGCCGGGCACATGGTCCACTAATGATGATCAGCACTGTCCAAACATTGTCCAGGTAAATCAGCACCATCCAAACACTGTCTATGTAAATCAACACTGTCCAAACATTGTCTATGTAAATCAGCACTGTCCAAACATTGGGCAGTGTGAATGAAATACATAGATCATAGCAGATCTCACACGTGTAACAAGTGGGGTCCACTGCTGGATGGAGTGGATATAGAATAAATATATGAAGGTGTGGTCCATAAAACTGCTGATGCCAACTGCATTAGTGGGTCCCACAGTCCAGACAGCAAACGATGATGATACATAATATTTACATCAAGGTGGGCCTCACCTCCACACGTGCAACACGTGTGGAGTGGGCCCCAGGACTACCCATAGGAGGACGGTATGGATATAACTCATACCCCATGATCAGGCGCACAGGGTTCTACGTTGATACAGCAGCTGTGCAGCTGCAGATGGACGACTGGATCTCACACATAAATGATATGGGCCCCACGTGGCAGGTGGATGGCGTGGCTGCATGCATCAGGTGGGTCCCACCTTGGATGGACGGTGTGAATCATCCACATACATCAAAGTGGGGGCCACGTCCTAGCTGAACGGTGAGGACCTCACATGTGTGGCTGGGTCCCACTATCCAGTAAATGGACGAACGGTCTAGGTATAATTATAACTCGTGGTGGGATCCACTACCAACGTGGCTGGTGGGCCACAAAACTTGCTGGCGTCAGCGTACAGCAGTGGCTGAGCCTAGCACTGATGCATCATCACAGGTACATAACTGGTGTGTGTGGCAGACCAGCCAAGCCACTCTCATGATAGGTGGTTCCCACGTGGTGTGGCCCACCCACCACATACATACATAAATATTATATTATATTATATCATATCATATTATATTATATTATTTATATGCATATATACAATACCGTCCTGCTCCAGCATCCAGGTACACTGTACGAACGATCTGGATGTTGGATATATATGTACATCATGTGGACCACTGGATGCACGGTGTGCATTTAATACATATCACGGTGGGTTCCCATGGACCGTGTGGACCCCACACACACATCAAGGTGGCCCCTCATCTAAGCTATGGACGGTTGGATGGCATGGATGAAAGGTATACATAAGGTGTGGTGGATCTCCATCGTCCAGCATCATGGTGGGCCACACATTAAAAGAGAGAGAGAGAGAGAGAGAGAGAGAGAGAGAGAGAGAGAAAGAGAGAATTTGGTCAAGGGGAGGGACCCTGCCATAATGGGCTCATCCCTATACAATGCATACATCAAGATCGGTCCCACCAAAAGTGGGCCCTTAAATCATCAAATCCAAACAAAATCACCCACCTTTGATCATGGACTTCTCTTTCCATCAACGAATTCTAGAGCTCCAATGGATGAGATTCAATGGTCAAGATTGGCATTGGAGGGTGGGATTGGGTGGTAGGGAGTGGGCCACACTAAGCTTCTCTCCCATGGACGTCCACCTCTCTCATTGTTGCTTGGGAGATGGGAGTTTGAAATGAGAGAGAGATGAGAGAGAGAGAGAGAGAGAGAGGTGATGTAAGAGGGTGATGGGTGAAAAGGTGAGTGATGGGTGTACTTGGTTGTAAGAGAGAGAGAGTTGACTTTGGGGAGGGTGGTTGTACTTGGGGATGGGTATAAAGTGATGTGTACTTGACATGAGATATGATTGATGGGATTAATTTGAAAGCTCTCTCTTGGGTTTTGCAATGCACAATGTTTACCTCAAACTAAACACGGGCCCACATCTCCTGGCCTGGGTATTACCTCGGTGTGTGAGACACGGCGTCGAAACCGCAGTGATGGCGCAGTCGCAAGGGTACAAGTTTCGAGTCGAACTGACTCTGATATATGGGACAAGACTCAGGATAACGCGCAAATGCTGATAACAGATCGCGGGTCATCGAAATTCGACCGGGAGGACTGTGGAGGCCTACGGAATGGTATGAGCTAGGATATGGGTCTTAAGGATGTGGTGTGAGCCAATAGACTACACATTTGACTCGCATTCTTCATTCCAGTATGCTCATCCTCTATCTTTTTCTTCAAATTGGTAATGACTGTAGTCGTAGTAGCCATAAGTATTTTTAGTGACTTTTGGTCATCATAATTTTTAGACTCAACGTTTTCAAAGTTTGAGTCATCCGTGTCATCCTATGTGGCTGTCATGGCTTTTCTTTTGATTTTCTTGCCAGACATTCAGTTCATATATGTCTATACTTTTGGCAATTAAAACACTAGGGTTCTTTAGACTTTTAAAAAGGTTTACCTATTTGGCATTTATTGTCCGATTGTTTCCCCTTGAAGGATTTTCCACTGTTCTTGTTGAAAAATCTTTTGAACCGTTTAGCCAAAAGAGCCACTTCTTCATCATCATCTCCATTTTCAGTTTCTTCTTCCTCCATTATAGTTTTAGAAACTTTAAGAATATTGTGTTTTAACTTTGTGGGTGGTTTGAAATGCAACTCAAATATTTGTAAAGAACCCATAAGGTCTTTAACTTTCATTTCGTCAATGTTCCTACATTCTTCTATTGTGGTGACTTTAGAGTTAAATCGTTCCGGTAGGGATCTTAGGATTTTCCTACAAATTTTAGGTACCAGAATTTTCTACCCTAGTCCCCCCATGGAGTTACATATGATATTCAGTTTTCTAAAAAATTCCATGAATGTCTTATCTTCTTCTATCCTTATATTTTTGAATTGAGATGTCAATAGCTATTGCTTTGATATTTTTACTGTGTTGGTTCTTTCATGAGTTGTTTGCAATAAATCCCATGCATCTTTTGAAGTTCCACACATGTAGATTTTATTGAACACATCTTATGAGACTTCGCAGTAAATAACATTCATGGCTTTAACATCAGAAAATTTCATTTCTTTATCATATTGAGTCCATTTCTCTTTTGGTTTGGGTTTGGAAATAGTTGTATTGTTCTCTAGTACCACTTGTTTAGTTGGTGGTACATATCCATTCTCAAGTGGGTTTTCCTATTTGGATTAGGATCATTTATAGGCAAGGTCAAGATTGTAAAAGCTTCTCTGTACTTTGAACTTGTAGCTTGGGCTTCTTCTCCAGTTGATTCGTCGGTCTTCATTTGCCAAGGACCCATCCGACTATTTGACACAACTAGTCACGTGATTAACAAACATGTGTGCATAGTGAGTGCACTAACAGGATGTACTTTTTTCGCATCAATATATAGAAGATGTTGTATACTCCTGTAAGCGGTGTAGGCATGGCAAGGCGATGCGCTATGGGGCCCACATGGTCCAAATCTGGAATGGCCTGATGAACCGCGGAGTAAGCTTCCCCTTTTTGCCGAAACATAGTACTCCCTTCATCGGCGAGACTTAAGGAACACGTGATCCCCAACCTCGAATTCTAGATTCCTTCGTCTAGTATCCGCATACCTCTTCTGCCTACTTTGAGCTACTAAGAGGCAACGTCGAATTATCCCTATCTTTTCAATGGTCTCTCGCACTAGGTTCGGTCCTATTAAACTTTCCTCTCCAATTTCTGTCCATAAATGCGAGGCTCGGCATGGGTTTCCATACAATGCTTCTTAAGGGGCCATGCCTATGCTAGCTTAGAAGCTATTATTGTAGGCAAAATCGACATATAGAAGGGAATCATCCCAGCTATCTTTGAGGTCAAGAACGCATGCTCGCAACATATCCTATAGGACCTAATTTACCCGTTCTGTTTACTCATCAGTCTGTGGATGAAAGGTGGTGTTGAATTTCAATTTTGCTCCCATCGCTTCTTGCATCCAAGTCTAAAAAATTGATGTGAATCGCATGTCTTGATCCGACACAATTTCCAAAGGGATTCCATGGAGTTGCATTATCTCCTTGATATATAGTTTGGCCAGTTCATTTACGGAGTTAAAGGGCCAAATTGGGAGGAAGTGGGCCGATTTCATTAGCTTGTCGACGATCACCCATATGGAATCATACCCCTTCCTCATCTTTAGCAGACCTAAAATGAAATCCATGGATATGAAATCTCATTTCCATTATGCCAACAACATGGGTTGTAGGCGGCTCGGTGGTCGGCGGTGTTCAGCCATGACCTGTTGGCAGGTAAGGCATTTGGATACATAATCCACTATCTAATTCTTCATATTATCCCACCAATAGGTCCACTTTAAGTCACTGTACATCATCGTACTCCCTAGATGCATTGCCAATTTGGAATTGTGAGCAGTATGGAGGACTTCTTCCCTCATCTCATGAAGGTTTGGGACGCACAAGCAACCTTGGTACTATATGTTAGTGCACTCACCTTACACACTATGTTTGTCAATCACGTGACTAGTTGTGTCAAGTAGTCGGATGAGTCCTTGGCAAATGAAGACCGGTGATGCAACTGGAGCAGAAGCCCAAGATACAAGTGAAAAGTAGAAGAAGCTTCTACAATCTTGATCTTACCTATAGATGATCCTAACCCAAATAGGAAAACCCACCTAGATCATCTATTCAAGTCATTATAAGTCTATATTTTCTACTATTCTAATGTTGGCTTTAGAAGGTCCATAGTTGCTAAATGAATTGCTAAACAAAAATTCAAACAAGAAAATCTGTTCCAATTCTGTTGGTAAAGGTGTCACCGAATGACACCTTCGGTACCACCGAAGTGGCATTCGGTACCATCGAAGACACACTTGGTGCCATTGAAAGTGCCCTAAACAGTCCAGCAACATTTCAAAGCTAATTCGGTACCACCGACTGCTACCGAAGAACAAAGTTCGATGCCACCGAAAGTAATAAAATTCATCCAACAGCTTCAAGATCTAATATGGTACCTATTGGTGATATTTCGGTACCACCGAAGGTTCACTCGGTGGAACCATAAACTAGCCATTTTATATCCATTGGAACATTTTCTTTATAAATACAAGACCCAGAACTTTATGAAAAATGTCGATTTAGGCAGTTTAGAGTCTCTAGTGTATCCCAAGCTTATCCCAATCATCCTAGACTCTATCCACACGAGATTCATCCTTTCTTCATTGTGATTCCTCACTTCAATGAACATTCAAAGATCCTATTGATGAAGAACATGATCTTGAGCCTCCTCTTGAGTACAGAGACCAAACCTATTGGAAAATCCATAGTCTCCATGATACTCTTGAGCCTCCATTGGTTGAATCCCTTAGGAAATCCATTCATAACCTTTGATAGGAGATTCAACCCACTCACATCACCATGGTAACCTTAATAGGAACATCATATGTAAGGTTCTCGATCGTGAAGCTGAAACAACAGTTAAACTACAACATATCAATCGGGGGAGCATCAGGGAGATGATTCAAGTATGGAAGAGCGAAGATCAAGCAACTTGAAAAAGGTGAGCTTAACAGTCCTAGATGGGGGTTGAATAGGACTATGCTAAATAAAAACTTAAAGCACTGAAATAATAAATAAATAAGAATAAATCACAAATCTCAATAGCACTAGTATTAAAAAATTGATTGAAACTTAGTTTGTAAGAAAACCTTACACCAGAAACCAAGTTTAAGGTATGACAACCTGATTTCAAGAACGTTTGTAAAGATCAAGACTTCAAACTAAGTAAGAGATAATAAACAAATCTATTACGATCATTCACCAGTGCAGAAATAAAGTTATAATCATTCACCACATATACAAAAATTGAACATTCACCACAACACCAGGAGTTATAGTGGTTCGGTGTGTACACCAACTGTTCTCAAACAACCACACTTACTCCACTCCCAATAATCACAACCCACGTGATATTGACGTTCACTAAAAATATGGTTTTCATAGGTTCACCTTAAAACCTTATACAGTTGTGATTTTAGAAGGGCTATCATAAACAAAAACCCCACACTAAGATTTTCTGGCTATCTCAGTCAAAACCGACACATGAGATTTTTTTACTAGCTCAAAGAAACCAAAATACAAAAAATAGAATTGTACTTATCTTCTCTTAGAAGACATTTTTAATGTAGCCTGTAGAACCGCTTCACTTGAAGTAAAATGTCCAATGTCCAGTAGCATAAATAAGGGTTCTAGGTTCTACATTGATTTTCAATTAATTCAAACCAAAGGCTACTTATTTGAATTCCTTAAGATCTCAAAGAAGAGCAATTACTCTCTTGAAAGAATAAGATTCATGAAAAGATATCAAAGAATTTAAACAAAAATATATATTAACAATATATTAAAATACCATGCGATAACTTGAAGATAGTGGGGACTTCTCTCACTCTTGGTGAGGCTTTTCTTAACTTAAATGAATAATTTTGGAATGAGAGAAGGCCTTTATTTATAGTTAGAAATGCTATTGCTTCGACTCATCTAAGATCTACATTAACTCGTATAAGGTCTAACAAAATTTCAAATTTTGGGCGTGATCGGATAAAACTGTTCTTTGACTGGTCGAAGGCCTTACTCGACTGGTTGAGGATGATAAAATATAGTTGTTAGAATTCGAGTCAAGCAACCCTCTATTGGTCGAAGGTTCCTCTTCGACTGGTCGAGAAACCACCAGAAATATCCATTTTTTGGATTTCAAACTTGGACTGGTCGAAGTTTATCTTAGACTGGTCGAGCCACAGCTTAGACTAGTCAAACCAAGGCCTAAACTAGTAGAACTTAAGCTTAACCAAAGTATAAAAACCCATATAAGTTTGTCTTTTGAAAGTACCTAAGTATAAGGTCTTTTCAGCGTTTGTTATACCTGAGAAGACTGGACATTGAAGTGTAAAGCTTGTTCTTCTTCTTGAATCTTCAATAAAGCATAGTTGATCTTCTACTTGACGTGTAGTTGTAGGTGGAGCTTGATCTTCCACTATAAGTGTAGTAGAACTTGAACTCATTTTAGCTTGAACTTTCCAACTTCATGACCTGTACTTAAGCTTTCACTTTCCAACTTCATGACTTGTACTTGAAGGTGAACTTTCCATCTTGATTTGCTTGAAGGTGAACTTTCCATCTTGATTCACTTGAAGTAAACCATCTCATAAGTTGTTTTGTCTCATAAAAATTTGACAAATAAGAGTGTGCTTTATACATTATAACACTTACAGAACCCAACAAAATTTACAAGAGAGGACTCATTCCGACAAGTAAGTGTCATTATTAAGAGTCCACAAGTGAGTCTCTATCCTCATGTAGGTTTGAGGCTAAGAGTTTGCTATCCTCAAACACGATTAGGTTCCTAGTGTGGGACCTTGGCCGGTGGGCCTAAATATAAGTACCTTGTGTGGGACCTTGGTCGGTGAGCTTAAACGTAGGTGCCTTATGTGGGACCTTAGCCGATGGGCCTAAACGTAGATACTTTGTGTGGGACCTTGGCCGTGGGGCCTAAACGTAGGTTCTTAGTGTAGGAACTTTGCTCCAGTGGAGAGCATAAATTGTGAGTCCTTTTGTGTAAGGCTGTAAAGGTTAATGATGAACCTAATTTAAAACTATTCATAGTGAAATCCGACACACTCTAAGATAGAGTGCGGTTGTCGGGAGTGGAGTAGGCACTTAACTGAACCACTATACATCATTGTGTTTTGAATTGTCATTTGCACATTCATTTAATCATGATCATATAAGTTTGAATGTTTGATTATTTATACATGATTGAATGGTTGTTTAAGATTGATAGGTAGCACATTCCACACACAAGTTCACTATGTTATATGCTAGTTGTTTTATATTGTATATCTTGAGTAGCATATGAGATTGGACCCTATATTGCCTTACTTAAAAAAAGAGATCTTAAGAAGTCCTAGAGGAGGAGTGGGTGAATAGGACCATGCCAAATAATCGAATAAAGTGCTAAATAATAAATAAATCAGAGAACTTAATTGCTAAAGTATTGAAACGTTGATTTCAAATGATTCGTAGGACTACCTTCACCTAAAAGTTTAGGCAGGACAATCTTATTTCATGAATACTTTTAAAATCAAAATCTCAAACTTTACAAGAGTAAATAAAAATAAATATTACAATCATTCACCACTTGAACTGAAATGTAAATACAACCATTCACCACATAAAAGATAAAAACATTCACCACATAACACGGAGAATTATGGTGGTTCGGTGTGTCAATAATTGTTCTAAAATAGCCACACCTACTCTACTCCCAAAAATACTCTCCATGGAATCTTGACTTTCACTATGAAAAAGTTTTCTCAGGGTTACCTTAAAACCTGATACAGTTGTAATTTTAACTAGATATCACAATCAAATCCCTCACTGAGATTTTCAGTCTATCTCAGACAAAACCTACACTGAGATTTTTGGCTATCTTAGAAAAATCAAAATAAGAATTGAAGGTATACTTATCTTTACCGTAGAAGAAGTTGTAGCCGAAGAACTTCTTTTCTTGAATGTCTATTGTTCAAAGTTCAGTCAGATAGAAAATGTAAGACCCGTAACTTTGTGAGACCTTCGGTATACTTCTACTTCGACAATGACTTGTTCCCAGCTGACCAGATTGATGAGTTTTTATCATGGCCCCATTCTAGTATTGTAATTGTAATGCCCTGAAATTCGGGGGTCGAGTATGAACTCAACTCCCGAGTTCCAACGCATCACTTATGCAACATACACAATGATGGTTAAATGTTGTCTGAGTTAGCGCAATAAACATGAATGAGATTATACCAAAACAGTAATTCATACTCCAGTTCAATTGTATAAAGGCAAGCGGAAGACTGAAATTTTATATTCAAAATATATAAAGTATCAAAATTTTGTGAACTCCAGAGTATGAGTACTAACTGAGTACCAATATACATGTATTGTTTCTAAGTCAAAAATCAAAATACAACTCTGTAGATAAGCCCTGGAATCCCCGCGATGCAGTCGGCCTAAGCATAGCCGTCAGAGTACTGCATAAAGGAGAACTCCTCCTGATCCTCCTCGAAGTCGAGCTCCGGCCTTCGAACAGAGGTGCCATCTACACTGCCGACAGAGTCTGGTGGGTGTTGCAAACACCGTCCGTAACGTGGGAGTGAGTAGCTAACTCGGTGGAACAATAAAGCATAGGTTAACATGTTATCAAATCAATCAAGCAAGAATGATAAAGCGACAAATCAAACATTTCTAACTACTCTTGTTAAGTGCAAAAATGATATGACATGATGCTGTATGCCCTTGCCAAACCACCCTCAAGCGACATCATCTTACGTTCGCGAATGCTTACTCCCTCAGTGCGCCACATCTACAAAGCACATGCGGTGCGATGATGCTCATGATTACCAAGTTTTTATTAATCCATTTCAACCAAGCGATTGGGAAACTAAGGTACCTCCCTTGTATCATTCCCAAACATGATCCATTCTAGGGTCGTCAATCCTAGCTAATCTCATACGATATTATGGTTTGAGAAGCGTAGTGAAGGCATCGCAAAGGGCTCGTCACCCGTCAGCGCGGATACAGATCTCACCGTATGCGGCTCAATTGCTGGCCGTCAGCTCAAGTACATATCTCAACGTACTTGGCTCAATCACTAGCCGTCAGCTCAAGTACAGGTCTCACCGTAGTCGGCTCAACTCATACTCTAGTTACTGTGAAAGACTCGTCGCCAATCACAGACACTTGGAGTATACTCGAAGATACTACAGAGGACTCGTCGCCCGTCAGCACGAGCACAGGTCTCACCGTACTCGGCTCTCGCCGTAAGTATCGACAGCTCGAATATAGTGTCCCATACCACCATAATCGGCTCACGAGTTTGGTTGCGTAATGGTCACTACGGGGAGGCACATGACCCCAGCGTAGGCCGACAGCTCGACCACGGTGTCCCATACCACCATGCCCGGCTCATGCGTCTTAGCGGATCGAGGTACCATGGTTAACGGGATCGCCACTGGTAAGTTTGGTACCCTAGGTTCAAGCAGTAGCGACCAAACATGGTGAACACCCATATACACTTCGGTTTACTTGACAAGCCTGACTAGCTCGAACGCACCACAAGTTAAGCGATATGGAGCGCAAAAGCACTCCGTGTGGCCAACCACTATCGCCAACCGAAGTACGACTCGGGTTCGCCAGACACGTCCGTTGTGGCGATATGAATCTCAGCCACAAATTTCAGTCTGTTACCGAATGCCTGGACTATAAACATAGTCCCAAACTCAAACAGTTGTAAAGCATGAAGTAAAGCATGAAGTAAAGCATGTTAGCAGGCATGTTATAAAGCATGAAGTAGAGCATGAAGTAAAACATGTTGTAAGGCATGTTGTAAAGCATGTTGTAAAGCATGTTATAAAGCACTATACACATAGGGATACAATTACATCCACATCTCAAGTGAGTGGTTATAGCTAACCACCGCATGGAGGGGGGTCCTACATGTCTCTAAGGGAGTCGGGAATCCCATATCAGCACCTCTCTAAGGCACTAACACTCAAACATATACACACACAAGCATCTACGCGAACACTTAGAATACACTATTCCAACATACACGACGTATGTTAGCAAATACGTATTAGGGCTATTCTTTCGCCAAGCGGTTATTTTATCCGCGCATACCATATTCATGCGACAAATAATCATGACAATTACATTTCCAAAATTTATACATATGCGGTATTTCTAGAATACGCAATTTCAACATACATAGTGTTTACAAGCGAACATAGATTGCGGCGATTCCTTTCGCCAAACTGGTATTTTATTCATGTATTGTATAATCATATATTAAATAAATATGTCAAACATTATTCCAAAAGAAATACGTATATGGTATTTCTAAGATACACAATTTCAACATACGTCGCATTTACAAGTGAACATGTATTTTGGCGATTCCTTTCGCCAAACTAGTATTTTATTTATATATTATATAATCATACATTAAATAAACATGTCAAACATTTATCCAAAAAAAATACGTATACGGTATTTCTACGTATACCTAGAGTATGTGAAATTTCATATTTTGCAACGTTAATCGAAACAGGAAACGGAAAGCACTTTGTACATGTGCAATTGCAAGCAGATCATGAATCTACCATTATCTGACATTGAAAGCGTTGAAAACCGTAACTTATACACTTAAAGTCCTCACCTTTGCCCTTGGAATTCCAACGAATCAGCAAGGGTAGTAGAGCTTCCATATACGGGAGTTTTCTAGCCTAAAGAGCGGAATCGGTTAGCCTTTACATAGCCTACAACGATCTTACCTCAAATCAGACCTAGGGTTAGGGTTTCTTACCTTCAAATGGAATGGAAACCGCCGGTAAAACACCTGGAATGGAGCGGTGTAGGCCGTGTGACAACCCAAAGCAGTAGGAGGAAGATCTCCCACAAATCCCAAGCTATTCTCCCTCTTTTCTCTCTCTCTCTCTCTAGGGTTTTAATCCCAAATTCGTATGGCTGTGAGAGGGGCTGTTCTAAGCTCCTTTTATAGCCAAAAACATTCTGAAAATAGACTCAGGTTCAAGGGTTACTGCTAATATAGGATATTCGTCACTTTTCCAGCTCAAAAGGGAGGTTCTGGTGGCCCTCATTGAGCCAAACGTCAGACTTAAGCTCATCATCTATGGATCTACGTGGGATTATGTTTTTGACACGATCGGATTCCCAGATCGCATGTGGCGGACCACTTTCAGTTCGACGGTCAGTGGGCCACGATCAGAAATTCCAAGTACATGTAAATGTTCCTAAAATTTTTCTTAATCCGAGGGTGTAATTTGGTCTGATTCTGACGGTCAGGTTGCTTAATACTGACGCGTCAACGAATGATGCCAGATCACTATTCCAGATATTTATTTTGGAATGGGAATAGTGTTTTTCACACACCCTCGCTCTGGATCGAAGCGAATGGCCATGGAACATCGGATGGAGCTGATTTTTGAGATGATTGTTAAGCCCAGTGGGGCGGTCCTAGTTCCTTAGCTTCGGGTTAATCAGACTCCCGATGTGCGATCTAGACCTAATACGAAGTTTCGTTTCATTCCCGAGAGCAGACGGGAAATGAGTTTGGTTCTTAACTTTAGGGTAACCTAGCGTCAATGATTCTGCAACTTTTGGGTCTTGCAGATCGTATTTAAAGCGATCCTAACGGATTTCATGGCTAATCGAGTTTAGTACTTAGTTAACTTTATTAAATTTCTAAAGAATTTAATCCTACGTGATTTTTGGTCGAGGTGGTATTCGACCCAATGTACGAAAATTTACGGGTCGTTACAATCTACCCCCCTTAAACAAAAAATTTCGTCCTCGAAATTTATACCTTTTCGTACTCCTCGAGAAGCTGAGGGTAGTTCTTCTTGACCTCGGCCTCAGTCTCACAGGTAGCTTCCTCCTCGGAATGATGTGTCCAAAGCACCTTCAAAAGTGGGATAACCTTGCTACGTAGTACCTACTCCTTCCTATCAAGGATACGCGTCGGGCGCAGCTCGTACGTAGCATCCTCACTCAACTGTACCTGCTCCCATCTGATGATATGCGAAGGATCAGAAACGTACTTCTTCAGCATAGATACATGAAATACGTTGTGTACGGAAGCAAGTGGTGTAGGCAAGGCGAGACGATACGCCACATCACCCACTCGATCCAGTATCTGAAATGGACCGATAAACCTTGGTGTGAGCTTCCCCTTCTTCCCGAACCGAAGGACTCCCTTCATAGGGAAAACCCGAAGGAACACATGATACCCGACCTCGAACTCCAGCGGTCGCCGCCTCGTATCGGCGTAACTCTTCCGCTCTCGCTCGCTCTGCCGTGAGTAATCGACGCCCGATAATGTCTACCTTCTCTCGTAGTCGCTGTACCAACTCCGGCCAATCAGACTACGCTCTCCAACCTCTCCCCAACAGTGCGGTGCCCTACAAGGTCGACCATATAGAGCCTCATATGGGGCCATGCCAATAGTCGCCTGGAAGCTGTTGTTGTAGGCGAACTCTGCGTACGGAAGACAAATCATCCCACTCCTTGAAGTCCAACACACATGCGACAACATATCCTCCAGAATCTGATTCACCCGCTCTGTCTGCCCATCAGTCTGAGGATGAAACGTTGTACTGAACTTCAACTTCACACCCATCGCCTCCTGGATACGAGTCCAGAAGATGGATGTGAACCGCGTGTCTCTGTCCGACACGATCTCTAAGGGAACCTCGTGCAGACGGACGATCTCTCTGATGTACAATCTAGCTAGCTCGTCTGCAGAGTTCATAACTCTGATAGGGAGGAAATGGGCCGATTTGGTCAACCGGTCCACAATCACCCAAATGGAATCGTGCCCCTTCCTCGTCTTCGGCAACCCTGATATGAAGTCCATGGAGATGAAGTCCCACTTCCACTCCGCTATAGGCATGGGCTGAAGTAGTCCAGGAGGTCGGCGATGTTCTGCCTTGACCTGCTGGCACGTCAGACATCGAGACACATACTCAGCAATGTGGGCCTTCATGTTATCCCACCAATACGTCTGTCTCATATCCTGGTACATCTTCGTGCTACCAGGATGCATCGCAAACTTCGAGTTATGGGCGGACTCGAGAAGCTCGCGTCTCAAGTCAGCCACATCAGGAACACATAGGCGGCCACGGAATCGTAAACCCCATCAGAACCAACTCTCCACTCGAGTCCACGGCGTCGCTAGCCCGCTTCTCGAAGCTCGAGACAGCCGTATATCGCCCTCTTGGGCCTCAACAATCCTATCGTCAATAAGTGGCCGCACCCGAACGTGCGCAACACACTCAAAAGGCTCCTCGACAGTGAGTCTCTGCTCGAAGTCCCGCACAAACTCCATCATGTCCCACTCGGCTATCATCAGTGGTGCCGCAAATGCAATCGCCTTCTTGCGGCTCAGCGCGTCTGCCACAAGGTTCGCCTTGCCAGGATGGTAGGAAACCTCGAACTTGAAGTCCTTCAAGGTCTCCATCCATCGGCGCTGTCTCATATTCAAATCCCGCTGTGTGAATATGTATTTAAGGCTCTTGTGGTCGCAGAAAAGCTCGAACTCCTCACCGTAGAGGTAATGTCTCCCGAGCTTCAATGCAAAGATGATACCGCCAACCGCAGTCATGTGTAGGGTAATTCTCCTCGTGCTTCCTTAATTGTCTCGAGGCATACGAAATCACCCTATCCTTCTGCATCAGAACACAACCCAAACCAACGCGAGACGCGTCAGTATATACCGTATATTTCACCCCTTGCTCTGGCAATACTAGCACAGGGGCGGACGTCAACTTGTCCTTCAGCTCCTTAAAAGTTGCCTCCGCCTTCTCATTCCAGGCGAACTTCAGGTCCTTCCGAGTCAACTGAGACAATGGCCTGGCGATCTTCGAGAAATCCCGAATGAAGCGTCTGTAGTACCCAGCCAGACCAAGGAAACTCCTCACCTCAGTAACCGATTCAGGCTGCTGCCAATCCTGAACCGCAGCTACCTTAGCAAGGTCCACTACTATCCCTTCCTTGGACACTACATGTCCCAGGAACTTGACTTCCTCCTGCCAGAAGTCGCACTTCTTATATTGCGCGAACAACTGGTTCTTCTTCAGTGTATCCAATACCGCTCGCAAGTGCTCCTCGTGCTCCTCACGACTCGTAGAGTATATCAAAATGTCATCAATAAAGACGATGACGAATCGGTAAAGGAAGGGCCGAAATACCCGGTTCATCAGATCCATGAACACGGCTGGTGCGTTCGTCAGACCGAACGACATCACTAAGAACTCATAGTGCCCAAAGCACGTCCTGAAGGCTGTCTTCTGCACGTCCTCCTCTCTCACGCGCAACTGGTGGTACCCTAACTGAAGGTCAATCTTAGAGAAATACTTCGCCCCCCTCAACTGATCGAACAGATCATCAATCCTGGGCAAAGGATACTTGTTCTTCACCGTGACCTGGTTCAACCTACGGTAATCAATACACAACCGTAGCGACCCGTCCTTCTTCTTTACGAACAACACAGGTGCTCCCCAAGGAGACACACTAGGTCGAATAAAACCTCTCTCTACAAGTTCGTCAATCTGTTTCCACAGCTCCTCCATCTCACATGGAGGCATACGATAAGTCGGCAACGAGATGGGCGTCGCACCAGGCGTAAGGTCAATCGTATAATCAATCTCACGCCGAGGAGGTAAACCAGGGATAGTCTTAAAGACTCCAACAAACTCCCGAACCACTGGCGTACCCTCCAGTGTCGGACCATCAATCGGCACAAGTAAAGCAGCATAACAATCAACTCGACAGGGCCAACTGACCTGCACTGGGAACGTGAAAGCTGTGCCGTCAGGTCCATAGGCAGTCACGATCCGAGCATCGCAATCTATCTCCGCCCTCATCTTGGCGAGCCAATCCATGCCAAGTATAATGTCGCAGTGCCATAGCGGAGCAACAATAAGGTCGACGAGCACTGTGCTGCTACCCAAAACTACCGAGCAACCCTCGCATAACCGTGTGATATCCGAACAGGTCCCAGTAGCTGTAGTGAGTCTCATTCCCTTTGTGGGAATCGTATGCAAAGATAGCCGTTTAACCGCCCCACAAGAAACAATAGAAGTGGTGGACCCAGTGTCCACCAATAAAGAAACGGGAGTGCCATGAATAAAAGTCGTACCCTCGAAAGTCAGTCGGAGCTGAAACCGACGTCTCAGGTGCCTCGGCCACAAGCGTATGAACGCGAGCCTACTCGCCGGTGGTTCGGTGAGGAGCCAAGGGTCGCTGTGGCGGCCTGAAGGACGGCACGGGAGGTCGGAATGAAGGATGTGCGAGAACGGTGCCGCAGCGGCGGAGCGATATGGCTGTGGATAAGGGCGACCCAATCTGCGCGGTGGCGCAAATTCGCTAGCCCTCATGCGCGAGAAGCGCTCTCGGCGGGGTGTCCGGGTTTCCCGCAAAACGTGCGGGTCACCAACGGCGTCTCATAGGAATAACCGCGCCGCGGCCTTGGGGGAGAATCGGCCGAGGCCTCTTGCCTAAGATAGGCCTCGCTCAGAAATCTGCCGCGGTCTCGCAACCATAGTACCACGTGATGCGGCCAAACGGTCCACATCTTCTCATTTGTCATAGACATGTGGACCATCGCCGCATATGTAGGAATACTGTGGCAGCATATCCTCGACCGTATTTCCGGTCGCAAACCCAAGGAGAAACGACGCATCCGCATCTGCTCATCCACTAGTATAGTCGGGACAAAGCGGCCCAACTCTGTGAAGCGGTGCTCGTACTCCGTGATCGTCATGCCTCCCTGCCTGAGGCGCAAAAACTCTTCCTCCCGCTCATGCCGATACGTCTGCGGGTAGTACTTCTCATGGAACCGAGACTCGAAAGCCTCCCAGGTCCACACGAAATCTACTGCGACAGTGCGCAGCACACTGTCCCACCATAAACTGGCCTCCCTCTCAAACATGAAGGAAGCCAGCTCGACCTGCTCTGCCTCCGAACAGTGCAGCATCCGTAGCATCTTGGAGATGCGGTCTAACCAGAACTCCGCCTCCTCGGGTCTGTGAGAACCCATAAATGAGGGAGGCCTCAAGCGCTGAAATCGCTCGAGTAGACCGCGTGTACCGACCTCTCCAGTAGGAGGTGCGACGGATGGGGGCAGAGACACATCCTCAACCTGAGCAGGAGGCTCAGAATGCTCATCAGGATGTGCAGATGTCGTAGGTGGAGTCGCACTACCACCACGGGACAAGGCCTCAGCGATAGTGGACATAAGCTGCCGGGTGCTTCTTGGTGCCGATCCGTTGCGCTGCTCGCCACATCTCACTCTGTCTTCACATCTCTTCGCCGATGCATCATCATCATCAGCTGCTCAAACCTATCAGTCGACGGAGCAGCCTGAGAGTCATGCTGCGCAGAAGAAGACGGTCGATACTGCTCACGGACAGGGGGCGTATAAGGTGGCTGTCCACCGATAGGACCAGCAGGAGGCTGATCAGATCCCAACCCTCGGTCCGTAGGACCGCTACTACCAGAGGGAGTCTGGTCCATAGAGCCGGTCAGAAGGAGATGTGCCGTGCTCCGCGTATATTGTCGCGGCATGCCCTATACAACATAGGGTAGAATCATTTGTGAGATAAGGCACAATACACTCCATAAAGCACTTAAGCATTCCACACATCATCAAAACAAAAGAGGCTATATGCTTTTCATTTACCCAAAATTGTCATAATACATGGAATACAGAGTTACATGAATTACGACAGAATTCACATGATAGCCAATACATCTACTACATCAAACACTTAAAACATGCTACTACCTAATACAACATCTGTATGAAAACACAAACTGCCTATCGCGGTAACCAAAGCAAACACAACATACAACAACATGGATGACTAAGCATCCGAAGTAGGCGGTGGAGGAGGAGTGTTCTTGTCCTGCACACAGCACGAAATGGCCTTCAACGTACGAGACACCTTCTTAAAGCTCCTCTTCATGTAGGCTTCGGTCTCTTCAAGCTTGGCTCGGGTCTCACCAAGCTCAGCCCGAACTTGTCCAACTTCTTGCTGCAGGGCGGCTTGCCCTTCCTCAAGATGGGCCAATCGCGCATCAAAAGCATCTCGATCCACACCCCGCTCCTGAGCCGCAGGAGGTGAACTCTCCTCAGTGTCCTGAGCCTCAGGTTCTTCTTCCTGTATATCATTACCACGCTCCTCATCACTCTCTGCCTGGAGGTCAACACTCTCCTCGCCGGCGCTATCCGACTCATCTCCAGACTTGTTGAGTCGGGCTTGCCGCTGTTGAGGGCCGATCTTCATATTCTTGAGTGTCGCCTCATTTATGACTCGGACTGGTGCAAGGTCCTCCATATTCAATCTGTAGCCTACATCACGAGCCATCCTGCAGATCAGGTGACCAAATGGGAGCGAAAGATCATTCCTGGCAGAACGAACAACATGAACTATCTGGGATAGGATGAATGTGGGCAGGCATATGTTGTCCCCGCGTCCCATCTTGTACAGAAAGTCCACCATCACCCTAGTACATTTCGTGCGGTTACCCCACCGTGGGTATACATTGTATGTGAAAATGTGATGGAGTAAATGGAAGTCTTCGGTCATCTTTGTCGACGCAATACAATTTCCTCGCTTCCAAGTAACCCGGCGACCACAGAGAAACCGCGTGCGACGATCCCTTTCCCACGCACTTCTAGAGAAGTCATCACTAGGATGCACTTGACCAAGCGGGATCTTCGCGATTCAAACCACCTCATCCACAGTGATTGTGCGCCTTATGCCCCTCACAGAGACAGTAAACTGAATAGGCTCTACTGATGAGTCCATGATGTGAGCGTAGAAAGCGCGAACCGTGTGCTCACATGCGGGAGACTCGCCTTCAAAAATAGAATTCCATCCGATATCCACCAAGTGGTCCATCATCGGGTGTAGGCCAAACATTCTTTCATCCACATGAGCTTCAAACACGACTTTACGGCCCGCGAAGCGCCCGTATTCGATGCCTATCGGATAAGCATTTCTGGCGGAATGGTCAGGATCCAAGTCTCGCTTCGACCTAAACTCCCACACGGTGCTTGTGCCGGCCCCAACGTCGGATCTTCTTCGGGAATGGGCTGGCCTACTTGGGCCAGCGTCATCGGCTGTGATTTTCCTCTTTCCCATGAAAGATAGGATGGAGGAAATGAAGAAAATGGTAGCCACCACACCAAGGAGGGCCATGGAAAATTGCCAAAATGGGGGAACAAGGGGCTGATCTCTTTGATCCCTACAAACAAGGATCCAATAGGTGTGGAGGGGGCACTAGAGGTAGGAAATGAAGGAGAACCAGGAAGAAAATGGAATGGGTTAGGGGATTACCCGATTTTGAGCTCCAAGGAGGGGTATGAGAGCTCCAACTTGTGAAAATGGGGAAAGGAGTAAGCTAGGGCTGTTGTGAAAGGTAGGGGTGTGTGAGTTATGGAAGGAAATGGAAGATTTAAAGGTTTGGAGGGATGAGTTTTGAGAAAAATCGGAAATGAGGGTTTAGGGGTGCTTGGAAAGGAAGAAATGAGGGAGAAGGGTGCTCCAGCCCCTTAAAACCTAAACCTAAGGGAATTCCGCACGTGCCAGGGGGTAGAGGGGGTCAGGCCGACCAACCTCGTGTTCGAAATCCCACCGGAAAGCTGATCGGACTGCGGTCCGCCGCCGGTGCCGCGGCGCCGCCGCGGTCGGACTTGGCCGGAACCGTGCCGCCGCGGTACGGTCCTGTTTGCCACGTGTCCAGGGTGCCAAATGCACCCTGGTTCGATTGGAAGCTTTAATGGATTAACGTGGGGGGCCCCCGAACTCAGTTCAGCTCCAGAACGGCTAGTTCCGTAAATTTTCTGAACTAATCTGATTTTTTTCTGATTTTTAACGACTAATTTTTGGTGGATTGTGACCTGGACACGTCATTAGACGATCTAGGAGTGATTTAGGGTACGTATGTACAGTCAGGATCGAGTACAAACTCGATCAACGCGTCCGTTTTTAGTGAATTTCGTCGAACAGCGAAATCGGGAGACCCTAAGACTGTTTCTATATTTTTGCGCACCCTCCTAAGTTGTAACACGTCAGCGTACGTAGTGGGAACATAACTCAGGTCCGGTTTAATCAAAATCATGCTCTGATACCAACTTGTAATGCCCTGAAATTCGGGGGTCGAGTATGAACTCAACTCCGAGTTCCAACGCATCACTTATGCAACATACACAATGATGGTTAAATGTTGTCTGAGTTAGCGCAATAAACATGAATGAGATTATACCAAAACAGTAATTCATACTCCAGTTCAATTGTATAAAGGCAAGCGGAAGACTGAAATTTTATATTCAAAATATGTAAAGTATCAAAATTTTGTGAACTCCAAAGTATGAGTACTAACTGAGTACCAATATACATGTATTGTTTCTAAGTCAAAAATCAAAATACAACTCTGTAGATAAGCCCTGGAATCTCCGCGATGCAGTCGGCCTAAGCATAGCCGTCATAGTACTGCATAAAGGAGAACTCCTCCTGATCCTCCTCGAAGTCGAGCTCCGGCTCTCCCGAACAGGCGCCATCTACACTGCGACAGTCCGGTGGGTGTTGCAAACACCGTCCCGTAACGTGGGAGTGAGTAGCTAACTCAGTGGAACAATAAAGCATAGGTTAACATGTTATCAAATCAATCAAGCAGTAATGATAAAGCAGTACAAATCAAACATTTCTAACTACTCTTGTTAAGTGCAAGAATGATATGACATGATGCTGTATGCCCTTGCCAAACCACCCTCAAGCGACATCATCTTACGTTCGCGAATGCTTACTCCCTCAGTGCGCCACATCTACAAAGCACATGCGGTGCGATGATGCTCATGATTACCAAGTTTTTATTAATCCATTTCAACCAGCAGTATTGGGAAACTAAGGTACCTCCCTTGTATCATTCTCAAACATGATCCATTCTAGGGTCGTCAATCCTAGCGAATCTCATACGATATTATGGTTTGAGAAGCGTAGTGAAGGCATCGCAAAGGGCTCGTCACCCGTCAGCGCGGATACAGATCTCACCGTATGCGGCTCAATTGCTGGCCGTCAACTCAAGTACAGGTCTCACCGTACTCGGCTCAACTCATACTCTAGTTACTATGAAAGACTCGTCGCCAATCACAGACATTTGGAGTATACTCGAAGATACTATGGAGGACTCGTCGCCCGTCAGCACGAGCACAGGTCTCACCGTACTCGGCTCTCGCCGTAAGTATCGACAGCTCGAATATAGTGTCCCATACCACCATAATCGGCTCACGAGTTTGGTTGCGCAATGGTCACTATGGGGAGGCACATGACCCCAGCGTAGGCCGACAGCTCGACCACGGTGTCCCATACCACCATGCCCAGCTCATGCGTCTTAGCGGATCGAGGTACCATGGTTAACGGGATCGCCACCGGTAAGTTTGGTACCCTAGGTTCAAGCAGTAGTGACCAAACATGGTGAACACCCATATACACTTCGGTTTACTTGACGAGCCTGACTAGCTCGAACGCACCACAAGTTGAGCGATATGGAGCGCAAAAGCACTCCGTGTGGCCAACCACTATCGCCAACCGAAGTACGACTCGGGTTCGCCAGACACGTCCGTTGTGGCGATATGAATCTCAGCCACAATTTCCAGTCTGGTACCGAATGCCTGGACTATAAACATAGTCCCAAACTCAAACAGTTGTAAAGCATAAAGTAAAGCATGAAGTAAAGCATGTTAGCAGGCATGTTATAAAGCATGAAGTAGAGCATGAAGTAAAGCATGTTGTAAGGCATGTTGTAAAGCATGTTGTAAAGCATGTTTTAAAGCACTATACACATAGGGATACAATTACATCCACATCTCAAGTGAGTGGTTATAGCTAACCACCGCATGGAGGGGGGTCCTACATGTCTCTAAGGGAGTCGGGAATCCCATATCAGCACCTCTCTAAGGCACTAACACTCAAACATATACACACACAAGCATCTACGCGAACACTTAGAATACACTATTCCAACATACACGACGTATGTTAGTAAATGCGTATTAGGGCTATTCTTTCGCCAAGAAGTTATTTTATCCGCGCATACCATATTCATGCGACAAATAATCATGACAATTACATTTCCAAAATTTATACATATGCGGTATTTCTAGAATACGCAATTTCAACATACATAGTGTTTACAAGTTAACATAGATTACGGCGATTCCTTTCGCCAAACTGGTATTTTATTCATGTATTGTATAATCATATATTAAATAAATATGTCAAACATTATTCCAAAAGAAATACGTATACGGTATTTCTAAGATACACAATTTCAACATACGTCGCATTTACAAGTGAACATGTATTTTGGCGATTCCTTTCACCAAACTAGTATTTTATTCATATATTATATAATCATACATTAAATAAACATGTCAAACATTTATCCAAAAAAAATACGTATACGGTATTTCTACGTATACCTAGAGTATGTGAAATTCCATATTTTGCAACGTTAATCGAAATAGGAAACGGAAAGCACTTTGTACATGTGCAATTGCAAGCAGATCATGAATCTACCATTATCTGACATTGAAAGCGTTGAAAACCATAACTTATACACTTAAAGTCCTCACCTTTGCCCTTGGAATTCCAACGAATCAGCAAGGGTAGTAGAGCTTCCGTATACGGGAGTTTTCTAGCCTAAAGAGCGGAATCGGTTAGCCTTTACATAGCCTACAACGATCCTACCTCAAATCAGACCTAGGGTTAGGGTTTCTTACCTTCAAACGGAATAGAAACCGCCGGTAAAACACCTAGAATGGAGCGGTGTAGGCCGTGTGACAACCCAAAGCAGTAGGAGGAAGATCTCCCACAAATCCCAAGCTATTCTCCCTCTTTTCTCTCTCTCTCTAGGGTTTTAATCCCAAATTCGTATGGCTGTGAGAGGGGCTGTTCTAAGCTCCTTTTATAGCTAAAAACATTCCGAAAATAGACTCAGGTTCAAGGGTTACTGCTAATATAGGATATTCGTCACTTTTCCAGCTCAAAAGGGAGGTTCTGGTGGCCCTCATTGAGCCAAACGTCAGACTTAAGCTCATCATCTATGGATCTACGTGGGATTATGTTTTTGACACGATCGGATTCCCAGATCGCATGTGGCGGACCACTTTCAGTTCGACGGTCAGTGGGCCACGATCAGAAATTCCAAGTACATGTAAATGTTCCTAAAATTTTTCTTAATCCGAGGGTGTAATTTGGTCTGATTCTGACGGTCAGGTTGCTTAATACTGACGCGTCAACGAATGATGCCAGATCACTATTCCAGATATTTATTTTGGAATGGGAATAGTGTTTTTCACACACCCTCGCTCGGATCGAAGCGAATGGCCATGGAACATCGGATGGAGCTGATTTTTGAGATGATTGTTAAGCCCAGTGGGGC
The DNA here is from genome assembly GCA_030180095.1 of Magnolia changhungtana. Lineage (NCBI taxonomy): Eukaryota > Viridiplantae > Streptophyta > Magnoliopsida > Magnoliales > Magnoliaceae > Magnolia > Magnolia changhungtana. Next base: position 552,152 of record JASAUF010000140.1, on the reverse strand, counting down.
GGTCCTAGTTCCTTAGCTTCGGGTTAATCGGACTCCCGATGTGCGATCTAGACCTAATACGAAGTTTCGTTTCATTCCCGAGAGCAGACGGGAAATGAGTTTGGTTCTTAACTTTAGGGTAACCTAGCGTCAATGATTCTGCAACTTTTGGGTCTTGCAGATCGTATTTAAAGCGATCCTAACGGATTTCATGGCTAATCGAGTTTAGTACTTAGTTAACTTTGTTAAATTTCTAAAGAATTTAATCCTACGTGATTTCTGGTCGAGGTGGTACTCGACCCAATGTACGGAAATTTACGGGTCGTTACAGTAATACTGCGAGTCTTGTAATTAACCTAGTGACCAGCAGGCATTACGATTCCAACGCCGTGCAGTTCGCCCCATTTCGATCCTTAGATTAGAACTTACTATTTTGAAACAATCCGAGGTGGGCCGCGCAATGCACACAGGTCCCACTTGCAGAAATCCCCATTTTGTCAAATCAATCAATCCATCAATCCATCAATCAAGCCATCCATCACTCATGTCACTATCTTCCCATTAGTCAAACAACCCATTCTTTTCTCATAAACCTATATGCCATCATTCTTTTCTTCTTTTTCTCCCCGTTTTACCTCTCCATCTTCCCCTTATTCCGTCCCTATCCTAAAATCTCTACCATAAAAACTCCTTAACTCCCTCTCATTTTGTAACGCCTCGAAAATTGGCACCTAAGTAAATAGACTCCGATCCCAAGTTCCCAGGTGTTAACCAAATGAAAATGCACGTGTGTCCTTTATTCAGATTCAAATTCATTTCACACACAGATAATCAAAGTAGCGCAATTCGAATTAGTGGATCCAAAGTAAGGTGGAGGTATTAATAGATTCAGAAATATAGGGCTAAGAGCTAAAAGATACAATTTCAATTATGATGATCGCCCAAAATGGGATATATAAGTCACATTATACATACCCAAGATTATTAAAGTGTAAAGCTTTTGTTTACTCCCAATTCTCTAAAACATGACAGCATTGGCACAACCCGATATAAGCTTACCTGTTTGAGGTTCATTAGTACCTGCATCAATGATATGCCTGGCTGGTCTTTTAAAACACTATCCCAGGTGGGAGTGAGTAGCTAACTCAATGTTTCTATTAGTTCTAAGTTACACATGCTATCGACACAATTAAAGCAGGTAATGATAAAACAAGAAATCAAATATTTCCTAAATACTCTTGTTAAATGTACGTATAAAGATATGACATAATGCATGCCCTTTCCAAATAACACTCCCTCACATGTGACTCTGACCACCTATTTTGCAAATGATAACAATTTCTCATCATGCGACAACCATGCCTATTCCCCACATTTTAAGCTAATGCAATGCGGTGAATGATCATGTTAGCCAAGTAATTATTAAGTTTAATTCATCCAGCATATTGGCGAAGCTAGGATACCGACGTTATATCACGAGTCCTTATGTGAATCACATGGCTCATTGCCGCACGTAGCGACTCCTTACCGGTATTCCTTAATCTAAATTTAGGTACCAATCATTTATATCATAAATCAATAATTTTAAAGATATGATATAATACCTAAATATATGAGGATCAACCCGATATGAGTCGTCATCCAAACCGAGTATGATCACTCAGTTCCGAGGTGCGGGCTTGTCCCATAAACTAGAAAATACATAAAGGAAAGGGCTCATCACCGAATTCCATTCACGCCCGAGTTGTTCGAACGGTACTCTAGCACCCAACCATTAGCCAGGTAATTTGAAGGGGGTCATTCGAACAATGATATATCACCTCCATTAGTGTTCACTGGCCACTATGGGGAGGCTCATCACTCTAGCATAGGCTGACATCTCACACACGGTGTCTCATACCACCATGCCCGGCTCATGAGTCTTAGTTGCTCATTGGTCACTATGGGGAGGTCGTCACCCCAGCGTAGGCTGAAAGCTTGGACACGATATCCCATACCACTATGCCTAACCCATGAGTCTTAGTGTGATCATATCACACCAATAGTTATGAATGAATAAATCCAATGGGAACGAGGTATCTTAGATTCCATTTAGTCGTGTCATACATTGTGAACATACATGATCAGTCGGCAGGTAGACTAATTTGATTGACCTGGAAGAATCACAACACAACTGACTTTAGGTGCAAGTAACCCATGTAGTCCAACTATTATCAGTCGTCCGTGTTTAACCCATGTCGATTAAACAAGTGTAGGGTGGCCGCCCTAACTGGGGCCTCCCTTTTAGCTTAAGTAGTTAGCCAATTGACCCAACATCGTAACAATCCTAAGTATCATTATGGACTAACACTATATCACATAATTAGAACATAAGTTTCACTAGACAATCACTTAGGCATTTCATCGAACATGTGAGCATCCATAGTGTACTATGTTCACTAAAGCATTAAATCAAGCATACGAACACACATAAAGTAATATAACCACCTAAGCATTTAATCAAACATGTGAACATCGACAAAGCAAGATATTCCACCACTCAGACATTTCATCAAACATGTGAGCATCCATATCTAAGTAAAAACATATATTATAGTAAAATAAAAATATTAACATACTAGCATGCATACATTCATCTACAAGCATCTAATCATTAACTGAGAACCTCAAAGGTAATGGAAACCTAGGCATAATGGTTCGCACCTTAAGAAGGAATATCCGATTTGAGCTCCTTAGGTTAAAGATTCGGGGAAAAGTCATCAATTCCTAAATCAAAATCAAGAAGACACAATTAATGACTAGAAATCTATACTAGGTTGCTTAATCAAAGGGTAAGATATAATTTTTACCTCTGATTCTTGGCATGGGTGGATTTGGTGGAGGTTTGGTAGTAGCCAAATGTTTGGTTGAAGAAGTACTAACCCTACAAGCACCAAGATTTTCATCACTCAAACACACACACACACACCCTTCATTCTCTTTCTCTTTGTTTTCTCTCCATCTCTCTCTTTCTTTTTCTCTTTTCTCTCACCCAAGCTAGGGTATGAAATTCGTATGGGAGAAGTGGGTGCCCAAAAGAGACCCTTATATAGTGTCAGATTTGGTGTAAATGGCCCTAATGGCTGAGTTTTTACTATACTAGACCTATGAGAGAGTTTTTCTAACCTCTAGGGCCCTTTATGGGTGTACATGTTGATATACACCGTAGGATAGTTAGCCCTAATGATGATCTATGTATGGATATGATAGGCCCACCAATTGGATGCGCTGATCGAAGGGTATGATCAGAAGTTTGTTCGATGATCACCGATGGTCGATCGGGGCTGCGGCTATACGGATACATGTGGAGAAATATCCTTACTCTACTTGTGAAGTTTGGTCATAAACCGATGGTCTGAAATTCTCAACTTCACGCAACAGTGGATGACCCAATTCAGTTAATTTTCAGCTTATTCCTTTAGGGTATTCGCATTTCTCATACACTCGTCCCTTGGCTTAAGTTGATCATTTCTAGACAATACCCAGGTCCAACTCCCATGACGGACGTCAAGCCCAGTAAGACGGACATTATTCTATAGTTTTGGAACTAGTGACCCACTAACGAGAGGTCTAGAGCTTGTTCAAAAAATTGGGGTATTTTTTTAATGAAATAGGTATTGAGATTTCTCGTGGGCAATGATTAGGGCTTGGATTAACTATGTTCATAGTGTGGCCTATTTATAATTAGTGAAAGTGGAGATTTGGTCATGATTACTCTAAACCATTGGTTTTAGGCTAAAAGAGTAACGGGGTTGATTTGGTCCATTAGTCAAGATCCGAGCCTTATCTGACTCAGCTTCGAGTAGATTTAAGAATGAAGGAGGGTTTATGAGGGTTTTGCAAGAGTGAAAATGAGTTGGAAATGGGTAAATGGGGCTTTAAAGGAGTGTAGGGTCATGTAGAGGGGACCCCCAGATGTGGGAGGGACCCATATGGTTGGGCCGACGGTAGCACACTACCGTCGTGGCAGTGTCGATAGTCTCCTCTAGAGCCTTCGGCGGTGCGCTACCGATTTGGTGGTGGCCACCCCCTAGGGTTTGTCGTTTCACTCCTCGGGACCCCCTGGGTCCCCCTAAATGTATCTATTTCATCTCTAAGTTGAGTATGGTACATGTACTGCAGTCCAAGGGTTGTTTTTAATCAGTGGTAGGTCGATTAGATTTAGGCCTTATGTGAACATATCATGGGGATAAACTTAATTTTAAGTGATCAGTTGGGTTCATTGGTTTTCTACAGTTGATCAATCTTATTTATATGGTTCTTTATCAGTACCATTCGTGTGTAAGCTCACCTCGAGCGTCAATGGTCCGTAAGTGATGACGTGACTAGTTATTAAAAAAAAATTATGGATTTTTTACAAATCCAAAATAGCGAAAATCCAGGATGTTACAATCTACCCCCCTTAAAAACAATTTCGCCTCCGAAATTGCCTAAGGGTAATAAGTAAATATATTATCATTTCATTTACCTAATTTTGTTGGTTTCAGGTTTATATACGTGTTAGGGTATATAATAACTACACTAGCCTAGCTCATTGTAGTCTACCCCCCTTAAAATTTTTCACCTTTGAGGTTTGAAAACAAATGTCAAAATCATTATTATCATGTTAAATGTTTGATGATAAAGTTTACCTAAGGGTGGTATATTCTACTCTTTATGATTGGGCTAATAAGGAAAGAAAGTTATAGTAGGCTTTGATCGCATCGTCGATCCTCTGTCTGACCAGGGCAGAAAGATCGTTATATCCCTTCCTAGTCCTGGTGGATCCTGGTCTTTTGCTTGGTCAAAGCAGTGAGTCCATTGGTAGTCACCCAGGATCGAGAATTGGGTTAAGCCGCGAATAATTCGGAAATATATGGTTCCGTAATTCCGTAGTCCGATTATTCTTAACATTTGAAAAGTATCAAAATTTATTAAAAAGTTCAAGTTCCACATTTACAATATTTTAGTGGGTGGTGAGTCCCCCACGATGCCTATGATCAAACGACTATCTTAGAAAGGTTTCCAGGAACTTAAGGTTCCTCTCGACATTACCATTTTGATCCTATAGTTAGTGAGTTATGGACAAAGCACGCTTTGGTTTCATAAATTTTAACAAGGAAGAATCGAAAGTTTTAAGGTATTTTGGAGGTTTGGAGTGATGGCGACGCAAGGAATGCCGCAAATAAGGAAAAAGGAAGAACATTATCTCTTCAAAGTGGTATGAACTTTAAATCCATAAGAGAATAAGAACCCAAAATATTTTAGTAAAGTCCACTTCAAATACGAACTCACAAAGTCTTAAGCAATGAAACGAAACCCTACTTAAGAAGTCTAAATCGTCTAAGTTATAAATTATTTGAAATAGTAAAATATACTAAAGATAAGAATTTAATTTAATCACCTAGGATGATTCCTATGATCTTTAAAAGCAATTCCTAATTAGACTTCGAATATTAAAACTTTATGATAAAAGAGATACATCTGGTCCATCGACAACTTTTAGTTGTAGAAACTTTCGGTTTCAATACATCTTTTGTTCATAATGTATTTATCACTCTTAATTAATGGATAATTTTTATAATTTTTTATGGTAATTCATCATTAAGTTGACCATTTTCATACAAAATTTCAATCTATGTCAAGTTCCATAAAAAATATAAATTTTTTTAAAAGCACAAGTTATTCGAAATAACGATTTTCTGTAAGATACTAAAATGTCTCTAATTCTTATAATGTTTCTTATACTTTTAGTAACTGAATTATTTTTAAAAATTTTATGATGACTTATTATTAAGTTTAAAGCCATCCTATAAAATTTTATCATATTTAGAGTTGTAGATAAATTATTAAAATTTATAGAAGTAACCATTGCCTGATGATTTTTAGACAATTGTCAAATCACCCTAAATTTAATTATATTGAAATTTTTATTTTATTTTATTATTTATTTTTATATGAAACTAGACTTATTAAGCTTCAATCTGAAATTTGAATCACCCCAATCAAAGTTATATTGACGGAAATATGACTTTTTGAAGTTGGTCTAATAAGGCAAGCAAGCCGGGGTTCTTTGGCGTACCACCGATCATTGTGGCGCCACCCCTTCTAGTGCCGTGACAGACTTCATTGCCAATCTGGCGGTGCCACCGTAGTCCTTTGATGGTCTTGATGGTGGTTTTGCCACTCAATTTTTGAAATCAGTGTATCTCTCGATCCAAAATGAGTTACTCGACATGCCATATATGAATTTGGGGTAGGAGAAGCTGTTATCTAAATAATATAATTATTTTATGAAATTATATAATTTTAATGGTCAAAATTCCATTTTATTTATATTCTTAATATTAATAGTAAATTTTTGTTTATTTATAGCTCTTCATCCTTTGAGCTTTAGGATTTGTATCTAACATGAAAGTTCTTAGAAAGATTTGAAGAATAAAGTGGTGGAAGGTGAGATTTTTGAAGGAGATGGGTTGGAGTTTGATTCTAAAACTTCTTACAAGGTTTGATATCACTATTAAAATTTTCTAGAATTTATTTCTATTTTCTTATTTTCTCTCGGGGATTCGAGGTATCTTTACGAGGAGCCTAGAGAAGCTCTATGGATTCAAAGTAGTTGTCTTCTTGAGGAAGACGGTGATAGACTTCATTACACCCATTCCTTTTCTTTGCTTCTTAGACTTTCCATTTTCCTATGGACTCGTTTAGGAGCATGGATTTAGAACCCTCTAGACTTGAAACCTCATGGGTTTAAAATCCTCCTATTGTGTATGAAACCATTGATTTGGAATCAACTTTAATCCAAAAGTAGTTATACATGGTATATTTAAAAGGGTTTGAATTTAATTACTAAATCAACTTTAATATCTCTAATTAGTGAACGTATGTAATGTTTGATCTAATAGTTGTAATAAGCCCATTGAAATATCTACTTTACACAAAAATGATGAAATTCCAAGTATTAGAGGGGCCATAAGCACAAGATCATGTTCGAGTGACTAACAAACAACTTTTAACCATTGATTTACATGGACAATGTTTGGATGGTACTAATCATTTACTAAAGTAATTATAGTGATGCAATCGATAATCCACTTATTTTAGGATATCATTAGTGAGCTATGTGCCCAATGGTTTAATAGTCCAGTGACACACATATTACACATGCAACTCTTGAGGATTTCAAACCTCCTCTTTGAAGAGATTTGAAACTTCCAATTACTTTAGGGCATGTTTGGTTCATAGAATTGAATGGTATTGAATTGTATTAGATGGGATTAACATCCTTATCGCATAATGATTGTATGTCTGGAAATACCAGGGTATATTAGCCATCTAATCCCATGCTTGGGATAAAAAATTTTGCTACAGGAAAACACCGAACTAAGCCAAATCATGTTTGGTGGACCATGAAATTGTAAACAACGGACCAAATTCACAACATATGTCATCCACTTATATATATGTATAATGAGAATGTCACGTGTAAACAGGTTATATAGATGGTCGACATGGATAAACGCATGCATCAATGTGGGGCCCACACGTGTAATGAATTTCAAAATCAAGAAAATCCTGAATGGGACTAAATGCAATTCTATAAGACTAAATACAATTCCATCTCACATAATTCCATCTAACACCCTGCACTAAGCGCCCCCGTATGGTGTCAAACAACCAGGGGAATTGAAATCTCCTCGAATCCCTCTAAATCCATGGTGTCCAACAACTCTTAACTATTACTTCGAGGAACAAAGCTCCACTGTCCATATTCTATAAAACTTTAAATTTGTACTTGTTGGTGGAGTTTCTATTAAGCTCGAATCAATCATCCTACCAAGTCCTTGAACCCTTACGCTAAATCTTACTCCCTATAGGGTTTACCGTATTTATTCATTACAAGTCGGAATCACACATACATAAACACTTTGTACGTGAACAAATTAACCAGGGTGATCCTAAGTTTTCGATTTCTAAGTTAAAGTTTGAAAGCATCACAAAACTAGAAATTTGATCCTATAGTTCATCATTTCTAAGTTCAACTTCAAAACCATCAACATAATAAGAAGTTAAATCCTAGACTCCAATTTCTGAGCTTCAAGTTTCAAACCATAGCAAACAGGGGAGTTTGGTCATAGGGTTTGTAATCTCTAATTTATTAGATTTTCTACACTAACGGATACTCCTAAAATCAGGAAGATCCCCTACAGGACCAACTTCTAATCCTAAGTGTCTCAACCCAAGTTATTGTGGTTTGTATAGTCCGCATTCCCAAGCTCCAGGTTATCTCAATACTCTGCTTTGATACCAACTTGTAACGCCCCAAATATCGACACCCAAGTAAATAGACTCTGATCCCGAGTTCCTAGGTGTTAACCAAATAAAATGCACGTGTGTCCTTATACAGATTCAAATCCTTGTGATTGACCCCATAGCTTACGATACTACATACTATCATCCCGACTTCATACTCCAGCTTGGTCATTCTTTCGCACCGCATATTGCATTGCATCCTCAGCATATAACATTTAGTTTATTATGCTTCTATATTACCTAGCCTGAATAAGGTTGATGGTATTATGGACTCTCCAGGATCTGCATATTGCATTACATCCGCGACATATGGCATTTGGGTTGTTATGTTTCTACATTTACATGGCCTAGATGAGGCTGATCGTATTCATAGCTTGTTAAGAATTGCATATTATATTATATCCTCGGCATCTGATATTTGGCTCAATATGACTCCGCATTGCATAGCCGATCTGCATTGCATACTTTGATTTTGAATGACTTATAGACTTGCCTGTATTCTGCTCACGCTGATATTATATGCTTTGCACATGCTTACGCACACATATACACCACCCTCCAAGCTTCGTAGTAAGCTTATGCACGACCGTTGCGTGCAGGTGACGTTAGGTCGTAGTAGCTTGAGACAGGAGCAGGTGTCAGAGCTTTGGAGTTTTGTTTCATATATATGTATTTTCCCTTTTTGTGCACTGTAATCAAATGTTTATATTAATGGATATGTGATGATGATGTTGCCTTTGTGATTTGGGTACACTTGTGGTTATACTCCTTTATTTACATAAAAAATTTTCACACTAAAAATCCTCCTTGGAGGATCCCAGGATCGGAATCTGACGTATGGGTGCTGGGAGCTAGAATGGGGTACTACGGAGGCTGTCGGCACCAAACTCGGCGATCAGGAATTCCGTGAGCCCAGTTTCTGAGTTTGGGGCATGACAGATAGAGCCACGTTCTTGACTTCCTCCAACGATGGGAAGGACATGAGCATTCTGTTATCGCCTTTTGAGATGAGGTGTTGAATGACATCTACAGATTGGATGGGATGTGGTTGACTCTCCGATTTGAAAGAGCATGAGAAGAAGTTAATCGCTTCTTCTTTAATGTGGGCTGGGTCAGAAGTGGTGTCCCCTAAGTTCAGCACAATCTCTGAAATGCAGGCTCTCCTGGATAGTACTATGGCTGAATGATGGAAGAATCTGGTGTTGCAATCTCCTTCCTTGAGCCAGTTGTTCCTGGCCTTTTATCTCTAGAAGATCTACTCTTTGCTTTACCTCCGCTAATGTGGGTTGGTTGACCTCCTCTAAATTTGTCTGCGCCTGATTTTCTAAGTGTTGGAGGTTCTACTTGACCTCCTTTAGCTGATGAAAAATATTCCCAAAAACATTCTTATTCCATCCCTTTAGATGATTTTTCATTTTCCTAAGCTTTAGTATAAGGTTGATCATAGGCTGGTCTGACAGATCTTCCTTCCACGCCTCTTTAATGACATGGAGATAGTCTTGGTGCGTAAGCCACATCCGTTGAAAGCAAAAAGGCTTAGCACTGGGAGGGGGGCCTGAGGAAATTAAGGAGGAGGGGAACATGGTCAGAGTTGGTGAGGGGTAAATGTTTCATGCTGAACAATAGGAATTGGTTTAACCATTCCCATTGCATAACACCCTATCGAATCTAGCCCAAACCCGAGAGGTGCCTACTTGATTGTTGCACCATGTATAAGCATTGCTGGAGAAACCTGCATCCATCAAGCCTGAGTTCTCCAAGGCTTCAGAGAATTTAGCCGAGCTGCCACGATCTTGAATCCTGCTACCCCTTCTTTCACCAAGAGAAAGGACGGTGTTGAAGTCTCCTCCCACAGCCCACGGGACTGGCACGCCTCTCGCTACTGAGGATAGATCCTCCCAAAGAGATCTCCTCTGGATTCTAGAACATTTAGAATACACAACAGATAAGTGAACATTGTGGGGTGAGTTATGAAATTGGATATGAAATGAAATCATCTGGTTAGATTTTTGAACAACAGAAACAGCCATGTTGTTGTTGTGAAACAACCATATTTTCCCCCAATATCAGCATTGGAGGAGGAGTGAAAGCCTAGCTTGAGACACATTGCCACTCTCTTCTCCTCTCTGGCCATCGGCTCTAAAATAGCCAGACACCAGGGGGAAATGGTTGTGGACAATCCTCGAGCAGTCCTAAGAGTGGTTGGGTTAGCCACCCCTCTGGCATTCCAAATTAGCACACTATCCATCAGAAATATTTCTGGATAGTGGCCCACCTCTTGAGTCTTCTTAGTTGCCCGTTCCATTCTTCCGATAGGAATCCCATCTTTTGCTGACAATTTTTCTCCCTCCAGTTTTTTTCCTTCCTGTCTTTGCCGGTCTCCTTGGTTGGGGAATAACAAAGTTTTCATTTCGAGAAGTCAACTGCTGATGAATCTGCGCAGATAAGGAGTCTGAGTCGAGATCAATGGTCTGAACATCAATGCCTTGGTCTTGTGGCAGTTGAGCATCTTGTTGTAGATTATGCTCAAGGGGTTCTTCTTCACAGCTGAGGTTGGCCCTGCTGTTTGTTCGAGGAAAATCCTCCTGAAGAAGTGGGATAGCTTCATGCTGATTGGGATCGTCACCAATGATTGGATCGGCAAGGTACAGGGATAGGTCCATTGTGAGCTCCAGGGAGGTATCTACCAGTCTGTTATTCAGTTTGCCGAGCAACAACTCTCCTCTGTCTAGAATGAACACTTCGTGGCCAACGCTTCTAAGAACAGGCCTAAGTTTCTGTATTTAGATAGGGGAGTTACCTTCTGAATGGGAAGTATGAGGATGTCTGGTGTAGAAATGCAGCGGGCTATCATGTTGCTGATCATTCTGTTTGGACATATGGTGGATACAAGCAATGGGCGAGGTAGGGTGGTTGTCCTGACCAATTGGGGCTGATGAGGCTACAAGTAAGTTAGTAGCAGGCACATCTGTAGCTTGCCTTTCGCAGTTTAGATCAAACTCGCGGGACGGAACTATGGGCATTGGTCTAGGGGCAATAGTTATGGATGTCCCTGGAGTATCTACAGATCTTGGGATAGGGTGTAGGATGTTTGCTAGTTCTGTGGGGTGACTCGCGCTTCCTAGATACCTCCCAAACAATGCAATCCTTAAGAGGGGGAAGGTTCCTGGGAGTAGAAGCTTGTCTGGCATGCTCCTGGAGGTCTGAGTCCTGGACTCTTTGTAGAACTGGAGAATCAATATGGCCTGGGTCCTGGATTCCCACCTCTTCTAGGCTAGCGGGAGGTTGTGGGAGGGGTGGAGCATGGCCGAGGATACCACTGTCGAAGCCTGCTGCGATCGGTTCCTCCCGATTCTCGATAAGTTGGGGCAGCCTGTGACTGATCAAGGGTGTTCTAAGAAACTCTCCACACTGGCCATCTGCTACCTGAGAGTGGGGGCTGATATTGGGGATCACCTGATTTCTCAACTAACCATTGGATTAGTTGTGAGATAGAGTTTTAACTCCCAAGCATTTTAAGAAGATAATCCTAGCCACTGATCATATGGTGAAAATTTGACATAACAAATGTGTTCTAGGTATCATAGGTCATTAAATGGATGTCTCAAATCATAAGGTGGGACCCACTTAGAGAAGATGGGTCATTTAGCTTAACGTGGAAAACGATCCAGCCGTTAATGGTGGATCGTCAATATTCGGTTAATGTACAAATCTAGTGCATCTGAATGGCTACAATTTGTCCCCCAATCACTGTGGGGCCTACGTTTTGGATGAAAAGTAGGTACCTTGATGATAAGCAAGGTTTTATCATTTTATATGTTGTTTTCTCGGCCAATGAGTTCTCTCCCGAGATCTTCTCACCATAAGTGAAAGGGCATCCTAATGCCCTAGTTTCGACACCTAAGATGATCCGGGATTATTTCTGGAACAATCCTAATGGCTGAGATCATGCCAACAATGAAACGGTGGGATTCTTTCTGCCTCCCTCTCTCTTTCTTTCTTTTTTAAATAAAAAATCTAGTTTCAAACGGTAGGATTTCTTTTGATGGACGGACAAGATTTACAAGAGATATCCTGCGTGGAACGCCATCACAACAACAACGCGTAATCCCCATTTTTGGAAAGCCTTCGTACGAAGCTCGACTCATGCATTCTGATGTGCACATGAGCGAGCGTTCCAACACGCAGGAAAGGTCAAGTTTTGGTAGGATATTCCCATTAATCATGATGAATAGTTCGGATCTCTCATTTGGGCGATCATGGTTGGCCACGGCTCATCAAGAGTCGATTGTATCTATTTAAATCGGATCAGGGCAGGAACAGGGAGAAAATTCACTTTTTTCTATTTTCATCTGGTCAAGCTTGGTTTGACTGGATACGCAATCCAGTGCATAGTGGGTGTGCACGATCTGTGCATGCACAAATCTAACAGTGGGGTCCATGTGTTACTTAGTGAGATCCACACCGTCAATTCCGCTCTACCACTCCTAATAGGACACCACTCTCACTTTCCAGCTGATCCAATGTTCAGGTCGGCCATACATTTGGATTTTGGCCTTCTAATTGTAGATTCTTATCAATTTGATGACCAGATTGCATTTGATTTGATCGTCAATGGTCATCAGGGTTTGTAGTCTAGTTTAAAGTAGATTTGGTAACCCTACAACCTGATTAAATGAACAATCACGAGTTTAAATGACTAGATTATTTCAGAATTGATCCTCTATGATCTAGGAGTACTTTAAAGCATCTAGATGAATCTAATGACTCGTTTTAATGGTCAGACCCTTTATCAAATGATGTGAGGTCTAATTCTAACAACCAATCTAAAACCCCTTGATCAATTGATAATTTGATGGCCGAATCTTGAAGTCCTACTATAAAATTGTCCTAAAATCGAATCCCATTGGTTCTAAGTGTCCTAAATCTTATCTAGGTGGGAATCTATCTTTGATTTATAATTAGACAGTTAGATGGTTAGATCTATGGGTGGTAATCATTCCTAATGGTTAGATCCAAGCTAGTGAAGTTGAATGTTTAAGTAGGATAAACTTATGTTTATAGTATGTTAGATCTTCATGATAACGCTCGAGTATTGAAAAGTACGGGGTGTTACAATTAATGAACACGAATAACTAAAGAAAAATCTATCCTAACCTAATCCAAGAAATCAATAAACCTAATTATACCTCCATCAGACTATGAGATCAATCTTGATACATAGGATCGATCAGACGGATGGACGTAACCTCTAAATCAAACTTCTCATCGAATGGCTTGAGACGATGTCCATTCACTTTGAAAATGTGACCATTCATTGGGATCTCAATCTCGACGCCCCATGAGGATAGACGGTTTTAATAATGAAAGGGACAGTCCATTGAAATCTCAGTTTCTCCGAAAATAAATCAAGTCGATAATTGTACAAGAGGACTTTTTATTTGTTGTGAATGTTTTCCGAATAATGTTCCGTTCATGGAACTTCTTCATCTTGTCCTTGTAAATTTTCGAATTCTCATTAAAATCATTCCGGATCTCTTTAAGTTTGTTAACTTGTAATTTGCACAACATGCCAACATTGTCCAAGTTAAAGTTGAAATTCTTAATTGCCTAGTAGGCCTTGTGCTCTAGTTCGAACGGCAAGTGGCAAACCTTCCCATAGACAAGTCTAAAGGGTGACATTCCAATATGAGTCTTGTATGCAGTACGATATGTAAGACCCCATCCATTTTATACCTTTTCTAAGCCTATGTGCATGATGATTGATGCCCTTGGCGAGACCTGAATTGGCCGTACATAGTGACCACTCAAGTGACCAGAACCTCGAGACCCCAAGACACATGTCATATCGACTGCCCCGTTATCGCGGTTGTGGAGGTAGCACCCGCGTGTTTGTGCGACACTCCATTGGTGAGATACGCCGCGAGAGTCATTTGTGTATCATGTGCGTATGGTATCATGCATTCAATTCCACACATGGGTGAGAGAATCTCTACCTATGTGTGTGATGTCACCCTCCCATACCACCCCTCTCTCATGTCTACCCCAAAGTCAACTCTTCTCCACACCACACCCTATGCATGATCTCATCATACCATGACATCCCATGTCCCTTTAATGCACCATTAAGTCCTAATCTGCATTAATTTCTATAATCCTTGCCTAAGCCAACCATAATCGCATTAATCTAACCTAACCACATTTTTAGCCATTTCGATACAAATACTCCTCCATTCCTTAACATTTCACCATTTTTCTACAATAAGTAAGAGAGAGAGAGAGAGAGAGAGAGAGAGAGAGTGTGTGTGTGTGTGTGTGTGAGAGAGAGAGAGAGGGGGAGGAAAACGTGATCTTGGTGGGCCATCGACCACGTCCCTTCCACTATCAACTTCATCCTTTCATCTCAACCATCCATCTTAATCATCAAGGTGAGTACACCCAATCCCATTCTCATCTCTTTAATTCCTTGTTTTTCCCCTTTTGTGTAGTAGTTATGGGACCCACGAATGTGGGCATCACTTTGAAAATTGCACACCATCCGGTCCTGCCATAATACCCAATGAGTTGGATGGTTTTGATACACAAGAGTCAACTTGATATAAAGTTGTGTGGAACCTACTGACTTGGATCCCACTATGATGATTACCAGCCATCTAACTTGTCCTTGAGTCCACAAAGACCTGGATAAGATGAAAACATAAATATCAGCTTGATGAGTAGGCTATGACCCTACTGTGGCCCATTGTGACGCTGCATGTGGTCCAGACCGTCTGGGTCATGGCTGAACTAGGATGTTCAATCCCACACATGCTACCCTTATGAGGAGACGTCCTCTATGGACATTGTGAGGAGACGTACTCTCTGGGCGTTGTGCATCCAGGGAGACGTCTTTGACTTCTCTCTCTTTCCTAAAGAGTTGTGGGCCCACCATGGCCACATCATAGTGTGTATGTAAGATCCACACCGTTTATCATTCCAATAGCTCATTCTATGGTATGAGTCCAAAAATAGGCATCTTGAAGATCGTCTTCATTTTCATTTTTAGGGTCACTCCTAAGATTTTCATAGTCAGACATATTACAACTATCTGAAAAAGTGACTCTAACTATAGTCATGAGGGCTCTCACATCATTTGTATTTGCATTTTCTTGGTCTGATTCATCGGACATAGAAGTGCTTTCAGTGTCAGATGATTCATCCTAAGTAGTTGTCATGCCCCTACTTTAGACTTATCCTTCTTAGGACATTTATTAGCAAAATGCCCATATTCATGGTAGTTGAAACATTTACTGTCCTTTATTTTAGATTTCCAAGAAGTAGATTTTTCCTTTTCTTTTATAAGTTGATTTTTGAAAATATGTTCTTTTCTTGTTTTTAAAAATTCTATAAAATTTCTCAGCTAACATTGTTATATCATCTTCATTTTCTTTAAAATCAGAATTTGTATTTTCTTTTGAAACAGAATTAGAAGATTTAAGAGCAATGGACTTAGCTTTAGGAGTTTTAAAATTCAACTCATATATTTGTTGGAACATTTAATAATAAAAAAAAAAAAGGAGAGAAGAAGAAAGATTGAAAGAAAGAAGATTTGAAGAAAAATGTGGAAACGAGGAAGAAAGGAGGAGATGGAATATCATGTTAGGGGTTTGCGCAAACCATGCAATCAAACTTTGGTTACACGGGTCGCGCAAATAGTTTAATCTGTTGTGTGGGCCGCATAAAGGAGTTAAGGGATAATTTGACATGAATGATTGGATCTGATGCAAGGTGGGCCCCATGGCATAAAAATTGAGGGTTCACATGTGTGGAGGCCTATAAATACCTCACTTCCCCTCTCATTTGGGGATTGGAAGAATTTTAGAAGAAGGTCAGTGCTCTGAAAGAAGCTGAAGGTAGGAGGAGGGAAATTATAAAGGATTTGCGCGACCCACGTAAACCATCTTGGTTGCGTGGGTCGTACAACCAGGCTGTTATACAGTCATTGAAGATAAGGGCCAAAATTCTATCGAAATTATCAGTCTTGGTCTTCACCATCTCAAGTTCTCCTTTTTGCATAAGGATAAGCTCAAGAGGGGGAGATCAGATGATCAAACCTGCACAATATTCCTCCTAGAGAGATGATCGGATCACAAGTCGAATGCTGCTGAATTTGATATTCAGATTCGACATTCAAACTTTGTCAATTTCTGTATTTTTAAATTATCTATCTTAAAATCAAGGGATATCTGAGGATGTAAATGAACCCAATAATTAATAATGCAATGATTGTTCTTCACACATTCTCTCTATTACATTCGAATAAGACAATCCCCCCAAATCTAATGCATTTGTTTCTCGTTCGAAACAAAATGGCGACTCCACCGGGGACCCTATCTTATTTAAGGTTAACATTGAGAAGGTTATAGGACTTTCGTTGTAGTTTGGCATCTTTCTAACGCTAAAATGGCGACTCTCAGTTGGAACATCCTCCCCTTCATCTCTCAGATATATTACATTAGTATTCAAATAATAATTATGATTTCATGTTTTATTTGAAGGTAAAAAGATAAAATAGCAACTTATAATCAATGACAAGTTCAGCAAAGAAGGTAAATTTCTATTTCACTGCGAGTGGGTTCGTAGTGGAATATGCAACAAGTCAATCATCGACTCATAAAGTCCAATCTCCTACAAGTAAGGGTGACAAACCTCTAGTGATGATCGAAGTTATTTCTTCTTCACCTCGAGCACTGGAAGGTGATGAAGACTGGATTGTCGTGACATCTCGAAGGATGAGAGCCTAAAACACAAGAAGTCCTAGAACGGACTTACCTTCGCCAAGAATCAGGGGACCAATAACGTAAAATGCTCCTAAGAAGAATCCTGAACTTGCCCCTCCTACGATATATCTCGAGCAAACGGTTCTGCAGTTAGCATCAGGTGACTTCCCGACACTGATTTCCTCAAGAGCCCGATGGAGGAAAGAATAAAAGGGTAGGCACTACTCGTAGGATCACCTACTTCTGTATCACCTCAATCAATCAGTTGCAGTAGAAGTAAAGGAAAATCGAATGAGACTCCCCTCTTTGTAAGCCCTATCACATCAATATATTCCCATCTTACTCATACTACAGCTTCCTCAAGAAGTGGGGAAGCTACAATGCACATGGCCGGAACAAATCAGGAAACCATGCCAACTATAGAAGACCATATGAATGAATGGCATAAGCACAGACAACACTGATTGAAGAGTGTAGAAATCTCAGGGAGGCTTTGGCAACTCTCATGCACATCATGGCCCAAATGGCAACTCCTCTAATGATGGGCACGATGAACGGACAGGAACACCAACCTGAAGGCTTTTAGCCACCAGGGGAAGGATCACTCGGATCTGCTCTAGCAGTGAGAACCATAACCCAAGAGGAAGTATGACAAGTTACTAAGGAAGCTGTCAGAACAGAAAGGGAGCGTGAGAATGTCGGGCGATTCAGATATAGAACACCATATCTAAGGGAAGTTGGAGACATCCCTTTTCCAATTAACTTCAAGCATCTAGACTTTCAAAAGTTTAATGGAGATGGATCGCCAGAGGAACATTTGATGCATTTCATCACCAGCATAGGAAATTTCTCCACAATACCACAATATTGCCTACGATTGTTCAGATCTTCTCTGACAAGTAAAGCATTCCGATGGTATTTTAGTTTGGTTCCAGGATCAATACGCACTTGGGAACAAATGCAGGATGCTTTCATTTTAAATTTCTTCTCATCAGAACACGACATTAGCATTACGGAGTTAGCTTTGGTACGGCAGAGAGAATGGGAACCTGTGGAGAAATTCATAGACAGATGGAAGACATTGGGAGCTTCTTACAGAAAGTTGCCAGAAGATAGAGCAGGTTAAGATGTGCTTGAAATCCATGGAAACAGGAATAGCATTTGGGCTTACTAGCACCGATATCAAGACTTTCCGTGATCTGGCCACTAAAGCCCATGCCTTAGAGTTGATGACCTGGAAAATGCCAGCGTTTCACTGTGAAATGGCCAGGAAGCCAAGAAAAGACCTAGTAGGTTGATCGTAAACACTGTGGATCATGAGAAAAGAAGTCAAGAGACGAGATTCAGGAGAAAAAAGGACAGAGCGGAAGGAAGAGCTAAGCCATCCTAGAAACAGATTCAGCGGGAAAAGGCCCAGATCACTTAATTCTCACGAAGGGTTTGCGTTTGATAGGGAAGATGTTGTTCCCATGATGAACCAGCTGTTGAAAGCTAGTACGATAGAATTACCTGCATCCAAATGCCCCGAAGATGCAACAAGAATAAGAGAAAGGGATTTTTGCTGCTCTCATTGTTTAGTGGGGCACCCGTCAGAAAATTGTTATACATTAAAATGTGTAACACCCTAGATTTCGAGGGTCGATCAAAGCTCTACTCCCGATGTCCAGCACATTACTTATGCAATATGGATAATGATGTTCAGATTTCATCCATATTAATGAGTTAAACATGAGTGGGATTATACCAAAACAACATATCATACTTCAGATATAATTAAATTAAGCAAGCGGAAGACTGAAACATATATATTTAAGTATGTAGTGTTTCACAACCTCCAGAGTATAAGTATGTTACCAGGCTGAATATATACATGTATTGTTCCAAAATTTATAAAATATAAAAATGTAAAGTGTCCAACTAATCCATATGTCCCTATAATCACATCAAATCAACATGAGGTCTACATAGACCCACCTGAGAGCTGAACGTAGAAGAATTCTCCATCCTCATCTATGAAGTCCAACTCCGTTGCATAGGCTTCCCCATCACCTGCATCTAAACCAGAGTCTGGTTGGTGTTTTAAAACACTGTCCCAGGGTGGGAGTGAGTGATCAACTCAGTGGTACTATAAGGAAAAGGTTAACATGTTATCAAGTCAATCAAGCAGTAATGATAAAGCAATATAACAATCACTTCCAAACTACTCTTGTTAATGCAGGAATGGAGTGCAAGTAATGATGTATGCCCTCGCACAAAGCTCCCTCACAAGCGACTCCGACAACCAATTTCGCGTATGACAATACTCCCTAAGTGCACCTTCCTCGCCAAAAGCACATCCTAACTAATGCAATGCGATGCATGGACATGTTAGCCGAGTACTTAATTAAGATTATTCATACAGCAGATTCGAAAAGCTAAGGTACCTCCCTTTATATCATTAACTCAAATGAAGGATCCATCTAGGGTCATCAATCCTAGTTAACCACATACGATATGCAAGTTGTAGGGCATCACCCCTATGAAAAGCAGTCGATAGGCAAATTCAAAAGTTTATACTCTCGGTCACTACGGGAAGGCTCGTCACCTCAGCGTAGGCCGACAGCTCGAACACGGTGTCCCATACCACCGTGCCCGGCTCATGAGTCTAGGTTACTCACTGGTCACTACGGGGAGGTTCGTCACCCCAGCGTAGGCCGACAACTTAAGCACGGTGTCCCATACCACCATGCATGGCTCGCAAGTCTTAGTGGATCGTGGTACCATGGTTGAAACAGACTTTTACATTGGTAAGTGGTACCTTAAATTCAAGCAATGGTGTCCATACATGATAAACACATAATAAACCAATCGGTTTGTTTGGCAAGTTCGATTGGTATGAGCACATGTTGACTTAATCGACATGGAGTGCATAAGCACCCCTTGTGGCTTAACCATTGTCGATAATCGTCCGGCAACCTAGATTCGTTGAGTTACCCAATGTGGCGGAGGCTAATTCGACCACCTATACATGGACTATTACCGATTACTTGGGCTAGTTGTAGCCCCAATCTTACTCAGATGCAATAGGTAGATACATGTGATAATCATATCAGTATTTAACAAATAATCCAAGTCAATTCCTCATTTGAGCATTTCATCAAACACACTGATCATATTACATAACCCTTGCATTTTATCCATAAATTTCATAGCAGCAAATATGATTACATGAAAGAAACTATACATATGATTAAGGTAATTAAGAATCCTATCTTAATACTCTTAATAAATACAAATCATCAACATTTTCTCATTCAGACAATTTATCAAACACTTAAGCTACACTTCACCAAATATATAGACTAGGTTAGTTACAACATTTATTTTAGCAAATCCTTATACAAAGAGATCATCATGCATATAGTAACAATGAATCCTAGATTAATAGTTATGGCAAACGCAAATCATGTTTACATGTTCGTTCAAACATTTCAATAAACACATAGGATGCATATTTGTTCAACATAGTTCATACATATATAATACATCGAAATCGACGTGTCTAAGATGATATGGTAGTAATCAAGTCAGACATAAAGCATTAGCTAACATTGAAAGCATTAAAAACCATAACCTAAATATTTATAGTCGACACCTTTCATCGGAATACTAGATTCGAACTCGGTTCGAATTCTATATTCCCGAAAATGGAACGTCGGGCACCTAAACAACGAAATAGGTTAGCTAGTTTGTCGATTACTCTATCTGGATCTCTAAATCAAGATTAGGGTTAGGGTTTCTTACCCAAATCGTAGCTGAAACCGATGGTGTAGCAAAATGGGAAGGTGATTCAAGGCGTGGAGTAGTGGGAGAGAAACACTGCAGCAATCTTCCAAGATTTCTCCTCTCCTTACTCTTTTCTCTTCTTTTCTCTCTTCTCTCTCTTAGGGTTTGGAGAAATTCGTATGAGAGAGAGGTGGGGTGGTATAAGGGCTATATATAGGCCTAGAAGTGATGTAAATGACCCCAGGGCCATGGTATACTTAGGTTATATCCAAAGGGCAACTGTTTTTGACAAACAGGGCACATAGGGAGGTCCATAACTCACATACGTCATTGGGCAAGTTCTCTAACAATGGATCTATGCCAGGATGTGATTTCGACGCGATCAAACAAGCCGATTGACCGTGGAGGACCTATGTCTAATCAACGATCATACTTACTCGATCGGGGCCACAACTATACAGATATGTGTAAGGAAATTTCCTTTTCCCATGGGTGAAGTTTGGTCAGAAACTGACGGTCCGAAATCCTCAATTTCGTGCGTGAGCGAATGACCCAATTCACTTAAGTTTTAATACATTTTCTAAAGGTATTCGCATTTCTCACACACTTTACTCAGGGCTCAAGTTGTGCGTTTCTGGACACTATTTAGGCTTGATTCCCGTGATAGTTGTCAAGCCAAGTAGGATGGACATAACCCTATAGTTTCGCGGTCATCGGACTTTCGACGTGCAGTTCAGGTCCGATGCGGGGTTTCAATGTACTCCCGAGAGCGACAGGCTCTTGGGATTTTTTCTAGGTTTTTCTGTAGTGTTGAGTCAGTGGTAGTAGTGGTTTTAGGTCTTCTCATTTGTGAAAATGGTGGCCCAAGCTTAATCCATCAATTATTCCATTTAGTAATTAACTAAATTTCACTTTAATTACGACAGGAATACGATCCTTAGGTGATTTTGCCTGAGGTGGTACTCGGGTTCTTGTACGGATTTTTTCGAGATGTTATAATCTACCACCTATAAAGAAAAAATTTGTCCCCGAAATTAGAACCCTTTCGTACTCCTCAAGGATCTGAGGGTAGTACTTACGAACTTCGGCTTCCGTTTCCCAAGTAACCTCTTCCTTAGTGTGGTGTGTACATAACACTTTCACGAGTGGGATCACTTTGCTGCGTAGCACTTGTTCCTTCATATTTAGAACACATGTTAGTCGCAATACATAGGTAGCATCTTCACTTAGTTGTACTAGCTCCCATTTGATAATATGGGTAGGGTCAGGAACATATTTCTTCAACATCGATACGTGAAATATGTTGTGCACGCCTGCAAGTAGTGTGGGCAAAGCGATACAGTATGCTACCACACCCACTCGGTCTAGAATCTGGAATGGGCCAATAAATCTCGGCATGAGTTTTCCTTTCTTGCCAAAATGAAGTACGCCCTTCATTGGGGAAACCTTAAGGAATACATGGTCCCCAACTTCAAATTCCAGTTGTCGTCGTCTTGTATCGGCATAACTCTTTTGTCTATTCTGGGCTACAAGAAGCCGACGCCTGATAATATCAATCTTCTCTAAGGTCGCCTGTACCAAATCTGGGCCAACCAAACTCTTCTCGCCAACTTCTGCCCAACAATGTAGAGCTTGACATGGGCATCCATACGGGGCTTCGTAAGGAGCCATGCCAATGCTTGCTTGGAAGTTGTTGTTATACGTAAACTCGGCATAGGTGAGACAGTTATCCCAACTGTCCTTAAAATCAAGCGCACACGCTCGTAGCATGTCCTCAAGTATCTGATTTTACCCGTTCCATCTGCCCATCTGTCTGTGGGTGGAACGCGGTACTAAACTTCAGTTTCACTCCCATTGATTCTTCGATTCGAGTCCAGAAAATAGATGTGAATCGTGTCTCTGTCTGACACAATCTCTATAGGAACCCCATGCAGTCGTACTATCTCCTTGATGTACAGCTTGGCTAAATCATCTGTCGAATTAGAAATTCTAATCGTGAGAAAATGGGTTGATTTCGTCAATCGGTCCACAATCACCCAAATGGAGTCATGCCCCTTTCTCGTCTTCGGTAACCCAGAAATGAAATCCATGGATATGAAATCTCACTTCCACTCGGCTATGGACATGGGCTGAAGTAAACCAAGGAGTCGACGATGCTCGACCTTGACTTGCTAGCACGTGAGACAACGGGACACGAAGTCTACTATCTGGGCCTTCATGTTGTCTCACCAGTACGAACGCTTCACGTCTCGATACATCTTTGTACTACCTAGATGCATTGCCAGCTTTGAATTGTGGGTGGCTTCTAAAACTTCTCCCCTCAAGTCATGGAGGTTCGGGACGCACAGGCGGCCACGATATCGCAAACCTCCATCCAAGCCAATTCTCCATTCAGACTCTTCATTGTCGCTTGCATGCTCTCTCATCTTTACCAATAGTTCATCTTCTTTCTGAGCTACAATGATTCAGTCATCGATAAGTGGTTGCACGTGGAAGTGTGCCACGCTCTCGAATGGCTCCTCCACTATCAGCTTCTGTTCAAAATCTTGCACGAATTCTACCATATTCCACTCTTCTATCATCAGTGGGGTGGCAAATTCTATAGTTTTCTTACGGCTCAATGCATCAGCCGCAAGGTTGGCCTTGTCAGGATGGTAGGAGACCTCAAACTTGAAGTCTTTTAAGGTCTTCATCCAACGTCGTTGCCTCATGTTTAGGTCCCTCTGCGTAAAGATGTACTTGAGGCTTTTGTGGTCGTAAAAGAGCTCGAACTCCTCTCCATAGAAGTAATGTCTCCAAAGCTTTAATGCAAAAATGATTGTTGCCAACTCCAGGTAGTGAGTGGGATAGTTTTCTTCGTGTTTCCTCAACTGTCGTGAGGCATAGGCGATCACCCTATCTTTCTGCATAAGTACATAACCTAAACTGACTCAAGAGGCATCAGTGTAATAGTATATTTGACCCCTTACTCTCACAGTACAAGCATAAGTGCGGACATCAGCTTGTCCTTTAATCCTAAAAGGCCACTTCTTCTTTCTCGTTCTAAGAAAACTTAAGATCTTTCCGAGTGAGTTCAGACAACGATCGAGTTAGTTTGGAGAACTCCTTACTGAATCGATGATAATAGCCGGCAAGTCCGAGGAAACTCTTCACTTTTGTAACTGAGCCGGGTTGTTCCCAGTCCTGTACCGTGATCACCTTGGCAAGGTCCACGGCGATTCCTTACTTGGAAACTACGTGTCCCAGGAACTTGACTTCTTCCTTCTAGAAGTCGCATTTCCGGTACTGTGCAAATAACTGATTCTTCCTGAGAGTATCAAAGACTACTCGCAGGTGTTCTTTGTGATCTTTCCGACTCTTGGAGTATATTAAAATGTCATCTATAAATACGATGATGAATTAGTACAGATACGGCTGAAACACCCGGTTCATGAGATCCATAAATACAGTCGGTGCATTTGTAAGTCCAAACAGCATCACGAGGAACTCATAGTGCCCTAAGATGGTTCTTAAAGTTGTTTTCTGCACGTCTTCATTCCTGATATGCAACTGATGATACCCGGACTATAAGTCTATCTTAGAGAAATATTACACCCCCTTCAACTGGTCAGCAGGTCATCTATTCTGGGCAAAGGATACTTGTTCTTGACCGTGACGTGATTTAGTCAACGATAATCAATACACAACCACTGTGATCTGTCCTTCTTCTTTACAAACAACACAGGTGCTCCCCAAGGAGATACACTCGGTCGTATGAAACCTGAGTCTAACAAATCATCAATCTGCTTCCTCAATTCCTCTATTTCATATGGAGGCATACGGTACGTCGACAAGGAGATAGGTGTTACACCTGGCAAAAGGTCGATGGTAAAGTCGATCTCGCACTGAGGAGGTAGTCTAGGGATCGTTCTGAACACGTCTATGAAATCTTGGACTACTAGCGTGTCCCCAAGTGACGGACCATCATAATTCTTTAACGGGAAAGCATAACAACGAATACGGCAAGGCCAACTGACCTTAACTAGGAAAGTGAAGGTCGTGCCCTCGGGTCCATGGGCTGTCACCAATCTGGTTTCACAGTCGATCTCTGCCTTCATTTCGGTGAGCCAATCCATGCTGAGGATGACGTCACAATGATATATCGTGGTGACAATCAGGTCAATGCACACCACTCTGCTTCCTAAGTTTATCGGGCAATTCTTACAAAGCTTAGTAGCGTCAGTAAAAGTTCCTACTGCTGCGATGACTCTAACCCCAACCATAGGGGTAGTGCTTATGCCTAATCGCTTGACTGTGGAGTATGCTATCATCAAAATAGTGGACTTGGTGTCCACCAACAGAAATACCAGTGTACCTTGGATGTGGGTAGTGACTTCGAAGGATAGTGGTACTGCAACCGCAGATTCAGACGCTTCAGCTGCGAATGCATGCACTCGAGCTTATTATGGACAATTGGGTTGCGCTGCCATAAGTCATTGAGGCAACTATTTTAAGGCATGGGAGGTCAGTAAAATAGTTGTGTCGGTGGTGCAGATTGCAGAAATGGAGCTGAAATAACATGCGGTGGCTGGCAGTCGATCTTCTGAGGCAACGTAAAGTCGTTATCCCTCCTCTTGGTAAAACAAAAGGGCTCTGTATGGCCCGTCTTGTTACAATAAATGCACTAAAGATCAGATCGCCTCTGCTGGACTGGCAGAGCCAGTTGTCTGGGAGACGAATTTGCATGCGGCCTCTTGCCGAGGAATGGTCGGTTCAGTAATTCAGGCCGAGGCCTCGGGGCCATCGGTGTGTTGTCCGAGAGACTCTCTCACTATCCTACTCAACTTGCAGGGACATGTTCACTAGCTCAGCATAGTTAGGAATGCTAGCATAACACATCTTGGTGCGGATATCAGACCGCAGTCCCTCTGAAAATTGTTGCATTCTTATCAGCTCATTTGATAAGATCAAAGGAGCATACTTGGCTAGCTCCATGAATCGATTTTCATATTCTGCCATTGTCATCCCCCCTTGTCGAAGGTGGAGAAATTTGCCCTCCTTCTCATTACGGTGAGGGGGAAGTACTTTTCTTGAAAATGGGTTTCGAACTCGTCCCACGTCCATGCAAATCATGTGAGAAC
Organism: Magnolia changhungtana; assembly: GCA_030180095.1. Taxonomy (NCBI): domain Eukaryota; kingdom Viridiplantae; phylum Streptophyta; class Magnoliopsida; order Magnoliales; family Magnoliaceae; genus Magnolia; species Magnolia changhungtana. The sequence goes on along the minus strand of JASAUF010000140.1, from coordinate 526,195 downwards.
GGTTCATAGGATGCTATCCCACCAAAGATTGGCCTCCTTTTCAAACATATAAGTAACAAGCTCAACTTGCTCTACTTCAGTACAGTGCAACGGCCTTGACATCTTAAATATGCAATCCAACCAGTACTCAATCTCCTCGGGTCTATGAGTACCCGCAAAAGTGAGAGGATGGGGGCGCTGAAAGCGCTCAAATAGGCCACTTGTATTCATAGTTCCAGCTACGGGAGGTATAGGCAGAACCACATTCATGTTTTGGGCAATGGCCCCCACAATAGTAGCCAAAACTTTTTGTTGTTGTTGCATTAGAAGCATCATCTGCTCCAACCTATCAGGGGGAGAGGCCGCCTAAGGCACGTGTGGTGTCGACATAGATACACGGTTCTGATCCAGAACTGGTAGTGCACTAGGTGTTGGCCCATTCGTGGGGCCAGTGGACGGCTGTGAATCCGACATTGTCTCAATACCCGAGCCCAAACTGGGGTCTGTGTGGCTATCGATCGGGGGAGGTGCCCCGTCAATCGATCCGTCAAGTGGGAGACGTGTCATATTCTGAGTGATTTTAGGAGTCATTCCCTATATATAACATAGGGTGCAACATTTACAGGATTAAGATAACATCAACCACTTTTCCAAACATTCTACACATTTCTAAATAAAAGAAACTGCATGCATTTCATTTAGCCAAAATTGTCACAATACATATGATGTAGTATTACATGAATTATGACAGAGAATGCATGTGAGTTAATTTAACAAAAGGCTTTAACACTGACTAACCTAACATCTAACTAAGCCTAACTAAGACTATTACAAAAAAAAAAAAAAAAAAAAAAACGAGAACAACAACTACAAACATATGACTAGTCCTCCGATTCTGGCGAAGGTGGAGGCGCTTCCTTATCCTGTATACAGCACAGGAGGGCCTTTAAGGTGCGAGACATCTTCTTGAACTTTTGCTTCGGGTAGGCCTAGTTCTCCTTGATCTTCTGCTTTAAGTGGGCATAGTTCTCTTCAATCTTAGCCATGCGGGCTTCTAAGGCAGCCCGATCATGGTTGTCCTCATGTGTAGCAGTAGGAGGTCCCCCATCTGAGTCTTGGGCCTCCTCCTCTTCTTTCTGCTCCTCTTTCTCACTGCCTTCATCTTCTTTATTTCCTTACTCTTCTTCACTGCCTTCCTCTTCTTCATTTCCTTCCTCTTCTTCACTTCCTTCATCTTCTTCGATCTCATCCCCGTACTCATCAAACCTTGCTTGGGGCCTATGCCCATATTGTTGAGTCTAATTTCACTGATGAAATGGATTGGGGTGAGGTTATCCATATTGGGTCTGAAGCTGAAATTTCAGGTGATCTTGCAGATGAGTCGGCCGAAAGGGAGTGAGGTGTCTCCCCTAGTAGATCATGCAATGTTGATTATCTGAGTCAAGGTGAGAGTAGGCAGGCATAGCTTGTCTCCCTGTCAAGTTCTGTATAGGAAATCCACCATGAATCGAGTGCATTCTATGTGGTTACTCCACTTAGGGTACACGTTGTACGTGCATATATGATGGAGTAGGCAAAAATCTACCGTCATGCGAGTCGGGGCAAGGCTATTTCCTCACCTCCATCGCTCAAGTTGGCCACAAAGGAAATGAGTGCAGCAATTTCTCTTCCGCTCACTAGCAAGATTTGTCTCACTTGCATGTACAACTCCACGTTTTATTCCCATAATACGTGCCATGATATCCACATCGACCATGGCGTGAGATCTTCCCAATGGTATGATAAATTAAAGAGGCACCAGAGTTAGGTCCAGTATGTGAGCATAGAAGGCTCGTACGGTGCCTTCACTTGCGTGAGCTTTTCCTTCAAATATGGGACCCCACCCATTCTCCAGAAGGAGATCAATCATTGGATATAATCCAAATAATTTCTCGTCAACATGAGCTTCAAACACAACTTTTCGACCACGAAACTTACCGAGTTCGATACCTGAAAAGGCCAAGCTAAAGTCCTAGAGGGGGGTGAATAGGACTATGCTAAATTAAAAACTTAAATGCGAAATTAAACAAATATAAATAAAGATAGTACTTAAAACAATCTCACAATGCAGAAATGATTTACAACCTTAAATGTGCAAGTATTGAGAGGTTGATATAGATGTTGTTCTAAGGATAACCTTACACCGAAACCAATGGTTTATGGTAGGACAACCTAATTCCTAGAAAGGTCTGTGTATTAAAATCTCAAACTGATACAGAAGAATAAATAAATAGCAAAGAATTAAATGAAGCTATTACAACATTCCCACACTTACATAAAAAGATTACAACATTCTTCTATAAATGCATAAAAGGAAATTACAACATCCACACAATGTCACAATCAATCAATCACCATAAGACCAGAAATTATAGTGGTTCACTTGTGTGTACACCAACTGTTTAGAAAAACAGCCACACAACTACTCCACTCCTAATATCTTTAGTGGATATTAGCATTCACTATGCAATAGCTTTTTCAAGGTTCACCTAAAACCATTGTGTCTTTCAAGTGGGCTTACACAATTCAAAAAACCCAACACTCTGAGTTTTCTGGACACCTCAAACAAACCAAAAGAAAGAGATTTTTCTGGCACATCTCAAAGAAACCAAAAGAAAGAGATTTACAAAACTGTAAAATACCTATCTGGATTTTCTTCTTTGATGAAGCTCGGTAGAATCGATTCGAAGTAGATGTTCAACGTAGATGTTCAATGTCCATACTCACTTATGAAAATGTTCTAAGTTCTAAATTTAAATCACCTTGGGCTTGGTTGATTTGATTTTGATTCTAAGAAAGGGGAAAATAAAAATCCCTTCTTCAAAATATGATTGGAATATAGAATCACAAAATCAAAAATAAAAAGCTAATTAAAGAGAATATTAAATGAGCACTAAATAGCTTAAGAATATCACAAACTTATCTCTTAGAGTGGTGTCTTGATTTTTCTTGAATTGAATGAAAAACTCTGAAAATCGTGCTCTATTTATAAGTGCAGAAACTATTCACTCGACTGGTCCAGGGGACAACTCGACTGGTCGAAGGACTAACAAACTTTTAAAAATTCATGCGCAATAAGATAAAACTGTTCCATGACTGGTTGAGTGGCATCCATGACTGGCCGAGTAGCCTACACGACCGGTCGAACCTTGCTCTCGACTGGTCGTGTGGGACCCATTTTAGTTGCTGGACTTTGAGTCGAGGCTACTCAACTGGTCGAGCACTATTCACTCAAATGGTTGATTAGTCTCTAGGACTAGTTGAAGATCTAACAAAAAATTTTGAAAATAAGTAACAAATCTTGGACTGGTTGAGGAATTTCTTGGACTGGTCGAGCCAGTACTAAAACTAGTCGAACATAGGCTAAGACTAGTCGAGAAATAGCCTATACACTTATAAAGTGACCCAATTAAAGTATGTAATCAATATGACCTAACATATGGTCAATCTACGGTCATTCATACCTTATAAGTGATGTTTGAACATTGAAACATCTTTTGCTTTGGTTGATAGTCGATCTTGACATACATGAAGCTTGACATATTGAAGTATGTTGAAGCTTGAACTTGTAGCACTTTGAAGTTTGAATTTGAAAAGATTTGAAGCTTGAACTTGAGATATTTAACTTGTATTTCATCTTGAGCTTTAAGTACCAAAGTAAAGAACTTTGTCTTGACATGGACGAAGCTTTGAAACCTTTAACTATTGAAGCTTGAAAGATTGAACTAACACTTGGTGTTGAACTTGAACTTGAACTTGTATATCTCTTGATCTTGCATTTAAAGTTCTTGAGGTAAAGACCTTTATTCTTGTACATGAGATGCATAATCTTGAATATGTTGATGAGCTACGCAAGACACAGATTCTAAGAGGTTTTAGCACTATAAAATTTGACAATCATAGGAGTAAGAAAACATAGCACTTACAATGCCCGCCAGTAGCGACCTTTCTATCGGGACTCGAGAGTTGAGATCCTGTTTCGACCTTCGCTCAGTGCTTGCACTAGTCTCGGCGCTCGCCTTCTTCCTAGAACGGCTTAGACGGCTAGGCCCGGCTTCATTCGAGGCCACTCTCTTCTTTCCCAAAAGGGAGAGGAGCGTTGAGATAGAGAAAACGGCGGTGACTAGCTTAAAGAGGGTCATTGAGTTGGAAAAGCTTTGAGAATGAAGCGGGTTTTAAGATTGGGAGTTATGAGACACAAAAAGACAGTTTTCGTTCTCAAATAGGTGAGAATAATGGAGATAGAGAGATGAAAAGGGTAGTTTTTAAGGAATGGTGGTGGATGGGTGTAGGATGTAGAACAAAAGAGAGGTTTAAATGTATAAAGAAGGAGATTTAAGAGGGAAGGACAGTTTTGGAGGGTTTGGGGGTGTTTTCGGGGTAGGAGTAGGGTAAAACGAGCAAGGGGGGGCAAAAGGGGTTAAGTGAGAGGTCCCACACATGGGAGTGGCCCCACATGGGCGGCTGATCGGCGGTGCGCTGCCGCTACCATAGTGTCGGCCGCCCCACTGTGGAGGCAGGTGGTGTGCCATCCTAAGGCGATGGCCAACCCCTCTTGGGGTCCCGTATGTACACGTGGGACCCCCTGGGCCCCACCGTATTTTGTGCTTTGGGTCTTTAAGCCCACACGGTCTATTTTTCTAGGTGCACGTGCGCGTATTCACACCTCTTGGCCTGTTTCAAGTTTTATATTAGTCGACTAACGGTTCAAACTCGTCGATCGATGGCCTAAAGATGACTGAGACCAATTTACATGATCTAGGACGCATACGGGCTACACTACAGTAGTCAATCTTGCCCGTCATCGAAACTTTGAGATCTAATGTGGTCTCTAAATTCCATCGCTCCCCTTTCTAAGTCAGAGTGCGTCAGAGTGCATCGTGTTTTCAAAAACCTAGGTCTAGTTTAATCTAAATCATGCTCTGATACCAACTTCTAATGCCCTAGATTTCAAGGGTCGATCAAAGCTCTACTCCCGAGGTCCAGCACATCACTTATGCAACATGGATAATGATGTTCAGATTTCATCCATATTAATGAGTTAAACATGAGTGGGATTATACCAACATAGCATATCATACTCTAGATATAGTTAAATTAACCAAGCGGAAGACTGGAATATATATATTTAAGTATGTAAGTGTTTCACAACCTCCACAGTATGAGTATGTTATCGGGCTGAATATATACATGTTTGTTCCAAAATTTACAAAATATCAAAATGTAAAGTGTCTAATTAATCTATATGTCCCTGTAATCCCATCGAATCAGCAAGACGTCTACATAAACCCGCCTAAGAGCTGAACGCTGGAGACTTCTTCCTCCTCATCTATGAAGTTGAACTCCGCCGCATAGGCTTCCCCATCACCTGCATCTAAACCAAAGTCTGGTTGCTATTTTAAAATACTATCCCAGGGTGGGAGTGAGTGATCAACTCAGTGTTACTATAAGGTAAAGGTTAACATGTTATCAAGTCAATCAAGCAGTAATGATAAAGCAATACAACAATCACTTCCTAACTACTCTTGTTAATGCAGGAATGGAGTGCAAGTAATGATGTATGCCCTCGCACAAAGCTCCCTCACAAGCAACTCCGACAACCAATTTCACGTATGACAACACTCCCTAAAGTGCACCTTCCTCACCAAAAGCACATCCTAACTAATGCAATGCGATGCATGGCCATGTTAGTTGAGTACTTAATTAAGCTTATTCATACAGTAGGTTTGGGAAGCTAAGGTACCTCTATTTATATTATTAAACCAAATGAAAGATCCATCTAGGGTCATCAATCCTAGTTAACCACATACAATAGGTAAGTTATAAGGCATCACCCCTAATGAAAAGCAGTCGATAGGCAAATTCAAAAATTTATACTTGCGGTCACTACGGGAAGGCTCGTTACCTTAGCGTAGGCTGATAACTCGAACACGGTGTCCCATACCACCATGCCTGGCTCATGAGTCTGGGTTGCTCACTGGTCACTACGGGGAGGCTCATCACCCCAGCGTAGGCCGACAACTCGACCACGGTGTCCCATACCACCATGCCCGGCTCATGAGTCTTAGCGGATCATGGTACCATGGTTGAAGCAGGCTTTTACCTTGGTAAGTGGTACATTAGATTCAAGCAGTGGTGTTCATACAAGGTAAACACAAAATTAGCCAATTGGTTTATTTGCCGAATTCGATTGGTATGAGCACACGTTGACTTAATCGACATGGAGCGCATAAGCATCCCTTGTGGCCTAACCACTATCGACAATCATTGGGCGACTCGGATTCGTTGAGTTACCCAATGTGGCGAGACTAATTCAGTTACCTGTACATAGACTGTTACCAATTGCCTAGGCTATGCTGTAGCCCTAATCTTACTCAGATGCAGTAGGTAGATACATGTGATAATCATATCAGTATTTAACAAACCATCAAAATCAATTCCTCATTTGAGCATTTCATCAAACACATTGATCATATTACATAACCCTTGCATTTTATCCATAAATTTCGTAGCGGGAAATATGATTATATGAAAGAAACTATACATATGATTAAGGTAATTGAGAACCCTATCTTAATACTCTTAATAAATAAAAATCATCAACATTTTCTCATTCAGACAATTTATCAAACACTTAAGCTACATTTCACCAAATATATAAACTATGCTAGTTACAACATATATTTTAGCAAATCCTTATACAAAGAGGTTATCATGCATATAGTAACAATGAATCCTAGATTAATAGTCATGGCAAATGCAAATCATGTTTACATGTCCATTAAAACATTCCAACAAACACATAGGATGCATATTTGTTCAACATAGTTCATACATGTATAATACATCGAAATCGACATATCTAAGATGATATGGTAGCAATCAAGTCAGACATAAATCATTAGCTAACATTAAAAGCATGGAAAACCATAACCTAAACATTTATAGTCTACATCTTTCGTCGGAATACTCGATTGGGACTCGGTTCGAATTCTACGTTCCCAAAAACGGAACGTTGGGCACCTGAACAACGAAATAGCTTACCTAGTTTGTCGATTACTCTATCTGGATCTCTAAATCAAGATTAGGGTTAGGGTTTCTTACCCAAATCGTATCTGAAACCGATGGTGTAGTGAAATAGGAAGGTGATTCGAGGAGTGGAGTAGTGGGAGAGAAACACTGCAGCAATCTCCCAAGATTTCTCTTCTCTCCTTACTCTTTTCTCTTCTTTTCTCTCTTCTCTCTCCTAAGGTTTGGAGAAAATCGTATGAGAGAGAGGTGGGGTGGTGTAAGGGCTATATATTTGCCCAGAAGTGATGTAAATGGCCTTAGGGCCATTGTATACTTAAGTTATATCCAAAGGGTGACTGTTTTTGACAAACAAGGCACATAGGGAGGTCCACAACTCACATATGCCATAGGGTAAGTTCTTTGACAATGGATCTATGCAAGGATGTGATTTCGCTGCGATCGGACAAGCCAATCGAATATGGTGGACCTGTGTCAAATCAATGGTCGTACTTACTCAATCGGGGCCACAAGTATACAGATATGTGTATGGAAATTTTCTTTTTCCATGGGTGAAGTTTGGTCAGAAACTGATGGTTCAAAATCCTCAATTTCGGGCGTGAGCGAATGGCCCAATTCACTTAAGTTTCAATACATTTTCTAAAGGTCTTCGCATTTCTCACACACTTTACTCACGGCTGAAGTTGTGCGTTTCTGGACACTATTTGGGATCGATTCCCGCGATGGTTGTCAAGCCCAGTAGGATCGCCATAACCATATAGTTTCGAGGTCATTGGACTTTCGACATGCGGTCCAGGTTTGATACGAGATTTTAATGTACTCCTGAGAACGATAGGCTCTTGGAATTTTTTCTACGTAAGAAACCTCACTATCCGCCTGGCTAACAATCTGCCAATACCTATCCGGCACGTCGATAGTGAACCCATTCACGAGCTGGTCAAACTCAGCCCAGTATTACACCTACCCTCAGGCGAGTAAGGCCACACCCATTTCCAACCGACCACGACACAGTGAGAGATGCATCCTCCTGGTATTCGGCCCTCGTGTGCTCATGTATCCACTCAGTCTCGACGTTGGAGTCATCCTCTGGTACCATCAGGTTTAAGGATTTTCACCCAGGGACATCTATGGCGCCCCGATGCTAGAATCAGTATTTTCGGTATCTGATATGGCTATCCACTATGTGCCTGTGGAGGTTATGGCCCTGATATCACTAGGGTATACAGTAACCAAAATCACACAAATGCAAGTGCATGAATCACACTACCAGTCATGCAACAGTCATGCGTGTACCACGCACTCATGTAGGGCAACTCCACCTATCAGGGAGCACATAAACAATCTGCCCTAGGGCATACGCTATGATCAGTCACTCCTCATATTAGGCATACATATGATGCGTATGATCATGAATCATGGATCTATACTAAACATGTTATATAGTGATTGACTCCATTCATAATGAAGATGGGCCTAGACAGCCTACACACTACAAGTATGGGCTTATCAATGGGCCCTAGGGAGAGTGATAAAGCGGACATTTAACCAACATTATCCTTACAACATGGCCATCAAACCATCATTGCTCCCACGACACGGCCCGCCCATGGACATTATTACATAACCATGGTGGAATTTCACATAGTAATGGGCCTCATGTACATCCCATTGGGCCTCGACCCATAGGCCTCCAATACATCAAAATGGGCCTCCTAGCATGGGTCTCATATATATCAAAGTGGGCCTCAGTGGATGGGTCATAACTACATCAAGATGGGCCTAATCATATGGGCCTCATATATATATACCAAGATGGGCCTAATCATATGGGCCTCAAATGAATCAAGATGGCCTCCATATGGCAAGTGGGCCACATCACATGGGCCGAATGTATATCAAATGCACCACACCAAAGATAAGTGGTGTTAATGATTTTTCACCATTAAAATTCCCAAGGCCCGCCACAACATATATTTCCCATCCAATTTGATCATAAGGTCCCAAGGGATTTCAATGGTAGACGTTCAGTCCTCACTGCGTCGAGTGGTCCACTTGATAAATAGATCTATCTTATTTTTAGTCTCAAGCCTAAAAAAATGAGCTTGCCAAAGGTTGGACAGTTTGGATGTAACATATGCATCATGGTGGATCCCATAGGGATGGAAAGGATGGACGGCATAGATGAAGTACACCCCTCATGGTGGGATCCACATGAATGGAAGGTGTGGATTACAATGCATACATCAGTGGGTCCCATGTGAGGCCCACCATAATGTTTACTTTCCATCTGACCCATGGATGAGGTCACTGAGACCTAGGGGCCCACTGTACTGTTTATATGACAACCAAACTGTTGATAAGGTCACGTGGACCTGGGCCCACGGTGATGTTTATCTGTCATCCAAATGGTTGATGAGGTCACATAGACCGTATAAAGAGGAAAAATAAATAGCATTCTGATTCAAAACTCCCTGACCCAAAAAGGGTTTCAACGGCATACGTTTAACCCTCACCGTTTTCTGCCGTGTGGGCCACCCGTGCTCCACATGCTGTTGGTTTTGGGAAGGGGACCCACTGCCCTAAGTGGCCCTTCAAATGCACGGTGGTGATGTTCACACACATCATGGTGGGGCCCACAGCTAGGGTCGCTACCTCCAGTGCCCGTGCACACCCAGCGTTTAGCACAGGATGCTGCTGCGTCCTCAGCAGCAACAGCGCCTGCGGCTGCTTTTATTTTATTTTTTTATTTCCTAGGGAATTTGATAGGTGGGACCCTCATCAGTCAAATCCACTCCAGTCATTGCATTCTATGGCTTAAAACAGACCGATCAAGCCCAATATACAGTAGGTTTTGGCAGATAGAAACATCAAGATGTATTTCAATGGTATAAATATTGTTTTCTATACTATGACCCGCCAGATAGTCGAACTGACCTCATTTTTCGGCTCAACGCCTAAAATGAGCTTGGGAATGGAATAGATGGCGTGGATTAAACCTATACATCAAGATGGGGCCTGCATGAGCGGCCCACCCCAAAAACTCAAATACATTATTTTATATTATATTTATTTTTATTTTTGTTAGCTTGTCAGTACACTCCCATGTCAGTACACAACACTCCATGTTAGCCACTCCCTCACTGCCTCATGTCCAGCGTCTAGGGATGTTGGACGGCGTGGATAAACACAGACATCATGGTGGGGCCTACATGTTCGTGGCCCACACATCAAGGTGGGTCCCACAAGAATGTGGCCCACCTTTTGGATCAACAGGATATTTGTGTTTTCCTTCATCATGGCTGTCCAATTGACCCATTGCAAGGTGGGCCTCACGATCGGACAGTTAATATCGTCTTACACCATGGTGGCCACAAGACATCATACAAAAGAAGGAGAGAGAGAGAGAGAGAGAGAGAGAGAGAGAGAGAGAAAGCAGGTGAAATAGAGGGACTCCGTCACTATGGGCCCCTCACTACATTGCATACATCATTGTGGGTCCCACAACAAGTGGCCCTAAAATTGAAATCAATGGTGGATCACCAACCTCTAGGCCTCCTTCTTGCTCCCCTAGCCTCCTTAACTCCTTGCCTTCAAGTTTGATGGAGGTAGATGATGGATGGATGGTTGAGATGAGAGATGAGAGTGTAGGAAGGTGGGCCACACTTGGCTTTGTGAGAGAGAGGGTTTGGACATGGGATGCTGTTGCTTGGGGAGTGAAGAGAGTGAATGAGAGAGAGAGGAAAGTGATGGGTGAAAAGGTGATGGAGTGATGGGTGATGAGTGATGGTGTTGTAAGAAGGGATGGGTGGAGAGAGAGGGAGAGTTGACTTTGGGTAGCTTGTGTAAGAGAGAGGTAAGGGTAGGGTATGGGTTGTTGTACTTGATGTGTGATGTAAACTTGATTGATAGGATTGATTGATTGATTGATGGGACATGTTATAGATATTCTCTCGGAATTCGTACTCGCGGCTTTTTCTTTGAAATGATCATGGGCCTACATCTTCTAGCCTGGGTATTGGGTCAGTGCGCGAGTCGCCGCATTAGAACCGCGGCAACGGCACGGTCATCAAGGTATGGGTTTTGGTTCAAGCCGACTTCGGTATGCAAGACTCGGCTTAGGATCACACGCAAACGTCGAAAACGGGTCGAGGATTGTCGGGATTCGAGAAGGACCGCGGAAGCATACGGAACGGTACGGACTAGGATACTGGTCTTACATTTCATACCTTATAAGTGATGTTTGAACATTGAAACATCTTTTGCTTCGGTTGATTGTTGTTCTTTGAAGATCAAGAAGCTTGTTATCTTGACATATGATGAAGCTTGAACTTGAGACATTTTGAAGCTTTAACTTGAAGTATTTTGAAGCTTGAATTTATAATCTTAAAAAGCTTGAACTTGAATTATCCTGAAGCTTAAGCTTGAGGTACTTGAGTTGTATTTTACCATGAGCTTTGAGTACCAAAGTAATGACTATTGAATCTTTGAAAGGTTGAACTATCAGTTGATGTTTTACTTGAATTCTGATGCTTGAATCTCAAAACAGAACACCTTATAATGGATCATCTTGAGCTTGTACAAGAATTGTATTTGACATGAAGATGAGCTACACAAGATAGAAAATCCAAGAGATTTTGGCACTACAAAATTTGACAATCATAGGAGCTAGAAAACATAGCAGTTACGATCTCCCTCTTTGTCAAATTTGTGACAAAACACACTTCATAATAATAAGATAGGCGTAACATGCACAATAAAGAATCATGCACCAGTTTCAACCTAGTCAAAGAATCATGCACCAATTATATACAGGTTAAAGAAATATGCATCAATATTCTCCCAACAATACTCCCCCTTACTTCCAACTTCATGCAAAGAAAAATTTGTCTACATATCCACACAATTGACAATCGCATTATTATAAACATTATAATAAATTCTCCCCCTTTTTGTCACAATATGACAAAGGAAAGAGCGATAATGGAAGTAGATCAATAAAGAATTAAATAAAAGAGAAAAATATGAGAATAATGATCAAGAGAAATTCACAAGTAAAGTTAACCAAGTTAACTAAATCCATAAGAAACTATGTTCAAACATGTCCAAGCCTAAACCAAAGAAATTCAAGTATCTTAAAAGTTATTACAAACCATAATTCCAAATACTAATTTGAACCCGATGAAGGAGCAGGTATGGAAGGATCAAGTTGATGAAGTCCCTTATTAATGTGCTTCAGATACTTGCCTATATATTTGAATTGTAAATCATGGGACACATTCATGTTTTTAACCTTCTCCTCTAGTGAGCGCAAACGCGCATCAAAGTCAGATGGCTGATAGTTAGGATCATCTGCTAAATCAGATTCGATTTCGTCAAAAATATTATCCATATTGATGTCATCTAAAGGCAAATCACCCTCCTCTTCATTTGCGGCATCAGTTCCACCAGCGCCTACATTAGCTTAACTAGGGGCCAACCTCAAATTCATCGTGTTAATATTTGAGTTGTTGAAGGTTAAGTGGTGAATGGGAGCTTCCCCAACAGGTTTACCCACTAGACTATGGGTGGCCAACATAGTCATAAGATAAGCGAAGGGAATGTTACTGTGTCTAGGATTGAGACAGAATTGAATGATGCAATGACAAATTAGAGAAGGAAGACATACAGAAGTTTCAGAAATGATGGAATGAAGAATACGAACCATGAAAGTAATGAGTTCGGTTTTGTTACCAGATCGAGGATAAACATTAGAAATGAAAATCCTATGAAGGATTTTGTATCTGGGTAACAAATACTTTGAGGCAAGCGTGTTTCCAATAGTATTCCATTACGCATCTATATTGCATAAGCTCTAGTTAGCATTCGCTTCTCAGTTTCAGATGGTTTTGCCACTAGAGTGCTAACAGGAATACCTTCGTCATTGACGGGTATATCTATTAATCTAGAGATAAGGTGACGGTCCACCTCTATTGGACCTTCTCTGGTTAAGATAATGAATGTTAGATTTTCAGTAAAAATCAGAAATGCAAGCATACATATCTTGTGCAATGGAGCGGTATGCAAGCCCACCCAGTGTAATATGTTATCATATCCTATAGACTGAAGCAGAGGAAGGATATCAAACGGAGCAAAATGATCAACATTAACTGACCGTTCAACTATAACATTGCGCAACCAAATATCTCGCACATAAGGAGGATCATCTTAGGGCGACTGAAGGTGGCGCACTGTGATAGGAGCCGAATAGGATGTAGAGGGACCACAAGACCCTTTCTTTTTAGTTCTACCTTCCATTTTCAACAAAGATATCAAGAAAAATTATCACGCCCAAAACTCGAAAACTGGGCCCATAAAATTTTATATCGTTGAATCCGGTGTCGACAACCTCCATAGTACCCCATTCTCAACTCTTGGCGTCCATGCGCCAGATTCCGATCCTGGGATCCTACAAGGAGGATTTTTTTCCAATGTACATTTAACTCATAAGAAGCATAACCACAAGTATACCCAAATCACAAAGGCAACATCATCATCACATATCCACTAATATAATCATTTGAGTACGGAACTGAAAGGAAAATACATATATCAAAAATGAAAGCTCCAGAAGTCGGCTGCACGCTCCAAGCTCAACGTTGCTGTGACCTAACGCCACCTACACGCATCTATCATGCACAAGCTTATAGAAAGCTTAGAGGGTGGTGAAAGTGTGTGAACAGTATATACGTCCTCAGAATGTAATATCAGAGTAAACGAAGATACTAATAAGTCCACGAGCCATACAATATCAGAGTAAGAAGAAATACTAACAAGTCCATGAGTCAATATCAGAGTACGCAATACAAATCAGTTATACAAATGAGGAGTCAAAGAGAGCCAAATATCAGATGTCTAGGGTACAATGCAATATATAAATCCTACTAAGTCCATCTAGGCCATATAAGTGCAGAAACATAGCAACCCAAAATGCCATATGCTTGCGAATGTAATGCAATATGTGATACGAATGAAATGAGAAGCTAGAGTGTGAAGTCGGGATGATAGCACGTAGTATCACAGGCTATGGGGTCCACCACAAGGGACTTCTATCCAAACTAGTCCCATACTTAATTTTGGATAGTCAGACTCGATGTGGTAAACTCCTGATCTCAGGTTAGTCATGTGCCCCAACCGAAATCTTGGCCATTGCGAAGGTGCACATAAAAATAGTTATGTACCATCAGCCCAAGTGGATAGTGAATGAATGAATGAATGCATATATAACTCCTGCTCAATAAGTCCACATAACAATACCGTACATCTCTGGGATCATCACAGGGGTCTAGTACACTCCACACCAGCTTGTCGCCCCATCAAGCGCACAACTAGGTAAGTGGAAGAGACCTCACTACCTGCCTACCAATATCGGCCCCGCTTGTTGATAGCGGCCCCATTTAGGAGCTAGTCAGACTCAGCCTAGCTATACCTACTCCATAAGGTGGGTAAGGCCACACCCCTACCCAACTGACCACAATAATGTGGGAGACGCTGCCTATTGGTGTACGGCCCTCATGCGCTCATATATATCCACTCGGTCTGGACGTTAGGGCGTCCTCTAGTACCAAGAGGGTTTAGGGATTTTCACTCAAGGCCATCTATGACAGCCCGATGCTAATAACATATTTTTGGTGTCCCATCTGGCCATCCATGATATGCCTGTGGAGGCTATGATTGTGAGTCACTAGGGCATACAGTAATCACAACACACAATGCAAGATGCGTGAGTCATACAATCCAGTCATGCATCAATCCTGTGCATACCGTGCGCTCATGTGAGATAACCTCCGTTTATCAGAGAGTCTCATAACAACTTGCCTAATGACATATGCAATGGTCAACCACATCTCATAACAAACATACAGATGATGCATATGTGCATGTATCATGTGTTATGCTATCACATACTCATAATCGGTACTAATAACCGACCTCGATAATTGACATTAACAGTTGGCCTCGACAATGTGGACATTTAACCAACATTACCCCCAAGGAGTGGCCCACATAGAGCCTAACGTATAGGGGACCCATGGCCTCACAAAGGACCTAATATACAACACTATGGGCCCCACTCAAGGGCTTAATACACATCACAATGGGCCTCTCCCATGGGACTAATATACATTGCAATGGGCCTTCAACAAGAGCTGAATACACATCACAATGGGCCTCAAATACGGGTCGCATATACATCACATTGGGTCTCATTAATCAGCCTCGACAATCAAAATTGGCCTCTATGGTCAGCCTCGATAGTCAAAATCTGGTCGGCCTCGATAGTCGAATTCGGCCTCAACAATCAGAATCAGCCTCAACAATCAGAATCAGCCTCGATAATCGGAATCAGCCTCAATAATCATAATCGGCCTCGATGATCAGCCTCAACAATCGGAATCGGTAATCGACCTTTATGCAAAGTGGGATCCATGGATGGACAGCTGATGATGGACCAAGCAATATCAATTGGGCCCAATCGTCTGGGGTAACCCATTAGAGAATAATGAGAATGGGCCTAACCAGGCCTAAGAGAAGGTCACAATGTGATGTTTAACTATCATTGCCCATCAATGTGGACCTTTAACCAACATTGCTCCCGAGGAGTGGCCCACATAGAGTCAAACGTATAGTGGGCCAATGACCTCACATAAGGTCCTAATACACATCAAGATGGGCCTCGCTCATAGGCCACATATGCATCATATTGGGCCTCACTCAAGGGCCAAATATACATCGCAAATGGGCCTCTGACACGGGCTTAATATACATCACAAAGGGCCATATCCCATGGGCCTTAAATATATCACAATGGGCTTCTACCCATGGACTCCAAATACATCACGATGGGCCTTAACCCATGGGCCCTAATTACAACAAAAGGGCCGTATCAACGGGCCACACCAACTACACCATTCATCTATTTCTAGCGATCATTTTAGAGCATTATGAATCATAACAAAGGATCATCTGGACCATACTACAATTAACGGTGGAGATAATGATTTTCACCATTAAAATACAAAGGACCCGCCACAGAAACCCGTGGGAGCATCCACACCTACCGATGAAACATTTATAAGACCCGATATGATATATTTTTGAGATCCAATCTATTCATAAGTTAACACAGAGATCGATGGAGTGAAAATAAAATGTCAGCTCGATTGGAACTGTCGTAGCCCTTAAGAAGTTTTGAACAGTGGATGTCACTGTCCCCACTATTTTAAATGATGGGGCCCGCTGGAACTCTTGATCCGTCTCATTCTTTTTCTTCTACCATAAAACTATCTCTCAAAATGGTTGGATGGTATAGATATAGCACATGCATCATAGTGGGTCACACATCCCACAGACGGTGTGAATAAAAGATACATCAAGCGGGCTCCACTATCCAGAGATTGGATGGTGAGGATATACAATACATTATTAAGGTGGACCACATAGATAGGCAGTGTGGATCAAACCTACAAGCTGCAACAGCAGCTATATAGCTGGTGTGCGATAGGCCAGCCAATCCACTTCTACAGAGGTGGGTCCCACATGGGACCCACCAAATATACATGCACACATATATATATATATATATATATATATTATATTTAAAAGTCCAGCCCTGGATGTTTCTTGACAGACGGCCTGGATATAGGTAAGGTGGGTCCCACTGTAAGTGTTATAGTCTATATCCCTATCGGTTGTCAAATTTGTGATGCCAAAATCACTGTTATATATCTTGGATAAGTGAAGCTCTCTCATAGATCAACATTTATATACAAGCAAAGATCACAACAAGCAAAGCTCACAAGTACAAAGATCAATCTTGACTGCATGTACTGTATACAAGATAAGTCTCAAGAATGTATGATTCACAAAGTGTACAAGGCAGTTCATAAAGAACTCAAGAGACTTTCAAGGCTGAGCTACATCAAGATTTCAAGATTGAACTATATCAAGACATCAAGACTTAAACTTCAAGGTCGCTTGTTCCTAATATTTCAATGTCCTTACTTCTAATTGGGGTTTGATTGACCATAGGTTGACCTTAGGAGTAGGCCATTTTGAATACATAAGTCATATGTATATGTCACTTGAGTTTGGGCTGTCTGAAGACTTATCCTAGGCTTTCTTCGACTAGTCTTAGCCTTACTTCGACCAGTCTAAGAATTTCCTTGATCAGTCATAAGGTAGTTACAAATTTTGGATATTTTCAGTTAGCCTTCGACCAGTCTAGGAATCTCTTAGACCAGTGGAAGGAACAGTGTCGACTGCATCGTCGACCGGTCGAATATCTTTGACTCAAAGTCCAGCGATTATTTACAGGGTCTTCGACCAGTCGAAGGTGACCTTCGACCAGTCGTAGAACGGTCAAAGCTTATCGCGCCCGATTTTTTTCAAATCTGTTACTTCTTCGACTAGTCGAAGAGCTCCCTAGACCAGTCGAAGACGCGATCTGCTCACCTATAAATTGAGCACGAATCTCAAAAGAATGAGTGAATTAATCAATCTATTCAAGTCAATCTTCATCAAACTTCTGAGTGATAATTTAGTGCTCCATCTAAGCTAAGCGTGCTTATTTTATATTCTCTTTCTTTAGCTTTATTTAATTGATTTTGTTTCTGCTATTCCAATCTAATTTGATAAGAGGAATTGTTATTCCCTTTCTTTGGAATCAAAATCAATTAAGGTAAGCCGTAGTTAGTTCAATTTAAAATCTATTAGAACTAGAACCATTGTAATTGAGTACTGGACATTGAACGTGGACATTCAATCATTTACTCTGATTTGGTTCTACCAGGCTGCTACAACGAAGGAGATAATCAGGTATTTTACATTTAATTGTAAATTCCTTTCTGTTTTGGTTTCTTTCAAGATTTGCCAGAAAAATCTTGTTGTATTGGTTATCTGAGGAGAGCCAGGAAAACTTAGAAGTGGGGTTTTTTTTATTGTGTAAGCCCACAAACAAAGACACAATTGTAAAGGTTTTGGGTAAACCTGTGAAAACCTATTTTGTTAGTGAAAGCTAATATCCCCTGTGTGAGGATATTAGGAGTGGAGTAGCATTTTGTGTGGCTGTTGTTTAACAGTTGGTGAACACACAGGCGAACCACTATAATCCCTTGTGTTGTGATTGAATGATTTACATTTCTAATCTTTAATTATTTATTTGTGGGATGTATGTATGGTGGTGAATGTTGTAATCATTTAATTCAAGCATTGTGGAAATTTTGTAATAGTTTAGAATTTACTCTCTACTATTCCTTTATCTGCTTGAAATTCAGTTCCAGCAAGGTTGCCCTGCCATTTTTATGGTGTATGGCTATCCCTAGAATAATACATTTGTGATTACAATTTACTTCAGTTTGTGCTTACTTCTGAATTGCTCTTTAGTTTGAGATTTGATATAAAGATCTTTCTAGAAATAAGGTTGTCCTACCATAAACTCTGGTTTTTGGTGAAAGGTTGTCCTTAGAACAACATTTGTATCAACCCCTCAAGATCAAATTTTTGAGGTTGTTTTACTTTCCTGCATTGTGATTTATTTTGGCTATCATATTCTTTTTAATTCCGCTGTTATAAGTTTTATTTGGCATAGTCCTATTCACCCCCCCTCTAGAACATATAGCTAGGCCTTTTCACCCACAAATGCTGACATCAACAGTTATATAGCTGGTGTGCGGTACACCAGCCATTCAAATTCCACTTAGGTGGGTCCCACGTAGGGCCCACCATAACTTTTAATTTTCATCCCATCTGTTAATAAGATCACAAAGGTCTGAATTAGGGGAAAAAAATAAATCTCATATTTATCTAAAACTGTTGTGACTCAAAAAAAAAAAGGATTCAATGGTGGACGTTCAATCCTCCGCTGCTTCTTGTAGTGTGGACCACCTGAGTTCCGTGGACGGCTGATTTTTGGCGTACCCCATTTATTTGAGGGGACCCATCAAATGCACGGTATAAATGGTCTACATGCATCATGGTGAGACCGGTGGTGGGACCCACGATTCCACCCTTCAACAAGCAGCAAGGACGCTGCTTGCTGCAGCGTCCTGTGAACGCTGGCAGTAACAACGTCCATGTATGTCATTTGTTGTTTTTTTTTTTGTTTCTAGAGGGTTTTCATAGTTGGGGCCAACATCAAGAGGATCCACTCCATCGATTGGGTTCCCAGGGTCAAGACAGGCCTAACAAGCCCAATATTCGATATATTTGATGCATTGGAACATCACAGCGGACCCTAACAGTTTATATAACCCAAAACCACTACTTTCTACAATATGGCTCGCCAAATATTTGGTTTGGCTTCATTTTTTGGTTCAATGCCTAAAATGAGCTAGGAAATTGGATAAACAGTTAGGATCAGATACATGCATATAGGTGGAGCCCGTTGTGGGTCCCACACTCTTCCCTATAAAAAGGGGGCTGGGACGCTAACTGTTGCAGTGTTCTCTGGATGCTGGCAGCAGTGTCCACCAAATTGGTGGCTCCTTGTTACACACCACGAGTACCCACGCCGTAGTGTGATTTCACCACCTATGTGGCCCACTTGATGGACAACATATATGACCCACTAGATAGACAGCATTGATCAAATACCTACACCATCATGGTGGGCCATTAACAAAGAAAAAGAGAGATAGAGAGAGACTTAAGGCAGGGAATCGGTGTAAGGGAGGGACCCCACCACTACGGGTCCCTCAATGATTACAACACATACATCAAAATGAGTCCCACATACAAGTGGGCCCACAAATGAAAAATCAATGGTAAATCACCCACCTTAAGATCTCTTCTTCCTTCTTCCATCAACGCGTTCTATAACTCCAAAGAATATGATCCAATGGTTGAGATGAGACTTGGAGGGTGGAGATGGGAGGTAGGAAGGTAGGCCATGCCATACTTCTCTCATGGAGCTTAGACATTGGAGTTGCTTGGAGAATGAGAGAGAGAAAGAGAGGGAGAGAGGTGATGGAAGAGAAGTGATGAGAGAGAGGTGATGAAGTGATGGGGAGTGATGGGCGTGTACTTTGTTGTAAGAGGAAGTTAACTTTAGGTAAGGTTGTGTAAGATAGGGATGGGTTGGGTTGCTTGTACTTGATTGATGGATTGATGTGATGTTTCATAGAGATTCTCTCAGAATTACAATGCGCAGTGTTTTTCCTCGAACTGAACACGGGCCCACATCTTCTGTCCTGGGTATCACCTCGGTGGGCGAGACATGGCGTGGAACTGTGGCGACAGCGCAGTCGCAATGATATAAATCTCAGGTCGAGCCAACTCAGATCAATAGGATGCAACTCAAGGTTACATGCAAATGCCGATTATAAGTCGCGGGTTGCCGGAATTCGACTGCTGGGACTACAGAAGCATACGAAACGGTACAGTCTAGGATACGGGTCTCACAAAAATGGAGAGTGCAAAAGAGGTAAAGTGGGTTTCTAGGAAATCAAATTTTTGAGTAGAAAACCCCAAAATCTAACATAAATCACGAAATAAACCACATAAATGATGAAAAGGAAGTGCAAAGGACTTGAATCTACAGGAAAAATGAAAACAATGTACTAAATAAGAAGAAATTGAAGATGGGTTCAACCGATCGACGAAGGAGCCGTTGGAGAAGACAACTCAAATGAGAAAAAAGTGATTTTTCCCCCTAGTAAAGCACCAAACCCGCAGTTCATGGCTGGTCGAGTACATGCTCGACCGATCGTGCCATGACTGGTCTAGTATGTACTCGATTGGTCGTGCACAGCCCAAAATGTGCAATTTTTCATAAAATTTGAAATTCTAAAAATTTTGAAATAAAAATATATACATTATAATAAAAAAAGACATGAATTATCATTTTATATTGCACATACCAAGATCAAATTTCAATTTAGAAAACCTGCTTTTGTCACGTAATTTTATGAATATGTTAGCTAGTTGATTCTCGATAGGAATATAATACAAGAAAATTGTCTTGTCTTCCACTAATTCACAAATGTAATGATATCTAATGTCAATATGCTTGGTTCGTGAATGCTGGATTGGATTTTTGGAGATATTAATTATGCTTGAATTATCATAATATAAAACCATAGAATCTTGCGTAATTTCGTAATCGCTTAGCATTCTTTTCATCCAAATAAGATGAGTGCATGCATTACTTGCAGCAATGTATTCAACCTCAGTCGTTGAGAGCTATACGGAACTTTGTTTCTTACTTAGCCAAGAAACTAAACAGTTCCCTACATAGAAACAACTACCACTGGTTGATTTTCGATCATCAATGTTATAAGCCCAATCAACATCTGAGTAACCAGCTAATTGCACATTAGTATCACGTGGATACCAGAGACCAAGATTTACTAAACTAGCGGCATATCGTATAATCTGCTTAACAGCAATTAAATGTGACTCTTTAGGGTCAGATTGATATCTAACGCAAATTCCTACGCTAAATGCAATACCAAGTCTACTCGTAGTTAAATAAAGTAAACTACCTATAATACTGCGATACAATTTAGGATCTACATTCTTACCTGTAAAGTCCTTTGAGAGTTTTAAAGTAGTACTCATTAGAGTATCAAAATTTTTCCCACTCTCAAATCCGAACTTTTTAACTAAGTTCAGAGCATATTTGGTTTGAGAGATAAAGAAACCATCAGGTTGCTGTTTAACTTGCAACCCTAGAAAATAATTCAATTCTCCAACCATGCTCATTTCAAATTTAGACTTTATAAGAACTACAAACTCAACAGTCATATCAGCACAGGTAGATCCATAAATAATATCACTAATATATATTTGCACTATTAGAATATGATCATTATGTTTCTTTACAAATAATGTCTTAGCAACACTTCCCATTATAAAGTTATGACTTAGTAAAGACTTAGTCAATTTTTCATACCATGCCCTGGGAGCTTGTTTTAAAACATAAAGTACATTTTTTAGGTGATAGACATGATTAGCATCCTTAGGGTCTTCAAAACCCGAAGGTTGTTCAACAAACACTTCTTCATGCAAATCTCCATTCAAGAATGCACTCTTTATATCCATTTGGTAGATCTTGAACTTTTTAAAGCATGTAATGGATATAAATAGTCTAATTGATTCAAGACAAGGTACTGGGGCAAAGCTCTCATCATAATCAATGCCTTCAATTTGAGTGTACCCTTGTACAACCAGCCTAGCCTTATTTCTTATAATATTTCCAAGTTCATCAGGCTTATTTTTAAAAATCCATTTTGTTCCGATAATGTGTTTATCTTTCGGTCTTAGAACTAAGTACCAAACATCATTTCTAACAAATTGATTAAGCTCTTCTTACATCGCAACAATCCAATTTTCGTCAGTAAGAGCTTCTTTTACGTTAGCCGGTTCTATTTGAGATGTAAAGCACACGTAGTTACACATATCTTCAAGTTGTCAATGAGTGCACACACCAGTGAGAGGGTTTCTAAGAATTTGATTAGAAGGATGGTCTTTAACTATCTTCAGTTCAGTATTATCTTGACTTGATGAAGAGTCTGGTTTATCAATTAAAAGAACTTCATCATTTTCTGAATTTGAGACAAGTGTATTCAAGTGATCGTCAATAACCACATTAATGGACTCTTGAATTACACCAGTCCTCTTGTTAAGAACTTGATGCGCTCGACTATTCAATCCATACCCTAAAAATATTCCTTCATCACTTTTGGTGTCAAACTTACCTAGATTTTTTCGGTCACGTAAAATGTAACACTTGCTGCCAAAAACTTGAAAGTATTTTACAGTAGGCTTCTTATCAAACCACATTTCATAAGTCATTTTACCATTTGATTTTCTAGTATAAACGGGGTTAATTATATAACAAGCAGTATTTACGGCTTCGGCCCAAAGATTTTTAGGAAGTTTCATACTATTTAACATTACATTTGCCATTTCTTGAAGCACTCTATTTTTCTACCATTTTGTTGTGGTGTTTTAGGCACAGAGAATTCGTGTGATATTCCCCGATCACTGCAAAACTTTTCAAAACTGCTATTTTTAGATTCTGATCCATGATCACTATCGATCTTAGAGGCTTGTGATTCTTTTTCCATTTGGATACATTTAAGTGCCCTTTTTACTTCATCGAGATTTCTGATTTGTCTCTTAAGAAAATTACCCAAGTGTACCTGGTAAAGTCATCAACAATTACTAGTATGTACTTCTTGCTACCTCGACTCTCTGTTCTGGTTGGTCCAATAAGATCCATGTGGAGAAGTTCGACCGGTTTAGATGTGGCATTAGAGTTTACCTTTTTGTGAGTACTCCTAGTTTGTTTGCCAATCTAGCATTCGCCACATATTTTGTCTACTTTCTGTATTTTGGGTAAACCTCTTACTAACTTTCTTTTGCTCAATCTATACAAGTTGCGGTAATGTACATGTTCGAGGCGCTTATGCCATAATTTGGTTTCATCAGTATGGACCATGTAGCACGATAAATTAGATGAGCTTGAATCACTCATAATGTAGCTGTTTTCAGAAGTTCTGCGAAAAGTTAATATTACAGAACCATTTTTATTTAAAAATTTGTACCCTTGGTTAGTAAATTTTACACTATGATTTTTATCGCATATTTTAGAGATGCTTGATAAATTATGTTTTAACCCTTCTACATATAAAACATTCTCAAATAGAGGGAGGTTAAAGAGTTAAACTGTACCTTGGCCAATTATTTGCAGTTGCTACCATCACCGAATGTGACTGAACCATCAGTCATGTCTTTAAGATTGGTGAACACACCCTTGTCACTTATCATGTGTCTGGAGCATCCACTATTTAGCTACCACTTTGAATATCTCGAAACTTTGAAAGCGGTGTGAGCAACCAAGCAAGTAACCTTAGGAACCCATTTCATTATAGTTTTGGGTTTAGGAGTATAGTTGGTCTTATTATGTTTATAATCGTTATAAGACCAACCCACTGAGTTAGATTTTAAGAGCTCCTTAAGTAAGTCAACAATTTTTTCAGCTAAAGGATTTCAATTTTGATTTTTATAGTTGATATGGTTACTTCTAGGTTTTAAGGTTTAAAAGACTTAGCATTTTTAAAATGATTTTGATTCAAACTTTTCCCTTTTGAGTTTGAAGACTCCCCTTTTACAAATCTGGGTGGAGTATTCTTATGTTTAGGAGGAATACTTTTGTCGTAGCCTAATCCAAATCGATCACCACATATTCTGGATCCAAATAAGAGTTTTTCTAACTTGAGATCACCTTGGGCATACCTCCATGTGTCTTTTAAACTCAAAAGTGAAGAGGCTTCTAGTTTTAGCTTTTCATTTTCAGATTTTAGATTTTCAACAAGGGAGGTTTTGAAATCTAAGTTGCATTTAGTTTTTTCCAAAACAATCTGAAATGTGTGATTTTTCTAAGACTAAACTATCAAAATTTTCTTTAAGTTTTGAAAACTTTTCTTTTTGAAGTTTTAATTTTACAGTAATTTTGTAACTTTCCTTGTATAGGGCATTATAAGGATCTTGAAGACCTTCTTCATTTTCATGATCACTATTCAGATTTTCTTCACTAGTTGAATCATCATTATCTGAAAAAGTGAACTTGGCTAGAGTCATTAGGGCTTTAACATCATTACCCGACTCAGTTTCAGAATCTTCTAACTCAGAAAAAGCTTCAGAGCAGGAAGATTCATCCCATGTAGCCAACAGACCTTTCTTTTTTAGTTTGTCCTTCTTAGGACATTTGTTTGTTAGATGCCCATATTCATGACAGTTGTAACGTTGACCGCCTTTTAAAGATTTCCAAGTTTTAAATCTAGATCTTTTCTTTTCAACCGGTTTTTAAAAATTACCCTCTTTTTACTTTTAAAATTTTAGTAAAACTTTTTAGCTAAAAGGGTCATATCATCTTCAGAATTTTCTAAATCAGAATTGTTATTTCCATGAGAAATATTTTTAGAAGACTTAAGGGCGGTAGATTTACCTTTAGGAGCTGTAAAGTTTAACTCATAGGTTTGTAATAAGCCAACCAATTCTTTTACCCTCATATTATCCGTATCACGAAGTTCTTGGATCGCAGTAACCTTTGAATTGAACCGTTCAGGGAGTGAGCGTAGTATCTTTGCACAGACTTTCCTTTATGGGATTTTATCACTAAGACCCCACATAGAGTTGACAATGTCATTCAATCTTGTATAGAAGTCCATGTATAGAAGTCCATGAAAGTTTTGAAATAGCAGTGAAGACCACTTGAGTAGAAGTTGGAATATGTCAATATGTCCTAGAGGGGGGTGAATAGGACTTTTTAAAGATTTATGAGTTATTTTAAAATATTATCACTCTAATCCTATTATGTATGCAATTTTCAGGATTACTCAAATTAACTCTACTGGCTTCCAAGCTTTATAGAGGATCCAATCACAAACTAATCAAGATATAACAATATGCAACTTAGTCTATGTTGGATGTGACTGTGTGTGTGTGTGTAAGATGTGTTCAGATATATGAATATGAATGCATTGTCGAGAATCACACATATAAAGAAGCCATCACAAACACAATCATTTTTATAGTGGTTCGACTACTTGTCTACTCCACTCTCGGCTATCGCACTCAACCCTTCAGTGTACCGGATTTCACTAAGGAGGTTTCTCAGGGTTCACCTCAAACCTAAGGTTTTAAATCAGGTTCACCTTCAACCTTTACAGAGGTTTTACGCAGTTCACCTCAAACCCAGAGTTTTGCTAGTTCACTCCTAACCAGATATTTATGCTCTCCATAGAGCAAGGGTCCACACAACGCACCTGGATTTTAGACCACACAGGTCAAGGACCTACACAAGGACCTAACAGTTTATGCCCTACACAAGAGCAAGGGTCCACCCTGTGCACCACTATGTACACTCCCACCGAAGGCCTCCTTGAGGACTTCAAAGGGTGAGAACCACTTAGGACCAAGACCTAGGAAGGAATGATCACAAGTATCCTCTGGACTCTGGATACTTACAGATAAGTTGATGAGTCCCGTTAAGCACAATGCCAAAGATCTTCTCCTCCTTGTTGATGAAGAGTCTTCAGCTCCCTTGATCCGCAACACAAGATGATAAATCAATGCTTGGCTTCAGGTTGGGTCAAGGGTGAGATGGAATCCTACTCTCTAAAGATTTTCCTATAAGGAAGATAGAGTGGTTCCTCTCTTATGCATTCAAGGCATCCCAGCATAATGATTTACCATTAAGGTAGTAACTGGAGGATCCTTGAATGCGAAAGTTCATTCCCCAATCCACTCTATTTAATATCAATGGCAAGGGTGGATTGGAGGATGAACTCCCTAGAGAGAAAGGCTTTAGGTATAAGATGCAAGTTGAAACACACAAAAGCTCTCTCTTTTCTCTCTTACAGCAACAAAGAACAAGTCCTCTATATATAGGCAAGAAGTTCTAACGGATATAAAACGGTCACATTTATGACAGAGTTCAATATCATCGAGCAGGTTCAATATCATCGAGCATATACTCTCGATAGCATCGATGGTCTGCTCGATGACTCGGACTCGATGTTATACACTTTTGAAACTCCTTGCCAACAGGTCGATGAATCGAAATAGTTGTCGATGTTATCGGATTTTGAACTCCGACTCCATCGATGGCTGGGTCGATCCCTCGACACATGAAAAATGAGAGAGACTTGACTTTGAAAATATTTCAGGTTTTCATGAATGATCGAGGGAACCGTCGAGGTCATCAGAATTTGAATGTCGATGATATCGAGATCAAAGTCGAGGCATAGATAATTCCAGCAGATTTATCTTTGAACTTGCTGGACAAATTATGACTTAGTTCGATGCAATTGATCCGGTGTTGATATCATCGATATTTGAATATCGATTAAATCAAAGGGCCCCCGATCATAGTTAAAAACATCCTGACATAGCTACTGTAAGAAAATGCGCGCCCACCATCGATATCATCGATGGACCTCCTATCTCATCTATATTTAATTTCAGATCATATCGGACGGTCACGATATATCGATGAACTTTGAGATTTTCGTTAAAAAAACAGGGGCGTCAGATCTTATCGAGCCACTCCTGATGGTCTCGAGATTTAAATATCGATGGTATCGATATGTGTATCGATACATCGGTAATTCATCCAGATATGTTATGAAGTTACTGGACATGTTTAGTGCTCTTATCGATGATATCGATAGGTGTATCGATACATCGATAAATCCGTCCAGATGAATATTTAGTTGTTGGACACTTTTGGTCCTCTTTTCGATAATATCGTTAAGGTATCATGGACATTGACAGAACAGGTTGATCATATCGAGGGTGCTTAAATAAAATTGACAAGGCGAGAAAAACTTGGAGATTTTCCTATTTTGAAAAAGTTTTCTCACCATAAAAACCCTAAGATGTCTATCTTGTTTTTAAGGGTTTAATTCATCTGGTGTATTGGGTTATGGGATGTGAGGCTATGATTTACCTATGGCGAGATTCCACACATCCGATTGAGGCAGACACTTGGCTTGATCTTCTTTTGATGTCCTGCAGACTGTCTGACCACCCGTTCACGGTAATTGACAAACAAGGGCACTTATAAGGGCACTTTCAATCCTCTCCTTTGTCAATTACATGACAAAATACCTAAAACACCCTAGAATACTTCTAGACACACCCCTAAATTGTGTGTACATGCATTTACATAATTTTACAATGTTTTCTAACCCATGTACACATTCTAGAAGTATCCGCTCCCCCTTAGTTCAAAACTCCCTCTTTCTTGGTGCAGCTGCTCCCCCTAACACCTGTAACACATTAGAGACATACAATTTTCCTCTCGGGGTGTTTTGAATTGTTCTCCCCCTTTTTGTCAATCATTGGCAAAGGTATAGCAAGTGATATTGACGGAAGCTTAAAAGCATATGAGAGAACCAACAGGTGGAGGCATTCATACATAGCATTGATAAACAGTGGCAGAACATATGTATGCATGACAGATAAAGTAGTGAGAAAACAACAAGAAATAACATATGCATTCCATAAGTTTGTAAAGTAACCAGTCAATCCAAAAAAAAATTTCCTCACATCAGTAACCCGCGTCGGGATATAAAAAAAACTTGCCAAATTTGTGATTCATCACACCCATGATTATGACCAAAGGTATTCAAAAAGATATTTTAAGCCTGGAGCATTTTACAAGGACTTCAAGGATGTGATAGATGTTTATCCTGGGAAGCTTATGGAGCAGGTAGCCATTCCAGAACCTATTTTGTTGTGCATTGCAAGGCCATCAGTCATTGTCGGGCTTCGGAAAGATAGGCTTCATAGTCATCTAGCCGTTTCATAATGTCAGCTTGTCCGTCCAGAACATCTTGGATACTGTCGCGTATAGGAATGTTTGGAATGACTTCAATAGAGTCAGAACTGTGCACCGGACTGCTACTACCGAGAATTGAACCGGTTCTTCTACCACAAAACACATTTCCAAAGATGTTTAGTTTATGTATATCTTCATAACTGAACCACACACATGGATGAGGGAGATCATGAGACGCTGGTAGTCCGAATTGACATGAAAGCTTAGATAGAAGACATGGAAATGGTATTGTGGTGACAGATGCTTCTGTAGACACACAGATCAATTGTTGTATGACCAGAGCAAGTAGGCATATTGGTATTCCCAGATGAATGTCATACAGAATGTTAAGGATGTATGGTGAGAGCTTGTTGCCAGAGACTTCACAGGGATAGACGTTAGAGCTAAAAATGCTGTGAAGAATTCGGTAGTTAGGATCAAGATGCTTGACATGAAGAACGTTTTTGGCATTCCCGGGAATTGTAGTACCATTACACAATGCTCGAGTAACTTCCCCCCACACACCTAGACCATTCATATTTCGATTAGATACAGTTATTCCAGTCACCTTCACATTAATCATCCTGCTTACCCTTTTTGGTGTGATGCATTCAACCCAATTCATGACTGCGACCGAGATAACAGGAGGATCATTTTCAACATTGTAAACTAAACTTAGAAACTGATGTACCAGATTATGTTGAAAGGTTCCTCCAATGTTCACAACATTTTCCCATCCAATTTGTTTCAATAGCTCGATGATCCTAAAGGGTTCAATGCTTTTTCTGTGAACCGTTCGTTCCGCCACAAGGATTAACTTGAATAAAGGAGAAGAGGTAGTTGCATCATGCTTACCTTCCTTCTTTTCAGTTGATGCATGCTATGAACAGAACAATCCTTTGTCTTTTCTCATTTTGGAAAGACAAAACATCCAAATCTGAGAGCACCCGATGAGACTCTTCTACTTGATCTACTGATTCTTGCCAAGCAGTGACAACCTTTCTTTTTAATCATGTTCTTAGTTCCTGAATTTTGATTTTTAACTTCGAGTTCTAGGGAAGAACAACTGTCCTGACGTTTCAACTATCCAGAGAGTCGTCAATGATATCGATTCTTAGTCGATGTGATCGATATTCACAAGTGACCAATCGACGCTCATATCGGAGATGAATCTTTTCAAAAAAAAAAATTGTAAGGTGATCTTTCAAGTATGTAGCAAAAATATTCATCTGTTTCCTAGCGCAGTTATCCACAAAAATTTCTACAAACTCTATACAGCAAAACGTATAAACATTTGAAGGTTTATGTGTAAAAGAGGAGGTGAAAGACCTCAGATTGTTTCTTTGAACGCTCAGCAAAGATTGCATCATTTCATCAATTATCCTAATCTAGATGCATGATCAGGACTTGTTCTTTCATTCCTAGTGTTTCTCAATATCGCTCCTTATAATGTAGCAATGGTTGTTTATGCGATGCCCCTTAATTACTGATTTTCCTGATCGATCAAGGACATCGCATTCTTCTTTGTTGAACTTGACCACATACCCATTATCACATATTTGAGAGATGCTTAACAGATTATGTGCTAGTCCTTTTATGCAAAAAGCATTCTCATTTTTAAGCAAATCAATTCCTTTTATCATTCCTTGTCCAATTACATTGGCAGTGGCTCCATCTCCGTAGGTGACTATCCCTTTATGAAGATTTTCGTAGTTGGAGAGAAGGGATTTGTCGCCTGTAACATGTCTTGAGCAGCCAGTATCTAGGTACCATCTAGTACCATTGCCTGTTAAATGATTTGAGTGTATAACAAGGAAATTTTTCTTCTCTTTGATTACCCATTTTGTGACAGGATACTTTCTCAAGATAGATTTGTCTTTCTTATCTGATTCAACTTCTTGATTCATTGAGCCTTTCTTCCTGTCAAATAGTTTGAGTGGTGATGGTTGTATATATCCCTTGTTCAACACATCCTTTGAATCACCACTTGATTGATAAGCCGGATTTTTGCCTTTGTTGCTACTGGAACTATCAGATTTTTCATATGTTTCATATCCAGTTCTTGTTTTAGTTTTTCCATAGTCAAAGCTGTATTTGTTGTTACCAGATTTTCCCATACTTAAAAGTTTTTCTAATCTCTCACTACTATGGGAAAATTTGCAGTTTAGCTTGGCTATTTTCCAGGATTCTTCCTTGTCAGATGGAATTGATTTAGTGACTTGCTGTTCTTCCTCAGATTCAGTTAGAATGATTGAAGTAGTGGAAACCATGAGTATTTTCAAAGATTTTTGGTATCCATCACTCTCTGAGTCGCTTGATTCTGAGTTTGACGCTTCGGTATCATCCCATGTGGCGGCCATTACTTTCCCCTTGGTTTTTCTGTTTGGGCATTCAATAGATAGGTGTCCATACCCTTGACAGGCGTAGCATTGTGGTTCTTTGGTCTTTTTACCAAATTTGCCTGCAAAGGGTTTGTTATCCACCTTTCTACCTCTAGAGGGACAACCGCGATTCTTTTGAAAGAATCTTCTGAATCTTTATGCCAGCAAAGCCACTTCCTCATCATCATCCTCTCTTTCACGTTCACTGTCTTCTTTAATTGTTTTCTTGGAAGTTTTTAGGACAGTGTTTTTGGATTTTTGAGGTTGTGTGAAGTGTAGTTCAAAAGTTTGTAGAGAACCTACCAGTTCTTCTACATTCATTTCATTTATATTCCTACACTCCTCAATTGTTGTAACCTTGGGATTAAACCGTTTCGGCAATGATCTTAGTATTTTCCTACAGATTTTAGGAACCGGAACTTTTTCTCCCAATCCACCGATGGAGTTACAAATGATATTCAGTTTTGTAAAGAACTCTATAAGTGTCTCATGCTCTTCCATTCTGAGATTTTCAAACTGTGAGGTCAAGAGTTGTAGTTTGGACCTCTTCACAGTACTTGTGCCTTCATAGGTTGTTTCCAGTAGTTCCCATGCTTCTTTAGATGTCCCACATATGCTTATTTGATTGAAGATATCTTGGGACATGGCACAGTAGATAGCATTCATAGCCTTGGCTTCAGATGTTTGTCTATCTTTGTCGAATGCTGTCCACTTTTCTTTGGATTCGGGCTTTGTGATTGTGGTGCCATTATCAAGTATAATTTATTCAGTAGGCGGCACATATACGTTCTCAACTATATCCCAAACGTCATGATCCAAAGATCTCAGAAAGTATTGCATCCTAGCCTTCCAGTATGCATAATTTGATCCATCAAATACGGAGGTCTATTGACTGACAAGCCCTCTCATTTGGCCATATTCCCAACTTCAGTCAAGATCACTCTCTAGGCAGTGAAGCCCTTAAAGAGAGACCCGCTCTGATACCAATTGAAATAGCGGTGAAGACCGCTTGAGTAGAAGTTGGAATATATCAATATGTCCTAGAGGGGGATGAATAGGACTTTTTAAAGATTTATGAGTTATTTAAAAATCCTATCACTCTAATCCTATTATGTATGCAATTTTCAGAATTACTCAAACTAACTCTACTGGCTTCCAAGCTTTATAGAGGATTCAATCACAAACTAATCAAGATATAACAATATCCAACTTAGTCTATGTTGGATGTGACTGTGTGTGTGTAAGATGTGTTCAGATATATGAATATGAATGCATTGTTAAGAATCACACATATAAAGAAGCTATCATAAACACAATCATTTTTATAGTGGTTCGACTACTTGTCTACTCCACTCCCGGCTGTCGCACTCAACCCTTGAGTGTACCAGATTTCACTAAGGAGGTTTCCCAAGGTTCACCTCAAACCTAAGGTTTTAAATCAGGTTCACCTTCAGCCTTTACAGAGGTTTTATGCAGTTCACCTCAAACCCAGAGTTTTACTGGTTCACTCCTAACCAGATGTTTATGCTCTCCATAGAGCAAGGGTCCACACGATGCACTTGAATTTTAGACCACACAAGTCAAGGACCTACACAGGGACCTAACAGTTTATGCCCTACACAAGAGCAAGGGTCCACCCTGTGCACCTACCACATACACTCCCACTGGAGGCCACCTTAAGGACTTCAAAGGGTGAGAACCACTTAGGACCAAGACCTAGGAAGGAATGATCACAAGTATCCTCTGGACTCTGGATACTTACAGATAAGTTGATGAGTCCCGTTAATCACAACGCCAAAGATCTTCTCCTCCTTGTTGACAAAGAGTCTTCAGCTCCCTTGATCTGCAACACAAGATGATAAACCAATGCTTGGCTTCGGGTTGGGTCAAGGGTGAGATGGAATCCTACTCTCTAAAGATTTTCCTATAAGGAAGATATAGTGGTTCCTCTTTTATGCATTCAAGGCATCCCAGCATAATGATTTGCCATTAAGGTAGTAGCTGGAGGATCCTTGAATGCGGAAGTTCATTCCCCAATCCACTCTATTTAATATCAATCGTAAGGGTGGATTGGAGGATGAACTCCCTAAAGAGAAAGGCTTTAGGTATAAGATGCAAGTTGAAACACACAAAAGCTCCCTCTTTTCTCTCTTACAGCAACAAAGAACAAGTCCTCTATATATAGGCAAGAAGTTCCAACGGATATAAAACGGTCATATTTATGACAGAGTTCGATATCATCGAGCAGGTTCAATATCATCGAGCGTATACTCTCAATAGCATCGATGGTCTGCTCGATGACTCGGACTCAATGTCATACGCTTTTGAAACTCCTTACTAATAGGTCGATGAATCGAAACAGTTGTCGATGTTATCAGATTTCAAACTCCGATTCCATCGATGACTGGGTTGATCCCTCGACACATGAAAAATGAGAGAGACTTGACTTTGAAAATATTTCAGGTTTTCATGAATGATCGGGGGAACCGTCGAGGTCATCGGAATTTGAATGTCGATGATATCGAGATCAGAGTCGAGGCATCGATAATTCCAGCAGATTTATCTTTGAACTTGCTAGACAGATTATGGCTTAATTCGATGCAATCGATCCAGTGTCGATATCATCGATATTTGAATATCGATTAAATCGAAGGGCCCCCAATCATAATTAAAAACATACTGACATAACTACTGTAAGAAAATGCGCCCCCACCATCGATATCATCGATGGATCTCCGATCTCATTGATATTTAATTTTAGATCATATCGGACGGTCATCGATATATCGATAAATTTTAAGATTTTCGTTAAAAAAACAGGGGCACCAAAAATCTGTCTGTCGATCTTATCGAGCCACTCCTGATGGTCTCGAGATTTGAATATTGATGGCATCGATATGCGTATCGATATATTGATAATTCGTCCAGATATGTTATGAAGTTACTCGACATGTTTAGTGCTTTTATCGATGATATTGATAGGTGTATCGATACATCGATAAATCCGTTCAGATGAATATTTAGTTGCTGGACACTTTTAGTCCTCTTTTCGATAATATCGTTAAGGTATTGAGGACATCGACAGAACAGGTTGATCATATCGAGGGTGCTTCAATAAAATCGGCAAGGCGAGAAAAACTTGGAGATTTTCCTATTTTGAAAAAGTTTTCTCACCATAAGAACTCTAAGATGTCTATCTTTTTTTTTAAGGGTTTAATTCACCTGGTGTATTAAGTTATGGGATGTGAGGCTATGATTTACCTATGGCGAGCTTCCACACATCCGATTAAGGTAAACACTTGGCTTGATCTTCTTTTGATGTCCTACAGACTATTTGACCACCCGTTCACAGTTATTAACAAACAAGGGCACTTATAAGGGCACTTTCAAATTTCACTTTCTTCCATATGTATTTCCTCAAATTTGGTTGTGAGGATTTGTACATTAGATTTCTTGACAATTGTTGTTCCCTCGTGTGTCATTTCTAAAATATCTCAGGCTTACTTTGCAGTATCACAAGATATAATTCTTTTGAATTCATCCGGTGATAGTGCGCAAGTAATTGCATTTAGAGCCTTTGCATTGGCACTACTCTCACTTTTCCGAAGAGTGGACCAAGAAAAATAAGGTGAGACTTTTATCGATTTAGATCCATCAGTGCCGTTACTTCAATGGTAGGAGGGGTCCAAATGGTCACTGTGGCTTGCCATGGGCTCTCATCTTGGGATTTTAGGAAAATCCTCATTCTGGCTTTCCAATAGGCATAATTGGAGCCATCAAATGGTGGAGGCCTAGTTACTGAAAGGTTATTAAAATTTAACATCTTAAAAAGCTCAGATCGATTAGCTCAGGAATTTAATCCCAGAAAAAATAATTAAAGTGAGCTATTAGGCTTTGATACCACTTGAAAAGGCCGAGCTAAGAGTCCTAGAGGGGGGTGAGTAGGACTATGACAAATAAAAATTAATAAGTGGAATATAAACAATAAGATAGCCAAATGAATTGCAAATAACCAAAGGAAATAACAAACTCAAAAATCTCGTATTGAGAGGTTGATACAAACTTGGTTCTAAGGACAACCTGACACCAAAAACCAATGGTTTATGGTAGGTCAACCTTACTAGAATGTAGGTGAGTATCAAAAACTCAAACTAAGGAGGATATGAAAGAAGTAAAAACTAATCTATTACAACATTTACCACACAATGCTGAAAAGTAAAGATTACAACATTCACATCCACAAATACATCCAACAATCTTAGATCATAAAAGATAAATAAATAAACCACACATCCACCAAATACAAAGAATTATAGTGGTTCTCTTGTGTGTACACCAACTGTTAAACAACAGCCACACAACTACTCCACTCCTAATATCCTCACACAGTGGATATTAGCGTTCACTATGAAATAGGTTTTTCAAGGTTCACCTAAAACTCTCACAATTGTGTCTTTCAAGTGGGCTTACACAATTCAAAAACCCCACACTCTGAGTTTTCTGGATCACCTCAGACGAACCAAAAGAAAGAGATTTTTTTGGCACAATCTCAAAGAAGCCAAAAGAAAAAGATTTACAAAACAGTAAAATACTTATCTAGATATTCTCCTTTGTTGTAGCCTGGTAGAACCAATTTGGAGTAAAAGTTCAATTGTAGATGTTCAATGTTCACACTCACTATTGAAATGGTTTTAAGTTCTAAATGGATTTTAGATTAAATCACCTTGGGCTAGCTTGATTTGATTTTGATTCCAATAAATGAGAAAATTTCAATCCCTTCTTCAAATAAGATTAGAATATAGAATATAAAATCAAATGCAAAAAGCTAATTTAAGAGAATATTAAATGAGCACTAAATAGCTAAAGAATATCACAAACTTATCTTTTAGAGTGGTGTCTTGATTTTGCTTGAATTGGATACCAAACTCTGAAAATCGTGCTCAATTTATAAGTGCAAAAATCATCCACTCAACTGGCCCAGAGGTCGGCTCGATTGGTCGAAGGACCAACAAACATTTGAAATTTTGAGCACGATAAGATCAGGCCGTTCCGCGACTGGTCGAAGGACCTGCTTGACCGGTCAAGTGGCCTCCACGACCGATCGAGTCATGTCCATGACTTGTTGTGTGGAACTCAATTTAGTTGCTAGACTTTGAGTCGAGCCTGTAGGATTGGTCGAGCACAGGTCGAGCACTTTTCACTCGACCGGTTGAGCAGTCTCAAGGACTGGTCGAGGCTTTAACAAAAAATTCTGAAAATCATTAACAAACTTAGGACTGGTCGAGGAATTTCTTGGACTGGTCGAGCCAGTGCTAGGACTAGTAGAACATAGTCTAAGACTAGTTGAAAAATAGACTATGCACTTATAAAGTGACCTAATTAAATTATGTATTCAAAATAACCTATCCTATGGTTAACCTAGGGTCTTTCATATCTTATAAGCGATGTTTAAACATTGAAACATCTTTTGCTTCAGTTGATTGTTGTTCTTTGAAGATCACGAAGCTTGTTATCTTGACATATGATGAAGCTTGAACTTAAGACATTTTGATGTTTCAACTTGAAGTATTTTAAAACTTGAATTTGTAACCTTAAGAAGCTTGAACTTGAAATATCTTAAAGCTTGAGCTTGAGGTACTTGAGTTGTATTTCACCATGAGCTTTGAGTACCAAAGTAATGACTATTGAATCTTTGAAAGCTTGAACTATCAGTTGATGTTTTGTTTGAATTCTGATGCTTGAATCTCAAAACGGAACACCTTGTAATGGATCATCTTGAGCTTGTACAAGAATCGTAATTGACATGAAGATGAGCTACACAAGATAGAAAATCTAAGAGATTTTGGTACTACAAAATTTGACAATCATAAGAGCTAGAAAACATAGCACTTACACTCAGGAGCAATGGTGACATTTTCTGCTGATGCTAGAGAAGTTATTGAATCACGAAATTTGAGAAGAAAATCACATAGGATGGAAGTATTAATCTTCGCCATCCTTGCGGTGCTTTTCAGGATTTCAATAGCAATATCTAGATCTAACCACTACTCGAGATCTTTAAAAATGTGAACTATCGCTAACATAGAATTCCTCATCAAAAGTAGTTTATGTGTAGGAATCTTCTCAAAAGATAATAGATCAGATGCAGTCGCTACGGATTCAGAGCTTGTTGCACCGCTACGAGGAGTTCCTGTAATATAAAGAAGGAAAGAAGTTAGGATAATGATAACAAGGCTAGAGGATGTGGAAATTCCAATAAAGTAACTGATATACATACCTGCTATAGAAGTATGGGTAGCAGGAGGTTGAATTTCCTGAACAGAAGAAGGGCTAGCTTCTAACATATCAACAAAGGAGGGCGCTCTGGCCTCTATGCTCGAATCTCTAGTAGTCGGAGTTGGTACATCAGTGGCCTCTACTTGAAAAACGATTTCATGAGCCATCGCCTTTGGTGCTACCAAAGGAACCAGAGGGCCCCTCGATGAAACCACTGGTGCAGTCGGGGGAAGATCCGTTGGGGGAGTATCACCCATCTTAGTATTGACAATATGAGCACCTAAAATAAAAATATAACAATAATAATGAGATAATTATTACAAGATGTGTGTGTGTGTGTGTAATTGTAAATAAAAAAAATTTCTTGGTGAATATCCATATTCTCCGTAATCTAAAGGCTCATCTTCTTCCTTCTTTATCATTGCAGGAGTCTTTGCAGGAATAGTAGTATCAGGAAGAGTTTGAAAGGTTGGCGGAAGATGTTCTTCGTCAATAAAAGTATCTTTTGCAACAACATCTTCCTCGCCATCGATATCAACCTCTCCCTCCTCAAAGCCATCATTTTCATCATCTTCAGTATCTTCATACTCAGCAGAATTGGTGCCTTCAGATGAAGAGGCTAGACCTATGTCCTCTGAGTCTTCTACATCTATTTCTTCAATCATAACCTGTTTACCTTTAGAGGGAGAGGCTCAGGTACCTCCTAGCTAAGAATCTTTATTAATTGGGACCGAAGAAGATAGAGAGGCCCGGCTACCCCCTTCTTGAGGAGAAGGGGGAGAAGCTTGAGAGAGTGTCTGAGACCTTGTCATCAGAGGAGATGGACTAGGATGAGCAGTTCGAGGAGTAGGAGAAGGGGTTAGTTGATCTTAAGGTTTAGTAACGTTTTCTTGAGCAAGAGAAGCTTCTGTTACCTCTTCAATCACTCTCCTAGAATGATCTCATGGGACTATCTAAAAGTCCCTGATGACCCCATAAGCTATCCACCCTTCTAAGGTGTTATCAGGTTTTTGTTCGCAAATGGAGTTGTCCACAGATCTTGATGCAAAGTTATGTAGGAAAAGAGGCATGGCTTATCTCAGGCACGAAGCCTATTCCTTCTTCAAACTTACGACCTCTGAGCTTTGGAGGTGAAACCCAAACAGGTTCAGTCACAGGTAGGCATTTATTCACTAGAAATGGCTGATGAACCCACCATCTAATATGACTATATGAGGCACGAGGGATGCGATTGTAGCCTAGGATAATGAAAGAAGATTCAACTCGACCGCCTAGGAGTTATTTCCATATCATCGCCCAATTGTACGAACATGTCTCGTAACTTCACATTCGCCGGGTCACTAACCCACAATCTTCTAGAATAGCTTGGTCAAAACCAAATTGAAGAGCAAAATGGCTCAGGTAGTATGGTTCCCTCCAAAACTATACTCCCTCTCTCAATGGGAGACTGCAAGATCGGATCAACAGGTAAAATGCCCTCTCCCCTGGGTAAGTGATCCAGTGTCTATTTTATCTGTATCCTCTGTTTAACGATACAGGCAGAAATGGAAGTAGTTGATGTTATCATGTAACGCCCTGAAAATCGGGAGTCGAGCAAAGCTCAGCTCCCGAGTTCCAACACATCACTTATGCAACATAGAAAATGATGATTATGATGAGTGCATCGAAACATGAATAGGATTAAGCCAAAATAGCATATCATACTGCAAAGACAGTTAAATTATGCCAGCAGAAGACTGTGATAGATATAGAACATATATAAACTGTGGTAATTCTCCAGAGTGTGATAATGTTACCAGGTTAACAATTACAAGTTTGATTTCAAAATATACAAAAAGAGAAAGTGTAATGTCTTCTATCCCAAATACCATAGCCTCGTCAATGCAATTCTAGGTCTACATAGACCCGCCAGAGAGTTACATGTAGGAGAACTCCTCCTCAACATCATAGTAACAGTCCGGCTCTGCTCCATAAGCATCGCCATCACCTGCGGCTAAGACAGTCTGGTTGGTTTGCAAGCACCGTCCCATAACATGGGAGTGAGTAACCAACTCAGTGGAATCATAGAGAAAAGATTAACATGTTATCAAATCAATCAAGCGATAATGATAAAGCAAGCAAATCAAACATTCCTAAGTACTTTAATTAATGCAAGGATGAGATGCAATAATGATGCATGCCCTCGCCAACATACTCCCTCGTGCGACACCATCTTACGTCCGCAGCATGTTTTCATCCTTCAGTGCTCCACATCTTCCAGGCACATGCAATACGATATGAACATGATTACTAAGTTATTATTAGTCCTTTTCATACAACAGTATTGGGAAACTAGGGTACCTCCCTTATATCATTCTCAAACAATGATCCATTCTAGGGTCGTCAGTCCTAGATAATCTCATACGATGTGCGGTTCTAGGTCGCTATAAAGGGCTGTCAGGGCTGTTGCACGCACTCATTGCACCGCTCCCCCATCACCTTATTAATACAGGCCTAGTTTATACTCTATTTACTACAGAAAGGCTCGTCGCCTCTCCACAGATTCAAAGTATGCTCGAGGTCACTACACCGGGCACGGTTAGGGCTATTAGGGCTGTTACACACACTCATTACACCACTCCCCCAACACCCATCAAAACAGTGTAGGCCGACAGCTCAAATACAGTGTCCCATACCACCGTATTCGGTTCACGAATCTGGGTTGCTCATTGGTCACTACGAGGAGGCACGTGGACCCAGTGTAGGCCGACAGCTCGACCATGGTGTCTCATACCACCATGCCCAGCTCATGAGTCTTAGCGTATCGAGGTACCAAGGTTAACGGGGTTGCATTGGTAAGTTTGGTACCCTAGGTTCAAGCAGTGGTGTCCAAACATGGTGAACATATATTAAACAGATCGGGTTACTTGACGAGCCTGACTAGCACGAGCGCATATTGCATCGATCGACATGAAGTGCATAAGCACTCCGTCTAACCTAACCACTGCCACGACAAACATACGACTCGGGTTCGTCAAACACATCCTATGTGGCGAATGAATCTTAACCATGAACTCAAGTCTGTTATCGATCGTCTGGACTATAATCATAGCCCCAATCATATTCAATCCTTAACCAGAAGCATGTAGAATAAAGCAGAATAAACAAAGTAATTCAAGCATGTTAACAAGCATGTCATAAAGCACAATATAAACAGAAAATACAAACACATATATTTCATAAGTAAGTGATTAAATTAAACAACCATGGAGGAAATCATATAAATCTCTAAGTTAGTTGAGAATCCTATCTCAACACCTACCTAAAGCACAATCATCTAAGTACTTACTCTTACAAGCATTTTCACAAACGCTTAGAATACATTTATTTAACATACATAACGTATATTAGCAAAAACATGTATTAGGGCGAACCCTTTCGCCGAGTAAGTATTACACATATATATAGCATGTACGCACAATGATTAATCATGGCAAACACACTTTCATATTTTGTACGTATACGGTATTTTCTACAAATATACAAAATAACTATAGGCCATAATTTGCATACGTAACTGAATCCCAAAATGAACATCGCATTGTACATATAAAATAACACGCAGATCATGAATCTATCATTATCTGACATTGAAAGCTTTAAAAAATGACAACCTAAGCGTCTAAAATCCGCACCTTACGCTGTAGAAGCGTAACGAACTCAACAAAGACTGTAAGTCTTTGTATACGTGGAATATCAACCTGTAATACAAGCTAGGTTAGCTATCAAACTACTAGCATCAATGGAAACCCTAAAACAAGTTAGGGTTAGGTCTTTCTTACCTAAGAACGAAGTTAGAATCATTAGAATAACGATTTGATAGCAGGAAAGAAGCACGTGGATTAGCAGAACAACTGCTAAGAAGAACCTCTCACT
This sequence comes from Magnolia changhungtana, assembly GCA_030180095.1. Taxonomy (NCBI): domain Eukaryota; kingdom Viridiplantae; phylum Streptophyta; class Magnoliopsida; order Magnoliales; family Magnoliaceae; genus Magnolia; species Magnolia changhungtana. The sequence goes on along the minus strand of JASAUF010000140.1, from coordinate 485,209 downwards.
TTCTCTCTCTTTTCTCTCTTCTCTCTCCTAGGTTTTCTCAAATTCGTATGGTGAGAATGAGAGAGGGTTTAAGGTCCTTATATAGGCCCAAAACTCTCCAAAATAGACCCAGGGTCAAGGTATACTTAGGTTATGTCCAAAGCGGACCTGTTCCAGCTCAACGGAGCACTTCTGGAGGCCCCCCCTTGAGCCAAATGTCGGACTTAAGCTCACTAACTATGGATGTAAGTCGAGTTAAGTTTTCATTTCAATCGGGTTGCCAGATCACACGTGGCGGACCAGTTTCAGTTCAACGGTCACCGAAACTCGATCAGGGTTACAAGTACACTGACCTATGTATAAAATTTCCCCTGATCCGAGGGTATATATGGGTCAGATTCTGACGGTCTAATTGCTTATATCAGGCCCGCAAGTGACAAGTCTCAGAGTACTTAAATTAGATTTCATTTCTAAAGAAATCTTCATTTTCTCACACTCCTCGCTCCGGGCTCAAGCGAATAGCTCTGAAACACTATCTGAATTTGATTTCCGAGATGGTTGTCAAGCCCAGCAAGGTGGTCCTAATTCTATAACTTCGTAGTATTCAGATTTTTGATGTACGGTCCAGATCTGATACGAAGTTTCGTGATGCTCCCGAGAAAAGCCGGGTAATGCCATTGATCCTAGATTTTAGGGTAATGTAGGGTCGATGATTCTATAAGTTTTGGGTCTTGCAGATCATATTTAAAGTGATTGGTGCTAATTTCACAGGTACTCTAGTTTAACACTAGCTAATTCTCACATATTTTCTAAAGGATTTAGTCCTGTAAGATTTTTGTCTGAGGTGATACTCGGGCCTTTGGTAGTTTTTATAGAAGGTGGTTCAAATAATTAACACTTAACTAAATCATGCCCTAATTATAATAGAAGAAGGTGCTAGGGCAGGAGAGGCTGATGTTTCTAAATAACCTATTCGTCGATGATTCCATAAGGTTAATGGTCAAAAGCCCATTTTATTTATGTTTACAGTAATTTTGAGTTTGAGTATTGTTCTTCATTACCTAAACTCTAAGATTTATGTCTAATGTGAAAGTACTTAGAAAGATTTAAAGAACGAGGTGGTGCGAGGTGAGATTTATAAAGGAAAAGGTTTAAAAAGCGATTTTAGACTTTGGGATTGAGTTCTGACAAGTTAATAAGGTGTTCGGATCGACCCATTGCCTAAGGACATCTATCTCCAGGTTGGCAAAAATCCGGGGTGTTACAATCTTCCCCCCTTAAAAATTATTTCGTCCCTGAAATTGGCTAAGGGTAATAAGTAAGGATTCTATTATTTCATTACCTAAGACTTATTGGTTTCAAATTTATATACGTGGTCGGGTGTATCTTATCCATGCTAGTCTAGTACATTTTAGTCTCTACCCCTCTTAAAAAAATTTTCTTTCTCTCTTACTTATATCCTGATGGTTTGCTACAATGGATTTCTTCATCTATTTGGAGTCTTGATGGTGATTCCCAACTATTTAGAGTAAGATATTTGTTTTCAATAGTCGACCAACATGAAGAGACAGCTGTAATGGGCTTGATCTCAATTGATCATCTACCTGACCAGGGTAGAAGGCTCATCATATCCCTTCCTAGTTGTGGTAGATCCTGGTCTTCTACTCGGTCAAGCAGTGAATCCATTGGTAGTCACCCAGGAATGAGAATTGGGTCAAGCCGTGAATGTTTCACAGTTATATATTTCAGTAACTCCGTAGTTCGATCACTCTAAAACCTTAGGGAATGCCCATCACTGAAAGGGTCAAATTGCCTATTTCTAAGGTTGCCCTTTAGGTCTTGGTCTAAGAGAGTCCTCGTTATAATCTATGTCCGAGATAGGGGTGAATCAATACCTTACTAGATCATCCTAAAACAGTTTCTCCTAGTAGAACTTGCTAAGGCTTCTATTATGTTCGTATTTAATGAGCACAGTTGTAGATACGTTGACCTTGGCTATTATAATTCAGTTCATACCCATTGTTAGGCCTATCTTGTAATATGAATTGGTTTACTACTTAAACCCTAATTGCTTTCCTTCTAATAACTCCATTATTAACGTGCTAAGGAAGATTCAGATCCTATTTGGTGACCTAGACTTATATATCTTGGATCAATTTCCTTCGATCCTAGGCTAGTGGGCTATCGGCCCACCACGCTTTCATTGCGCCTATGAGTGGGTAGACGAGCATACCTACCTATCTCGACCGAATTCATAATCTTTCTACCCCTCCTTAAAAATAATTTTAATTGTCAAGGCTCAAAGATCTATGTCCTGATCCGTATGTCGGAGCAAGGTGCACTTTAGGACCTATCCTTGACACGAAATGGGATACGATCCTACAATATAATGGTCTTCCTTCCATCGATGATGTGTACTATGGCATTGGTACCTATGATTATAGAAAGGAGCTAAAACAATGGGTGTTGTGGTTGATCCCAGGGACGGGTGTGAGTTTGTGGTGAGATGCCTAACTATACCAGGGAAGGACCTTTGCCATGGTCTCGACTTACCTCTTTAATCATGCCTAGTTGAATAGTGTAAGACAATCTATACATTATTAGTGCGCATAAGGAATTTGGACAAAATAGGTTAACAGGCAAACTATTTTTCTAAGTTCATATGCACAACATGTATGCTAGAATGGTCTGTAATTCGGGACCCAATTCCTCACTGTCTGTTACCCAATTAAGAAATTCCTTGAGCCTAAAAAGAAAAATCTCTATTGGCTATAGGTTCTTAACACGTCTCCAAGACGAAGTAATAAACTTTTGGTTGTAAGTGGTTCGGCCAACACGGAAAGAAAGTTGTGTAGTGGGTCTGAGACGGATACATAGACCTTCTGCCTCGCAAAGACAGAAAATTTGTCGTATCAGTTCTTAATCCTAGTTGATCCCGACCTCTTGCTTGATCAGAGCATAGAGTTTATTGGTAACTACCAGGATTGAGATTCAATTCAAACCGTGAATACCTCGCTTATATATGTAATTCCTCTACTCCGTGTTCCCGATTGTAATAAGTCTTTGGGAAGGCAATTCTAAGGGATGTATTGATTTGACCTAAAATTAAATCCAAGGGATATATAAGTTTTCTCTGAGCGTGAATAGTTTTTACATTAAATAACCTTCCTAAGAATTAGTAAAGAAGCCTGTGAATACCAAGGGGATTCAACGAAGGAATGGAGTCTCGCTCCAACCTAATCAAGTTAACTAACTAAATCTATCTTTCAATTATCTTAGCATAATTAGTCTTTTACGTCCCTTAGTATAACCAGTAGCCTAATCTTAATGTACATTCCTAAAAATAATCCAATAGTTGTAATCTGAAGTCTATACTTATACGCTAGTTGATGTTACACCATTTCTAATGTAAGAATTTGTTTTTATTGCTTAGGGACAAAAGTTGTCTGAACTTGAATTTAGCTACACTCGAGCACCACACACATGCTCATACCAGCTAAGAGGTCTTAGGGTTCATGTCATCAATTTATTGGATTTCCCATACTGCCAGATTTATTTGAAAAAATCTAGGAGTACCAACTCTAGGTCTACAACTCTAAGGTCCTGTTTGGCCAATAGTATTAAGTTATATTAAATGGGACTTGGGATTGAGAGTGGCATGTTTAGTAGGAGGGTGGGATGGGAGTAAAATCAATTTCATAGGCTTTGGAAAATGAGACTTGTGTTAGAAAGTGTAAGATGGGATTTGCGGATTTGGAAGGTTATGAGACACAAAAGTTGGGTTTTGTGCTCCTATGGGTGTGAAATGGTGAGGCCAAGAGGAGTAAGAGATGGGTTTAGAGGAGTAATGGTGGAGAAGTGGAAGGAGTTCATAATTATCAAGTACAATTCCAACTTGTCAAGCATTCTACACATTTGATAACAAATGGAGCTTCATGCATTTCATTTAACCCAAAATCATTACAATACATGAGATGTAGCCTTACATGGACCATGACAAAAGATGCATGTGAGCTAATACAATTAAGGCTTCAAACACTAAAACATACTACCAAACTACCACACTATGAAGCCTCTCAACATGAAAACACAAAGGTCCTAACACAGCAACAAACAAACTATGAGACAACGGCACAGATGACTAGGCATCCGAGTCTGGTGACGGAGGAGGGGCACCCTTTCTCTTTCCCATGAGTGAGAGGAAGGTAGAAATTGAGAAAATGGTCGAAATAACCTCGAATAGGGCCATGAAAAAGTGGAGAAAAGGGAGAAAAGGGACGGGTTCTTTGGTTCTCCACAGATTTGAGCCTCAAAGGAGGTTGTAAAGGCCTAAATGAAAGGGATTGAAGAAGGAAAATGAAGTGATGGGATGGGTTAGGAGGTGTACACGAGTTTGAGCCTCAGATGGGGGGTGTAGGAGCTCAAATGAAAGGAAATGAGAGGGTTGGGAGGTAGGTGTTGCTGAACACGGTGGAGGTATGTGTGTTTTGACAAAAAATCACGAAATAGGTGAATAGAGGGTAGTTTGAGAGAGAAATCAGGAGTTTTTAAGAAAATAGAGAGCTTGAAGAGGTGCTTTGAGAGGGAGGGGGCAAAACGGACACGAAATAGGGGTCCCCACAAAATTTCGTGGGCCCCACACATGTCTAGGGGTCGGCTCGATGCCAACCGACGTCAGCCCGATCGGCCTTGGCAAAGGGGACCGCAGTTGACCGCGGTGGGCGTGGTGCCGCCACGGTCCTCTGGACCAGGCACGGTGCCTCCGCAGTAGGGCAGTGACCATCCCCCTCCCGGGGTGCCAATGATACCCTGGGTCCACCGTGGGTCCCCTCGGATTGCATCCTTTGGCCCACAACTCTGTTTTGAGTCATTTCGGACCCTAACTCATATATATTTGCGTGTTTCGGGTCGTTTAAGGTTGGAATGGGTCAATTCTTCGCCTAATCCTGTCGATTAAGGGTCTAGAAGTGATCCGGGATCATTTCATGCAATCATTGAGGCTTATGGGTCCAATCTCTACGGTTGACCTCAATCAATTGTGTTATTTAGCGAAATTGGAGAACGTAAGTCTGTTTCTACATGCCGTCGCTCTCTCCTAAGTCAGAGTGCATCAATGTGCATCGTGTTACCATAACCCAGGTCCAGTTTAATCCAAATCATGCTCTGATACCATCTTGTAACGTCCTAAAAATCGGGGGTCGAGCAAAGCTCAACTCCCGAGTTCCAACGCATCACTTATGCAACATAGATAATGATGATTATGATGAGTGCATTGAAACATGAATGAGATTAAGTCAAAACAACATATCATACTCTAGAGACAGTTAAATTATGCCAGTGGAAGACTGTGATAGATATAAAACATATATAAACTGTGGTAAGTCTCCAAAGTGTGATAATGTTACCAGGTTAATAATTACAAGTTTGATTTCAAAATATACAAAATGAGAAAGTGTAATGTCTTCTATCCCAAATACCATAGCCCCGTCAATGCAATTTCAGGTCTACATAGACCCACCAGAGAGTCACATATAGGAGAACTCCTCCTCAACATCATAATAATAGTCCGGCTTTGCTTCATAAGCATCGCCATCACCTGCAGCTAAGACAGTCTGGTTAATGTTGCAAGCATTGTCCCATAACATGGGAGTGAGTAGCTAACTCAGTGGAATCATAGAGCAAAGATTAACATGTTATCAAATCAATCAAGTGATAATGATAAAGCAAGCAAATCAAACATTCCTAAGTACTGTAATTAATGCAAGGGTGAGATGCAATAATGATGCATGCCCTTGCCAACATACTCCCTAGTGCGACACCATCTTACGTCTGTGGCATGAATCATCCCTCAGTGCTCCACATCTTCCAGGCACATGCAGTGTGATATGAACATGATTACCGAGTTGTTATTTGTCCTTTTCATACAGTAGTATTGGGAAACTAGGGTACCTCCCTTATATCATTCCTAAACAATGATCCATTCTAGGGTCTTCAGTCCTAGATAATCTCATACGATGATGCGGTTCTAGGTCGTTGTAAAGGGCTGTCAGGGCTATTGCACCCACTCGTTGCACCGCTCCCCCATCACCTTATCAATACATTTATACTCTATTTACTATGAGAAGGCTCGTCACCTCTCCACAGATTCAGAGTATGCTCGAGGTCACTACACCGGGCACGGTTAGGGCTGTCAGGGCTATTACACGCACTTGTTACACCACTCCACCATCACCCATTAAAACAGTGTAGGCCGACAGCTCGAATACAGTGTCCCATACCACCGTATTCAACTCACGAGTCTGGGTTCCTCATTGGTCACTATGGGGAGGCACGTGGCCCCTGCGTAGGCCGACAGCTCGACCACGGTGTCCCATACCACCATGCCTACCTCATGAGTCTTATTGAATCGAGATACCAAGGTTAATGGGGTTGTACTGGTAAGTTTGATACCCTAGGTTCAAGCAATGACGTCCAAACATGGTGAACATACATTAAGCAGATCGAGTTACTTGATGAGCCCGACTAGCACGAGTGCACATTGCACCGATCAACATGAAGTACATAAGCACTCCGTGTGGCCTAACCACTGCCGACGACCAACATACGACTCGGGTTCATCAAACACATCCTACATGGTGAATGAATCTCAACCACGAACTCAAGTCTGTTACTGATCGTCTGGACTATAATCATAGCCCCAATCACATTCAATCCTTAACCAGAAGCATGTAGAGTAAAGCAGAATAAACAAAGCAATTCAAGCATGTTAACAAGCATGTCATAAAGCACAATATAAATAGGAAATACAAACACATATATTTCATAAGTAAGCAATTAAATTTAACAACCAATATGGAGGAAATCATATACATCTCTAAGTTAGTTGAGAATCCTATCTCAACACCTACCTAAAGCATAATCATCTAATTACTTACTCTTACAAGCATTTTCACATATGCTTAGAATACATTTATTTAACATACATAATGTATATTAGCAAAAACATGTATTAGGGCGAATCCTTTCGTCGAGTAAGTATTACACACATATATAGCATGTACACACAATGATTAATCATGGCAAAAACACTTTCATATTTTATACGTATACGGTATTTTCTACAAATATACAGAATATACTATATGTCATAATTTGCATACATAACTGAATCGCAAAACGAACATCGTATTGTACATGTGAAATAACACGCAAATCAAGAATCTATCATTATCTTACCTTAAAAGCTTTGAAAAATGACAACCTAAGCGTCTAAAATCTGCACCTTACGCCATAGAAGCGTAATGAACTAACAAAGACTGTAAGTCTTTGTATACATGGAATATTAACCTATAATACAAGCTAGGTTAGCTATCAAACTACTAGCATCAATGGAAACCCTAAAAAAAGTTAGGGTTAGGTCTTTCTTACCTAAGAACGAAGTTAGAATCGTTGGAATGACAATTTGATAGCAGGAAAGAAGCACGTGGATTAGCAGAATAACTGCTAAGAAGAACCTCTCACTCTTCTCTCACTTTCTCTCTCTTTTCTCTCTTCTCTCTCCTAGGTTTTCTCAAATTCGTATGGTAAGAATGAGAGAGGGTTTAAGGTCCATATAGGCCCAAAACTCTCTAAAATAGACCCAGGGTCAAGGTATACTTAGGTTATGTGCAAAGCGGATCTGTTCCTGCTCAACGGAGCACTTCTGGAGCCCCCGTTAAGCCAAAGGTCGGACTTAAGCTTACTGACTATGGATGTAAGTCGAGTTAAGTTTTCATTCCAATCGGGTTCCCAGATCACACGTGGCAGACCAGTTTCAGTTCAACGGTCACCGAAACTCGATCAGGGTTACAAGTACACTGACCTGTGTATGAAATTTCCCCTGATCCGAGGGTGTATTTGGGTCAGATTCTGACGGTCTAATTGTTTATATCAGGCCCACAAGTGACAAGTCTCAGATTACTTAAATTAGATTTCATCTCTAAAGAAATCTTTATTTTCTCACACTCCTCGCTCCGGGCTCAAGCGAATAGCCCCAGAACACTATCTAGATTTGATTTCCGAGATGGTTGTCAAGCCCAGCAAGGTGGTCCTAATTCTATAACTTCATAATATTGGGAGTTTTAATGTGCGGTCCAGATCTGATATGAAGTTTCGTGATGCTCCCGAGAAAAGCCGGGTAATGCCATTGATCCTAGATTTTAGGGTAATATAGCGTCGATGATTCTATAAGTTTTGGGTCTTGCAGATCGTATTTAAAGTGATTGGTGCTAATTTCACAGGTACTCTAGTTTTACACTAGCTAATTCTTGCCTATTTTCTAAAGGATTTAGTCCTGTAAGATTTCTGTCTGAGGTGATACTCGGGCCTTTGGTAGTTTATATAGAAGGTGGTTCAAATAATTAACACTTAACTAAATCATACCCTAATTACAATAAAAGAAGGTCCTAGGGCAGGAGAGGCTAATGTTTCTCAATAACCTATTCGTTGATGATTCCATAGGGTTAATGGTCAAAAGCCCATTTTATTTATGTTTACAGTAATTTTGAGTTTGAGTATTGTTCTTCATCACCTAAACTCTAAGATTTGTGTCTAATATGAAAGTACTTAGAAAGATTTAAAGAACAAGGTGGTGCGAGGTGAGATTTGTGAAGGAAAAGGGTTAAAAAGCGATTTTAGACTTTGGGATTGAGTTTTGACAAGTTAATAAGGTGTTCGAATAGACCCATTACCTAAGGACATCTATCTCCAGGTTGGCAAAAATCCGGGGTGTTACATATCATCGGAAGAAATTGCATCAATGACCCAATCATAAGATCTTTTCGCCATAGCTCTCTTCTGAAAAATTAGAGTGGAATATGGGCGGGATGAGTATAAGCCTTCTCAGAAACATCAAAAGTCCATGGAAAATATACACCGAGCCAGCTAGTGAAGTAATGCCATGGAGTGTAAGTGGAAGAAGAGCCGATGAAGGGACTTTTGACATGTGAGGCAATCTCTCCAAAAGCCCTATAAATTGAGCATAGGACTAGAGGAGCAAGAGAATATTTGAACCCTTCAGCCATTGCACCGGTAACAACAAACATCGTAAGGTGAATAACATCTGCCCACTTTGAGCTGGGCAGGACCACTACACTCAGCCAATAGACAAGAAACATTGCAAGTTCCCCATAAAGAGTATATACTCTGGACGTTCTTTTATATTTCCATAGAAGTCCTCCAATTCTCGCGAACGGTTGCCATTAAACCTAAGGAGAGGAGAAAAGGTGAATAATAAGAAGTATGTATTTGGATAAAATAAGAAGTTGATAGTTCGTAAGAAAGAAAATTACTAAAGAGCTCTGTTGAAGTGTGCAAGCCATTGTAAAGGGGAGATCTTGTGAATGTTTAGGAATTTGGACATCTCCTTAAAAAGTTCAGCGGTCATTTTTGAGATAGAAGAAACATGGCTTGGTGAGGAGATATAAGCCAGTTCTTCATTTGTTGGCACAAACTCATCGTAGAATTTTCCGGTTATTGATAGACCGATGATTCGATGAAGATCTTAGAGCGTGGTACTCATCTCGCCCACAGGAAGATGGAAAGAATTCATTAAGGGACACCAATAATTTAGGAAGCCTTTTAGAACAGTGGGCTCCTTACAGAAATGTTGCAATGTAGCTTCTATCACATTGTAGGGATCAATCTTCATCAAGATTTTCGAGTGCTTGGCTAAGAACGTTGCTGCCCATCCACGATAGTAGTCGGGAAAAGTTAGGAGGCCTCTCGTCCTGAATTCTTTCGGACTCCAGATTAGTTGACGCTCTCTGAAACGTTGTTGAAGCGTCTCGTAAAAATGAGTCAGGAATAGGTTGTGTGGATTATGAGAAGGAGTGAGGAAGATCATCTGGTGAACATCGTCAATCTGTTGCCTTGGCTTTTTTGGCAGCAAGATGCCTTCCAAAATTCTGGGTTCCCTCGATGACTAGGATTCTGTGAAGGCCAGTTTCTCTCCTTCCATTTAATCTGTAGGCTCACAGTTAAGGATAGAGTGATGGCAGTGAAGGCTCAATGGGAACACTACCATGCCTTGCTTATAAGGGTTATTAAATTTCATAATACCCTCAATGACTCTGATCCCTTCCCAGGAGTTCTGGAATTTCTTTTTCTTGTGTTCTTTGATTTTTTTCCTGGAACTCCTCAACTTTGTTGTGGAGGGTCTTCTTCGACCTGGATGGCGGAGGAGTGTCTTCTCTCATTGGTGGCTTCTGACTCATCGTCGGCAAATTAGTCGTTGTCTTTAACCACTCATCCCAGTCGTAATCTCAACCATGTCTCAGTGGTCGTTCGATCTCGCCCATAGAGATTGCCATGTGAATAGGAGAAGGCAATGTGGCTATCCGATCACCAAAATCAAAGGTAGGGAGCACAGGTTCCTTTATATAGGTCGGGCGCTTGCTAGTGGTTTTGAAACGTTTATGTGATGGTTGGGGAGGAGATGATGATGGTTCGATAGCTTGGGAAGATGGAGGATTGGGTAATTCTTGATGAGAAGGTTGAGCGGTTGAAGGTTCGATGAGACAGAAGATCCTTTTTGTGCAGGCCATGATGAAAAGGTTTAAGTTTTAGGAAACAAGTTGAGAAAAAAGGCTAAGTCACGGAAATTTTGTAAAGGGTCCGTTGTGTGGATCGAGCAAACGGAATCAGTAGCGCAGACTCGTGCAAAGTACCAGTGAATTACGCAGACAGATGTCCGTTGCGTGGGTCGCGCAAACAATATTGATTGTGCGGGGAAATGACGGATGGACTAAGCTTCTCTACAAGAAATGAAAAGTGAGGGAATGAAGGGAACTCTAGTATTTATAGAGAATGAGGCCAAAGTACGGAACTCGGACACCCGTTGTGTAGGTCGTGCAAACACTTGCAGAATTGCAGAAGAGAGGGTAGGTTGATCCTGATCCTTTAATTCAAATGAACAAAAAAAAGATCAAGGGGGCATCTATTGGAATATAAAAAAAAAAGAGAGAAGAAGAAAGATTGAAAGAAAGAAGATTTGAAGAAAAATGTAGAAATGGGGAAAAAAGGAGGAGATGGAATATCATGTTAGGGGTTTTCGCGAACCGCGCAATCAAATGTTGGTTGTTCGGGTCGCACAAACAATTTAATCTATTATGCGGGCCGGGTAAAGGAGTTCAGGGATAATTTGACATGAATGATTAGATATGATGCGAGTTGGGCCCCATGGCATAAAAGCTGAGGACTCACACGTGTGGAGACCTATAAATACTCCACTTCCCCTCTCATTTGGGGATTGAAAGAATTTTGGAAGAAGGTCAGAGCTCTGGAAGAAGCTGAAGGTAGGAGAAGGGAAATTACAAAGGGTTTGCGCAACCCGCGCAAACCATCTTGATTACGCGGGTCGCGCAACCAGGCTGTTATACAGCCATTGAAGATAAGGACCGAAATGCTGCCAAACTTATTGGGCTTGATCTTCACCATCTCAAGTTCTACTTTTTGCATAAGGATAAGCTCAAGAGGGGGAGATCAGATGATCAAACCTGCACAATATTCCTCCTAGAGAGATGATCGGATCGCAAGTCAAAATCTACCGAATTTGATATTCAGATTCGACATTTGAACTTTGTCAATTTCTGTATTTTTAAATAATCTATCTTATAATCAAGGGATATTTGAGGATTTAAATAAACCCAATAATTAATAATACAACGATTGTTCTTCATACATTCTCTCTATTACATTCGAATAAGACAATTCCCCCAATTCAAATGCATTTGTTTCTTGTTCGAAACAACGTTTGAAGAGAACTAGCTAACTCCTCAACCTTCATAAGATCAGTATCCCTCAATTCCTAAATAACAGTAACCTTAGAATTGAATCTCTAAAGAAAAGATCGTAGTATTTTTGCATAAACCTTGCTTTCAGTGATTCCATCACCTAGACCCACATGGAATTTTCTATGTCATTTAGTTTCATATAGAAGTCCATGAAAGTTTCATTTTCTTCCATACGAATTTCCTTAAATCTAGTAGTGAGGATTTGAACTTTTGATTTCTTGACTATATTAGTTCCTTTATGTGTCATTTCAAGAATATCCCATGATTGCTTAGCTGTATCAGATGAAATAATTCTTTTAAATTCATCAGGCAATAGAGCGCAAGTTATGGAATTTAGGGCTTTAACATTAGCATTGCTTTCACTTTTCTAAGTTGCAGTCCATAAATAAAATGCAGTTTCTCTCATAAATTTAGTTCCATCACTGGCTAATACTTCAATCATAGGAGGTTTCCATTTAGTCAAAATGGCTTGCCACACACTTTCATCTAAGGATTTTAGAAAAATCCTCATTATGGCTTTCCAATATGAATAATTAGAGTCATCAAAAGGAGGTGGCCTAGTAATAGATAAACTGTCAAAATTTGACATAATAAAGCTCTAGATCTAAAGTCAAGGAAGTTAATCCACAATAAAATAGAGTAACCCTCTCTGATACCACTTGAAAAGGAGAGCTTAAGAAGTCCTAGAGGGGGAGTGAATAGGATTGCCAAATAATCGAATAAAGAGTTGAATAAGTAAATAAATCAGAGATCTCAATTGCACTAGTATTGAAACGTTGATTTAAATTGATTCGTAGGACAACCTTTACCCAAACAAGTTTAGGTAGGACAACCTTATTTTATAAATGTGATAAGAATCAAAATCCCAAACTGAGCAAGAGTAAATAAAACTAAATATTACAAGCATTCACCACTTTAACATAAAAGGAATTACAAACATTCACCATAAAAAGATAAAAGCATTCACCACAACACCAAGAATTATAGTGGTTCAGTGTGTCAACAACTGTTCTCAAACAGTCGCGCCTACTTTACTCCCAAAATTACTATCCACATAATCTTGGCTTTCATTAAGAACAAGGTTTTCACAGGGTCACCTTAAAACCTGATACAGTTGGGATTTTACCGAGCTATCACAAACAAAGAAACCCCTCACTAAGATTTTCTAGCTTATCTCAGAAAAACTAATACTGAGATTTTCTGGTTATCTCATAAAAATCAAATATAGAAAATAAATGTATACTTATCTTCATTGTAGAAGAAATCACTTTTCTTAAATGTCGAATATTTAATGTTTAGTCTTTCTTTGACTGGCCTAAGGCCCTCCTCGACTGCTCGAAGGTGGTCTTCGACTGGTTGAAGGAGCCAAAATTTGAACTGATTCAATTGGTGGACTTCGAGCCGAGAAACTCTCGATTGGTCAAAGATTATCCTTCGACTGGTCGAAGGTGCAATAAAATTTTCTGTTTCACTCGATTTGAACGAGGACTGGTCAAGAAAATCTTAGGCTGGTCGAGCCAAAACTTAGGCTGGTCGAAACTCAACCAAATACAAGCATAAAAATTCAATTTTATATAGATTTTAAAAGCACCTAAACCTAAGGTCTTTCTAGGCTTTATAATACCTATATGGACTGAACTTCATTGTCTTGAAGTAGATTAAAGACTTGAACTTTTCTAAGAAGCTTGATCTTCTACTAGAACATTAGTAGATCTTGACTCATATTGTCTTTTGAGCTTGATCTTCAACTTGATCTTAAGCTTGATCTTCTACTAGATCTTGGTCTTGATCTTCTATTAGATCTTGAACTTGTTTTGAACCTTGATCTTGAATCATACTTGAAGATCACTTGATAAGATATTTTGACTAAATAAAATTTGAATATTTTGACTAAATAAAATTTGACAAACAAAGTGTGAAGTGTGCTTTAAACTTTATAGCACTTACAGTGACCCTGTGAAAACATTTTTATAGTGAAAGCCAAAATTACGAGGGAAGTAATTTTGGGAGTGGAGTAGGTGTGGCTGTTTTTAAAGCACCGAACCACTATAATTCTTTGTGCCATGTGATGAATGCCTTATTTTTATTTTTGGTAGATTGGATGTATTTAATTTCAGTTCTGTGGTGAATGTTGTAATTTTTTAATTTACTCTTGCTAGTTTGAAGTTTTGATTTTAAAGATATTCGTGAAATATGGTTGTCCTGCCTAAAATTTTAGGTGAAGGTTGTCTTACGAAAGATTCAGAATCAAGGTTTTAATACTCAAGCAATTGAGATCTTTGTATTATTTACATATTCAGCACTTGTTTCGATTATTTAGTATTGTCCTATTCACACCCCCCCCCCCACTAGGACATCGTAAGCTCTCCTTTTCAAGTGCTATCAAAGCGGATTGCTCTCCTTGAGCTAGATCCGGAGCTTTAATATGTCAAATTTTGAAAGCCTATCCATTACCGGGCCACCTCCTTTTGATGGCTTTAATTATTCATACTAGAAAGCTAGGATGAGAATTTTCCTCAAATCCATAAATGAAAGTGTGTGTCAAGTCACTGTATCTAAATGGATCCCTCCTATGATGGAAGTAGTAGCCGATGATGGAACCATTTCAATGAAAGAAACCGCATTTACTTTTTAGAGTATGGCTCAGAAAAGTGAAAGCAGTGTAAATGCAAAAGCCTTAAATGCAATAACTTGTACTTTATTGCTTGATGAATTCAAAAGAATCATTTCTTGCGATACAGCTAGACAAGCACGGGACATTCTGGAAATAACACATGAAGGAACTACTATAGTCAAAAAATCTAAAATTCAAATCCTCGAAACCAAATTTGAGGAGATTCGTATGGGAAAAAATGAGTCTTTTATGGACTTCTATATGAAATTAAATGACATAGTGAATTCCATGTGGGGTTTTAGAGATAGAATCCCTGAAAGCAAGGCTTACACAAAAATATTGCGATCACTTCCTGATAGATTTAATTCAAATGTTACTGCTATACAGGAATTAAGGAATACAGATGTTATGAAAGTTGAGGAGTTAATTAGTTCTCTTCAAACTTATGAGCTGAATTTCAAAGCTCCTAAAGTCAAGTTTATTGCTCTTAAATATTCTAAATCTAATTCAAAGGAAACTTATGCAAATTCTGATTTTGAAGAAAACAAAGATGATATGGTAATGTTAGCAAAGAAATTTTATAGAATTTTCAAAAATAAGAAAAGAACAGATTTTTAAAAACCATCTGATAAAAGAAAAGGAAAATCAAATTTTTGGAAATCTAAAACAAAAGATAGTCAATGTTTCAAATATTGGTCTTTAGAAGAGAGGTGAGATTTACAAATAACATCCGTCACCAAGTTTTTATAGACAAAGTATTAGTCCACCTCAATATGTTTGGTATGTTTATGGAAGACAAAATTAGTAAAAACATAGATGACAATTTGGTTAGTACAGTAAAGTGGAAGAAGAGATGTAGTGGCTATGCTAAATTCTAATAAGAGTGAACAAAGCTAAAGAATCTCATTAGTGCCATCGACCCACTATTTCTTACTCTTCTAGATATAAGATTACCACCAACAACTATGCAAAAGCCAATAGTGAAGTGGCGATTATCCCAGGAGCTAACCCAATCAATATCATAATAGGCATGGATGTCAAGATGATCAAAAGTGCGCAAAGATACCCTTCCTAGGAGCAGCCTCAACATGATGAAAGATACGATATACGACTTCAAGATTATGTGAATGTGGCCGCCTATAGAAACTGGCTTACTACACTCATAATATAGGCAATGTCAAGTCAAGTATTTGACAAATAAAGCAACTTGCCACTAAGTGACAATACATCTCGAAATTAGCTAGAGAATCACTTTACGACATAAACAATTGACTTCTACAAGGGACTCGATGGGCCTAGAGTCTACCATATTGGTGAGCTTCAATGAAGTCTGGGGCATAATAATATTGAGAAATGAAGGTACCCTCTGAAAAATAAGTAATTTCAAACACAATAAAGTAATGAAGTGGCCTAAAGTCTTTCATTTTAAAATGTTATGCCAAAAGTGACTTGACTACCGAGATTTCAGCATCACTGTCATCATAGAGGAGAATGCCATCAACATACACTACTAAAATAATAAAAGAGCGCATCACTATCACCGGAGAGGAGAATGCCATCAACATATACCACTAAAATAAAAACAAAGTCACCATGTGGGTTGACAAAGACAGAGTGATAAAATGTACAATGCTAAAAGCTAATATGAAAGACAGTGGTACTAAATCACTTGAACCAAGCACATAGAGATTGTTTGAATCCATATAACACATTCTTGAGACAGCACACTTTTTCGATTGATCCTTAATGCTAGATAAAGCTATACACAAATTGAGTCAACTCGATTAACTCACTCAACTTGGTTCGATAAAGCTCGACTCGACTCGGCTCAAAACTAGATTTGGGCTTAGTCGAGCTAATTTTTTGGGAGCTCGAAAAAATTCAAGCTGAGTATGAGCTGGACTTGACTCAAATCGGTTCGATCCTTGGCTTAAACCCAACTCGATTCGACTTAGATCAAGTTTGACTAATTTGACTACGTATAAATACCCGATTGTCCAAAACCCTAATCTCTATTTTTAAAAGAAAAAGAAAAAGAAAAAAAAAGACCACCCCCCTTCTCTCTCCAGTGAGCAACAACCAACGCTTGTTCGGGAACCCACCCCCCTTTCCCCTCTCTTATAGCAAGCAGCGACCAATGCCTGGTCGAGCCCTAACCCTAAGATCCTAACCCACCCGGCCACACCACACATTTGGGCCATTTCTATCTCCCTCTCACTGGCTGAAGTTCTAATTCAACCCGGCTAGCATTGAGGTTCTCTCTCTCTCTCTCTCTCTCTCTCTCTCTCTCTCTCTCTCTCTCTCTCTCTCTCTCTCTCTCTACCCCTCCCCTTATCCGTCCGGCCACTGTCAGTGAGGCTCGAACTTGGCTTGAGCTAGCCCGAGCGGCTGGCAAAACTAGGCCGAGTTAGACAGCTAGGCTTGAGGACCGAATCGATCCGAGTTTGAGCTAGGGTTGGTTGTCGGCCAAGCTAAACGATGCCAAGCTCAACTTGGTTCAACTCGTGTACAACTTTAATGCCAGATGTCAGGAAAGATGACACATGTAAATTTCTTCATAAAGATCTCCATTGAGAAATGCATTTTTAATTGAGTTTAGTAACAATAAATTTTTTTAATGGTAATTGATGTCAATTTTCTAAGTAAAGCCCTTCGCAACATAAGTTGAGTCTTATAATGAGCAATAGACCCATGATTGTTGTATCTAACCATGTATACCCACATATAACCAATGATATGACATACATTAGGTAGATAAAATAACTTATGGTACTATGCTTTTCCAGGGCAGCCATCTTCTCAAAGGGTATTTGTTACTCAAAAAGGAATTGAAATAGGAAAGAGCAGACACAAAACCATGAAAGGAAGGAGTGGCCAATCCATAATTGAATCTCACATAAGTGAGATGTGCAACTTTACCAGGACACTAGGAAGTTGCCCACCATCACACATTGTCAAAATAATCCCATGATCTAGAGTGCCTATTTAGTGGGTCCGATGATGTGTCGGCCATTGCCAATTTAGCAGACATCTAACAATCCCAGCCTTTCCCTCGATGACCTACAAACAAGCGCTTTTAAAACGTGTGCTTCCCATATTACTGTGTGGGGAACCTAACCAATAAATGAACAGTCAAGATGGTCCACCCAATGGGACCCATTAGGCAATGGTTTCTAATAACCAACCAATGTAAAGATGTCGTAACCCGTGTCTTGAACCACCTGGCTAACTCCGTTGTTGTATGTTGGGAAAAGGGATTCCTTCTCAACCACACAGTAATATTAAAATCAAAATAAAACAGAGAAAATATATAAATCATAATAAAAAGATTTACATGATTCCCCTTCTATATGTCCACAAAATCACATTGATCTACTATTTTCAAAGGTAAAAAAATAAAGCAATTCTCAATACAATACTTATACAACTCTTTCTCTCACTTTTTCTTTCTCTAGAATATATATTATCCCAAAATGAAATAGGATAAAACACTGAAATTATGAACTCGCCATTCGAGCAGGTGGCAACATGAACCCCAACCAAGGTGACTCCAAAAGATCTCAGCGCAGAGCTCGACGTGTGACAGTGCTAACTAGATGAACATTACATATTTGATGATCAGATTCCATAAAGCCCAAACACTGTGGGTCACATTGAACTTGCACCCCCAACCAATTAGGCTAACCTCAGCATTGCCAAAATCGGCACACCAATTGATACCATGTTATTAAATCAAAATCTACATAATGCACCAATCTACAATAGATTAGGCCATCAAAGCTAACAGCCACTATAATTCTGCCAATCTTCCCGTTGATAGAAACAATGCCTCATTCATCACTCGACTCCCATTACCCTTTCCAACGTCTTTAAGGTATCATATACGGACTAAGACATTTGATTTGACTCATCCTCCACCCCAAATGTGTGGATCGCATGATCCACCTCTATTGCACTGCATCCATGCGGCTTCCTGATTCTCCTCTCTTTCATCATCTTCCTCACCCTAGTGGCATCCCCCAACTGCCCGGCTTCCTTGTACATGTTAGCCAAGAGCACATACCGCCCCACATTCTTAGGATCAAGAACAACAGCTTCTCAGCAGCCTCCTCTGCAAGATCTATATTGTTATGTATTCGACAAGCACCAAGCAATACTCCCCACACATCCTTTCCCGCCTTCATGGGCATTCTTTTAATGAGTCTGGCCACCTCATCAAGCTACCTGGCTCAGCCCAAGATGTCCACCACACAGGCATAAAGGCCACCACTGCTCTCCACGCTGTGTTCTCCCATCTTTTCAAAGATTTCCAGCCCCTTTTCGACCAACCCCGCATGGCTACAAGCAGACAGCACATAGATGAAGCTAATATCATCTGGTTGCACACCCACTTCCACCATCCGTGTGAACATCTCTAGAGCTAATTTCGTGTTGCCATGCATCCCATAACCCCATATCATTGCATTCTATACTACTACATTTCTTTCAAGCATTCTATCGAAAATGACCTGGCCAATTTCCAACCGGCCACACCTTGCATACATTCCGACAAGACTGCTGCCCAAGACAATATTTATTCCAATTTCAAACTTTACGAAGTGAGAATAAATCCACATACCCTCATGGATCGCCACCAATTGCGCACAAACGGGCAAAATAGTAACCAGGGTAACACGATTAGGCATTTTATAGTGCAACCCACCACCACCATTTGTTTGAAAAGCAAAAGTGCCTCGCTCAGGCATTCATTCTGGTTGTATCCTACTATCATGGAATTCCAACTGACCAGATCCTTCTCAAGAATTCCATCAAACAGCTTCCTAGCGATTCCGATCTCACCGCGCTTTGCATAGAACATATTGAGAGCATTGCTCATAAACAAATCCGACTCCAGCCCAGCTATCAAAACATGGCCATGGATCTCCCTCCCCATCCTCCCATCTTCCATTGCACTGCACACCTTCAACAAGAAAGGAAATGTGTACTGGGTCGAACAAACCCCACTCTGCCGCATGCACCCGTAAACCTCAACATCTTCCACAAAAGGACTCAAATTCGCATAACCGCGGATGACAACATTCCACAGAAGAACATCTATTTCATGCACTACATTGAAAACCTGGCATGCACCATCCATGCCCGAGCTCCCGTACTCTGCATACTGGCTAACGAGCTTCGTAGCGAGAAACGGGTTCTGTTGGAAACCGCTAGAGATAATCTGGGCATGAATTATGAAAAGGCAGAGCTCTAAGTCCTAGAGGGGGTGGTGAATAAGACTATGCCAAATAAAAAATAAATGTAGAATACAAAGAAAGATAGCACAATTAAATAGCAACCTCAAATGCACTAGTCTCGAGAGGTTGATACAAACTGAGTTCTAAGGACAACCTAACACCAAAAACCAAAGGCTTATAGCAGGACAACCTTACTTGAACATTGATAAGTATCAAAAACTCAAACCAATAAAGAGGCAAAGGAAACAAGTGCATAAACAAAATTACAACATTCATCACCACACATACATCACAATCATCATCCAAACTCCGAGAATTATAGTGGTTTGTGTGTGTACACCAACTATTCGCAAACAGCCACACAACTACTCCACTCCCAATATCCACACCCACGGGATATTAGCTTTCACTAAGAAATAAGGTTTTCCAAGGTTCACCTTAAAACCTTCACAATTGTGTTTTTCAAATGAGCTTACACAATCACAAAAACCCTGCAATGAGTTTTTCCTAGCTGAATCTTACAAACCAAAATTGCAAAAAATGAAATTGTACTTATCTGAAGATTCTTCTTCCGATATAGCCTGGTAGAACCAATTCGATATAGACGTAGATGTTCAATGTCCAATCTCACAAATGAAAGGGTTCTAGGTCTAAATGATTTTTAAATTAAATTAGCTTGGGCTAGCTTGATTTGATTTTGATCTCAAAAGGGTAAATCACAATTCCCCTTTTTAATATAATAGAGTTGAATAAAGAGATCACAAAATCAAATACAAAAAGCTATGAAAAGAATCTTAAACGAATAAGTAATAGCTTCACAATTGCAGGGACTTATCTCTTAAAACAATGGCTTGATTAGGCTTGGAATGTATGAAAAACTCTTAGATTCGTCCTCTATTTAAAGGTAAAAGATTTGTTCCCTTGACTAGTCTAAGGGTCGGTTCGACTGGTTGAAGCACTAATCAATTTTCAAAATTTTTGGAGCAATAAGATAAACCTGTTACTCGACTGGTCGAGTGGCTTACTCGATTGGTCGAGTGGCCTGCTCAACTAGTCGAGTGGGACCAGAAAAGCTTGCTGGACTTTGAGTCGAGCACTATTCACTCGACTGGTTGAGTAGTGTGTAGGACTAGTCCAGCTACAACCAAAAATTCTTGAAAATTCTCAACAAATCTTGGACTGGTCGAGAAACACTTTAGACTAGTCGAGCCAGTGCCTAGACTAGTCGAACAATGACTAGGACTAGTCGAAGAAAAGCCTATAAGCTTATACATTGACCCAAATTCAATATGCAATTAATATGACCTAACCTATGGTCAATCTAAGGTCGTACCTTGAATGTGAGTTTGAAACATCGAAACATCGATCACTTCGGTAACTCGATTATCTTTAAGTACGTGAAGCTTGACCTTGTAGTCTTGAACTTGATCATGAGCTTGTGTTCATGAGACTTTAAGCTTGAGGTAATGATCTTGTAATATGAGCTTGGGTACTTAAAACTTGAGCTAGAGGTAAAAAACTTAAACTTAAGCTTTAAGTTTCTGTTCCTATACTTGAGCTTGTATTCGACCTTTAGCAATGTTCTTCAACTTGAAAATGTAGAAGAGTTAACGATGACTTAAAGGTGAACTTTCCATCTTATCATAACAAGATACTGACTCCAAGTGGTTTGGCACAACAGAATTTGACAATACTGGGTGCTCGAATTACAACATAACACTTACAATCTCCCCCTTTGTCAAATTTGTGGCAAAACCGACTAAAGAATCATGCACCAGTTTATGCACATCGCAAGGCAATGTTACTACTACCCACCCTCAATCTATTACTCCCCCTCAATCTAAGCAGGGTGATTTGTAGAGTACCTGTATAAAATAATATATATATATATATCCACAAAAATATGTGCACTTCTATATTTCTCTACAACCATATCCAAATCCAACAATCATCAT
This sequence comes from Magnolia changhungtana, assembly GCA_030180095.1. Classification (NCBI taxonomy): domain Eukaryota; kingdom Viridiplantae; phylum Streptophyta; class Magnoliopsida; order Magnoliales; family Magnoliaceae; genus Magnolia; species Magnolia changhungtana. The sequence goes on along the minus strand of JASAUF010000140.1, from coordinate 463,596 downwards.
ACCATTCAAATCATACCACATTTCTCCCCTTTTTGTCACAAAATGACAAAGGAAAAATGATATAAACAGATGATTGAGGTAACATAAAAAAGTAAGAGAAGAGTGTGAGAAATAGAGATAACAAGAAATGATACTATCAAGTTCAAGCATCAACAAGCATAGATAAATGTATCATCAACAAGCATAAAATGTCCATAGATGCCCTACGTAAAAACATGTCCAAGTATCATCCAAGCAAAAGTAAAGATTAAGATTTAGTACATGCCCAATATAAATAAAAAGACTAATCAGAACCAGAAGACAGAGCAGGAATAGATGAGTCAATTTGATGTAATCCCTTGTTAATGCGACGAAGGTATTTGCGCATATATTTGAATTACGATTCATGGGATATAAGAAGACCTTCTACCTTATCTTCTAAGGTTCTAAGTCTCTCATCAAAATCAGAAGGCTGAAAATCAAGATCAGCCTCAAAATTAGATTCTAACTCATCAAACAAAGCATCCATATTCATGTCATTAATAGGTAGTGCATCTTCCTCTCCAACTTCTTCACTAGCTCCTCCAACATCCCTGTCAACTTGACTAGGAGCCAACTTCAAATTCATCTTGTTAATATTTGAGTTGTTGAAGGGAAGTTGAGAAATACGAGCCTCTCCATTTGGCATGACCACAAGACAATGAGTAGCAAGGGTGGTCATCAAGTAAGCGAAAGGAATATCGCTATGCCCGGATGGAGACGAAATTGGATTATAATATAGCAAATTAATGAAGGAAGACACACATGAATACCAGAAACAACAAAATGAAGAATACGCACCATGAAAGAGGTTAATTCAGACTTGTTACCAAATCTAGGATATACATTGGAAATGAAGATACGATGAAGTACTCTGTATCTGGGTAACATATGGCTGGCACGGAGTGCAATCCCGAAATTCCATTACGAGTTCATGTTGCACAAATTTTTGGTTAAAAGACGTTTTTTAGATTCATTCAATCTCTCAGCCAATGTGGATATTAGAATCCCTTCATCATTAACTGGTATATCCATCAAGTTAGAAATCAAGTGACGATCTACTGGAAATGTACCTTCTCTAAATGAAATAGTGAAGGTTAAATTTTTAATAGGAACATCACTAATACATGCATACATGGCTTGTGTAATGGACCGATATGCGGGTCTTCCCCAATTCAAAATGTTATCCCATCCTATAGATACAAGGAGGGGAATGATACTGAAAGGAACTAGATGGTTGGAATTAACAGTTCGTTCAACAATGACATTGCGGAGATGAATATCCTACACATATTCTAGGTCCTCTTCGGGTGGTCGAAGAGTGCGCACCGAAATAGGTGTGGAACAAGAAGAAGGACCACGAGTAGTTTTCTTCTTAGTTCCACCTTCCATTGCAAGAAACAAAAATTTAATGCAAGAAGGATTTATGGATTCCACTTAAATCAGATTTTTCCCTAAAAATACAAGGAATCCACAAGAAAGCTTGAAATAAACATTAGAATCAAGCTAAATGAGATGCAAGGAACCTAAATTCGAAAGAAAAATGAAAATGATGCACTAACCAAGTTGTATTCGGAGATGGGTTCAACTGGTCGGAGATGGGGCTGTTGGAGAAGATGAAGAAAGTGAAGAAAAAGTGATTTTTCTCACAATAAAAGCACCCTACCTGCGCATCTCGACTGGTCGAGTACATACTCAACCGGTTATGCCATGACTGGTGGAGTGTATACTCGACTGGTCATGCAAACTCAAAAATTCTTAATTTTATTAATTTTTAAAATTCAAAATTTTGCAAAAATAAAATATACAAAATATAGTACAAAAAGACACAGTAATCTCATATCAAATTACACATACCAATATCCAGTTTTAACTTAGAAAACCTGTTTCTGTCAAGTGGTTTAGTGAAAATGTCCAGAAGTTGATTTTCAATTTGAACATAATCCAATGAAATAATTTTATCTTCCACTAATTCACGAATGTAATGATATCTAATGTCAATATGCTTAGTTCGTGAGTGCTGGATGGGATTCTTAGATATATTGATTGCGCTAGAGTTATCGCAATGCAAAACCATAGTATCTTGCACAAATCCATAGTCATTTAACATTCTTTTCATCCACACAAGCTGAGTACATGCATTTCCAGCTGCAATATATTCAGTCTCAGCTGTAGATAGCGAAACAGAACTCTGTTTCTCGCTATGCCATGAAACTAAACAGTTCCCAACATAAAAGCATCTACCGCTGGTAGACTTTCGGTCATCTATATTCCCAGCCCAATCAGCATATGTATAACCAGCTAACTGAACATTAGTATCATATGGATGTCAAAGGCCTAGACTGGCCGAACTTGCGACATATCCCATAATTCGCTAGGAGAATTATCTTATTCAAACATAACAATGGAACAGTTACAGAGACAATCATCACACTTTATTGATTCTGAATTCATTTACATCCTCGGGTATCCCTTGATTCTAAGATAGTTTACAAAGAATTCATTGCAAGTTACAATTATCACAGTTAAATATAAATTTCGGCAGCATAACGGCAATGATCTCAATCATCTCCTATGACTTAGGAGGAATAGAGAAATCGACCAACAGTCTTCAAGAGAACAGAGATTTCGGCAGCATTTCGGCGCTATTCCAGTCATCTCCTGAAACCTAGGAGGAATATGTCTTTTCGTCGATGATTCTTCCTTTTCTCCTGAATAAGAAGAACTTGAAGATTTGAAGACTCTGGTCATTTCAAAGAAGATGACATATTGATTGTTCTTTGTTATAGATCGCAAAGCAGTCGGTTTGTGCGGGTCCGCGCAAACCATATCATTTGCGCGGGTCCGCGCAAACTGTAGGAGCCCAATGCTCCTTTGCGCGGGTCCGCACAATCTGCTAGAGCCCAATGCTCCGCACCTTCTGTCTTCTCCTTCATTCTTCTTTCACTCTGAAATTTTTGAACCCCTTTTAAGAGAAAGAACGGGGTATTTATAGACATTTTTACAAGTGTAAAACTCTGTTCTGGGCGATGTGGGACAAAATAATACCCAACCATTTTTATATCACCATTATACGCTTTGCGCGGATACGCGCAAACGACATGCTTTACACGATCCCGTGCAAATAATATACCTTGCGCTAACTAGCGCAATCTCTCTATGTACTGAGATCCCGCTCAAACACTTTCTCTTTCCGCGATCCCGCGCAATCTGTTTACTTTGCGCGGTCCAACGCAAAGTATCCTCAAAACTGATTCTTTGCTCCTTTCTTCCATCCTTTTTCCTGATCTTTTCCTCCTTCGCTTATTTTATGCCTCAACAGATGCCCCCCTTGATCCGTTCTTTGCTTTTTTTCAAAAAATCAAAGAAAATGATCAAATCACCCCTTTTCTGCAAGGTTTGCGCGATCCCGCGCAATGCTAGGTCGAGTACCGTACTCGGCCGCAAATTTTATAAATAGTGTAACAACTTTGTTATTTTCACGAACTGTTTGTGCTCTGTCAAAACTCTGCCCCTGCGATTTTCTTTCGTGCAAACCATATCGTTGGCGTGGTCTCGCGCAAACCCTTTCAGTTTGCACGAGTTCCTTCAAAGTTGAAAACTTTCCGCGCAACTCATATACTTTGCGCGGACCCGCGCAGTGTTTCATACTTAGCCGATTTTCTTTTTTTGAACGTTTTCCAACACTTGGCCATTTTTCTTCTTTCTTCATTTCTCAGTCTGACATCTATCTTCTTTCCTTAACTTATCTTCATGGCTCGTATAAAACAAACAGCTCGTCATATGACTCCTCCTTCTGATCAACCTCCTGCTAAGCGAACAAAGACTACTTCCAGAAATCCTGCTTATTTTAAAGAGCCTGTTCTTCCCACCTTTGTCTTCTCTGACCGTATTAGATCTTTACCATCCCCCATTCATAGATCCATATCATTGGGAGATATCAAATGTCCTCCTAAGCATGGCAGAGAGTATGACTGGGACAAATGGTTAAAGACTACAGCTCATATTCGTACTGATAGTGAAAGACCATCTCCTCGTGAAGACACTCCCCCGGCTTCTCGTTCGAAGAAAACTCGCCGGAATAAGGCGAAAGAATTTGCAGAGAAAATTAAGGAACATAAGAAGAAGAGGCTTCAAAACTCATGGGACTCAGTACGATTTGTTGAAGGTGTTATGAAGTTTGACAACCCTCATGCAGAAGGCATGACGATAATTCCCATTAACGTATATCGCCATCAGTCCATGCTTGACTGTCAATCTAAAGATTACGTCCACGGTGAAAGGTTAATGTATACTGAATCATGGGCCTCAAGAGAACCCCGGATCCTTGAGGGAGTTATTCAAACACAGAAGCCGCGACAAAGGATAGGAGAAGCTCATCCCATGATCTTCTTAGTTCCTTTCCACAGTCCTCATGACCTATTTCCTTCTCATTTTTATGAGACAGTTCGACATCGCTTTTGAGATTGAGAACAACTCTGGGGACAGGCAGAATTTCGCATCAGAGGTATGTTAACTGCTCGCCGTTATTATTCTGATTGGGCGGAGACTATTTTACTGAAGCATACGAGCACACTTGCAAAAATTGGCCTTTATGATGCCATAGAAGTGACTTCCAAATACTTCTATAGGGAACCCACTATACTGAAAGGCTTCCTTGAATACTGGTCGTCCACAACCAACTCCTTCCACTTACCTTATGGTGAAATGAGCATAACACTTTGGGATCTTCACCGTATAGCCGGTCTCACGATAACAGGTAAATTCTATGATGAATTCATTCCAACCAATAGAGAATTGGCCTTTGTATCCTCTCCAGATCGCAAGCCTTCTATCTCTGAAACTGCCATAGAACTGTTTAAGGAGATGAGTAAATTTCCCAGTTTTCATAAGATTCCCCCTTTGCAATGGCTGGCACATTTCTCTAGGGGTCTCAGGTATTTATCAATCCGATAATCAACTTTTCTCTTCGTATTCTTGCTATTTAGCCATTCCTGCATATTAACCTTCTCTCTTTATTTTCCTTTGAAGATTTTGTGATTGTCACTCTAAAGAATTAATGAAGCTTCGAGATGCAATGAAGGGAAGACCGGAGTATAGCTCCTTTGGAGAACTTGCAGCTTTCTTGGCCTATTGGCTAAGTTTGGTCGTATTGCCCAGCTCTAAATGGGCAGATGTTGTTCGTTCAAGAGTCTTTGTTGTGTTGGTGCTTTAGCGGAAGGCCATAAATACTCTCTTGTTCCCCCAGTATTATGTTCTATTTACAGAGCCCTTGGAGAGGTAGCTACCCATGTAAAAGACCCTATTCTTGGAGCCTCGTCTGCACATACTTCTTGGCATTATATTATAGGGTGGCTAGGGGTTTATTTTCCTTGGACTTTTGAAGCTCCAGAGAAAGCATATATTCATCCTTCTCACCTTCCACTCTGGTTCTTTCAGCAAAGAGCAATGGCCAAAAGAGCGTATGACTGGGTTGCTAATAAAATTCGAGATGATGACCAAATAAACTTCTTTCAGTTCCGCCTTTATCGCTACACTGAAGATACAGATATGGTGGACCAAGAAACACTTACTGCAGCAGAAAGAGCTTTCTTCTTTTCTATTCGCTTGTGCAGTTTACCCCTTCGGGAAGGGACAGAGTTTTGGAGAGAACCTTACTACCCCAGTCGTTTTGCTCGTCAATTTGGTTATGATCAAACTGTACCACAAGACTGCGGGCTAGTTACTAGAAAAATACGTTGTTATGGAACAGGTCCTCTTAACTGGGCCATGATTTGGAAACAACTACTAAATGGCTGCGTTGGATCCTTTTTCATAATTCCAGGTTGTGATCGCATAGTCCATATATCATATGGCTAGATGCGATGGTGGGATCACCAGTCATACTTAGTCACTAAATGCTTGCCAGTGGATTCTTCTATCTTTCTCCATCCGCCCAGGCTGAAGGGCAGAAATTTAGAGAGTGGAATCGGCTATATTCTAGAAAAGAGTCATGCATCCCATCATGGAGAAATTTGTAGGAAGATATCATTGGAAGACCCTATCCATGAAATAAAGCCTATTAACACTTTGGATGGCTGGTTTGCTCACGGAGTTTTGAGAGAATTTGAAAAATCTCATCGGGACTTTTCAAACCAAGCTGCAGATGACGCTGAAGGTATATCTTCTCCAATTCCTGTAGAGACTGCAGCGGTTCAAGAAGGACCAGCTATTGATACTTCCATATCTCCTCCACAACCCCTTGGTCCTAGTTCATCTTCCCCGATGACTAGATCAAAAATGCGTTTACAGACATCATCTCCTATTCTTCCAGAAAGGACCAGACAAGCATCCGCCTCCCCTACAGTCAAAGAGCCTGCACCAGAGAGCAGCCGGGCCGTTTCTTGCAAAGGGAAGCAAGTTGTCGTTGAAGAAGTTGACGAAGAAATTTTGGAAGATGAGAGTTCAGCTTCATCGTCAGAGACTACTGACTCTTCACAATATGAAGACAGCGAGGATAGCGAAAGCTGTGAAGATAAAGATGATGATTTTGAAGAAGGCGAAGTTGACATTGACGGAGATGAGGAAGCAATTGCGAAAGGAGTTGAAATGGAATCTTTTCCTGCAACCGCTAAGGCTCTTCCTGGCATTAATGTTCCTGCTAAATCTCCTGCAGCTGAGGAAGATGAAGAGGAACTTTTAGATTATGGCGAATATGGGTATTCACCAGGTAAAGGAGATTTAACTTTCATATGCATATATTTATCTATATTTTAAAAACTATTATTTATTTAGAATTATTGTGTCTCCCTTTTTTAGGTGCTCAGGTTGCAGAGATAGGTGTCATCTCTTCAGTGAATCCTCTTGTAGTAACTTCACCAAGAGCACCCGTAGTTCCATTGGTAGTACTGAGAGTAGTGGCTCGTGAAATTATATTTCCAACAGAGACCACAGACTTGCCAACTCCGGCTACCAGAGATTCAAGCACGGAAGCTAGAGCAACATTTTTTGCTGATATGGTGGAACTTGGTCCTTCCACGACTCAGGGAGCTTCTCCTTCTGTTAATTGTATTCCAGTGACAAGTATATATATGCACTGATTATTTTACTCAGAACTACATATTTCATAATAATAATTTTGAATATCCTTCTTCTTTTGCTATAGGAACTCCTTTTTGCGGCGGTGCGGCCAGTTCCGATTATGTGGCCACTACATCTGAACTGTCATCTTTTGCGAAGATCCCTGTTCACAAAATGCTTATGGTGAAACATTCCTTGTTAACAATAGCCCATATCTTCAGAAATCCTGATCAATGGTTGGATTTGGACGTTGCTATAGAAATTTTGGAGAGCTCTGCCAAGATGACTAGAATCAACATATCTCCTTTGCGTGATTCGCTCCTCAAATTTCGTGATTCAGTAATTTCTTTGGCATCGGTAGAAAATGTTACAATTGCCCCTAAGATTTTAGAATACAGGAAGCAGCTGGCTGCATCTCAAGAACAAGCCTTTCTGACAGATTCATCGATCTCTAAACTTGAACAAGAGCATATGATTCTTCAAGATCAATTAAAGATTCATATTGATGAAAGAGTGACTATCCAAGATCGTATTGCAGCTCTGAAGGAAGAAATCTCTCAACTGGAGAGGAGGAATCATGAGCAAGACTTGGTCATTCAAGATGTTGAAAAAAAAATACGGGCGAATGTTCAATCCATTGATATAGAAAAATCCGCACAACTTCAAGGTAAAGAAATGATCACTTCTTTGGAGAATAAGCTGACTGGCATTCCTGATCAGGCAAGACTTATTCTTGAAGAAAAATCCAAGCATGATGCAGCTCAGGCACAATTGAAAGAAGATTTGTGCAAATATATAGAAGCAGTGGGGATTACAAAAGATCTTTAAACATGTAATTTTTTGAACATGTAATCTTTGCTTTCATGTTTCTTGGACGGATAATTTACTTGGCTTAACATATGTTTTTATGATAACATTTTGAGATGTTTATGATGGCATTTTCCTCATTGCACGTTGATGACATTTATTCTAATATTTATCAAATTATATTATATTTTGTACAGTACTTTCATTATATCCTTTATAATTTTCAAACCTTTTATGCTTTGTTAGTGCGGGATTCTCTATGTGAGTATTTAGATTGGCGGTACTAAGTTTCAATTTAATTAGCCACACACAGTTTAAGCTCATGAGTAGTGGAGCGCGCGCACACACACAGTTTAAGCTCATGAGTAGTGGAGCACTTATGGGTCTTATGTGATGGTCGCTGTAACTCTCTAGAGTTCTCTTTGGACTTTTCACTGCCTTGAGCTCACGGCCACGGTCCATCAGAGGGGCCCATTGACGCTACCGGGCGGTGAACTGTTGGTTTTACGCACAGGGTTGGCCACGGTAACTCTCTAGAGTTCGCAGGGCTCGCAAGGCTACCTTTGGGCACCAAATCTAGGGTCATCAGTCCATCAATGAGTAGGTTTAAGCCCTTCCTCACGAGTTACTACTGAAATCAAACCCTAGATCTGGAGGGTCTTACGCACGGTTGGCCTAAAGCTCACACTGCGGCCCCTGTTTTCTTCGTCTGCAAGGTCGAGCCCATTCACGGGAGGGCATTTTCATCCGTTCCCCGTGGCGCTGCCGGAAGCTATACAGACGGCATGGGAGTTACGGTGACTAGTCTTCGCGGATTTATGGCCTTTTAGGCTTTGAATCCTTGACTTCGTCAGCTGCCCGCATGGGTGCGCACGATGGTCTTCGCGGACTTTTTAGGGCCACTGACTCCTCGCCGCTGCCCGAATGGTGATCTTCATAGGTCTTACGTATAGTTGGCTGGCTCTTTTAGAGCTTGATCCTTTGAGAGCTTGATCTTTTTTTTTTGGCTCAATTTGGCTCTTTTAAGATTTGGCTTGGCTATACTGCCTCTTTGACTGATATTGATATATCCTTGCTTTTGATAGTATTTTCAAGAAGATCCGTGCCTTGTAAGGCAATAATAATTATGATCATCGTCATTGCCAGTATAGTAGATATTTCCGACTGAGATAATATCTTCAAGAAGATCCGTGCCTTGTAAGGCAATATATCAATCTTGTCAATATCTTCAAGAAGATCCATGCCTTGTAAGGCAATATATCAATCTTGTCAATATCTTCAAGAGGATCCATGCCTTGTAAGGCAATATATCAATCTTGTCAATATCTTCAAGAGAATCTTCAAGATGATATTGACTTTGTCAAACTTATTTGGTGATGATGATGATCATATATATTTTTTAAATGCTTGCTAACATAGTTGACATGCTCGTGAACTTCTTCTTCATAGCTTCTTTTGTTGACATATAGACATGATTTTATTCCTCCTTGCCCCCTTTTGATACAGAATCGATGTCATTCCGAATGATACCAACTCAAGTAATCGATGTCAACAAAAGAAGTTATAAAGAAGAAGTTCACGAGCATGTCATTCCGAAAATTCTGAAATTTCGGGGCGTTACAGTTGGTATCGTGTCTATATGTCAACAAAAGAAGTTATGAAGAAGAAGTTCACGAGTTGAGTTAGAAAACATTGTAAAATTGTGTAAATATATGTACACACAATTTAGGGGTGTGTCTAGAAGTATTATAGGGTGTTTTGGGTATTTTGTCACGTAATTGATAAAGGGGGAGATTGAAAGTGCCCTTGTTTGTCAATTACTGTGAACGGGTGGTCAGACAGTCTGCAGGACATCAAAAGAAGATCAAACCAAGTGTCTGCCTCAATCGGATGTGTGGAAGCTCGCCATAGGTAAATCATAGTCTCACATCCCATAACCCAATACACCAGATGAATTAAACCCTTAAAACAAGATAGACATCTTAGGGTTTTTATGGTGAGAAAACTTTTTCAAAATAGGAAAATCTCTAAGTTTTTCTCGCCTTGTCAATTTTATCGAAGCACCCTCGATATGATCGACATGTTCTGTCGATGTCCTCGATACCTTAACGATATATCGAAAAGAGGACCAAAAGTGTCCAGCAACTAAATATTCATCTGGACAGATTTATCGATGTATCGATACACCTATCGATATCATCGATAAAAGCACTAAACATGTCCAGTAACTTCATAACATATCTGGACGAATTATCAATGTATTGATACGCATATGATACCATCGATTTTCAAATCTCGAAACCATTGGGAGTGGCTCGATAAGATCAACAGGCAGATTTCCGATGCCCCTGTTTTTTAACAGAAATCTCAAAATTCATCGATATATCGATGACCGTTCGATATGATCTGAAATCAAATATCGATGAGATCGGAGGTCCATCGATGATATCGATGGTGGGCGCGCATTTTCTTACAGCAGTTATGTCAGGATGTTTTTAACTATGATCGGGGGCCCTTCGATTTAATCGATATTCAAATATCGATGATATCGACACCGGATCGATTGCATCGAACTAAGCTATAATCTGTCCAGCAAGTTCAAAGATAAATCTGGTGGAATTATCGATGCCTCGACTCTGATCTCAATATCATCGACATTCAAATTCCGATGACCTCGACGGTTCCCCCGATCATTCATGAAAACCTGAAATATTTTCAAAGTCAAGTCTCTCTCATTTTTCATGTGTCGAGGGATCGACTCAGTCATCGATGGAATCGGAGTTTGAAATCCGATAACATCGACAATTGTTTCGATTCATCGACCTATTGGCAAGGAGTTTCAAAAGCGTATGACATCGAGTCCGAGTCATCGAGCAGACTATCGATGCTATCGAGAGTATATGCTCGATGATATCGAACCTGCTCGATGATATTGAACTCTTCATAAATGTGACCGTTTTATATCCGTTGGAACTTCTTGCCTATATATAGAGGACTTGTTCTTTGTTGTTGTAAGAGAGAAAAGAGAGAGCTTTTATGTGTTTCAACTTGCATCTTATACCTAAAGCCTTTTTCTCTAGGGAGTTCATCCTCCAATCCACCCTTACCATTAATATTAAATAGAGTGGATTGGGGAATGAACTTCCGCATTCAAGGATCCTTCAGCTACTACCTTAATGGCAAATCATTATGCTGGGATGCCTTAAATGCATAAGAGAGGAACCACTCTATCTTCCTTATAGGAAAATCTTTAGAGAGTAGGATTCCATCTCACCCTTGACCCAACCCGAAGTCAAGCATTGGTATATCATCTTGTGTTGCGGATCAAGAGAGCTGAAGACTCTTCGTCAACAAGGAGGAGAAGATCTTTGGCGTTGTACTTAACAGGACTCATCAACTTATCTATAAGTATCCAGAGTCCAGAGGACACTTGTGATCATTCCTTCCTAGGTCTTGGTCCTAAGTGGTTCTCACCCTTTGAAATCCTCAATGAGGCCTCCGGCGGGAGTGTACGTAGTGGGTGCACAGGGTGGACCCTTGCTCTTATGTAGGGCATAAACTGTTAGGTCCTTGTGTAGGTCCTTAACCTGTGTGGTCTAAAATCAGGGTGCGTTGTGTGGACCCTTGTTCTATGGAGAGCATAAATATCTGGTTAGGAGTGAACCAGCAAAACTCTAGGTTTGAGGTGAACCGCGTAAAACCTCTATAAAGGTTAAAGGTGAACCCTGGGAAACCTCCTTAGTGAAATCCAGTACACTCAAGAGTTGAGTACGACAGCTGGGAGTGGACTAGACAAGTAGTCGAACCACTATAAAAATGATTGTGTTTGTGATGGCTTCTTTATATGTGTGATTCTTGACAATGCATTCATATTCATATATCTGAACACATCTTACACACACACAGTCACATCCAACATAGACTAAGTTGCATATTGTTATATCTTGATTAGTTTGTGATTGGATCCTCTACAAAGCTTGGAAGCCAGTAGAGTTAATTTGAGTAATCCTGAAAATTTCATACATAATAGGATTAGAGTGATAGGATTTTTAAATAACTCATAAATCTTTAAAAAGTCCTATTCACCCCCCTCTAGGACATATTTACATATTCCAACTTCTACCCAAGCGGTCTTCACAGCTATTTCATGCTTTGCAGTATCATAAGATATAATTCTTTTGAATTCATCTGGTGATAGTGCGTAAGTAATTGCATTTAAAGCTTTAGCATTGGCACTACTCTCATTTTTCTGAAGAGTGGTTCATGAATAATAAGGTGTAACTTTAATAGATTTAGTTCCATCAGTGCCTAGAACTTCAGACGTGGATGGGTTCCATCTAGTCACTGTGGCTTGTCACACACTCTCATTAATGGACCTAAAAAAGATCATCATCATGGCTTTGCAATAAGCATAATTGGAGCCATCAAAAGGTGGAGGCCTAGTTATAGAAAGGCTATCAAAATTTGACATATTAAAAGCTCGAAATCGCTTAGCTTAGGAAATGAATCCAAATGAATGATCACTTAACTCGTTACTCGATTAGTCTAGTGGCTTGCTCGACTGGTCAAGTGGCCTGCTCGACTGGTCAAGTGGCCTGCTCGACTGGTCAAGTGGGACCAGAAAAGCTTGCTGGACTTTGAGTCGAGCACTGTTCAACTGGTCGAAATTGTTCACTCGACTAGTTGAGCAGTGTGCACAACTGCTCCAGCCACAACCAAAAATTTCTGAAAATTCTCAACCAATCTTGGACTGGTCGAGCCAATGCCTGGAGTAGTCGAACAATGAATAGAACTAGTTGAAGAAAAGCAAATAAACTTATACATTAACCCAAATTCAATATGCAATTAATATAACCTAACCTATGGTCAATCTAGGGTCATTCATACCTTGAATGTGAGTTTGAAACATCGAAACATCGATCACTTCAATAACTCGATTATCTTGAAGTACGTGAAGCTTGACCTTGTAATCTTGAACTTGAGCATGAGCTTATGTTCATGAGACTTTAAGCTCGATGTAGTGATCTTGTAATATGAGCTTGAATAGTTAAAACTTGAGCTAGAGTTAAAGAACTTGAACTTTAGCTTTGAGTTTCTGTTCTTATACTTGAGCTTGTATTAGACCTTTGGCAATGTTCTTCAACTTGGAAATGTAGAAGAGTTTGATGATGACTTGAAGGTGAACTTTCCATCTTATCATAACAAGATACTGACTCCAAGTGGTTTGACACAACAAAATTTGACAATATAGGGTGCTCGAATTGCAACATAACACTTACCAATTATCATGAGGCTTTTCCCACAGTTGCAATCTTGCAGGAGCTGAGTGTAGGCGTAAGAGTCCTGTAATACTTTCCTCTCCAACTTCCACAGAAAAGCGAAGCATATTTGAGTTTAGGACTATAATTCCGATATGGGGACCTAAGATCTGTACATTTGGGCTTTCAATAGAATCTCTATTCAATGCTTCAAAGGCTCTCTATAATGCGCTTATGTTGGGTTACAAACCCAAATCAATCGAAATTGCATATGGTTGAATTGCAATAATTAGTCTTTGTAAATTGGAAATGGCTAGTTTCTAGCTGCACTGAAAAGAAACACAACTGCAATGAGGGATACTTCTTCGTAATGAATACTAGGAATCCTCCTGATTTCTGTCAATTGCTCTTCGACTACACTGAAATTTCATAATTGAATTCATTTGTGCATCCAAACACCACACAACATGCACGCACACATTCATTTGTGCATCCAAACACCACACAACATGCACGCACACACGTCAATTGCTCTTCAACTACACTAAAATTTCATAATTGAATTGCTCTTGGACTACACTAAAATATCATAATGGAATTGCTTTTCGACTACACTAAAATTTCATAATTGAACTCATTCGTGCATCCAAATGCCACACAACACGACCACACATGCACCAAAATGCCCTCTTGGGAAACAGTTCTCGTGGGAACTTCATGAGAACTTTCGACATGTGATGTGGGCACAAAATCATGAGAACTTTTGACATGCGATGGTTCAATGGATGAGTCACCTCACGAAACCCCCTGGGCTAACTTTTAGCCCGATCCAAAAAATCTGGTGTGTTTGTCTGTGTGTAACAATGACAAAGCATGGTCTATATATGTATGTATGTGTGTAAAAATGACAAAGCACGGAATGAATTGAATTAGCAATTAGCAAAATGAGGCGGCACGGTTAGAAAACTGGTTGCAGGATGCCGGCTTTAGAAATGAAAGAACCAGTGCAGAAAAGAAGCCAGTATGGCAGGCCTAGGCTCGAGTTCAATAAAGAGAATGAAAACTGTTTGATGGTATATTTACAAATCTCATGAGTTTGGTGACTGATGGATTCATAAAATCAGCTAAAAGGGATCACCATCGGTAAAACTCATTAAATACTCCATTAATGCTGCATTCTGCAACCAGTCTCTGCTGCCACCATCGGCCAAATGTTGCCTGAGCAATGGGAGGATGTGCATCACCACGTCTTGGAGAGACGAAAAGCGGCACAATAATTTTCTTCTCTTGTATTTCATCTGGAAACAGACCACAAGCATTTTCCATCACCTTCCACACCATCATCGATGTACGTCAGCATCATCAAATTCATTGTCACCGACATTATCGAAGCAGCCGGCATTGCCGGCATCATCCAAGCCGCCACCACCATCAACATCATCAGAGCCATCATCATCATCAACATCATCATTGCAGTTGTCGTCATCGTCGTCATCATCAATATAATCATCGTCATCGTCGTCGTTGTCATAGTTGGAAGAATCATCGTCAAAAACGGCAAAGCAAGCAATTCGACCGGCTATCAGAACCTTCATAACAAGGACCAGCGGAGAAATTAGAACTTCCTCTGCTGTCCAGATAAAATTATACTGATGTGCAGCTAGATGAGTTATTTGATGCCCCAGCATTGAGTACGAAGATCCATACGCATGAGAAATGCCACGTGGCGCAAACGTACCTAAATCCAAAAGATTTGAATTGTGGGCCCCACTGCATATGGGGCATAGCCCCAAAATGAGATTGGAGATGATCCCCAACTCTGGTTAATAGACATTTGTCTGTTGAATTTTGGCCGTTGATGATTTTTCATGTTAACCGTCCTTTCTATCTATAAAATGCAATTTGGGATTTGAACCATCTACAGTGGGGCCCATGATTCAGATGGTCTGGATTGAGGCACATGTGTACCACTGAGGCTGTGCAGATATGAATCATCATGCTCAGACAGAGGTATCAAGTAATTCTTTGTGTACATCTGATAGTGTGAAGCGTGAGATCAGAATGATGAAGAGATAGCTGTGTAAGTACATACCTCTTCCAGGTTTACAGGCAGTGAGGCCCGCTCTGTTGCTTTCGGGGTCCATATCTTGATGTCATTCTCAATGCCGCTGCTCGCTAGCATGGGGACATGTGGGTGAGGTTCAATACAGTTCACCACATGCTTGTCAGCTTCCATAACGCGCAAGAGATCCCCACCTCTCTTTCTCCAAATGAAGATCTGACCACAATCTGATCCACTGACCACATACTCACAATTCGGACCAAAGAAGCTCACACCCTTCACAGTCTCCAAGTTGAGATGCCCCTTGTAAACTTGGGGTCCTTGTCTAGCATCAGCAACCATATTGGATGGAGATGATGAAACTGGATCAGGTCCTGTTCCAGCATCGGATCCCTTGGATGACCAAGACGCCAAAACCGGATCAGGTCCTATTCCTAAGTCCTTTGAGAAAAGATAAATTTGCTCATTGTTATAGGAAACTAGCAGCTCGCTCTGATCTGAAAAGGCCAGTCCTGTGATTCCGGCTCGTTCATAGGCATAGCCAATCAGATGTGAGGGACAGAAGCAGTCTGTAGGATGACCATAATCGGTTGATCCATCCCGCTTATACTTGCGGATATCGTAAACACGAGCATATTCATCTGATCCAGCAATTGCAAAGAGATTTGGGTTCCTCGGGTCTATTGCTATTGCATTTAGAAGGATGATTGGCATGAGACGTGATTTATCGACAAAAGAACGGCAAGTGAAGAGCCCTGTAGCTGTTTGTGTTCGCAGATCAAACTGCCAAAAGAACTTCATTAGAATAGCACTTTAGTAGCAAATGAAGTATGGAAAACGCCGGAAGATGAGGCCTCTTTGGAATGTCCATGAAATGCAGACAGGAGCATTTCTCCACCGTCTCAAATGAGAATGAGGTGCTAAATGATTGCATGGATGGGAGCATTCAGCACAAACCGCCATCCACATTTTGCGGAATGCATCAAAAAGATCTGATAGTGCATAAATAGGAATGGTACAAGCTGCATTCCACTCATTCTCATTCTGGGATACATCCAAACAGGCCCAAAGACTAAGAGATGTTCACAACTCACATGCTGTACCAGCCCATCTTCACCACAGCTATAAAATGTGTAAGGACTTCCAGGCTCAATAGCCAACTTATGAACACGACCTTCATGCTTGCCCAGATTTACCGTGTCAACAGATCCGCCTTCTAGTAGCTGAGCAAGTCTCACCTGATGGAAAATTATAATATAGAGGTTTGTTATCCATTCATATACTCCATAGCATCGAATAAGGAAGATAATAGTGTGATGGAGGTTCCTGGTTCCCAACAATGACATCGACACAATCCACTAGCATCGAAACACAAGTGAGATGTTCTTGGGAACTAGTGTAGGGCAGAAAAGCTGGGAAAAATGGAATCCCATTTAATGCAGGTTTCATTTTCCGCTTGGCCAAACACTATTCACCTTTTTGGCTTGGTAGTCCTACCAACCGGTATTGGGCACTGCATCAAAAAACTACCTAAAAGAAGGTTGCCGAAGAACAATGAGTTAGATTATCTGTATCAAACATAGGAGAATACCTGGCCATCTGCAGCACAGGTGACGATCCTCTGATCATCTGTGAAAGGCATCATCTTCGCTTGAAGAACATTGTTCGTGTGCCCAGAGTAGAATGACAATTTAACAAGCCCTGCCTCCCAGTTCCATAGCATTATCATTCTATCGTCGGAGCCTGACGTGAGTATGTCACCGTCTGCATTGAAGCTCACTGTGTTCACACAGCCTCTATGTTTGTCTAGCTTCTTATAGATACCAAATCGCAGAACAAGATCCTGGGCCACAAAAACGATAATAAAAGCTGCAATTCAGAAACCTTGGGAATCACAGATGGGATTAGATGGCATGGCATTTCTATAATTTCTGGTGTAGAACAAAAACTAAGTGGAAATTTGACCTCAGTGACGACTACCAATTTCCTTATCTGATGGGTTGTACCCAAATTGGACAAAAATAGCATATGCGTCCATGGCCCAGACCATTCATCAAGACCTACTGTCAATTGTCCACGGTAGAAAAATCACCCTAATCAAATCATCTTAACCATCCGATCGATGACCTACAAAGATGGAAGTATAGCATACTGGCAATGGTCAACACAAAGTGAAAAGGTCCAACAATTGGGCAACTAGGATCTTCCAATTCATGCAATACTGAATGGTGACCCATCAATGGCAGGACCCACCTAATGAATGGGCCACAAGGACTTTCTGTGCTATTTACCCAATTAGAGTGTCGCACACCCAATAACAAAATTGGCACACTGCATGCAAGATATATTAATTTCACCAGTTCATGCCCAAAGGCGGGCATACCCTTACTAGTTCAATTACTTTGGCAATTGTATTTCGTCAATGACGCAAGGGGCTACAAAGGTGGCTTGCAGTACCATGGTGATTGTGTGGTTTAAAGGCAAGTTTCTTGCTGAACAGAACCCAGTACATTGCCAGGTGAAGTAATAAAATCCCAAACAGATGACCGATGCTTGAGCTAAAATCGTTAGAAAACAAATGCAAGATATTTATAATAATAATATATATTTTTTAAAATGAAATGAAATTAATGCAGGGGCATTTTCACACCGGGCTCGAGTGGGATGCAGGGGCACACTCGGGGTGAGCGGCCCGTGTGAGGCAGGTGGCTCATGAGAGGCGGGCCCCACCCGTGTGAGGCGGGTGGCTTGTGTGAGGCGGTACCCATGTGATTTGGGGCCCACGAGGGAGGTTCGGCCGAGGTCCTAACCCATGAGATGTGAGGCTTGGGCTATGAGATAAAGGGATTGATTCGCCATATTCTAACAGTTCGAGCTTTTAGAGAAAGTGGTTAATCGTCTTGCGTCAAATTGGTATCAGAGCAGGAGGTCTTATGTTTGAGACTCCTCACCGAGGGTGATTAATGCAGGAGCATTTTCAAACCGGGCTCGAGTGGGGTTGCCTATGGGATGCAGGGACACACTTGGGGCGGTACCCATGTAATCTGGGGCTCACGAGGGGGGTTCGGCTGAGGTCCTAACCCATGAGATGTGGCACTTGGACTACAAGATAAAGGGATTGATTTTCCATTCTCTAACAGTTCAAGCTTTTAGAGCAAGTGGTTAATTGTCCTGCATCAGAAATGAAAAGAAAACGATATATTGCACGATTTTTATTTTTTTTTTTCCATAGGTCTAGTTGAAATGTCATTAAAGACGACAGACTTGTTAGATTTGATTTGAGAGCTGGTATAGTAAAAGGCAAATAGCCCATTGTCCATGCATGAAGTGAGACCAATGCCTATTCCGACAGCTACCTGCAACCAATTGGAACATAATGCAGCACATCAAACAGGGATATAAATGGGCCGGCCAGCCTATCAGGCTGTTGGGCTTGACTAATGCAGAGGGGATTTTCACACCAGGCTCGAGTGGGGTGGCCTGTGGGAAGCGGGGGCACACTCAGGGTGGGCGGCTCGTGTGAGGCAAAACCCATGTGATTTGGGGCCCACGAGGAGGATTCAGTCGAGGACCTAACCCATGAATATAAGGCCTGGGCTACGAGATAAAGGGATGAATTCACCCTTCTCTATCAATTCAAGCTTTTAGAGCAAGTAGTTAATTGTCCTGCATCAAATTGGTATCAAAGCAGGAGGTCTCGTGTTCAAGACTCCTCATCAAGGGAGATTAATGCGGGGGCATTTTCACATTGGGCTCGAGTGGGGTGGCATTTGTGTTAGGCGGAACCCATGTGATTTGAAAAATCTATTCATCCCTTTCTATTAATGAGAAACAGGCTCGAGTTTATGAGTTTTAATCCAGCTCCAGCATGGACTTGGCCTATTAGGTTCAATTGGGCTCCAGCTCTAGCCGCCTATTTAATTTTATCAGAGGTGTTCAGGCTTACATATTTTGATATGAGAAATACACCCACATGACTTCAAACAAGCTATGGGACCTTTTTAGAGGCATGAAGCAGTCAAAGAGAATTGGCAAGAGAAACGAATACACAAATAAGCAATCTTAAGCAACTGTGCTAAAAGAACTTCAAACTGATGCTAGAACGAAACCATGGAATTGTTGAGGAAGCTAAAAGTTGAACTTAACGCAATTTCAACTCCCATACGTGGAATTTTTATTTTATTTTATTTAGATGTAGCATGTGTGAATATGAAATGAAAATCTCTGAAAGGTCATAAATGTTCACTTAAAAGAACTTTGTGATGCAATGCTTTGCAGAGACATGAAGAATGACACATGACCAATCCCCATTACAGCAACTTAATAATTCAAGATTGGGGCTGAGAATTAGGAAGGAAATCATTTAACGATTCAAAAGAAAACGATTAACTGATAGGAACCAGCGGCTGCACCTTTCAGAACAGCAAAAAATAATAATAATAATAATATTATTATTATTATTATTATAATATAAGAAATAAAAATTTGATGAATTGAATATTTAGGGCTGAAGTCGCATAAGTTGCAGTTCTTCTAGTGGAGTCGCACCACTAGTGGAGCATCACCTCAAGATGAAACCTATCACAAGATCTATCAAAGGGGAAATAACGAGCATCATCTCAAGAAGAAAGCCTATCACAGTATCTATTGAAGTGGAAAGAAACTGATTTCATAGCATCCCCAAACATGGCTTTACATATTTTTATTGTGTGTTTGTCTTAAACTTTTCCTATTCTAACTCTAATTCTAACAATTAGACAAACTAAACCAAAATTGGGAACTCACTGGACAAGAAACCATCTTGAGAAGGTAATGTTTGTTTTTGTTGAATACAAAATATGGACATGGAAAGCAAACATTAGATCCATAGGAAATGGTTTCCTAGGGAAAATTGTCATTTGGTTGGCAGTGCAGTTTTCTATGGATTCATGTGCAACTGAAAAAATGTCAACAATCAAACACTTGCCCCTCCTTTAGGTTGAAGTGAGGAAGAAATTCCCTGGGCCAAGCAGTGAAGAACATCAATAAGGTGGACCTCCCTAGAAAATAAGGGAAGATTTCGAGGTGATTAGATTAAATGCATGGAAAGCTCACTTATAACAGGGACCTCCACATCAAAGTGAGCAGTTTTGCATTTGGCTGCATCATTGTCCCTGGACAAGAACTTCCATTTGTGTGGGGATGTCCACAAGTTTGAATGTTTTTTCAAGGGAGAAGCTGCAATGCAACAGTCCATTGGCAAAGGCTTCCACGAAAATTATCTACTCCACATCCCTACTGCAATTGTATTCTAGAAGATGCAACCCAACAATACATGGCCCAAATTTTAGGAGAGCATATTCGCATTTGAGGACCCACTCCTTGCAGGGCTCGGATCTCTTGGTGTGTCCCATGTTTGTGCATGTGACATTGCTCAGCTCTGTAATATATGCTCATGTGGTAAATTCTTCAAAAGAAAGGACTCTCAGGAGGTGTGATGCAAATGCAAAATTTCAGTATGAAAGGAGACACCTACCACACATCCAAACATGCATCGTGACATCCATATCCCAGACTTAAACTAATGTAGGACAATTAACCACTTGCTCTAAAAGCTCGAACTGTTAGAGTATGGTGAATTAATCCCTTTATCTCATAGCCCAGGCCCCACATCTCATGGGTTAGGACCTCGGCCGAACCCCCTTTGTGGGCCCCAAATCACATGGGTCACCCACCTCGAGTGTGTCCCCGCATCCCACAAGCTACCCCACTCGAGCCCGGTGTGAAATGCACATTAATCACCCCTAATAAGGAGTCTCGATCACAAGACCTCCCCCGTGGGCCCCAAATCGCATGGGTCACCCACCCCGAGTGTGCCCCTGCATCCAACAGGTGACCCCACTCGAGCCCAGTGTGAAAATGCCCCTGCATTATAAACCCTTGACATAGACACCCTTGTCTTAATGCATGCATCCAAACGATCCTAAGATTTGGGGTTTGGGAGGGAGAGGATGAGTATTTGGGAGAGTATTTGGGTTGGGCAAAGGGCATTATGATGCAGGACACATGATTTAATGCTAGCATACAACGTGGAGATTATGAAAGAGTCCATAAAGTAATTCAATTAACAAAAGATGCTAACCTATCAAGTAATTAAGAGTAAATAATAGGAAATAAAATCTGATTTAACCTAAATCACATGCCCGCATGCTAAGAAATCACATAAATCAATCAAAACTAGGACCGATGGAAGGATAAAACTTTCAATTTAACATAGGCACATTCCACACTCAATGGACATATTTGTAGGTTTTATGATTATGGTTAGGAAGGGAAAAATCTGAAATTTGGAAAATTAGGATTCATGGGAATTGGGGATTTTGGAATTAGGGTTTTTAGAAATTGAAGAAAATAAGAAATTGAATATCTAGGGTTTAGAAGGTTGTAATGGAAGGGAAAAGAGGAAGACAAGAGAAGAAGAAAATACCTTTCAAAGAGGAGAGAGAAAGGATGTAAGACGAAGAATACCTTTTGAAGAAGATGAAGAGGAAGGATGTACTTGGAATCCACCACCAAACAAGCTTCTACCCTTCCACAATTTAATTGGAAGGGAGAGTTTTTTTCTAATAAAAAAACCCTAGAAAATATAGAGAAAAATTCCTTCACACAAGAGAGCTCCACTCTTCTTTTTTCTCTTCTCAATAACACCACTACTAGGGTTGAAACTCCACCCCCTTTGTGCTTTTATAATTAAAAATTCAAAATTAAATCCAGCATAATTACAACTACGCCACTCACTTAAGTGAAGTGGCCCATTATCCAAAATAAGAAAACTAAAACATATATATATATATTATCAATCTCAACTATCAAATAACTCCTAAAAATAACAAAAATCATAAAGAAAGCAAGATTAGAGTCCAAGCGACCCGGATCTAGAAGATCTGATGGCCCGATGGCTTGATCGACAAGATCCAACGGTCGGATCAACACGAAATAGAAATCTTATGACTAAAATGATCTCCTAAGCAGCCTACATGCATCATCCCAAGGTGGGGTCTTCCTGATGCACGCCCAATGCATGTGGGGTTGTCAAAATGGCCTGGTGGGACCCATTTGGAACTCATCTCCCATCCACAAAGAAAGCTGCACTAATGTGGGTGGTCGTCTCCGTATCTGGTACACTCGAGTAGGTCCTCTGATGTCCGCATCACATTGGCTATTCTTTCTTTTGTCTCTCTATGGTGCTAGGTGCAAAAGATGTTAATGTCAAGTGGAGCTATAAGTTACTAAGGGGAAGGCCTTAACGGAGCATTATCTTGTAGAGAAACCTTTTGAAATCACTAGGGGAGATGTTCATTGTTAGTTGGGTTGAAAGACAGGAAGGTTTGGAAATTGTCCTTTAATGGCATCTTTAGCTCAAAATCCTTTTGGCATTGGCTTTGGGTGAGGCAGTCCTTAATCTAACATTTGGACCGGTAAGTTAAGGCCTTTTGTTGAAGGCTAATGGTTAATAAAATCCTTACGATTTACCAACTTCAACATCAAAAACATCATCTTCCAAATGTTTTCTTCATGCATAAATCCTCTTAAGTTCAGTGAATCACCTCTGTCTGAACTGCATTGTGGCATGACTGCTTCGGCGCCTCTTTCACACTTTCTGGTATCCTTTTGATTCTCCAAGGTTCAATAAGTGATGTCTTTGAAAGGTGGGGTGGAGGACCATCTAATTAGAGGGGAAACATTTTTTGGGTAAATGCTCTCCTTTTCCATTACGTGGAACATTTGAAAGAAAGAAAACAAAGAGAACAAAAATTTTGAAGATGTGGTGACTGCCTTATAAAGGAATTTTGACCAAATTTGAGGATCATTATTATCTTGGGCTCTACCTTCAAAGGAATTCACTGTTATTCCGGTCGGGTCTATCAAAGGATCAAGAGGGGGTGGTGGATAAGTGACAAATGTCATACAAGTGAAAACTACTTTTGGAGTCATCTAGCCAGTGTTTGGAAGCTCAACTTTGATGGTTCATCCTCCCGAAGCAGCAACCAAGGCATTTAAAGAAGTGACACACTTATCCTTGTTACTTTCTACATGTGCTTAGTGGTTGGAGAGAATTCCAAGAATATGATCTCTTTGGCCGAGATTACAAGGAACCTTGGAGACTTGCCTTTACTCTTGATGAGATATGGAAGCTAGCTTCAAGGTTAAACATTCAAGTTTATTTATATTGACGCAATTATTGTTGTTGACAATTTAGCCAAATAAAGTGTCTATTACAAATTGCTTTGTGCTAGGAATTTGTACCCATCATTCTAATCATGGTTTGGTGGCCACTCTGACAGTTCTCTTCTGCTAATGACTTGATGAGCCTCTAAGAGGGATGTAATCCCCTCATTGGTACAAATAACATCATTGAAGAAGTAACCATCAAACAGTCATCCACTAGCTTTACCATCTATGAGCTCGAAAATTGGTGCATCTCGATCCCTTTAGTCTTAGCAACCATGGAGTCAACTTCTCCAAGTAGTGTAGCATGAGAGAGAGCGGCAAGAGAAAATGCATGATTTACCTTAAGAATGTGAAGAAAGACAAATTCAAAGTGTAGTTAATCTCTTGCTTCCCTATAGGAGTTTCTAATGGTTATCACTTGCCACCATGGCAGTACCGTATCACCCAATACGCAGTATGGATCCATATCAGACCATCTTTAAAAAATAAAAATAAAATAAAATAAAATAAATTGTTATCTCAGCCCACATCAGCACCGATATTTACACACGGTATCGGTTGCGACTGATGCATGTATATAGGTAAGTTGGGAAAGTTTGTTTTCACTTGTTTCCCCTCTTTTCCTTCTCCTTTACAATTTTCCATGGTTGGGGATTCTTCTAAACCAATTTCTAACCACATTTATGCGCTTCTTCAAAGATCAAAACATGGGATTTGGGCTTGAATCAAAGAATTAAATGTCTAATGATAGACTTGGGGAAATCAAAATAATAATAATAATAATTAAAATAAATAAATAAATAAAAATTCAACAACTTTATTACTTTTATTTTATTTCTTTTCAAACCATTTTTGCAATGATGCATGAGTGTTACTATTATAGGTCTATAGATGCGTTGCTTCAAATCAATTGTTTACAACAATTTTTGTGTGTGTTTGTTTGGGCCAATTTTGGGCATTTTCTGGAGAAAAAAAAAAATTTTTGAATTAAGTATTGGGGAATAATAGACATGGGTAAATTTATATCTTTTGAGCACAAATATCATTCATTGTTGGATTTTAATTATAAGTGTATTTTGGCCAATTTCAGCTATTTTTGGGACATGCTGAAAATTTTTAATTGTTTTTCCAAATTAGTTTAAAGGAATTATACATCTAGGTAGGTTTATGCTCTTTGAACACATATCTACCATCTATGTTCTAGATTTCAAATATATGCCTATTTTCAGGCCATTTTTTGTGATTTTGGGCAATTTCATGATTATTTTTTTTTTCCAAAATTAGTTTAGGAGAATGACAGGTCTAGGCAGTGTTCGAAATATTGGTATCATGTTACATAGCACATCATTGGGATACAAATATGAATCGGTTATCACATGGGATATATCGTTTATATCAAGTAATTTATCGCACTTTCTGAGAAACATTCGGAAAATGGTTGAATTTTTTTAATGAAATTTCAGGGATTGTTAAAAAAGACCTTAATACACACTTTTAAATAATATCACTCAAAACAGAAGTGAACATAATAGGTTTCCCTTATATAGGGTCCTAAGCTATGTATTGTCTAACTGAACTAATGCAACTATATTCAAATTGAATGCATAACATTTAGAGTGAACATGATGATAATTTCATCACACACTCGTAAATACTTCGAAATTGGTCTCAATTGGCAACTGGTTGAAGGGAAATTTTTAATTTTTATTTAAAAATTATTTTTATGTTTTAAAAATTGACGAGGATTTAACAAATCAGTAGATCAAACCTCATGCATGCTTTATCTTTCAAAAAAAAAAAAAAAAAAAACCCTCATGCATGCTTGATTTCATGTTTAGAGTGTAATATTGCGAGTAATTTGGGAGAAATTGGGAAAAATTTTGAATTTTTCCCAAATCAGACCACCTACACTCAAATTTCGAAATTATAGTGTTTGCGATGATCATTTCATCAAATATTCCTAAATACTTCAAAATTAGTCTCAATTGACAACTGGTTGAAGGGAAATTTTGAAAGAAAAAAAATAAAATAAAAACAAGGAGAAAATAAAGAACCAACGGATATCGAAATCAAAGCTCCAACTTTATGATTTTTCATGCAAAACATGAATAACCAATGGATTTATAACCATTTGACACTGATTAAACATAATTTCAACAATATATATATACATATATATATCAGAAATTGAAAATGCTCACCGGATCGAACATATGGGATATATTGGCACTACTTGTGCATTTCATATCATACAGGTGGATACAAGATATATCATGGGTTATATCGGTCGATATTGTTGATATTTAAACCATTGGGTCCAGGTACATCTATGCTTTTTTTAACATAGATATACCAGAAGTGATGGATTTTAGTTGTGTGTTTTTGGACCATTTTCTGTCAATTTTAGGCCATTTTTTAAAAATTTTAATTTTTCCAAAATTAGTTTCGGGGAATGATGGATTAGGTACACGTATTTTTTTCTGAACATGGATCTACCATCTATTGTTGGATACTAATTGTGCATATTTTTTCCATTCTAAGCTATTTTTAGAATTCTTTTAATGTTTCCATTGATTATGGTTTTGATACTTTTGGGCTTTGTTAATTGTTGAATTGTGAATATTATTTAGTTTATATTTTATTTAATGCATCATTAATTGATGAAGATGATAGTTGAATAATTGATAAATAATTGCATAGTAATATATCATATCATAAAAAAGTTTATGGCCAAAAGATTCAACATTGCGACTTACAACAAGTGAAGAAAGACGAATTCAAAGCGTAGTTAATCTCTTGCTTTCCTCAAGGAGTTTCTAATGGTTGCCACTTGCCACCATGGTTTGCAATATCAGTATCGTATCGCCCAATTCAGCTATATCATCCAATACGACATACAATACATGGTATGGATCCGTATCAGGCAATCTTGAAAAAATTGTTGTATTAGCACCAATATTTACACACAGTATCAATTGCGACTGATGCATGTATAAAGTTGGGAAAGTTTGTTTTCACTTGTTTCCCCTCTTTTCCTTCCCCTATACATTTTTCCATGGTTGGGATTTCTTTTAAACCAATTTCCGACCACATTATGCCTTCTTCAAAGATCAAAACATGGGATTTGGGCTTAAATCGAAGACTCAAATGTCTAATGATAGATTTGGGGAAATCGGTAAAAAAAAAAAAAAAAACAAAAAAACAAAACAAAACAAAACAAAAAAAAAAAAAAAAAGGTAAAAAAGAAATCGAATTATTTTGTTTAATCTTGGCCAAATGGTGTTGAATCAACATGATAACTCCAGATCGACCAAGTCATGTTTTATCATCGATTTGGGAATACATCAATTATTTTCGTTAGTTTTCTTTTCTTTCTTTTTTTTTTCTCTTTTTTGTTTTTAGAAAATTTCAACAACTTTCTTACTTTTATTTTATTTCTTTTCAAACCATTTTTGCAATGATGCATGAGTGCTACTATTATAGATCCATAGATGCGTTGTTTAAATCAACTGTTTACAACAAGTTTTTGTGTGTGTTTGTTTGGGCCATTTTTGGGCATTTTCTGCTTCTTCCTTTTTCTATTAAGTATTGGGGAATGATAGATATAGGTAAATCTATATCTTCGGAACACAAATATCATCTGTTGTTGGATTTTAATTATAAGTGTATTTGCACCAGTTTCAGCTATTTTTGGGACATGCTGAAAATTTTAAATTTTTTTTCCAAATTAGTTTAAGGGAATGATACATCTAGGTAGGTGTATGTTCTTTAAACATATATCTACCATCTATGTTATAGATTTCAATTACGTGCCTATTTTCAGGTCATTTTCTGCGATTTTGGGCAATTTCCTGAATGTTTTTCTTCCAAAATTAGTTTAGGAAAATGACAGGTCTAGGTACATCTATGCTTTTTTAACATAGATATACCAGAAGTGATGGATTTTAGTTGTGTATTTTTGGACCATTTTCCGTCAATTTTAAGCAATTTTCCAAAATTTTTAAATTTTCCAAAATTAGTTTCGGGGAATGATAGATTAGGTACACATATTTTTTTTCTGAACATGGATCTACCATCTATTGTTGGATACTAATTGTGCATATTTTTCCATGTTTAGCTATTTTTAGAATTTTTTTATGTTTCCATTGATTATGGTTTTGATACTTTTGTGCTTTTTTAATTGCTGAATTGTGAATATTATTTAGTCTATATTTTACTTTATACATCATTAATTGATGAAGATGATAGTTGAATAATTGATAAATAATCGCATAGTAATATATCATATCATAAAAAGTTTATGGCCAAAAGATTCAACGTCACGACTTGCAACAAATCAACCCAATAGACAGCATTCATAACAAAGAATGGTCCAATACACCATTGAATACATGGTCAAGGATATACATACGTACATCTACATACATACATACATACATACATACATACATATATATATATACACACACACACACATATTTATGTGTATATATATATATATATATATATATATATATATATATATATATATATATCTATGGGAAAAGGTACTATGCGCTTGAGCTGATGGGAACATCCCATGAGGTTGAGCAGTGTGAGCCCCACCGTGATGCCTTTCGAACATCTACCCCATCAGTCAGATGCACCATTCCATCGTGGGCCTAGGTCTCAAAAATCAAGTCAATACGTTACTTGTGTGGGCCACACCATATACAGAAGTTGAGAGAGGCCGTGCACCATTAAAACATTCATAATCATTTTTTGGGCCCACCGAGATGTGGTTTGCAAATCCAGCCCATCCATTATGTGTGTCCCACTTGGATGAGGGTTCAAACCAAGTTTCAGACGCATGCAAATTTCAGGTGGGCCCCACCAAGGGCTTTTATATGTTTTTGGCATGTCTTCACATGATTTTAGATGGTATGGCCCACCTGAGTTCCGTATACGGTTGATTTTTGGGATATCTCATAATTTAAAGGGGACCCATCAAATGCACGGTGTTGATGGTCAAACGCATCACAGTGGGGCCCACACAGCTCGACCTCATGGGAGCTTATCGTGAGATCGAGCGCATAGTACCTTTTCCCTACATATATATATATAATAAAAAGTTTATGGCCAAAAGATTCAACATTGCGACTTACAACAAATCAACCCGATAGACGGTATTCATAACAAAGAATGGTCCAATACACCATTGAATACATGGTCAAGGATATACACATGTACATCCACACACACACACACACACACATAAAAAAAAAAAAAATGTCCAATATGGGGAAGATACCGATATGCGATGCCCTATCATATAGGTTCCGGGTCAATATTGATATTCAGAACCATGATTGCTACTTGAGGCAAGCAAAAGGTCAAACAACATTTGTATGTGAGGAAAAGTTTAGCATTTCTTTTTTCTTTTTCTCCTTTCTACTAGAATTACCAATGATCAGAAAAAAGAGGCACTTCTTTGGAAGTCTTTAGGCCATTGGCAACAAACTCGATGATTGTCACTTAAAAATGCAAGTATTTGGAACGCACTTATGAATCCTCTCATGCATCAAACCATTTTAAAATGGAGCTAGTCCTCTCCAGAACCCACTTGAGTATGGCCATTCCACCCTATCATCAGCTTTTGTAAAGTCGAGCTAGTGAAAGTAGCTTCATACCTAACATAAAGTACGACCAACTACCATATTTGAAGGAATTTTGGCAGCAGAAGCAATATTGTCAGGTATGTCTTTGGTCAAATTTGGGAAAACATCATACCTAACAATAGAGAGAATGTTGTCTGGCTTATAGTTGCAATAAGCATGAAGTGAAGCTGCAACAAATTCAGTGCAGGAGCAGGGATGCCTCTTAAACAAGTATAAATAGGTAGGAAGCGGGAGCGAGGGCAAGAGTGAAGTGGGAGCAAGGGCAAGAGTCCGAAGCGAGACCAGCACCTCGTTAGGAGGATCCTGCAATTAAGGTCCAGCTTCTGAAAAGAATGTTAGTAAATAATTGGGATGAAATGATCATGTAAGGTACAAGGATTCTCAGGTTTGTGGAAGGTGGAAGGCTCCACCAGTGGTGGGTTGAACTGAATTCTGATAGAGGTTCTATGGGAAACCATGGGGCCAATGTGGTAGGGACTAGGGAGCGTCTCCAAGGACCACTCACGGTGCACATCAATGAGTATTCAAGGTTTCTTGATCAATCTGACTTTGGAGGCCTGGGCCTTTTGCTGCATGGATCAACATCTAGCCACTTGTGATCATAGTTATAGATCTTGAAAACTCGACTCGACTTAAAAGTTTGTCGAGTCGAGCAACTCAGCCTATTCATTGATATATCTTTATCTCCAGCTTGGAGATACCAATAATACTGGTAGTATCAGAAATTCCAGGTATCAGCAATGTATCGATATCGCTAATGTATCGCCAGTATTTTCAACTATGTAAACTCCAGGTGTCACTTGTATTGCCAATGAATCACCAATATTGTTTTTTTTTTTTTTTTTTTGTGAAAGATCACAAAGCTTGCATTAAAAACGAAAAGGGAGTACATGAAAGGAAAAACAGAAAAGAGGAAAAACAGAAAAATGAGAAACAGCAAGAGAAGAGAGAGTCTGCTGAGGAAGCAGACTCAACTAAACTCCAAGAAACAGAAGGTCATAGCTCTTCAGAGAATCAACTTGACCAGCCCATTCTAAGATTAGACGCTTAGCCTTAGAAGTAACAGCCTGAACAGAATTTGAAGTATCCCTGAAACATCTCCTGTTTCTTTCTTCCCAAACAGACCACCAAACAGCTACGATAGCCATTCTCCATATCCGAGATCTATGCTTGCCTATATTGACCCCGTGCCAAGCCTTGAAATGTTGATCCATTGATTGAGGAGTACATTGACAGATGCTGAAGCGCATACAGAATTCAGACCAGATTGAGGCTATGAAAGGACGATGAAGGAGCAGAAGATCAACCGATTCTTCGCTCTTCATGCAACAGAGGCAGATGTTAACTAAAGGCATCCCTTTTTTCCTTAAGTTGTCCACCGTCAGAATTTTCTTCTTACCAACTAGCCAGCCAAAGACAGATGGGGGGGGGGGGTATTTCCAAATATGTTTGAACATGTATTCATCATGGGCGAGTATTTCCAAATATGTTTGAACATGTATTCATCATTTCTGACTGGGATGATTAGCTGATTATAAAACGACTTGACCGAAAACTTGCTGGATTTATCTAACAACCATATCAATCTGCCTTCGGATAATTGGTTTGGCGCAGATCTATAGATGCGTTCTAGAAGATCCGCATACTCCTTGATCTCCCAATCTTGGAGATTCCTCCTACATTCCAGATTCCAAACTGTTTTCCCTGTTGAAATAGAGTAGCAGTCGGCAACAGAAACAGCTTGCTTTGGGGCAAGAAGGAAAATGTTCGGAAACTCGTTTTTCAAAAGAGAATCACCCACCCATTTATCTTCCCAAAAACGAATATTGTCACCCTTTCCTAACTCAAAAGCAATACCTTTAAGAACCTCCTTTTTCATTTGAAGGATACCCTTCCAAAGGGCCGAAGCCTTATAACAAGACGATTCTTTGGTCCACCAACCACCCACTGATCTGCCACATTTGCTTTTGATAATCTTGTTCCATAGGCTCCCGTCTTCTGTGCCTAATCTCCAAATCCACTTACCTAGGAGCGCCCGATTCAGTTTTGAGATCTTTAACCCCTTCTCAGCCTTGTTGGAAATCTTTGCATACTACTTTCTAATCAACAAGGTGAAATTTCATTTTCTCCTCCTTACCATGCCATAGGAAATCACGTCTCAATTTTTCTAGAGAAGACAAGACTGAAGCTGGACATCTGTATAAAGACTTGAAATACACCGGTAAATTTGAGAGAACCGCCTTGATGAGAGTGAGACGCCCTCCCAATGATAAGAACCGACAATTCCATTTAGCCAAATATTTCTCAAACCTGTTAATAACCTTATCCCAAGCGGCCTGGGAGGCGATCCAATACACAAGGGGAGACCAACAAAGGAAGACAGAAGAGACGCCGCTGAACATTCGAAGAAATCTACCCATTTCTTAATTTCCTGTTCCTCCATATTCACCCCAAACATCTTAGACTTTGCCATATTCACTCTCGATCCCGAAACTGCCTCAAAACTCCGGATCGTAACATGCAAATTATCCACCTTTTGTGGAGTCGCATTACTAAAAATCAAAGTATCATCCGCAAACTGAATATGCGAGATTGGATTAGGAAAACCTTTGACTTTGATACCGCATAAGATGCCAGCTTCTTGCCCTTTATGCAACATCCTGGATAAGGCCTCCCCAACAATGAGAAAGAGAAACGGGGATAATGGATCACTTTGACGCAAACCTCGCGAACTTTTGAAGAAGCCTTTCGGGGATCCATTGAGAAGAATAGAAAAATAGGCCGATCCAATGCATTCACCTATCTACCCACGCCATTTATCACCAAAGCCCATCCGCTTCAACATGTATTGTAGGAAGCCCCAATCAACATGATCATAGGCTTTTTCAATATCCAACTTACAAACGATATTCTTCAATCCGAATCTAAAACTGGAGTCCAAACATTTGTTAGCTATAAGAGCACAATCTATAATCTGCCTACCCAGGATAAACGCACATTGATTGCCTGAGATTATCTTCCCTATAACCTTTATCAATCGAGAGGCCAATACTTTAGCCAAGATTTTCTAGGGCCTCCCAAGTAAGCTAATCGGTCTTTTGAAGGCCACCGCACCAGAACATTTAGGAATTAAGGCAATAAAAGAGGCCCCCAGCCCTTTAGATAGCCTACCTCCGTCATGAAATTCATCGAAGAAATCCGTCACATCAACTTGAATCACATCCCAAAGGGATTGAAAAAACAGAATGGGGAAACCATCCGGTCCTGGAGCTTTGTCTCCCCCTAAAGAATCGATCGCCATCTTCACTTCTTCCTTGCTGAATGGAGATTCAATGGCTGCGGCCTCATCTCCCGAAATTGAGTCTAGCTGAAGCTGGTCCAAACGAGGCATGTCCCAATCTTCTCCCTGGAGAAGGGCGCTGAAATGAGCGATCCTCTTCTGCTATTCTGTCTTTATCTTCAATACGGTTCTCATTCACTACTATACTGTTGATTTTGTTAATTTTGGCACGCATACTGGCAATACTGTGAAAATTTTTTGTATTTTTGTCCCCCTCCTTAATCTAATTAGCATAGGATTTTTATTTCCAAGAGATCTCATTTTCAAAGGCCCTTGCTGAAAGAAATTGTATGAGCTGAATACTTCTGGATAGAATGTCAAGAGACAACAGCCCATCTTCTATGCCAATATCGATCTTATGAAGCTCAGACAAGATCGCATCCATTTCCGCTTCCCTTATGCGCAGGTCCTGAAGTTTCCATTGTTTAATTTTTATCTTCAATAATCTGAGTTTCAAACCTAGCCTGTAACCAGCAAAACCTTCCACTTGGAGACCACCCACCATTCTGCTAACGACCGACGAAATCCTTCTATTCTTAACCAGGAGGAATCAAACCTAAATGGTTTCAGACCCCAATTCTGCTCCTCAGCTGAGAGAAGGACCAGCCAGTGATCTAATGTAGTTCTAGGGAGGACTGACTGGGAAACAGAGAGGAAGGAATCCAACCATTCGGGGGACAGCAGAAACCTATCCAACCTAGACAGAGTAGGGATCGCACACCCGTTGGTCCATGTGAATCTAGACCCAAGAAGAGGGAGGTCCACTAAATCCTGATCATCGATCCAAGCCGAAAACACTCATCGCTGGCGTAACCTTGTTACCGTGGGATTTTTCTTCAGCAAATCTAATGAGGTTGAAGTCTCCAACTATACAGGCAAGGCCAGAGAAGCACTCTCTATTAGCACTCAGTTCCTCCCAGAAGTCGTTTCTGCTAACTTCAAGATTGGGACCGTAAACTGAGGATATGAGACAGTAGAAATCGGATGAATTGTCTTGAAGAATAATCGTCATGGAGAATAGCCCAACCCAACTGTTTAAGAGGGACCATCGAGACGAATTCCAGGCTACCAGAATGCCACCAGCACTACCAATAGCATCCAGAACCACCCATTTAGCATTCTTAACCTTCCAGAGAGTACCCAGAAGAGCATCATTAAACTAATGCACCTTAGTCTCCTGTAAGCAAACCACATCAGGATTGCACCTCCTGCAGGAGTCTTTAATAAGTCGTCTTTTCTGCTTAGATTCCACACCCCTAACATTCCAGGGAACTATCTTCATTGGAGAACCGAACTGCCCTGAATACCATGAAGACCTGAGTCAGTACCAACGCCTTTGGACCTCACAGGACTCGGATCGTTGCATTGAAGCTCTTTGTTGCTACTTGACTTGGAGAGACAATTTCTGGGGGATTTCAAGGCTGGAAGGGGTCTACCACGGGTCTCCACGCATTGGAATAGAGCTACAAAATCCTCGGGACAATCCCCAAAAGATAGCCCTAAGGATCTTCCAACATGCACGATTGCATCTCTAATCCATTTCTTTTTCTGAATAGTGTCTATCATCTTTGCCTTGATCTGATCCTCTTCCGATTATTTGTCATAGACATCCTCCTGATCCGGTAAAATTCCAGCCCGTACCTGCAATGGTTCTGCTTCTATAATTCCTTCTCCAGATCCATCGTGAAAAAGAGTAATCAGAGCT
This sequence comes from Magnolia changhungtana, assembly GCA_030180095.1. Lineage (NCBI taxonomy): Eukaryota > Viridiplantae > Streptophyta > Magnoliopsida > Magnoliales > Magnoliaceae > Magnolia > Magnolia changhungtana. The sequence goes on along the minus strand of JASAUF010000140.1, from coordinate 429,479 downwards.
TAATCTAGCCAATCGCAAGAGGACAAGAAAGGGGGGGATATGGGAGAAACAGGAGTCTGGATTGTCCGACGTCCATGAATGATTATCGGTCTCCATAATATCGTCACTCGTGTAAGGAAGGATACAGGGGTCGATCAGACGATCTTGATTCAACAAGCATGCTTTCTCCCACGAAGGCAATTCCCCCATCTGATTCAGTTGAAGCGAAATAGGAAGCTTTCGAAGCATCGCAAAGTTGTAGGGGGGCTCTCTCGGATGAAGCAGGATATCGGGAATAACCTCTACCTCGGCACTGGGATCAATCTACCCTCATTGGTAGGCTCGGGTATTGAAATATTTGCAGGGTTCGAACCATCCGAACCATTCTCCGACTAAGGATCAAAACTAATATTTTCCTTATTAGGCTCCATCGAGCCATCAATGTGATATCCGAAGCTGCCACGAGTGAGGATCAGTCGAATAAAGAGGGGGTTTGGCAAGTCACTCGAGTGCGATGATAAGCATGGGTGACGTGGCCTTGATTCGTCCATCCACATGGACATCTCGATAAAGTTGCGATCGGGATTCACGAGGGGAGAGACGGTATCATCGAATTCGGCAACACGCGTCTAGCAATGGGACTGCATTCTAACGCCACCATCAATAGAAGCAGCTGGAAAGCAGGGGGTATGGTTCAGTACTCCGCGGGAGCACGAAGCACGTGCTCCTTCATGCTCCACCGTCTTTGTCACAGGCTAGAGTGGAACGGGGGAGGATTCCTTTGTTCTCTAGAGGTCTCCCCATCTGGGAATAGGATCGTTTTTCGCTTCCATCTAAACTGGTAGATCGATCTTCCTGTTATCCACTGACACCTGACTGTGTCGAGGCAGAGCATCACCTTTTCTACTTCTTACCCGGACTTTGATGACGGCCATTTCTTCTCCAATCTTCGTCCTAGAGTCCAGTTCTATGAATGATCCTAAAACTGATGCTGCTTCTATGAAGAATTCCTCATACCACAACTCCAGAGGAATCCCCCAAATAAGGACCCAAATCTCTTCGAAACCGAACATGGAAAACTCTTCCCATCTCTGAACTCTGATAACCAGGCCCTCTGAGTGCAACACTCCTGCCATTAGAATGATTTTCGGGTTTAGATCTGGACTGACCTTAATCCATAGGTCATTGTAACCAATGGGTTTAATGATATATTTCTCTGGTTGGATATCACAGCATTCATCGATCCACCTTCTAACTTGAGATATGGAGGCCCCTTCTCTGGTAGTGGCCACTATCGTGTTCCGAAGCTCTCTTCTTGATCGTTCCAAGCATTCTTGATTGATGTACAAAACGCCATCTTCCTTTAACTCACTGGAATCAGCTTTGTTGTTATGCTTTTTTCTAACTTTTTCTATATCGAAATTGATTTTTTGGAGTTCTTGCGACTTTGAAGACTCAGAATGATTGATGAGCACCTCCTTGAAGGAGGGGCCATCTTTCTGGAGGGAGAGATCTTGAGAATGCACCAATTTTGATTTTATAATAGTTGTGTTACCTGCACGATTCCCCTTCTTCGCTCTACGTTCAAGGCCAAATCTCCCCCTTTGAACCAGCAGCTTAATCCCGCCAAAGCTTTCACCATGGAGCATTTGAACCACTCTAGCTAACTCCTCCTCGAAGCTCATCCTTACCAGCGCAAAACCTCTGTAATGTCAACTGATCCTATCTCTTGGCATAACCACATCCATTACAGCTCCCGCACATCCAAAAACTCTGAACATGTTGATGGGGAGCCATCCTTCTGGGTATCCTGAAACAAATAGAGTTGGGTAGGTTGACACTTCTCTTCCATTACTTTCTACCTGAGTCCTCTTCCCCTTTCTACTTTGAACCTCCATCCACTCCCCTGTCTCTCCTTGTCGTTGATGATTATGTGTTGTTGTCTTCGCGGATCTTGTTTCTATAGGATCGCCGGAGTCTTCTTCCATCCACACTCTTCGGGCTCACTATACGTGTGAATCACCAATATTGTTTACTATGTAAATTCTAGGTGTCACTTGTATCACAAGTGTATCAACGATATTTCGATAATATCGCCAACGTATCGACATCAACAAAAATCTGTTTATTAAAAAAAATCCATTTCATTTTTTTTATGGGCACGTGGTTTCATGCGGTGTTCAATTTGTCGATGATAATATCTCGATATTATCATTATTGCAACATGCGCAATATCAAGACCAAAATCTTCCGTTTCCTTTCCAGTTGTTGATGATTTCTTGACGAAATATTGTGTTGTCAATGTTATGAAATATTGATGGATGCTTGGATGGATGGTTAGATGGTTAGATGGGATGGATGGGATGGCCAGATTGATTTCTTATGACGGCACATGCTTTTAGGCCGCTATTAAATGGATACTTATTATGTATGTATTCTTTTTACAATTTTAAATTCCTAAATGTGCAAATATGTGTATTTTAGCATCTCTTAAAGTTTCACTGCAAATTCCACCATTTTCCCAATGTTTCCTCACATTTCCAGTTATTAGCGATATTATTGGCTAGCAATATTGTTTTTGTATCCCCGACCAGCGAAACTTGTACCGATATTGATACATCGAACGCTGGTAATATTTAACATTTAAAACTTACAAATATTTAAGTCTCAATGAGTTGCATTGAGTTTTGTGACGTTTTATTAACTTTTGTCGAGTCAATTTCAACTCAAATTGACCAAGTCAACTGAATCTTGACCAAATCAAGCTTTCCAGTCTTGATGAAATTTAATCAAGTCTAAATGAGTTTTCTTTTTCTTTCTTTTTTCTGACCTATTGAACCTATCTCCTGGTTGAGGGGGATTCTTCTGAAGTTAGTTCGTTGACCTCCTCTAGCAAGTTCCTATGGAACTAAACATTACAAGCAAATTTGGTTATGGACAGTCCAACAACGAATGAGGGTCATCGGGGTTTCTTCTATACAGCTTAGGGAATAATTCACACAATGTTAGTGATTCAGGTAGTCACTAGCTATGTAGTTCATAGTTTGTTTTCTTCCCTTATGTTTCTAATAAAATTTCTTGGTTAACTATAAAAGATGCAGTACTCTAAACGGCACTTTTTAGTACATTTTGCAACAAGCCATGTACAATCTAACTTGGATATCTTGTAACCGACCATGCCATTTCATTCTCTCATGTCCTCCGCAAGCAAATTTAGTTACAATCTATCAAAGGAGGAGGTTATTGGGTTTTCTTTTGTAGAGCTTAGGGAATAAAGCACACAATGTTAGTAACTAGAGCAGTCTGTGGCCTATGACACCCATAAGAATATTGGAGTAGAGAGGAATAAACAACTTGATTGAAATAAAAACTATTGCTTCTTACAAATATAAACCTCACAAAACTCTGAAATGCAGTGCTTTCTACCTCCTAGAACGACCCCTTTTATGTACCCTAAAAGACAACACAAAAATCCCTATAAATCTTTGATTGAGATCTTCCAACTATAATTGATCTCAAATCAATCTAATCGATATAAAATAACAGCTATAAATATAAGATTTGGCCAATTCGTAATGACCTAAAAATAGCAAGTAAATCTAGAAAAATAACCCCAAAATCCTTAGAGAATCCTCAAAATCAACTAGCAGCAAATCTACCAAAGTAAACGTGGTATCTGAAATTTAACCCCCAAACTAGCAGCAAACAAGCCAAAATTCAGCACGTGTCAAGCTCCGTGGTGGGGCATTAGGCCTACATCATTCCCTCAGTGTTCAAGAGAACTTGAGTTTGGTGAGTTCAATCCTTCATATAAGTAGTAGCTATTGGACTCGGTCTTTTCAATTCATTGTCCATGATCCACGTGCATTTAGAATAGGGCTTGTTCTTCCATTTCACTAAGTATGGCTTGTATCGACCTCATATATTGTCAGTGGTCATCATGTGTAACACTTGTTTAGCTTCTTCCGTCTTTGGAAGTTGTTTGTCCATATCAACAATTAATTTGCTTGCATGTACGGCACCTCGCTATGGTTTCGAACAAATCAGCTGCATTGGAAGTTGGTGAGATATCTAAGTCATTTGACAACTCAAGCGCATAGGAGTTGTCACCCAACTTTCGCTTAACTTGACATGGCCCAATCTTCTTAGACTTGAGCTACTTATAGGTTCCCCTCAAAAACTATTTTTTAATGGTCCTCAAAACCTTTGTTTGCAATGATATGATAACAAAGTCATCTTCTTTATGTCTTCTCCCAACGACGTTCCTTCGCAGCTGGCCTCTCTTCAAAATCTCCCTTCTTTTAAGCTTGCAAGTGTCAAATGTGCTTGGTTAAAGCATCAACATCTTGCTCACACAATCTTGTTCCAATAATAGTAGTGAGTACATGTTGAACTTATACCATTTACGACTTCAAATGGAGATTTGCTCGTGGTACAAGTTACTGAGCAATTGTAGGCAAACTTGTCTGGGGGTAAAGCCAAGTCCTACTAAGATAAGTTGTTGCCCACAATACTCCTCAAGAGGCTACCAAGGTTACTTTTGACTTAACTCACTTTGGCCGTCAATTTGAGGATAAAATGTACTGAAGCGTTGAAGTTTAGTCCCCAAATGTTTTCATAAAGTGCACAAGAAGTGCCCCACAAACTTCAAATCATCGTTCGGAGTTATTGTTTTCAGTAACATGTAAAGACACAATTTGAGAAGAATATGTTTTTTTAAAAAAAAAAAAAACACACACACACACTCACGCCGTAGTGGGATTTCACCACCTGTGGGTACTCGAACCCTTGACCTGATGTTGAAACTCCTGAGAGTCTGCCACCAGAGCAAGAGCAAGGACCCAGAAATATTGCATATTTCCCCATGTCGAGTATGTAGCATCCATCATCCTGTGTTGAGTGTGAAATATTGCATATTTCCCCCTATTTATACCTCGGTTTTATAAACATGATAGTGCTTAATCGATCTAATTATGCATGTTTTCATGTGCGAGGTGATTTCGAGAGCTTAAGGTGAAATTGATGCCAAATGGAAGATTTATGCTCAAAAGATTACTAAATGAAGATTTCGAGATTTGGAAGTCGTTAATGAAGAATTCACATGCTAAAGATCATGCTAAAGATCCAAGGAAACCAAGTGAGGAATGAAGAGAATCGAAGATTTGAAGTGAAGAAAAAAGAAAAGGAATCCTGAAATTTGTCTTAAAAACACATTTTCTTGAAAATTGTCCTGAAAAAATATATTCTGAAACTCTGAGTCTAAAAAATGAAAGTTCTGAAAGTCTATTTTGGGAACTACGCAGAGTGCGTAAATTTGAAGCGGTTTATAGATTTTTCCAACTCGGTGCGAAAGTTGGAGTTCCACAACTATAAATAGGACTTTCAAAGATGCTCCAAAGCATCTTCTATAGTTTGGAAAGGAAGATAAGGCCTAGGTGGAGCACTAACAACATTCTTCCACTTCGATATCTTCATGGATTGTAGTATATCTTTTACTTTTTCTTTTGTTTTTGAGTTAGATATGACCTAGCTAATTTGAGTTAGATATAACTAGCTAATCTTTTAGCTAAGGCTAAAATGTGAAGTTGTAGTTTATTTTGATGTTTCCTTTGCTTTTATTCTTGTTTATGTTGAACGTCATTGATTTCTAGTTTGAATTTAAGGAATATTTTTAGTTTTCTATAATTTATTGTGACTCAAATTACAATAGATGCTGTGATAGCTTTGAATATCTTCTTTTCCTATTTTGAGATTGTGAGATTGGTAAAACTCGTGATTCACCATCGTCTCCTGGGCATGGTGGATGCATGAATTCCCTTCTAATCATCACAATACTCCTTCATTGAGGACTAGATTAATGAAAAGTTCAGAATTTGATTTAATTGTTTCATCTTCCAATCAGACAAGATAGGACTTTAATTCCAGTTGTGTTTGTTGAATCAAGGTAACATCTTGATAGCTACAAGTGGATCCTTGGCACTCTAGTTTCCTTCTGATTATTAATACTTTATTTATAATTCCTCCCAACTATTCCAAGATTCAATTTAGATTTTTTACTAGGTCTAATTCTTGTTATTTTCAGATTATGTACAAGTTTAGTCCATGTGGATTCGACCTCGGACTCACCGAGTTATTACTACATCGCGACCCTGCACTTGGAATTGTGAACAAGTTTTTAGTGTCGTTGCCGGGGATTATGGCTACGTTTTTCTAAGATTAATTGGTATTAGAATTAGGTTAAAATTAGGGTTAACTTCTTCTTCTTCTTCTTTTTTTTAGGATTTTTTTTTTCGGAAATTGTTTTTAAAAACTAACATTGTTTTCTGTTTTATAGGATCTTAACATAGCAACTCCAATCCGGTAACCTCTTTCCAATTCTCTCTTTCTTTTCTAGATTTCTTATTTGCTTTAGTTTTCTTTCTTCTATGTTTTAGTTGTTTAGTACTCGAGGGTTGTGCGTGTTTCATGCCCAATTGGGTTCGTGATAACACTCTTCGTCTCTTGAGTGAAGGAGGATTAGTCGAAGGGTTTCCTATCCATCAAAGGATTAGACACCACTTGAGATCCTCTCAATTAATTAAAGTAATGGCTGTAAATCAACCTCAACCTCCAGTTGAGGAGGTTAAAGATGAGAATCAGTTGCATAATGCTCCCCTACCTCGTACTTTGCAAGATTATTTACAACCAGCAGGAGTGAGTACACTTTCCTAAATGGTGTTTCCACTTAATACAAGAAACATGGATGTTAAACATGGAGTGATACAACTCCTTCCTAAATTTCATGGACTAGACTTTGAAAGTCCATACTTGTACATCAAAGAGTTTGATGAGATAGTCGCCACATTACATTTTCCAAACATGTTTGAGGATACAATGCGACTCAAATTGTTCCCCTTTTCACTGAAGGAGAAGGCCAAGACGTGGATGCACTCCTTAAAACCACGATCTATAGGCCCATGGGCCAAGATGACCCGAAATTTTCTCAAAAAGTTTTTCACGTTTCATAAAACTAACACTTTAAGGAAGGCAATCATGAACTTCGCCCAGAAAGAGGAAGAGACTTTCCAATGCTGGGAAAGGTTCAAAGATCTCATAAATTCATGTCCACATCATGGCTATGAAATTTGGCAGACAATAAGCTTTTTCTATAATGGATTAACTTCGCTAATGCGCCAATATGTAGAGATGATGTGTAATAGTGAATTTATGAACAAGGAGGCCGATAATGTGTGGGATTACCTTAATCAATTAGTAGAAAATGCTCAATCATGGGACACCTCCCCAAGACCCACCACTTCTAAGCCTACTCAATCAAAGGAAAGGAGAGGAATGTATGCCTTAAAAGAAGAAGATAACATCAGTGTAAGGGTGGTCAATCTCACAAGAAAAGTCGAGGCCATAGAACTTAAGAAGGTGGAAGCTATCAAACTAGGGAAGTCGTGGAAGTTGTTCGTGGTATTTCTGCTAGCAACATACATGTGACGCAGGATTGTCCCACAATCCCTGCTTTTCAAGATTTATTAAATGAGCAATCAAATGCCATAAATACTTGCCAACGACCATTCAGCGGACCCACCTCAAACACATATAATTCCAATTGGAGGACCCATCCGAACTTCAGTTGGAGGAACGAACAAACGGCCAATCCTCAAGAGGCCCTTACTCAACTTCTAAATCAAAGGAAACCTCGAGAGGATCCAGTTCAAAAATTCATGCAAAACCAAGAACTCTTCAACCAGAACACAGTGCAAGCATTCCAAGATTTCAAAACAACAATGGGAATGTTTGCATTATCAATTCAAAGGATCGAGTCACACTTAATGAATGGGGAGAAAGGGACTTTTCTAGCCCAATCTCTCCCCGATCCAAAGCCACAATGTGAAATCAGTGACTCAAGCTCTTCAAATTAACATGTGGAACAAGCTAAGTCCATCACCACTCTTAGAAGTGGAAAGACAATTAACGAAACCATTCTGGCGAGGGTTGAAAAGCCTAAGGACTCGAAAGAAGTTAAGAATGATGGACTTAGTGACATCCCACATGAGAAGGAACCGGAATCTCAAAACAAGCCGATTGCGCCATTCCCCCAACAGTTGATTGCACCAAAACCTCTATCTAACTCCCAGGATATTCTAGAGGTGCTTAAGCAAGTGAAGGTCAATATCCCTTTACTGGATGTCGTTAAACAAATCCCTTCATATGCCAAATTTCTGAAAGATCTATGTACAACCAAAAGATGGCAAAACATTCAAAAGAAAATCTTTTTCACAAAAAAAAGTGAGTTTCATCCTTAAGCAAGATGTGCCACAAAAATAAAAAGATCCCGGTAGCCCAACCATCACGTGTAATTGGGAACCACCGGATTAAGCATGCACTTCTTGACTTGGGGGCGAGTGTTAAGTTGATCCCATTCTCGGTTTATGAACAATTGGGTCTTGGTGAATTAAAACCCACCCGGACCACATTATACAACTTGTTGATTGATCAGTCCGTGTACCGAGAGGAATGATTGAGGATGTATTGGTCCAGGTTGATAAATTCTATTATCTAGTAGATTTTATTGTTCTAGATACTCAACCCATTGTGGATGTGAGCACTCGAATACCCGTCATTCTTGGTCGTCCATTCCTTGCTACATCAAATGCCATCATTAATTGTAGGAATGGAATTATGAATCTATCTTTTGGCAATATAACATTGGAGCTCAATATCTTTTTCGATATGAGAAAACAGACAGAGAATGCAGACGATACCCACAACATTAACATGATCGACTCTTTCGTGGAAGATAGGGCACTTTTGACTCTATTCTCTGACCCTCTAGAGACGTGCTTGGCCCACTCCCATGATTTAGATGGCGACATGATTCAAGAGATGGATGCCTTGCTTGATGCGATGCCGGTACATGAAATTAACTAGTGGAGGCCACAATTTGAGAAATTGCCCCAAATCGATGTAAGAAACACTGATGTCAAATATGTTTACTTAGGTCTAGATGAGACATACCCGGTAGTGATTTCTTTCCACCTTGAGAAAGAACAAGAGTGCTTATTTCTACTCTCATTAAGCATAAAGGAGCCCTTAGATGGTTGATTACGGACCTCAAGGGAATCGATCTTTTGATTTATACTCACCGCATTCATCTATGATAATGCAAAAACCTCCCAACAACCACAACGTCGATTAAATCCAAACATGAAACAGGTGGTTAAGGGAGAAGTGCTTTAAGTTGTTGGATGTGAGTATCATATACTTTATATCCGATAGTCAATGGGTGAGTCCAACTCAGGTGGTTCCTAAGAAGTCCGGAATTACCATCGTAACCAATGCTGACAATGAACTCGTGCCAACTAGAGTCACTACTGGTTAGAGAATGTGCATTGACTACAGAAAGTTAAATACCGTCATAAGGAAGGACCACTTTCCTTTGGCCTTCATTGATCAAATTTTGGAAAGGCTAACTGGTCATTCTTACTACTACTTCCTTGACAGATATTCGAGCTACAATCAGATAGAGATATCCCTTGAAGATCAAGAAAAGACAACGTTCACATGTCCATTTGACACCTTTGCTGATGCCATTCAGACTGTGCAATGCCCTCGCCGCTTTTCAGCAATGCATGTTGAGTATTTTTTCTGACATAGTGGGGCAATATTTAGAGGTCTTCATGGACAACTTCTCTATCTTTGGTCCATCCTTCAACGGGTGTTTGGAAAATCTTAAATGTGTGTTGAAGCGATGTGAGGAAAAGAATTTGGTTCTGAATTGGGAGAAATGTCATTTCATGTTTCCCAAGGGAATAGTTCTTGGACATATAATTTTGTCCAAAGGAATTAAGATAGACAAGGCTAAAATTGATCTTATCTCTAACCTGCCTCCACCCAAGAGCATACGTGACGTGCGATCCTTCTTAGGACACGTCAGATTTTATAAACGATTCATAAAGGACTTTAGCCATCTCTCTCGTCCTTTATGTGATCTACTTCAAAAGGATGCACCATACGAGTAGACTGAACAATGCCATGAAGTTTTCACTAAGCACAAGGGCATGTTGACTACCGCTCCTATCATGCAGCCACCCGATTTGGGCATACCTTTTGAGATTATGTGCGATGCGTCTGACTATGTTATTGGGGGCAGTGTTAGGCCAAAGAAAAGAAAAGAAGCCCTATGTGATTCACTATGCGAGTAGAACTCTAAATTCTGCCTAAGTGAACTATTCTACTACGGAGAATGAACTATTAACCGTAGTTTTCGCTTTGGACAAATTTAGGTCCTACTTGATCGGATTCAAGATCATCATTTACACTGATCATGCGGCGCTAAAGTATCTTATCTCTAAGAATGATGTTAAGCCTCGCCTGACTAGATAGATCCTCCTACTCCAGGAATTCTCTAATGAACAATTGTTTAAACTCTCCCAATTATCTTGGTTTGCTGATATTTCGAATTATCTTGCTACAGATTTCACGCCAACATATTGGACTGCGCAAGATTAAAAAAAAATGCTTCGCCGAGGTACGTAAGTTTTTCTGAGATGATCCCTAGTTGTTTAAATATCGCCTAGACCAAATTCTAAGGAGATGTGTGCCAGACGATGAACAGCAGAGTGTCATCTCTTTTTGTCATTCTCAGGCCTGCCAAAATTCTGCAGTGTAGCTTTTACTGGCACACGATGTTCAGAGATACTCATGAGTTTTGTAAAGCTTATGAACGTTGTCAAAAATTGGGAGGGATGTCCCGTCGAAATATGATGCCTCTGAACCCCATTCTTATCATTAAAGCATTTGATTGTGGGGCATCAATTTCATGGGACCATTCCTCCAATCCTTTGGAAATATTTACATTTTGTTAGCAGTAAACCATGTCATTAACTGGGTCGAAGCGATCTCGTGCTAGAATAATGATCGTAAAACGGTCATTCGATTCTTAAAAGAAAATATCATTTCCAGGTTTGGAATGCCTCGGGCCATCATTAGTGATGGAGGTTCACACTTTTGTAATAGGCCATTTGACAACTTAATGAAGAAATAAGGCATCTCTCATAAAGTGAGCACTCCATACCACCCGCAGACAAGCGAGCAAGCCAACATTTCCAACAAGGAAATTAAACAAATTCTGGAAAAAACGGTTAACCCTGACCGTAAGGATTGGTAAATTCGCTTGACTGATGCCTTATGGGCTTACTGTACAGCTTTTAAGACCCCCATTAGAATGTCTCCCTTTAGACTCGTCTATAAGAAAGCTTGCCACCTACTTGTGGAGCTGGAGCATAGAGCTTACTGGGCTATCAAAAATTTGAACTTTATTTTGGACAACGCTGGCTCGCTGCGCAAACTTCAATTGAATGAACTCGAAGAAATCCGGAACGACGCTTATGAGAACTCAAGAATTTACAAGGATAGGATGAAGGTATTCCATGACAGGAACATCGGAAATCATTCACAACCAGTGAAAAAGTCATTCCGTACAATTCTCGGTTAGATCTTTTTCCGGGTAAACTTCGATCTTGTTAGACCAGTCCCTTCATTGTTACTAATGTCTATCCTCAAGGGGCCGTCGAGATAAAGAATTCGACGAATGGCAATGTTTTCACAGTGAATGGACATCGTCTCAAGCCATTTGTTGAGAAGTTTGATTCAGAGGACATGTCCATGCCTCTAACTGATCCTATGTACCAGGATTGACCTCCTAGTCTGATGGAGGTGTAGTTAGGTTTATTGCTTTCATAGGATTTAGGATTAGGATAGTTTGATTTCAGTTTGTTTAGTCTTCGTGCTAACTCATTTATATGTTAAGAACTTTGGAAAAGCTTCAATTCTCCTTCTTCAAGTATTATCTTCCCATCACTTCTCATTTTTTTCGTTGTCTCATGTGCATTACATGCTCATATCTTTTAAATTAAGGACAATGTAGGTTTTAGGTTGAGGGGTGTGGATTTAGGTAAACTAATCAGTGTTTTCTTAGTTTTGAGCAAAATTTGTGAAAATTTTCAATTTTTCAAGCTAAACACATGTTTGGAAACTGATAATTTGTGGAATAAGAATGCTCTGAGCATGATGATAAGATAAGATATTGAATTTAAAATTGTTGGAGTTTGATCAATTGAGTAAGACTATCGCTTAAGTTCTTTCATTTAATCGATTAAAAGGAAGTTTAAATATCATGATAATCTAAATCACAAGACACGTTCAATTTGCTTTCTATGAATAGTACTAGAATTTTTTATTATTAGTATGTATATCATTGAAAGATATTGAGAATTGAGTCTGGAGAATTTTATCCACCTTTAAAAAAAAAAATTGAAAAGAACCAGTTAAAAAACAGAAAGATCGACAAAAAGGTCATGTATAATGAAAAGACTGGAAATGAAACAAAAGTCTAAAAAGAATCAATAAATAAAAGGGACTATCGATATAAAATCAAAAACTGAAAAAAGAAGGAAAAGTTGATAGTTCGGAATCAGTACTTGATTATTCAATAAAACTTGAGGTGATGAGCACGGCTAACATTATGAAATAGTAGTATGTTATGGAAAGTAAATAGAATTCACTAAGAACATTGGAAAAACTTGATATATGAACTTATACTCTTAAATGATTGATAAAGAAACTTTTTGATTGATTGCTCGTGTGATTTAGCTCTACGTTTTCAAATTTGCACTCTCGCTTCTTTAGATTGTACTCATTCATACTTAATTGCACAAAAGATTATTTTTTGAAAGTGAATTGAACACTGAAGATTGAAGATCACTTCATGCATGTTTTGCTCGGGACTAGTAAAATGTTGGTTCGAGGGTGTGTTAAGTGTGAAATATTGCATATTTTACCATATTTATACCTTGGTTTTATAAACATGAGAGTGCTTAATCGATCTAATTATGCATGTTTTCATGTGCGAGAAATTGATGCCAAAAGGAAGATTTATGCTCAAAAGATTACTAAATAAAGATTTAGAGATTTGGAAGTCATTAATGAAGAATTCACATGCCAAAGATCCAAGGAAACCAAGTGAGGAATGAAGAGAATCGAAGATTTGAAGTAAAGAAAAATAAAAGGAATCCTGAAATTTGTCCTAAAAAAACATATTCTGAAACTCCAAGTCAAAAAAATGAAAGTTTTGAAAGTCTATTTTGGGAACTGTGCAGAGTGCGTAAATTTGAGGCTGTTTCTAGATTTTTCCAACTCGATGCGAAAGTTAGAGTTCCACGACTATAAATAGGACTCCCTAGGATGCTCCAAAGATCTTCTAGGATTTGGAAAGGGAGAGAAAACCTAGACAGAGCGCTAACAACATTCTTCCACTTCGATTTCTTCATGGATTCTAGTATATCTTTTACTTTTTCTTTTATTTTTGAGTTAGCTATGACTAGCTAATCTATTAGCTAGGGCTAAGAGGTGAAGCTGCAGTTTATTTTGATGCTTCCTTTGCTTTTATTCTTGTTTATGTTAAACGTCATTGATTTCTAGTTTGAATTTAAGAAATATTTTCAGTTTTCTATGATTTATTGTGACTAAAATTACAATAGATGATGTGATAGCTTTGAATATCTTTTTTTCCTGTTTTGAGATTGTGAGATCGGTAAAACTCGTGATTCACCATCGTCTCCTGGGCATGGTGGATGCATGAATTTCCTTCCAATCATCACAATACTCCTTCATTGATGATTAGATCAATAAAAAGTTCAGAGATTTGATTTAATTGCTTCATCTTCCAATTAGATAGGATAGGACTCTGATTCCAATTGTGTTTGTTGAATCAAGTAAGGTAACATCCTGATAGCTATAAGTGGATCCTTGGCGCTCTAATTTCCTTTTGATTATTGATACTTTATTCACAATTCCTCTCAACTATTCCAGAATTTAATTTAGATCTTTTTCTAGTTCTAGTTCTAGTTATTTTCATATTACGTACAAGTTTAGTCCCTGTGGATTCGACCTCGGTCTCACCGAGTTATTACTACATCGCAACCCTACACTTGGGCTTGTGAACATCTTATTGCACAGAAACGATCCACTAAAACAAAAACCAAATATGCTCCCATGTAGATCCAATAGGATCTTTTACAAAAGGTACACTCTGTCCTTGTGTAGATCCAATAGAATATTTCTTGCAACAATCCTTCGAAAATGCACAAGCATCAACCTTTGAATAAATATCCATCGTGTGGGATGATTCACACTTTGGATCTCAGCGATCCACAATATCGAGCACCTTGCTGTAAATTAGCTCCTTTATTTTTATTTTAAGAAAAAATTGGGTCCTTTATTGTTCTTTTTATTGTCTTAAATCCAACAACCTCCACAATGAGCGCCCTAATAGTACCACCATTGTTGTTAAATGCAACCGCATATTTGCATATGCGAACTCTCCCATGCATTTCTCATATGCCATGATGACATATGCGATCGCATATGCCAAAAATGCAAGAATATGCGATCGCATACAACATATGCGATCGCATATTGGCATCAACAAATTATTTTATTTTAGTTTTTTTTTTTTTTTTTTTTTTTGTAATATTAAAAAAATAAAAAATAAATAAAAATAAAAAAACCTTTTGCCAATAAAAAAGACATCCAAACCTCCTCCATTTGCAACATTCTCATTCCAAAACTCTCTTACTCTTTTTTTCTCTTACATTCTTACTTCCGAGTGCAATCAATCTCTCTCACATAGTTCCTATCCTACTTCCAACCAAGTTCCAAGTTCCTAGTACCTACTTCTTTACAAGATTAAAGCAAGAAGATCATTTATTCATTTAAGAAGATAAGTTTACCTCTCTTAGAAGATCAAGATTCAAGCTTCAAGCTTCAAGCACTCTCAAGGAAGATTCAACTTTCAAGATTTAAGCACTCTCATTCTACAATCTAAATTTCCCTCTCTTACACAATAATCCTAATTCTTGAATGTTAATGACTTGATGTATACTCAATTCATTGTTTAATTGATTTTATTTCTCTCAAATGTATTTTAAATATGTAAAATTAAATATCTATTTACTCAAGAAAGTTCCCCCTAATTTCTTATAGTTTTTCACATTTTTTTCTCCTATTTTTTTTATCTAAAAAAATAATAAATAAATAAATAAACAAATATGTTGTTGCATATGCGATTGTGCGATCGCATATGCGCATAAGCATATGCGATCGCACATGATCGCATATGCGATTTAACAACATTAAGTACCACCCTCCCACCCAAAAAGCCTGCCATTTTATTCCAACTATCAAATTTATTTCACAAAAGGAAAGTATATTCTTGTATAAAAGTTGTCCACTTTACATGACAAGCTCCTAGCTTCTTTTGGGAATTGAGATATCTCAACGCTTCATGATCCGAATATAGAATATATATTTATGATGAATCAAGTAATGCCTCCAATGTATGAATCTCTAGACCATTGCATAGAACTCAAGATCAAGAGTAGTTTTTCCATGCATAATTAAGCTTCTCCTTGAAATACCTATCCTTCCTGACTTAGAATTGTACCATCGAGTCATTTATTGCAACTTTGTTTTAGGCCCTTACATGGGCGTAAAAACTGTCATTTGTTTATGAGTACTAATGTTAGGCCCAATTGGGCATCTCGTGGTGGAGGATCACATCAAGTCTCCAAACCAAGAGGCCCATCATGCTCAAATTAGATTGACCTGATCATTTACTAGCTGACTTATCCTTTGACTTTAGGATGCAAAAGGTGATACTAATCTCGATTTGTTGGCTTTTACACATCTAGCTATACCACAATACGTGGTTGACACATAGCTTTGATTGAGTCAATGCATCGAGGTTCATAAACCTTTTGTGATCTAACCACCGTTACTGTGGACTTATGATTAGTGGCTTAGATCAAGATTATTGGGGACCTACCAAGCTCATCTTGATGAGCAAACACATGTTGTGAAATAGTTTTTCGAAGGTTTTTAGTCGTTGGAGTTTTTATTTCAACTGATGATTTTGCTTTATCATGCTTGATGACAACCAATGGTCATAATCTATTGGTGGCATGCCCTTCATCTAACATGGGATTAGGACGAGTGGGTAACCACAAGGTGGAGGGATATGGTCCATTTAGGTGCATGGATAGATGTGTTGTGTGCACTTTTAATGATGTAGGAAATACTGAAGTGCATAGGTGTTATGTGCATTTTTAATGTAAGATAGATGTGTTACGTGCATTTTTAATGTAGGAAATAATTTTTGAAAATCATGCTTCGATCATGTCTTTCTAAAATCCCATCACGAACTTCCTTGCATGTATGCAACTGCTAACAAATGCAATAACAATGCTGAAATTATGGATAAATCTCCATTAAAATGTTGCTAAGTTGTGAAAAGAATGGACCTCCAAAAGAGTTCGTGAGGTGGACACTTCACAATTTCCTTAAGTTTCTTCTAATCAACCTTAATCCTTTCTACAGAAAGAATAAACCCCCAAAACACAACATTATCGAAGAGGAAGAAGCTCTTTTTCAGGTTAACATATAGTTACTCCCTCCATAGTACATCTAATATTTGTTGTAAATGATCAAGGTGAACAAATGAATCAGGATTAAAACAAAAATATTGTTAAAATAAGCAACTAAGAACTTCTCCATGAAGGAATGGAGTACCTTTTTCATTAGCCTCATGAAAGTACTTGGTCATTTGAAAGGTTGAAAGACATCGAAAGCAAAAAAAATAAAAATCCCGCGTGCTTTACGAAAGCCTGTTGTCATATGCACACTAGAAGAGGGACGATTTACAATCTTGGAATGGCTATGCAACCACAAAATGAAACTACATCGACCTTGCAACAAGTGGTCGAGTTGATCACGAAACGGTTGGATGATCTAGAGACCTGTTCCATGGTCAGAATGAATACTTTGGAAGGACGTATTACTATTCTCGAAAATGTAAACAGGGGAGTCAATCCAGACTGCCAAACCTCTATTGAAGGCCTTGAAGGAAATTTAGAGTCCGAGAATGTTAACTCAAGGCTTCTTGGCCGAAATGGTGATTTTTTAGAAGAAGAACATGAACTTGGATACAGGGCCCAACAACATCTCTATGTGCAACCAGGGGCCAAAGGGATGAACAATCTCCAATGGGGTCATCCAATTTATCCCAAAGGAGGAAGGAATATAAGCACTTTAGGTCTTACTAAGCATGTCAAGGTTGACATTCCAAATTACGATGGTAATTTAGATCCCAATGTGTTCAATAACTGGCTAAAGTCAATAGAGCGATATTTTCGTTAGTACAAAATGGAAGAAGCCGTCAAGTTACATTTTGTTGCCCTGAAACTTAGGCAGCTCAAGACTAGTGGTACGCCATCAAAGATTGATTTGCGAAGCGGGTACCACCAGATAAGAATTCGTCTTGGAGATGAATGAAAAATTGCTTTCAAGACAAATGATGAATTGTATGAATGGCTGGTTATGCCTTTCATCTTGATGAATACACCTAGTATGTTCATGTGCGTGATTACTCAAATTCTATGGCCATTCATTCACAAGTTTATTGTCATATACTTCGACGATATCCGCATCTATAACCGTTCACAAGAAGATGATTTGAACCATCTTTGTCAAATGATGAGAGTATTACAGCACAAGAAACTCTACATCAATTTGAAGAAGTTTACTCTATTGTGGTTTTTCTAAGGTTCGTCATTTCAGCCGAAGGCATGAAGGTTGATTCCGAAAAGATAAGGGCCATTATTGAATGGCCTACTCCCATAAACATTCACGAGGTTCGTAGTTTTCATGGGCTTGCGACATTTTATCGAAGGTTTATTCGGAACTTTAGTTCCATCATGGCGCTCATTACTGAATGTATGAAGTCCAATCTATTTGATTGGACTACAGCAACAACAAAGGCATTTCAAGAAATCAAGCACAAAATGACAAAAGCTCCAGTTGATTTCAAAAAGGTGTTTGACGTTGCATGTGATGCATCTCACATAGGCATAGGAGGTGTCCTCAGCTAAGAAGGACATTCAGTGGCCTTTTTTAGTGAAAAACTCAATGAGGCACAAAAAAAGTAATCTACATACGACGTAAAGTTTTATGTTATTGTACAAGCTCTGAAGCATTGGCGTCATTACCTCATTCATCGAGAGTTTGTATCCTATTCTAAGCATAAGGCATTACATTATTTGAATTCTCAGAAGAAGTTGAGCGCTAGGCATGCTAAGTGGAGTGCTTATCTTTGAAAGTTCACATTCAACCTAAAACATCGTGCCAACATTGAAAATAAGGTAGCGGACACCCTCAGCCGAAAATCACACCTATTGTCTACCTTATCAGTTTCTGTTGTTGGGTTTGAAGAACTTAAAAGGGACTATGCCACGTATGATGATTTTGGGAAGGTATTTTCCACACTCATTTGAGTCATTTCTAGTGCAAGCACCGAGTACCCAAGATTTAGTTTTCACGATAGATACTTATTCTATGATATGAGGTTGTGTCTTCCTAAAAGTTCATTGTGACTTGCAAGAGCTTGTTGTACATGAGCTTCATTCGGGTGGCCTAGCTAGTCACTTTGGTATCAATAAAACGACAACCCTAGTCGATGACGGTTTCTATTAGCTAGGTTTGAAGAAATATGTCAGGATCATTGTTCATCAATGTCAAGCATGCTAGCTAGGTAAATGTAGTAAGAAGAATACTGGTCTTTATATGCCATTACCTATGCCACATGCCCCATGGGAAGACATCAGTATGGATTTCGCCTTGGGATTGCCTAATACTCAACATGGCTATGACTCTATTTATGTCGTGGTTAACGGGTTCTCGAAGATGGCTCATTTTATCCATGCAAGAAGACATCAGACGCTATGCACATCGCCAATGCTTTCTTCAAAGAGGTGATTCGTTTATATGATGTTCCCAAAATGATTGTATCTGATCGTGATGTTAAGTTTGTGAGCTACTTTTGGTGCACCTTATGGTCTAAGATGGGAACTAAGGCCGTGTTTGTTAACGCTGAATTTTTGCACTTAACACGGAATGAGGAATTTTTTCCGTGTTTAGTGGTGTTTGTTAATGCGTTGTTAACACGAAAAACGGAAAGCGCTAAGTGGTTTTTTACTGAATTCTTTCAGTGATAGGAGTCTAGCTTAATGGTGAACGCGGAATGCGCTCCATGATTTTTCATTAAACAAATTTTTTTTGCTTCCAAAAATACCCCTTTTCCATTTACTACGAAATTTTTTTCTTTTAAATTGTTTGCGCAATACAAAATCAACCTTTAACGTGAGAAACTTCTTTATGCCCCACCATGATTTATGTGTTTGATCCACACCGTCCATCAACTTTTTCAGATAATTTAAGGTGTGATCCAATAAAAGAAGCAAGTCCAATAATTAATTGGACTATAAGGTGGGGATTGAACGTCCACCGTTAAAAACTTCTTGAGAGCTGGAGAAGTTTCAGATCAAGCTAATATTTGTGTTTCACTTCATCCACGTCTACATGACCTAATGAATAGGTTGGATGGTAAAAAAACATCACAGTCGACTTGTGAATTTTTTAATGGTGAAAATCATTATCCCACTGTTATTTTTTGTGTGGTCCATTTGAGCGTTGGATCTACCTCATTTTTGTGTTCATGCCTTAAAATAATCTGAGAAAAGGGATTGACAGTTTAGATGTACAGATACATCACGATGGGCCCACCCACATAACTGCTCGTTCGGAGCTAGGGACGGGCAGGGGTAGTACGCAATCTGCGTCCTCGTGCTCGTCCTGGAGACACAAAACGGGAACGGATTGGCTACTCCCACTACCACCAGCCAATGGCTGGTGGTCGGTGCTCTGTGAGACCTACCATAATGTATGTGTTTCATCTATGACATCCATCTATTTTTTCAGATCATTACATGGTATGTGACAAAAAATTAGGTATATCAAAATCTCAAGTGGGCCACATTACAGGAAACAGTGTTGAATGAGCGTCGACCATTAAAAACCTTTTGGAGGCCATAAATGTTTTGGATCAAGCTGATCTTTGTTTTTTCCCTTCATCTAGGCCTGTATGACCTAATAAAAAGATTGGATGTCAAATAAACAGTACAGTGGGCCTTAGGAGGATTTTAATGATGCATATCCAATCATTATTATTTTCCTATGGTGTGGTCCACCTGAGATTTATATTCCTCTAATTTTTTGAATGAAGCACTAGAATGATCTCGTAAAAATGTATGAACGGAATGGATGAAACACATACATCATGGAGGGGCTAACCGAGCATCGCCTGTGAGTAGCCAAGCTCGAGCTGGGGACGCGATTTCAAATAAAGGCTTTCGCGGAAAGTTTCTCACTACTGAAACTTAGGTGGGGCCTACCGTGATGTTTGTGAGAAATCCACCCCGTTCATCCGTTTTTTGAGATCATTTTAGGACTTGAAAGAAAAATTGAGAAGGATCCAAGACTCAATTAGGCCGCAATAAAAGAAATGTGTACAGGGAAATTTCTGTAGTTGAAACGTTCTTGGGTAGACAGTGATGTTTATATGCCATCTATTCCGTTTATAATTTCATTCATACTGGGATGAAATGAAAACAAAAATATTATCCTGATTCAAAGCTTCTGCGGCCACACAAATATTTCAACTATTGACGTTTAATACTCACATTTTTGTCCCACCTGAGTATCAGATACAGTTTATTTTTGTCCTTATATCCTAAAATGAACTCACAAAATGGATGAATGGAGTGGATTTCTCACAAACATTACAGTAAACCTCACCTAAGTTACCAAAGACAGAACTTCATGCGAAAGCCTTCATGAGGAATCCCCTCGAGTCGTGGGACGGATTGGGAAGCCGATTGGCTGGTGTATTGACGTAAGCAAGGTCTGTGGGTCCCATCATAATGTATTTGTTATATCCAAACCGTCCATCCATTTTGCGAACTAGTAGTAAGACTTGAGCTGAAAAATAAGACATATATAAAGATAAATTGGACCACACTGTAAAAAGCAGTAGGGGATTGAACGTGTACCATTGAAACCCTTTTGGGGTCATAGAAGTTTCGGATCAATATGAAATTTGTTTTTCCTCTTTATACAGATATTTTTGACCTTATGAATACTTTAGATGGAAAATAAACGTTATAGTGGGCCCTGCAAATTTTTTAACAGTGAAAATCATTATCCCACTACTATTTTTGGTGTGGTCCATTTGAGTTTTGGATATGATTCATTTTTTAAACAATGCTCTAAAATAATCTTGAAAAATTTATGAACGGTGCAAAAATCTTGATCTCCTTTGAAACCTTCATACAAGGCTGACTTCGAGTAGTGTCTTCGCCCGACACGTATCCACGTATCAACCGATTGGCTACTCCCCCATCCACCAGCCTGGTGGGTGAAGGTCACTGCTATGAGGCCCCATGATGTATGTGTTTCATCCATTCAGTTCGTTCATTTTTTACATATCATTTTATATCTCTATCCCAAAAAATTCCACCACACTTGTACATACAAATCATTAATTTGCAATATGTATTCATGAATAATGATATTTTAATTTTCTATTAAGTATTTTATAGTTTATTTGAATTAAATAGGGTAATTTTATTTTCATTTAATAAAAAATAATTTCTTTATAATGTAAAGTATTTCCAAAAAGGAGATAGGGGCAAATGTGTCAAATCAACATATTTCAGACAATTCATATGTTTGTTAACAAACAAATTGTTTTAAATTCAGTACTTAATTTTCAGATTTTAACCATAATTACCAAACAAGTTTTTTGACTTCAGATTTCAGATTCAGGCTTTAGATTTCAGATTCAGCTTCAGATTTCAGATTCAGGCTTTAGACTTTAGATTTAACAAACGAGGCCTAAGTGAAGTTCTGAAGTACTTCCGCAAACAGATGGGCAAACTAAAGTCACCAACCGTAGTCTTGGAAATCTACTTTGATGTCTAATTGGGGATCATATCAACTCATGGGACATCATGTTAACACAAGCTGAGTTTGCTCATAACAGTTCTATGAACCGCACTATAAGACTCTCCTTTTGAAATTCTGAAGGGTATGGGTCACAAAAACCTATCGATTTAGTCCACTTCCTAGTGGGACTCAATTGAGCCAGGACATTGAAGCTTTTGCACGGCATGCTAAGGAGATACATGAAAAAGTTAGATAAAAGATTACCCTTAGTAATGAAAACTACAAGGGACATGCAAATGTTCAACGACGTTCTACACAACTTCAAAAGGGAGATAGAGTTATTGTGTGACTTAAGCCTGAGTGGTTTCCAGCAAACTCTTATACAAAACTTCGCTTCAGAAAGAGAGATCCTTACCATATTTTGAAGAAGTTAGGTGATAATGCATACCTAATCGAGCTTCTACCCGAAATGAAGATCAAGCCCATTTTTAATGTAGAAGGCCTTACTATTTATCTTCGACATCATGCAAACGAGAGCACGGAAGAATGGGCTATCCAGATACCTGAGGTACCATGCCAGCTCAAAGAAATCATTGAAGAAGTGTTGGTTGATCGGATAGTTTCCACACGCCAAGGAGGGTATCAGAAGTTTCTTGTCAAATGGAAGGGCCAACCAAGATCCAACAGTACATGGATTTTAGCAGATGATTCCAAGCGCATCAACTCAAAACTCTATGAGGAGTACATTGCCATTAACTCAACAGAACCGAGTTTTTCCAAGCTGATGGGAATTAATGCAATCACCCCACATCCGACACCTATATGCTCCATACATGTGTACAAGAAAATGACCACTTTGCCTTCTTAGCCCATCACTACTTTCATTTTCTTTCAAATATCTACATTAGAAATTTTCCTTTTTCTTTCATATCTTTATATTAGGCTAGAAGTAATTTTATATTTTTTTTACTTAAGTATTTTCTTATTTAGGTGTTTTCTTAATTATACTGTTTTCTTATTTAGGTAGTTTTCTATTTTCTCATATCTTGGCAAGCTATGAATTCTATTTTTAGATTCCATAGCTTTATTGCAGATTGTAAGAACTGATTATAAATAAGGCTATAGCCCATGGAATAAGACAAGTTGAATGATATTTCTATTGAGTAAATTTTCTTATTTCTCTATAGCGGTCATTGAAAGGGTACAAGTAATATCTAGTTTAAGACTAGAGAAGTGTTGAGCTTGCTCATAATCTTGCATCAGCGGACGCTAACATTCAGCTAGAAGATTGTTGGGTCCTTTGCAGAATGTCTTTCTTCTTTTCTTTGATCTATTTACTTCCCCTTTCAGGGTTTGCATTAGGAGTTTTCTGTTCGAACCAGGAAAATTATCAGTTATCTAAGCCGTTCATCTGGCAGCCCCCATGATTGAGCACGTGATACCTTGGACCTTCCCTATCAGACAATCCTATCCATCCAATCAGTGGCTCGAAAATGGGGAATTACACCCAAGGGTCTAGATTTAACACAGAATCATCGGACGCTTAGGACCATCAACTTCAATAGATTATTGTCGTATCTTCAATCCACGACGTGGCCAACTATAGCAATGGTTCAGATCACAATTTCATAGACCGAATATCCAGAATCCGAATTCCTCTTTCCAAAAAGGCATGAAGTAGAACCAAAACGTCTCTCTATAAGAAATCAACGGCGGAGATGAATTTTAAAGATCTGGAGAAGTACCTCAGATGCTCCGACGCGATGGACGAAGGTCCTGGCAGTGAGATCGCCGACTTCACGCTGCCGTATCACTTCGATTCCGCTGTCCAATGTCCGTCGCCTCTTCTGAAACCTCCTCATCTTTTTTTCCTTTGAAAACTAGAGAGAGGAATCGAGGAATGTGAAGAGAGAAAGAGAGGAAGAGAATTCAGTGCCGTCGGATCTCACGTCGAATACGTGGACGGCAGAGAGGAGAGACCGCATAGGGGCCGGCCTTGGGCCTGTCTTTCCACGTAGATTATATACGACGCTTCCATTTGCGCTGTCCCTTTATAACACGGAGTCACCACCCAGCTTGCTGGTGGAAAAGCTATGTGGGCCCACCATGATGTATGTATTATCCACGCCGTCCATCCATTTTTCCTAATTCATTTTAATAAATTATGCCACAATGGAGGCAGATCCGACACTCAAGTTGACCACACAGCAGGAAACAATGGGAATTGATAGCCTGCCGTTGAAAACTTCAAACTGACATTTGCGTATTCCAACATTGTTGTGGGCCCAAGAAGTTTTCAACAGTAAGCGCTTACTACTCACTGTTTCCCATGGTGTGATCCACTTTAGGGCCTGATTGGGAGCGTGGATTTGGAATCCTCTGAATTCGCAACCTGGGATTTGAAACCCCTTGAATTTGCAATCCTTTCCGTGTGTTTGGCACCTGGAGTGTGAATAACTTTAATCCAAAAGTACCTATACATGGTATATTTACAAGTTTTGAATTTAATTACTAAATCAACTTTAATATCTCTAATTAGTGAGATATGTAATTTTTGATACAATGGTTGTGATAAGCCCGCTGAAATATATGCTTTGTCTAAATATGATGAAATTCCAAGTCTATGGCCGCAAGCACAAGATCATGTCTAAGTGACTAACCAACAATTTTTAATCATTGAGTAACATAGACAATGTTTGGACGATACTGGACAAGATTCCTCCGGTGCTGATCATCATTAGTGGGCCATGTGCCCAATAACATGGACAATGTAGGATCATTGCACGACGCGCAATACATGCGTTGTTGTGCAGACTAGAATATGGTCCTTTGCATAGGAGCACAATGACACTATGCACATTCGCACAGAAGGGAATAGTTGTGTGGGAATAGAGGTTCACACATGTGCTGGCCTATAAATACCCCTTTTCCCCTTCATTTCATTCATTCGCAAATACGGAGCTTCAAGAGAATCAAAAAATATCTAAGATTTCTCTCAGGTATTTTGCAGAAGAAGAATAATAAAAGAGAGAAGTGTGAGGGAATGCCTGTTGTGCAACGCACAACAGGGGCACACAGTGAATTAGTATTCATATTATATGTATTTCGAGTACAAACTCCGAAATCCTTCACAAATGGTAATTCCACGCGGATTTGAATCTCTCTTTCCAAGATTATCATCTACAGCTATATCCTAAGTGTACTGGGAGAGAATAAAGGGATCTTCGAATCTACACAACTCTTTCGTCATTAAGACAGATACGCCACAAGCTAGAATGTTGACAGAATTGCTATCCAAACTATTTCATGTTTATGTTATTACCTTTATTACATAAACACTTTGTATTGGAATTAAGGGAAATGTGAGGATATAATTGTAACCCAAAATCAATAAATTAATCATGATGATTGTTCCTTTATCTTTCCTTTATTGTTATTGAATGAAATATCACAATCGCAATACATTCGTTTCTTGTCAAAACAAAATGGTGACTCCACTGCGGATTATCTTTATTCAATACTAACTTCACAATTATTGAGGGAATTATTATTATCAAATGGCATCATAATGGTGTCAAAATGGCAACTCTCAACGGGAACATCATCCCCTTCATCTCCAAACCAACGTGTATTTCGCTTGGCCTGCATTATTAATATATCGTTACAAGAAATTCAATCCCTTCTGACTACAATGGCTTCTTTCTCGAACAATACAATTTTTTTACTTTATACCTACTGCATTTATCATCGACTACATTTATAACAAACAAGCACTACCTAAACCCTCGAATAAGAAGATCTAGCCAACTTTGTCATGGACAGCAAGATGTAGGCCATCACTAGGGTGGTTTCCGCATCATCGATACTACAGGACGATAATAAAGAATGGATTGTTGTGTCACCAAGAAGACGAAAAGCCTTGTTAGAGCATAAAAATGATAAATGTTAAAGTGCTATAAAGAAATCAAGTAAGCAAAGAAGAAAAATAATAAAAAGATAATGATCAGTGTTGCGTTGGACCACGCAACAAACAGTGGTTGCGCGAGACCGCGCAACACTGTGAAAGGCAGAATACTGGTTGCGCGCCGAATGATTGAAGTGTTGTGCAACGTGGGCCCTATGCCACAAAGTTTGAGGGATCACACGTGCGAAAGCCTTTAAATACCCCACTCCCCCTCTCATTTGCACATACACAAGAAAATTCAAAGCTCCTAAGAAGAAGAAGACCTTTGAGTACCCTAACAGGTACTTAGAGAAGAAGAAGAAGAAAGAAGAAGATAATTGACTATGTCCATTACGCCAGACCACGCAACAACATAGTGTTATGGCGGCCCGTACAACAACATGTGTTTCGTGGGAATGAGATGTGGTGTGGATATGTTGTCCAATTTTCTAGATTATTGCAAAATCTTCTTCAGAATCAATGTTCTTACACAAAAGTTTCTAGTCCAGATGAATTGAAAGAGAGAATGAAGGATGTTCAAATCTGCACAACACTTCTCTTGCTGAGATGAATACATCGCAAGCCGGAATGCTGCTGGAATTGATATTTGAACTCATTTAATGCGTGTACTTAGTAGTTATATATATACTTGTAAATGAATTCAGAAATAATGAAATACATTGTAATGATTGCTCTCTCTATTCTTTCTTTGTTATTATTGAGTACGATAATCCCCAAGTCAAATATATTCATTTCTTGTCAAAACAAAACGACGACTCCACTGGGGATCTTCTTATTTGATATCAACTCAGAAATTATTTAGAAGACTTCATCATTGTTTGGCGTCATACTGACACCAAAATGGTGACTCTCAATGGGAACATCTTCCCCTTCATCTCTAAGATAAAGTATAAACTTGTCTAAATACCTACTTACAAGTATCTTGAATTAATCTGACAGGAACCAAATTCATTCAAACAAGACTGTGGTGGCAACCTTTGCAACGAAGACAACTTTTTATTTCATAGCAACTGGGTTTGTAATAGAATATGCTCATAGTCAGCATTTGAGCCAAAAGAACTAACTGACTCTGCACTAGCCAATTCCGATTAAAAGGGATATGTCACAAGCTACTACTGAAGTAATTCCGTATCACCACTTGCGCAAGATAACGACGATGAATGGGTCACCGTCTCCTGCCGAAGATCAAGAACTCAAACTCGCTCAGCTATCAAATTAACTCTGTCACAGATGATCAGGGGACTAGTAACAAGGAATGTGGCTAGAAGAAACCCTACGCTTGCCCCACCAGCATTGTATCCAGGATTCTTTAACGCCACAAGACTTTCCGGCCCTGCCTACCGCAAACGTCTGATGGACTAAGAAAGAAAAGGGCAAGTCACCTGTAGAAGATGTATCATCCTCTGCATCTCTACAAATGACATCTCCGCAAGCCATATTACAATCAATTGAATCATGCGACGGTATTAAAGAGTCCAACGAGAGTCCCCTCTCGTCAAGTCCTCTCATGCCAATGCACTCTTATCCCACTCCCATAACAGCTTTCTCAGGAAATGGAGAAGTTGTTGTATGTTTGGTAGAGACAAGTCAAAATCCATTGCCAACTACTGATGAGTGTATGGACGAGATGCCACAAGCACAAAGAACATTAATGGAGGAATGTAGGAGCCCCCAAGAAGCCTTAGCCACCCTCGCGCATAATGTGGCTCAAATTGTAGCCCCTCCTGTGATGGCCACCATAAATGGCCATGATCAGCAGCCTAAAGGCTCGCAACCACCTAGAGTGGGTTCACATGGATCTGCTCCTGCAACAAGGATGATAACACAGGATGAGATACGATAAGTGATAATGGAAGTTGTCAGGACTGAGAAGTAGAAGACGTGTCGTTCCCAGCCAACTTCAAGCATCTGGATTTTCAGAAATTCAATGGAGATGGATCTCCAAAAGACTATCTTATGCATTTTATCACGACTATAGGTAATTTTTCTACTATCTCACAATATTGTTTGCGACTGTTTATCTCTTCTTTAACAGGGAAAGAGTTTCTGTGGTATTCAAGTCTAACACCAGAATCAATACGAACTTGGGAGCAAATGAAAGATGCATGCATGTCAAATTTCTTCTCATCTGATCGGGATGTCAGTATTACAAAACTAGCTTTTGCAAGGCAGAGAGAAAATGAGCCCATAGAGAAATTCATTGACTGATGGAAGTCTTTGGGGGCATCGTGCAGGCAACTGCCCAAAGAAAAAGAGTAGGTGAAAATGTGTCTAAATTTCATGGAAACGGGAATCGCGTTCGTACTTACAAGTGCCGACATAAGGACCTTTCGCGACCTAGCCACGAAGGCCCATGCATTGGAATTCATGACTAGAAAAATGCCAGCATTTCAAAATGAGACAGGCAGAAGAGCACAGAACAGACTAATGGCAAAATGTCATTGACCGAGAAAAGAAAATTGATGTTCTGTGTGATAGATGAAAGATAGAGAAGAGAGAAGATACGCGAATCATTATAAAGAAAGAGTGGGTGATAAGAGACCCAGATAGCTTGATTCTCATGAAGGATACACGATTGAAAAAGAAGACATTGTACCTATGATGAATTAGTTGATGATTGCTGGGACGATAGAACTGCCTCTGTCTAAGCGTCCCAAAGAGGCAGACAAAATAAAAGAAAGAAACTTTTGTTACTATCATCGCATATTGGGACATCCTATGGAAAATTGTTACACATTAAAAAATATACTGCAAATAATGATAAATAGAGGTGAGATTGTGATAGGAAAGGAGAAGGAAAGGAATAGAAGAGCAACAATGAACATATTATCTGCTCGAGAAGCGGCGTATGAAAGAACAGAATCCAAGAAGAAAGAGAACTGCAATACAAGTACTACCAAATCTTCAGATAGTCCATGCAAAGCGGCGGTAATCATACTATAATCAGGAAAGAAAGTAACAAGCCCCCTCTAAAAACAAAGATCTAAAATAACATAGGGAGAAGCGTCCGGAACACATCACGATGATGACAGAAAAGAAGAAAAGATTAAAGTTGAAAAAGTAACTTATGATGTGGTGAGCCATTTGAAGGGTATACTAGCTCGACTGAGTGTGTATGATGCGTTGTAATTATCAAAGGACTTTCGACAAACTCTAATTCGAGCATTATCTAATAAAGATATAAAAAAAGCACTACTTATTGAGATGGAAAGCATAAAGCCAGAAGCACAGAATAACTGTGTCTGTTGTTTCTTTCTCCGATGGTGATCTGACCTGTGATAGGGAGCATAACATACCACTAATGATTGTGGGCCAATTCGTAATAAGCAGGTCAAGCGAATAATGTTAGACAATAGGTCTGTAGTAAATCTATTGCCATTAATAGTGTTGAACGAACTCGGATATCATCGCTCCCATCTGCGCCCTAGTGGAATGATGATACAGGACTTTAATCAAGACGGACAACATGCACTTGGAAAAATCACATTAACATTGGAAATATGAGAGTTAACAACGAATGTCGTTTGTCATGTTATCAATGCGGTAACAACGTATAATCTCATCTTAGGAAGACTGTGGATGCATCAGTATGGCATTATACCGTCTATGCTACACCAATACTTTAAATACTGCAGAGATGGGGCCTAGTATAAGGTGATGGTCGATGCAAGACCGTATATAGAAGTAGAATCCTTTTTTGTAAATGCAAGCTACTATGACGAATTTTCAACTAAAGATAAAGAGAATGGTGATAAGAATAAGGCTACAAAAAATAATCAGACATAGGTGATAGAAAATAAAGTTGAAAGAATAGAATTGTCTGGGAAAGTGTAACGTCTAGGAAAAATCCGTACAAAGACCCGAGTACCACCTCAGGCAGAAATCACTAAGGACCGCATTCTTTAGAAATTAGACAAAAATTAATTAAGTGTTAAACTAAATAATCTGTGGAATTAGCTTGAACCACTATCTATACAAATGGCAAGACCCAAAATGATTAAAATTCCTAACTCAACATTACTTAAAACCCTCGGAGAAATCTCAAAACCTAGTTGCTCTTGGGAGCACATTGAAACTCCGTATTGGACCTGGACTGCCCCTCGAAAGTCCGATGACCGCGAAACTATAGGCTTAAGACTACCTTATTGGGCTTGACAACCATCGAGAGAATCGATCCCAAATAGTATCCAGAAATGCACAACTTGAACCCTGAGTGAAGTGTGTGAGAAACGTGAATATCTTTAGAAAATGAATCAAAACTTAAGTGAATTGGGCTGTTCGCTTGCGGGCGAGATTGAAGGTTTCAAACCGTTAGTTTCTAACCAAACTATACTCATGGATTAGGAAAATTTTCCTACATATATTAGTATACTTGTGGCCCTGATCGAGTGACGACAACCGTTGAACGGACATGGGTCCTCCACAGTCGATCCGCTAATCTGATCGTACCAAAATTGTATCCTGGCTTAGATCCACGGTCAGGGACTTTACCTTGTTGTAAGGCCCGTGTCCTAGCATATACTATTTTGTAGGCTTTCGCAGCCCTTCCGATCAAATTTCGGTAACCCGCGACCTGTAATCGACATTTGCGTGTAGCCCTAAGCTGTGTCCTGTATTCCAGAGTCGGCTCAACCCGAAACTTATATCCTTGCGACTGCACCGTCGCCATGGCTCCAACGTTGCGTCTTGCATACCGATCTGATACCCTGGTAGGGAGATGTAGACCCGCGTTCAATTCGAGGAAAACGCCGCGCTTTGCGAATTCCGATAGAATCTCTACGATAGGTCCCATCAATCATAAGTCAAGTACATCCCATCACAAGCCATCACTCACCCTTACCTCTCCTTACCCAAAGTTAATGCAACCCATGCTTAGCCCATTCTTTTCTTACAAAAGTCAAAAGAACCCATCCTTTCCACTCTATCACCACTCCTCTCTCTCTCACATGTCTCACTCTCTCAAGCAACTCCCAATGAGAGGAAACGTCCAAGCTCTCCATGAGAAGAGCCATGTGTGGCCCACTCCCTACCACCCTATCTCCCATCTCCACCCTTAGATCATCATCTCTACCGTTGAAGGAGCACTTTCGGAGCATTGGAAGGCTAGGGAGAAAGAAGAAGGATAGGTGGGTGCTTCTTTCTCTCTCTCTCTCTCTCTCTCTCTCTCAATATGCTAGTGTGATGATGTGGCCGTGTGGCCCACCCTGATGTACCCCACCTTTATGTATGTGATGTCCAAGCTGTCCATTAAATGGACCCCACAGTTGTCCAAGCCATGTGGGCCCTACTTAACGGTGATGGGAAAACACAAAGATCAATTGATCAAGTGGGCCACGACCATGTGGGACCCACCTTGAAGAACATTCCATCCGTCCAACGTCCAGGGACGCTGGACATATTTTGTGAAGTGTGAACCATTAGTGAGGTGTACTCAAGTTGAAATTTTTTTGGCTTTTGGGTGGGCCACTCATATAGGCCTCGCCTTGATGTATGGATTTAATCCAAGCCATCCATCCTAATCCTCAACTCATTTTAGGCGTTGAGCCGAAAAATGAATCTGATCTGACTTTCTGGCGGGCCACAACATAGAAAACTGAGATTTTTACTGTTGAAAAACCACCTGACATTTCTATACTCCAAAACACCTCGAATATTTGGCTTATTTGGCTCATCTAGGGCCATGAGAGCCTGTGGACGGGGTGGATCAACCTGATGTGGGCCCCACTTAGGAAAATTTACAGGAAGCAAGTTTTTTTTTAAAATAAAATAAATAAGCAGCCAATGCTGCTACTGCTGCTGACGCCACAGTAGTGTCTTGCTGCGTGAAGGCGTGATGGGTGAGAGAGGTCAGGCCCATGGGCCCCACTACAAGCCCCACCGTGATGTGTGTTGAACATCCACGCCATGCATTTGATGGCCCCTTAGGGCAGCAGGCCCCACTACAAAAATCATCCATATACAACACTCAGGTGGCCCACGTCACAAGAAACGGTTGGGTTGAACATCTGCCATTGAAACCCTTTTGGGTGTCACATGAGTTTTGGATCATTATGAAATTTGTTTTCCCCCTTCGTCTGGGTCTGTGTGACCTTATCAACGGTCAGGATGGCAGATAAACGTTATGGTGGGCCCCACATGGGACCCACTGATGTATGTATGTATACCCATACCGTCATCCATTTGGTGGAAACCACCGTGATGTAAGAGCTTTATTGGTACCGTCCAGATAGTGGGACCCCCCTTTTACTTGTGTTTTATCAACGTCGTCTAAAGTTGTGGGCCCTACCATGAGATATGCATTATATCCTTCACCGTCCACTGCTTGGACGGTGGGAACCTGTAACAACCCGAATTTTCAGGACCCAAATACACGACCCGTTTCCCAAAAACCCGAGTGTTAACCTTAAAGGATGGTCAAATGTATTTTTCTTCTTCTTTTATCAGAGTAAGCAGATGAGCGTAGAATGGACAAGTAAGCATAAAGGAAAGTTCTATTATCATTTAGAATATACAAAAGAGTGCCCATAATGACTTATACAAACTAATGTCTTGAACATAACAAATACAAGAATCCACATGATCTAGTACAAGAAAAATAACATAAGAATGTAAACATAAGCCGCAAGACTGCGCAGCTCCTCAAGGTAGATGTAGTCATGCTACCCTAGCACGTGTACCCGGCTCCTCATCAGCCTGAACCTGAAAGTCACTTAAGACATCTGTGCTACCTGTACGGTTATATATTTGATGGATGAGTGGCCAACTCAGTGTGAACTCCCCTCAAGATTACACACCGCCGCATTAGGTAAGCATAGTTATAAAACAAAGCATACAAAACAATACATGATGCAAATCTTATTATGTGCATGGATGCGTGAAGTATGCAATCATCGCCCCGGGGATGCTCATCCGTGCGATCATCGAACCTGGGAAACATCATCCAGTCGGGTCCCCATGCAATCGTCGACCCGGGTAAAACATCCAGACGGTCTGTGCCCCGGGCAACACATCCAGACAGGCGATGTGACTGGTCATCAGCGTAACATTCAGCGTAATCGCGGGGCATAAAGATCTAGGTCATCATCATAATCGAATGACTGGTCATAAGCGCAACATTCAGCGTAATCACAGGGCAGAGTGATCCAAGCCATCGAGATATGCCATGTATGCATGATTTGCCAGCCCATTATTAAGTCCATTTACAATCAGCAAGTTTAATAAGCTCAAAGGTCACTACGGGGAGCACATGGCCCAGCGTAGGCCGACAGCTCAGGCATAGGTCCCATACCACCATCCTCGGCTCATGAGACTACCACCTTAGGATGTTTAATGGTACCCCTCGACTAGTGACCAATCATGTTACAGGGCTTACCATCGCATGATTGTACAATATAAAACATTCAACCCATATAGGGAAAATACTAGAACAAAGCCACATAGGGCGATATCAAAGTAGGCCACATAGGGCGAGTATCAGAACCATGCGATAAAAGACCATCCTTAAAAACCATTGGACACCACAACCCTGGATGGTAGGCCCACATCAATGATCCATCTAGACCACACTCAGTAACCACCGAGTCGAAAGTCCATTACGATCACAACTAGTCAAGTTACATCCCAAGTATGGGTGTACATTCATATGTGGGAATTTTCCACTAATGTACCAGTTTAAGTTCCATAAGCAATCCACAAAAATAAATCCACAAGCATGAACAATTATACAGATAATCGTAAAGCATGTAATACAGCAATTCTATTTTCACCAGCTAACACATGTGATTATAAAGAGAGATATCAATTATGAATTTAAATAAAAACTATAACTTAAGCTAATGAGAAGATGGAAAGCTCAAGGGGAAGAATCATCACCTTATACTCTGAATCGCCTACCAGTGTTGTTAGGGAACACGTGTTTCCTTATAATCAATCCCTGTCATAAATCAGGAACTTGTACAATTAGATCCAAGTTTTAATCACTACCTAGGGTTTAAGATCATAACCCAGGGTTATCTTTTAGGGTTTTAGTGTAGAATTAGGGTTTTCATCTTTAGGGTTTAGCCTTAGGCTTAGACTTTAGGATTTGAAATCTAAGTTATTATTAATATTATTATTATTATTATTATTGTACAATAGTCGAGTAATAGACATAATAGGAATATAATCCACCAATATTAGTATTGATGGTTCATAAGTTTATATTTAAAATATATGTAGCGACAATATCTAATGTTCTTATAACAACTAATAATCTATTAAATAATAGAGGTGGTAAAAATAGAATATTTATTAATAGTGAAACGATAGTGGCCAATGATAACAATCATATTATAAGAATCAGACTATTCTCACAACGGAAAAATGACAAATATTTTCTAAGGACAATAGCCCTAGCTACCCATAATGGTTCCACTTTTGGTAATATTGTGGTCTATCATGAATTAAGAGTTTCCACAATTAGATCCAAATTTCACACACTATCTAAGTTTAGACTTTTAAATTCAATTACTAATGGATGTAATAATATTATTAATAACGTTACTGATTTAAAGTAGAGATTCAATAATGGCTAATCATGTGTTGTCGATCGTCATGCTATTAATATAATAACTTCAAAATGACCATCAATATTAGCCATATACTTTATGTTAGCTAACGAGGCCCTAATGGTTATTGTAGTGAAATAAATAATGTGCTTTAATTATCAACGATAGTACTTAAGGATACAACTCTAATATTTAAAATGACAATCTTTGTATGTAATAGATTATTTACTAATGGCCATGTATAATATTAACAAATCTAACAATGTTAGTAATGGTAGCAGTGATATCTATAATTGAAATAAATGCAATAGGGAAGGAGAAGGTGGACTCACCTAGGTCCACTCAGTTTGAGCCGAGTCACCTCAGCGGCCACCAACAATTTTCCCCCAACTACATCCTTCCACACTTTTCTTTTCTTCCTTGCTGGCTGTCCACAAATGTCTAGACAGCCCAAACCCAACTTAACTCGGCTGGACTCGGTTCCAGCTGAGTCAACTCGGCAACAACTCGGAACAAACTCCACTTTCTTCTCTCCCTTTCTTCCTTCCCTTTTTCTTTCTTCCATGCTGGAAATCCAGCAACAATGCTCGGGCAACAGGCCCAACTCAATCAGCGCCCTGACTCAACTTGCATGAATCGAGTCGACTCGGCGAGTTGACACAAAGGGTGCAACCATCGACAGCCTCTCCTCTCTCCCTCTTTTTCTTTCTTTTCTCTCTTCTCTTTCTTTCTCCTGTCAGCTAAAACGTCCAACAACAGACGTTAGGTTCGGCCCAGGCGCAACCAGCTTAAGCCAAGACTCGGCTGACTAGAGTGGGGGTGGGATACTGCAACGTGAGCAGTGGCTGGGTGCGGCAATGGCACCAAGAGCCCTCTTTTCTCCTCTGATTTCTTCTCCTTTCTTCTCTCATTTTCAGTCTGGAACCCTCAGAGTTCTGGGCTCAGATGGAGGCCTGGTCAGCCCAACCGAGTCGCATAGCGAGTTGGTGCGGTGCAACAACCGCACCTCCTCACTTCCTCTTCCTTCTTCTCTCTTTCTCTTTCTCCATTTCTTTGTTTTCTCTCATTCTCTCCCTGTCCATGCTAGAGGTCCAGCAACACCTCCAGGCGATCGACCTTAAGCTCGACAGTGAGCCGAGCCAAGTGGTGCAACGACCGCACCACCTCTCTCTCTCTCTCTCTCTCTCTCTCTCTCTCTCTCCCTCCTTTAACTCCCGTTTCTCTCTCTCTCTCTCTGTTGAAGGTCCAGCACCCCTGGATGACTTGATTCTGCTCGATTTAAACCGAACCGGAAGTGGTTTGGACGAGGAAGATGAGACAGCCATTAATGGTGAATCTCGAGCGGAGTCTTCTCCCTCCAATCTGCTTCTTTCAGATGGTAAATATGGATCCTAAAGAGCTTAAGGATAGGCTTTTTCGAAGTTCGGAAGAGATTTGGGTGATGGGTTTGAGTTTGGGAGCTAGCAGTGGGTTTTTGAGTGCAGCTGTTGTGAAGACTGTTGCAGTTCGATTTATCAGTTTCTTATACAGATCCCTATCTCTTCTGAGCTATAGGATCGAAATCAAACGGCCAGGATTGCTTTGGTTTGCAACCGCCTAAGGCACAAGTGGTAAGGTGAGGAAACCGTCTGCTGATTTCTATTTTTCTAAGGGAAGCAAAACCTAAACCGCCTGCATTAGATGGAGGGTTGTGATAGCACAGGAGTGGACGGCTAAGATTGCGAGAGGAGGGCTCACATGGATCGCCCTGCTGGCGAGCAGACAGTTACCCTTTTAGGAATGATGTGTTTGTCAGACTGTTTTACGCCGAGATTTGTGTGCCCAAACGCACCGGGAAATTGTCATAATAGTTGGGTTTTAGTGGGGCCCTCTGTGTGAATCTAATGGACGGTTTGGATCATCAAGGTGGGTCCCGATTTGTGGGCCATGGTGGGTCGAAAACGGACGATGTCCGTCTGCTCTTTCAAACGAAGGAAAAAGGAGGGAAATCCCTCCTGTTTTTAGAAACGTCGGGTCAGCGCCCAATTTGAGTGCGTTGACTGACCCATGCACCGCGGGAGCACACCCTAGTGTGCACACACCCATCGAGTGGGGTCAACTGGG
Organism: Magnolia changhungtana; assembly: GCA_030180095.1. Lineage (NCBI taxonomy): Eukaryota > Viridiplantae > Streptophyta > Magnoliopsida > Magnoliales > Magnoliaceae > Magnolia > Magnolia changhungtana. The sequence goes on along the minus strand of JASAUF010000140.1, from coordinate 393,002 downwards.
ATGTTTTTGAGAAATCCACTCCATCCATGATTCTCTGTGGGCTCATTTGGGTCACCTGACCGGAGATGAAGAAATTCCGAAGCTTGGGTGGGCCATACTCCCAATTTTACTTATTTCTAGCTCTAATTGTAGATTTCGGTTAGTTTAATGGTTAGATCACCTCAAAATTAAACTTCAATGGTTAAAAGAATCCTAATGATCCTAAGGTGTGTTTGGACGTATTATAGAGGTACCTTTAATCGACGTGTGCCTGTATTCACGTTTAACCAGGGAGTGTGCATTAATTTCACAACTTTCATGAACGGTTGGAGAAAATTTAGGTGGGGCCCGCTTGTGATGACTTATGGGGATCCATTCCATTCACTGTCTTTGGCATGCCGTGCTAACCCATGGTCCCAAATTTGAAGTAGATCCGAGCTTCAGGGGGGCCGCACGATCCTGCCGAGTAGTGAGAATTCACTTCGTTAGAACTATAATGGTAACTCACGTTAACAGTGACATGCATGTAGTGTTACCATATTTACAATTTTACCCATTTTCTTTTCAAAACTTCTGCCGTGTGTAACTCATAAGTCTACCGTCTAAATGTGATGAAATTTAACAGGTGATCTTTATTTTTCACGCTCTTTCCGTCGCCCAAATTTGAGCTATGATCTCTCAAGGATGACTAAGATACCACTTCAATGGGCTATATTACTCCGGAGTTTCAATGTCATGTTTATATATGTCTATTTGTAGTATTATTCGGTAGTTTGGACCTGTGTTCTAAGATCTTCAAAATGACTGATTCATCCTGATATTCGGGTGGCCCATTTGGCAGATCCAAACATGATGGATGGTCAGATGAGCTTCTAAAAATAAGAGGACTTGATTATTAGAACTTTATCCTTGAATGTAGGTGAATGTATGGTCTGTTTAGTAAATGGATGGACATAATGTGGATTTTTAGAGTGATTAGGGGTAGGGCTTATATAACGTTAGATTCGAGCAACTTTCTTTACTCATGAAGGTTTGTTAGATTCCGATTCTAACAGTAGGCTAAGCATATTCATATGGCGTGAACAAGATGGACGGATCAGAATCTTGATCTGATAAGTGTACGAACGGATGTAGAGGTCAAGTAGCTGATTTACTATGATCTAAGAGCTGAAATTCGAGGTGTGCGGTTAATTTGTGATAATTAGGCATGATATAAAATTTCATATGAGTCGGACCATGGGAATCATGTGATCTAGTGTTCACGGGTCTAGGTTAGTGGCAATTTCGTAATTACTGTCGATCTATGAGTTTTGAGAAATCTAATGGCTCCACACGGTTATAGACATGTTTCTAGGCAATTCTTACAAAAGAACGTATATCTAAATCATTATGGATAAGAAGTTATTCACCACGTCTTCTAAGGGAAAGTACTTATGTCAAATTACGTAATGGATGGACTTGTCTTGAAATTCAACGATCAGATAGCTTGATTTATGAATGAAGATCATCTCCAACGGTTAAGCTAGTGTTAGAGAAATGATGTAAGGCTAGAATAGTTGGATTGGTATCGTATACATGTATATGTCACGTTGAATCTTATGGTAACGCTCGAGGACTTTCGATGCCCGAGCATCGAAAAGTTCGGGGCGTTACAGAACCCATCACATGTGGGACTTGATTTGGATGGAATCGGATTGTCTGGAGGACTCCAAACCAGCTATAGCTGATGCATTCTGTCAGCAAGTTGTGGCCCCTACATGTGGTATGATATACGCCGTCTATGCAGTAGAACAACTGCTGTGTTGGCGCATCACGTTCTGTGGGTCTCAATGTGAGCCATGTGTTTTGGATCCAAGCCGTTCATCTATTTTGGTAGGAGGGGCCACCATGATATGTGTTTTATTTATGTCATCCATAATTGTTTCATCTCAGCCGTCCACCTGTTGCGTGGGGCCACGTAGCAAAAATGTTGATGTTTTGATGTCAGAAGCTCTGTTGGTTCACTGATGTATGTATTGCAATCCACACCTTCCATCAGGTGGACTGCGCTATGATGTATGAGTCTCATCCACACTATCCGCACAGCAGGATGGTGGGACCCACCAGCCGTGGGAACGGTTTGGCTGGGGTATCATATAACTGGTGCCATTGACCTCAACAATTCTGAGGACCCCACTGTGATATATATTTGTTTTACTTATGCCGTCCATCCATTTCAGATATGTGGGGCCACCTCACATGTGTTGCACGTGTGGGATGGGACCCGCCTTAGATGTATTTATTCTAATATACATCGTCCATTTAGTAGGCGGGCCACAGGTGTGGACCCACCATGATGCATGTGTTGTATTCATCCTGTCCAACCATTTTGAGAGATCATTTTATGGTATGAAAGAAAGATGAGTCAGATCTAAAGATCAAGCGGACCCCACCATTGAAAATAGTGGGAATAGTTATATCCACCGTTCAAAACTTCTTAAGGGCCACGACAGTTTCCAATCAAGCTGATATTTTCATCTTCCTTTCATCTATCTCTATGTTAACTTATGAATAGATGGATCTTAAAGATGCATCACGGTGAGTCCTATAAATGTTTAACGATGGGTGTGGCTGCTCCCACGGTTTTCTGTAGTGGGTCCTATGGGATTTTAACGGTGGAGATCATTATCACCACTACAATTTATGGTATGGTCCAGATGACCTTCCAATCATCATCTTCGCGGCTATTTGGAGTGCGGTCCAGATGATCTTTTGATATGATTGGATAATGCTCTAGAATGATCTCTAATAATAGATGAATGGTGTAGATGGTATGGCCCGTTGGTGCGGCCATGTGATGTGACCCATTTGATGTTTATGAGGGCCATGTGATGCGGCCCGTTTGATGTATTTAAGGCCCATATAGTGCGGCCCATCTGATGTATACGAGGCCCAATGAGATGTGTTCGAGGCCCGTGGGCGAGACCCAATGAGATGTGTTCGAGGTCCGTGGGTGAGGCCCAATGTGATGTGTTCGAGGCCCATGGGCGAGGCCCAATATGATGTGTTCGAGGCCCATGGGCGAGGCCCAAGGTGATGTGTTCGAGGCCCATGAGCGAGGCCCATTGTGATGTATTCGAGGCCTATGCGATGTGGCCCACTTGATGTGTATATGACCCTTATGTGAGTCCACAAGCTCATTACATGTTTTGGCTTTATATGTAGGCCAATCCTTGGGAATAATGTTGGTTAGATGTCCACATTAATGGTCAATGATGGTTGGATGTCCACATTGTGACCTTCCCTTAGGTCTTGTTAGGCTCGTCCTCATCGTTCTCTAGTGGGTTAACCCAAATGATTAAACCCCATTGATATGGCTCGAACCATTATCGGCCCTCCATCTATGAACCCGCCTTGCGCCGAGGCCGATTATCATGACCGAATGCCGATTCTGATTGATGTGACCAATTTACCGATTCTGATTGTTGATCGATTCTAATTGTCATGACCGATTGTAGATTCTGATTGACGTGACTGATTTGCTAATTCTGGTTGTCATGACCGATTGCCGATTCTGATTGACGTGACCGATTTGCTGATTCTGATTGTCGTGACCGATTGCCGATTCCGATTGACGTGACCGATTTACCGATTCTGATTGTTGTGACCGATTGCTGATTCCGATTGACGTGACCGAATTGCTGATTCTGATTATCGATTGATTCCGAATGTCGTGGCCAATTGCCGATTATCATGACCGATTGTCGAGGCCGAGTATTGAGGCAGATTTCGATTTGTCGAGGCCGATTGTATAGGCCAATTTCGATTATCGAGGCCCATTGTGATGGATATGTGACTTGTATTTGAGGCCCATTGTGATGTGCATTAGACCTGTGTTTGAGGCCCAATGTGATGTATATGAGGCTTAGGTGATGAGGCCCATGTGATGTATTGAGGGCCAGGCGATGGAGCCCATTGTGATGTATGTTAGGCCCATGTGAAAGGCCCATCTTGATGTGTATTAAGCTCTTGAGTGAGGCCCATGGTGTTGTATATTTAGCCCTTATGTGAGGTCATGGGTCTAATATATGTTAGGATATATGAGGGTCATTCCTTGGGGGCAATGTTGGTTAAATGTCCACATTATCGAGGTCGATTGTTGATGCCGGTTATTGATACTGATTATGAGTATGTGACAACATAGCATCATGATATATGCCCATACGCATCATCCGCATGTTTATTATGAGATGTGGTTGATCATTGCATATGTCATTGAGCATGTTGTTATGAGACTCCCTGATAGGCGGAGGTTATCTCACATAAGCGCATGGTATACGTAGGATTGATGCATGACTCATACATCTTGCATTATGATTACTGTACGCCCTAGCGACATTAGGGCCGTAGCCTTCACAAGCATATCGTGAATGGCCAAATGGGGCACCGAAAATTTGTTCTAGTATCGGGCTGCCATAGATGGCCCCGGGTGAAAATCCCTAAAACCCTCTTGGTACCAGAGGACGCCCCAACGTCGAGACCGAGTGAACACATGAGCGCCCAAGTGCCGAATACCAAGAGGCCGCGTCTCCCACTGTGTCGTGGTCGGTTAGAAGGGGGTGTGGCCTTACCCGCCGGAGCATAGGGGCATTGCTAGGCTGAGTTTGACCAGCTCATGAATGGGTCCGCTATCGACGTGCCGAATAGGTATTGGCAGACTATTGGCTAGGTAGATAGTAAGGTTTCTTATGCTCACTTGGACTGTGCGGCTGGGAGATCGGCAGTGCCATTTGGAGTGTACTAAACCCCGGTGATGATCCCGAAGATGAACAGTACTGATATATGGACTTTTGAGTAAGAGTTGCATATTCATTCATTCATTCATTCACTATCCACTCAGGTTGCTGGTGCGCAACTATTTATTATGTGTACCTTCGCAATAGCCAGGATTTCGGTTGGGGCACGCGACTAACCTAAGATCAGGAATTTACCACATTGAGTCTGACTATCCAAATTTAGGTATGGGATTGGTTTGGATAGAAGTCCCTTGTGATGGACCCCATAGCCTGCGATACTACGTACTATCATCCCGACTTCACACTCCAATATGGTCATTCCATTCACACCGCATATTGCATTACATCCGCAACATATGTCATTTTGGGTTATCTGTATTTCTGTATTTATATGGTTTAGATACAGCATCTGATATTTGGCTCTTTACGACTCCTCATTGCATAGTTGTCCTATATTGCATATTCTGATATTGATTTACTCATGAACTTGTCCGTATTTTCGCTTACTCTGTTATCGTATAATTCATGATCTTGTCAGTATTTCTGCTCATTCCGATATTGTATGATTATGGATTACCAGTATTTCTGGTATTGTATGATGATGGCATTGTATTGAATATTTGGCACTTACCTTATGCATACACTTACACCACCCTCTAAGCTTTCTATAAGCTTATGCACGATAGATGCGTGCAGGTGATGTTAGGTTACAACAGCGTTGAGCTTAGAGCGTGCAACGGTCTTCTGGAGCTTGATTTTCGATTGATGTATTTTCCTTTCAGCATTGTACTCAAATGATTATATTAGTGGATATGTGATGATGATGTTGCGTTTTTGAATTGGGTAATCTTGTGTTATGCTTATTACGAGTTAAATGTACAAAAAAATCCTCCTTGCAGGATCCCAGGAGAGGAATCTGGCGTATGGATGCTAGGAGTTGAGAATGGGGTACTATGGAGGCTGTCGACACCAGAGTCAGTGATCGGGATTCCTGTGAATCTGATTTTTGGTTTTGGGGCGTGACACCTATGACATAGACATGTAATGGACCTCCAGATGTGCCCCATTCGTCAGAAATAGTCGCCCTTTGGCTATAACCTAAGTATACCTTGGCCCTAGGGCTATTAACATCACTTCTGAGCCTATATACGACTCTTAAACCACCCCACCCCTCTCTCATACGAATTTGCTCAAACCCTAGGTGAGAGAAGAGAGAAAAGAGGAGAAAAGAGTGAGGGGAAGAGTGAGAGTTTGGGAGATCGTAACGGTGTTTCTATCCCACGAGTACACGCGCTAGATTGCTCCTCTATTATGTTACACGACTCGTTTCGACTAGGATTTGGTAAGCAATCCTAACCTTAATCATGTTTTATGAATCCAAATAGAAAAATCTATGAAATAACTAACCTATTTCATTGCTTAGGTGTCCAACATTCGGATTACGGGGATATAGTTAACGAACTAAGTTCGTAACAAGTTTACCGATGAAAGGTGCGGACTATAAATGTTTAGGTTATGGTTTTCAAGGCTTTCAATGTCAGCAATGATTTATGTCTGACTTGATTGCTGCCATATGATCTTAGTTACGATGTATTCGATAAATTATACATATGTGTGAACTATGTGAATATATAATGCATTCCATGTGTTTGTTGAAATCTTTGAATGAAATTGACATTAATATTTGTGCTTGCCATGACTATTAATCTAATTTACATGTTTGTTGTATGTATGACAATGCCTTTGTGAAAGGATTTGCCATAATATATGCTATAACTAATTTATTTCATGTGTGTTGAAATGTGTAGTCTAAGTGTTTGATAAAATGTCTGAATGAGAAATTGCTTGATGAATTGTAGTTAATGAGGGTTTTGATATAGGATTCTCAACTACCTTATTAATACTTATAGTTTCCTTCATGTAATCTAAATTGCTACTACGTGATTCATGGATGAAATGTGTATGTATAATACATGCTCAATGTTTTTGTTAAAATGCTCAAATGGGATTTACATTTGAATTGTATGTTAAATGCTATCTTGACTATCACATGTGAATACCTATTGTATTTGAGTATGATTGGGACTAATACATAGTCCAGGCAATCAGTAACGGTTCTCGATTGAGTGGCCGAATCAGTTTCGCCACCTTCGATAAGTTCGACGAATTCGAGTCGTGCGGTTATTGTCGACAGTGGTTAGGCCACATGGAGTGCTTATATGCTCCATGTCGATTAATTTAGCGTGCGCTCGTACTAATCAAACTCTTCAATTAACCCGATTAGCCTATCGTGTGTTTACCATATATGGATGCTACTGCTTGAACCTAAGGTACCACTTACCAATGTGAAGCCCATTTCAACCATGGTACCACGATCCGCTAAGACTCATGAGCCGGCTATGGTGGTATGTGTAACGACCTGAAAATCGGGGGTCCAGTAGTAACTCAACTCTCGAGTTCCAGAACATCACTTATGCAACATAAATAATGATGATTAACTGTTGACTGTACTAGAGTAATGAACATGAGTGAGATTAAGCCAAAACAGTATATCATACTCCAGAGACAGTTAAATTTGCAAGCGGAAGACTGTGATAGATGGATAAAATATATAAACTATGATGAGTCTCCAGAGTATGATAACATTACCAGGTTAAATAATTACAAGTATAATCCTAAAATATACCAAATGTGTAAGGTCCTCTAGTCAATATCCCAGAAAGCCCCATCGATCAGGACACGGCTCATAGGAAGCCGTCAGAAGACAACCAATATAAGCAGGCATCGTAGTCATTGCAAAGGTCCGGCTCCGCCTCAGAAGTAGCGTCACCATCTGAAATCAGACAATGTCTGGTGGGTGTTCGAAACACCGTCCTGTAATGTGGGAGTGAGTAGCTAACTCAGTGGAACAATAAAGCATAGGTTAACATGTTATCGACTCAATCAAGTAATAATGATAAAGCAGTACAATCAAACACTCCTAACTACTCTTGTTAATGCAAGTATGAATGCAGTCATGATGTATGCCCTCACCACACCCTCCCTCGTGTGACACCATCTTACGTTTGCGGCATACTTTCATCCCTCAGTGCTCCACATCTTCCAGGCACATGCAATGCATGATGAGCATGATTACCGAGTTGTTATTAGTCCATTTCAAACAGCAGGATTGGGAAACTAAGGTACCTCCCTTGTATCATTCCCAAACATGATCCATTCTAGGGTCGTCATTCCTAGTTAATCTCAGACGATGGTATGTTTTCTAGGTCACTGCAAAGGCTGCCAGGGCTGTTACACAGGAAGGTTACACCACTCCCCCATCACCTCTTTAACGATTCATCACTATATAGAAACAGGCCTAGTTCATACTCTCTACACTACGACAAAACTCGTCGCCTCACCGCAAATTCAGAGTATGCTCGAGGTCACTACAAAGGGCTGCTGATGAGTGTCGAATGTTGCATACCAGACCCCAGTAATTGCCTAATTTTACGTACATGATAAGGTTTAATGGAGTGTTTTAATCGTGTTTTTATTACAGGATGAAATCAGGAGCGTTAATTGAAAATTGATGTTAAAGGCATGGATTTGATGTTCCAAAGTCATCAGAGCACGGGATGGACTCCAGAGAACCAATGGTGAAGAATGTACACTCCTGGGATCTGAGGAAGCAAGCCAAAGGGGCCCGAAAAGGGTCCAGACTACAAGATCACATGGTTCCCGCCATCCGATTGATTCAAAACTTCATATATGAGATGGAGGCCATAAATTAACCGTACATATTAAATTTCAGCCGTTGAAGATCTTGGGAAGTGGGCCAACTGACAAATCAGCCCACAAACCATTGATTCTGGGCCCACCTGATATCTGGAACTGCCTCAAATTTGATTTTGGGGGGTTAAATAATATGGAAAAAAAGATGGACGGTGCAGATTTCTCAAAAACATCACAGTGGACCCCGTATATGATGCATGTACACCATGCGTACATAGCACTTGCGGTGCACCGCACCCGCGTCTCGGTCAGCGCAAGTGCTGACCCGCGCTCCTTCTCCAGCTGTTTCCAGCGTCTGCGAAGCCGATCGTTGGATCGAGCTGTGGGTCCCACTCATCATCTTAAATGATGATCCGAACCGGTCATTCGTTCCATAGGGCGACAAAAATGACTGCCTATATGGCAGAATTTCAGACTATAGCAGAAGATGGTGTTCCAACCGTTCAAACACCAAATGAACGGTCGAGTGAAATCTCAGGTGGACCTCATCAACGGAAGGTGAAAATCTGCATTTCTACCCGAAATTTCCTCCTCCATGCAATGGACGGAGTGGATTTTCGGTTTAATCAAAGGAATGGGCCCCACCATTGCCACGGAAGTCGGCGTTCGTGTCCGCGTAGCGTCCGACCGCTGCCGGTTTTTACGGACGGTAGTGGGCCCCACTCGTGCCCCGTACGGCTCATCCAAACCGTTCATTGTGTAGAAGGCTTCGAGCACTACAAAACCATGCTGATACTTTATGTCCATGCGTACACACGTGCATGGTACAGAGGCCACAAACGGACTGCTCTGTAACGTTCAAATCTGATCTTTTTGTATTTTCTTCTCTGGGCCGCGTCAATGGACGTTCAAAACCACCCATTCTTGACTGAAATTTTGTCCTGAATCCAATGGACGGGGTGGATTTTTTAGAAAATACCTCTGTGGGGCCCACCAATCACGGCTGCGAAAATTTGCACTTCATGTCCTTCTACGACTCTGCCACTGACCCCAGCTCTCCAGCAGCTATAAAAGAGGAATTATGGACGTGGGAAATTCATTTAGAATCGGGGAATTCGAGATCTAGAGCAAGGGAGAGAAGAAAGAGAAGAAAGAAGAGAGAGAGATCAATTGGTTTGGTGTTTGTTTTTATGAATTTTATTCCATCTTTTTAATGGATTTTATGGGTCACTAATCTCTCAGCTAGGGCTGAGATGAAGCCCCTAATTTGATTAGCTCTTGTATTGGTTGATTTACTTTGAATATTAATTAATTCGTTTCTTTCTCTAAGTGGGCTTGATTGATTTAAATTCTATACTTCTCCATCTATGAACTTGACCAAAGTATATATATGGATGTTGTTTGGATGCTTATTATAGGTGCTTGTGTCTGATCAAGAACAGGTTTTCTTTAGCGGAAAAAACAGGGTGCTTTAATGAATGCACATTCCATGTACCCGACCAAGGACATGGGATATGTTGTTCATGACATTGCTTAAAGGAATTAGACATTCTGTATGCCAGATTAAGGACACAGATTGTGCTTTCTCTGTATAAGTGATATCAATCTAGATGAAGGTGAATCAACAGACAAAACAAGGGTTAGGATAATTGGAGGTGGATTCGAAAGTCCTAGTGCTCTCTCTCTGATTGAATTTTCTTCCTTGTTCTTAATTATTTTTTTTTTTTCTAGAATTGTGCTTAGTAGTTCATTCCATTATTTGTTGGATTAGTTAAGGAGAGTCATAGATTTGAATTGTATTGATTAGTCCTCGTGGGAACGATCTCGTAATACGTACCATATCTACATCTGATTCGTATACTTGCGAGTTTAAATATCATTTAAATCATGTTGGTTTAAATAAAATATTAAGTTTTTGACGCCGTTATCAGGGACTGTTTCGTTCCAAATTGAATTTAGGATTCTCTCTTATCATAATTCATAGCTTAGAATTTTACTAACTTTAGTCTTAGATTATTTATTTATTTGTTTATTTGATTTTTAGAACCAATTTTCCTGTCTTGTAGGGTCGTTGATAGATCTTCTAACTTGGTAACTTCGTCCTAATTTCTTTACTTTCTTTATTTTTTAGATTAGGTCTTATCCCCTAGATACTGACTTGGGTTGTTTTGCTTTGCAAGATCTTAACATAGAAACTTCTTATTTGGTAACACCTTTCTAACTTCTCCTCTTACTTTCCATATTACTGTAGGATTTTTTTTTTCTTTTCTTCTAGGATTAGAGTAAGAGTTAGGGTTCTACCATGGAATCGTGGGTACGTGCATACGCTGAGATGGATAGGAGATATTGGGGAATGCCTGAAGGTTGTGGAATTCAACGTATACCTCAAGATTTCTCTCCATCGAGAACAGACATTGAGAACTGATTAGAATGTTATGTTTCATCGGTTAATAGGGCCGTATACGATCGTAATTATGGGAATGAGGATTATTATCAACCATCATATTCTCCCATGTATGATCAGTATGACTATAACCAGTGGAACTATCAAAACTGGGAAGATGAACCAACAACATATTGTAATAATTATTCTCTTGGATCCCATACCTTTGAGATCCAACCAGAAACGATCCAAGAGGATTCATGTTCTAATCTAGAACAATTCAACTAGCATGTTGCGAAAGTGATGAGATCATTAGAAGCACTTAATTTGCGCCTTGAAAGGATAGAGGAAGCTCGCTCATCCCAACTACAATCCAATCCAGAAATACAATGCGAGGAAAGTGATCCTCACTCGCTTTTGAAGAAATCTGGAATTTGGAATGAGGAGTTGGATTCCATTAATGAGCATACGGTTCAATTCCCCGATGAGTCGATCTTAATGACTGTTCAAAAGAATGGGGAAGAAATATGGTTGTCTTTAAAATATAATGATGATGACACAACCCACTCACATGACACACTTGAGTTCAATAAAGAGGAAGAGGTTAGTATATACGAATCTCAACCCAATCTGGAAATAGAATGTGAGGAAAGCGATCCCATCTCAAGTGTGCACTGCATGGAAGTGGACGATGATGCATATTGGGAAGATGATTATGAATGTGCAACCCAAATTCCCTTTGAATCAATCTCAAATTTGGTCCAAGTCAATGATCAAGACATACACGAAGTGGTCGGTCATAATGAGCCACTCCCCTCACCTAACATGTCTGATTTTAAGGTAGAGGATGGGCCCCTTACAACCGACCCTTCTAACTCTTGTGAAACGTATTTGGACCACTCCTCTGAATTACATGATGATATGATTCGGGAGATGGACGAGCTACTCGATATGACTCTTGAATTTGAAACCACCCAGTTGAGGCCACCATCTGAACTGTTGAATAATGACGATTCATCGCTTCTTCTGAGTAGTATCGATGAACAGAGTCCACACATCAATGCTTCGTATACTGATCTTCAATCTGTCTATGCAGGGCTGGAGCAAGAGATCACACCTCCGTTTACCTTAAAAAACGATGGATTCCTTGGACAGATCATCATGAGCTCTAATGTGGAAAATGAGTCACTCTCAGCTGAATGTCCCAACTCTTTGGTGATTGCTTGACACACTTTGCAGATTCAAACGATCCCATGATAAGAGACATAGTGAATGCCTTACAGGACGACATCTCGGTAGTCATTACTGACCGAGAGAACCCTTACTCTGAAGCCCCTCCCTCCCCAGATCCTCACTATTTACCATTAAGGGAGGAGGAGCTAACAATTGAACCGAAGTCTGCTACTTCGGAATGTGTTGAGACTACGTCACTTTTTGAGAATTTTTCTGACTTTCATCTATGTGTAGTCTCTGATTCACCATAGGATACTAACGTTGAAATTTCTTCTGTCGCAGGTGAATCGTATATACTCTGGATACCTCAAGCACTTCAACGAAAATTTTTTGATGAGGTACATAAGTTTCTCTGGAATGTCATGCTCCAGGACATCCAAGCCTATTGCAAAAAGGGATTTTGGATGATCCTGTTAAGAAACCTATTGAGAAATTTATCATGATACTGGCCGGAAGAGGAACCTTGCAGCATGACTGAGTAGTTTTTCCCTGCTTTCTTAGGACTAGGGTAGTTTCCTGTATGTTGTTTTAGGATAGACGGTAAACTTAGCGCTACTGGGAGGTAACCCAGTCTTTTGTTTTATGCTTTTTCCTAGTTAGTTATTTCAATGTTTGTGGGTAACATTACTGCAAACCCTCACTAGACTACAACTCGTCCACTAGGGGTAACCTAGGGGTTTAAAGGCTTGTTGCATGCGCTAAATGCAATCGAGAGCACCTGCGAAAGTGGTATAGGTAGGATCTTCTTTTGTTTTCTTTTTGTTATTTTTGCTTCTGTTGATTTCTCTCTTATGCTAACTCGCATTTACGTTAAAATTTTTTTTTGAGAAAGCTTCTTGATTCTCCATCCAGGTATTATCTTTCCATCACTCCTCTTTTATTCTCGGTGTCCCATGTGCATTGCTTGCTTATTTCTTTTACATTGAGGACAATGTAGATTTTAGGCTGGGGGTGGGAGATTAGGTTACCTAATTAGTATTTTCTTGGTCTTGAGCAAAATTTGTGAAAATTTTTAAATTTTTTCTGGAATTTCTATTGAATTCAAAGTGATTTTGAAGGATAGTTGTGATTTTAACATTATAAGATATGTGATGTTGGTAACTTATGACTCTTGGATTCGGCCATCTGCTTGATTTCACAGTCAATTTTGAATTGTTAATCCATGATTAGAAGTTGTAAACATTGATTGAGCCATGATTTCACATATATCATCTCGCTTACACATTAAGTTTTGGTTCGATAACTGAATGATTAACTTGGTAAAAAGAAGAATTAAAAGGCTAAGTCACATAATCTTCACCATAGGTTTGCTCCCTATAGGTGCAGATTTGATTTTCCATAGTTGACATATGAAAAAAAAAAAAAAAAAAAGTTAGGCGACAAGTTTTCGCCATAGTTTGCTCCTTATAGGTGAGGATTTGATTCCCTTCCTTGGCGTACTGTTCATAAAGAAAATCAAAAAAATGAAGGCTGAAAGGTTAATGCTAGTGTTGGTTGTCAGGAATTCTGTTGTTAATTACTAATGATATCATGAAATTGACAATTGGATCTCTTAATGATTGTAAGCTGAGATTACACTTTACATTCATGGAGCTCAATGTTCAGAATTATTCCAATTAATGGATTAATAGTTTGAAATTAATTATGAAATCTGCCGAGAGTTTGATTCCAAGAGAAAAATTCCACACACCGATCATGAATCTTAGAATTTTCACATCTCAGCTATCTGTTCACAAGTCACTTGAGTTTACAGGAATTGTCTTTCATTTCTGAAATTATTTTTCGCATGTTTTGCTCGGGACTAGCAAAATGCTGGTTGGGGGTTGTGATGAGTGTCGAATGTTGCATACCAGACCCCAGTAATTGCCTAATTTTACGTACATGATAAGGTTTAATGGAGTGTTTTAATCGTGTTTTTATTACAGGATGAAATCAGGATCGTTAATTGGGAATTGATGTTAAAGGCATGGATTTGACGTTCCAAAGTCACCAGAGCATGGGATGGACTCCAGAGAACCAATGGTGAAGAATGTACACGCCTGGGATCAGAGGAAAGCAAGCCAAAAGGGCCCGAAAAGGGTCCAGACTACAAGATCACATGGTTCCCGCCATCCGATTGATTCAAAACTTCATATATGAGATAGAGGCCATAAATTAACCGTACATATTAAATTTCAGCCGTTGAAGATCTCGAGAAGTGGGCCAACTAACAAATCAGCCCACAAATCATCGATTCTGGGCCCACCTGATATCTGGAACTGCCTCAAATTTGATTTTGGCGGGTTAAATAATATGGGAAAAAAGATGAACGGTGCAGATTTCTCAAAAACATCACAGTGGACCCCGTATATGATGCATGTACACCATGCGTACATAGCACTTGCGGTGCACCGCACCCGCGTCTCGGTCAGCGCAAGCGCTGACCCGCGCTCCTTCTCCAGCTGTTTCCAGTGTCTGCGAAGCCGATCGTTGGATCGAGCTGTGGGTCCCACTCATCATCTTAAATGATGATCCGAACAGGTCATTCGTTCCATAGGGCGACAAAAATGACTGCCTATATGGCAGAATTTCAGACTATAGCAGAAGATGGTGTTCCAACCGTTCAAACACCAAACGAACGGTCGGGTGAAATCTCAGGTGGACCTCATCAACGGAAGGTGAAAATCTGCATTTCTACCCGAAATTTCCTCCTCCATGCAATGGACGGAGTGGATTTTCGGTTTAATCAAAGGAATGGGCCCCACCATTGCCACGGAAGTCGGCGTTCGCGTCCGCGTAGCGTCCGACCGCTGCCGGTTTTTACGGACGGTAGTGGGCCCCACCCGTGCCCCGTACGGCTCATCCAAACCGTTCATTGTGTAGAAGGCTTCGAGCACTACAAAACCATGCTGATACTTTATGTCCATGCGTACACACGTGCATGGTACAGAGGCCACAAACGGACTGCTCTGTAACGTTCAAATCTGATCTTTTTGTATTTTCTTCTCTGGGCCTCGTCAATGGACATTCAAAACCACCCATTCTTGACTGAAATTTTATCCTGAATCCAAGGACGGGGTGGATTTTTCAGAAAATACCTCTGTGGGGCCCACCGATCACGGCTGTGAAAATTTGCACTTCATGTCCTTCTACGACTCTGCCACTGACCCCAGCTCTCCAGCAGCTATAAAAGAGGAATTATGGACGTTGGAAATTCATTCAGAACCGGGGAATTCGAGATCCAGAGCAAGGGAGAGAAGAAAGAGAAGAAAGAGAAGAAAGAAGAGAGAGAGATCAATTGGTTTGGTGTTTGTTTTTATGAATTTTATTCCATCTTTTTAATGGATTTTATGGGTCACTAATCTCTCAGCTAGGGCTGAGATGAAGCCCCTAATTTGATTAGCTCTTATATTGGTTGATTTACTTTGAATATTAATTAATTCGTTTCTTTCTCTAAGTGGGCTTGATTGATTTAAATTCTATACTTCTCCATCTATGAACTTGACCAAAGTATATATATGGATGTTGTTTGGATGCTTATTATAGGTGCTTGTGTCTGATCAAGAACAGGTTTTCTTTAGAGGAAGAAACAGGGTGCTTTAATGAATGCACATTCCATGTACCCGACCAAGGACATGGGATATGTTGTTCATGGCATTGCTTAAAGGAATTAGACATTCTGTATGCCCGATTAAGGACACAGATTGTGCTTTCTCTGTATAAGTGGTATCAATCTAGATGAAGGTGAATCAAAAGACAAAACAAGGGTTAGGATAATTAGAGGTGGATTCGAAAGTCCTAGTGCTCTCTCTCTGATTGAATTTTCTTCCCTGTTCTTAATTGTTTTTTTTTTTCTAGAATTGTGCTTAGTAGTTCATTCCATTATTTGTTAGATTAGTTAAGGAGAGTCATAGATTTGAATTGTGACGATTAGTCCTCGTGGGAACGATCTCGTAATACGTACCATATCTACATCTGATTCATATACTTGCGAGTTTAAATATCATTTAAATCATGTTGGTTTAAATAAAACATCAGCTGCCAGGGCTGTTGCTCACATTCGTTACACCACTCCCCCATCACCTGATCAATATAGGTCGACAGCACGAATATAGTTTCCCATACCACTATAATCGGCTCATGAGCCGGGTTGCTCACTGGTCACTACGGGGAGGCACATGGCCCCAGCGTAGGCCGACAGCTCGACCACGATGTCCCATACCACCATGCCCGGCTCATGAGTCTTAGTAGATCGAGGTACCATGGTTAAAAGGGATTTCACTAGTAAGTTTGGTACCCTAGGTTCAAGCAGTAGCATCCAAACTTAGTGAACATACATTAGACAGATCTGGTTACTTGAAGAGCTTGGCTAGCTCGAGCGCACAACAAGTTGAATGACATGAAGTGCATAAGCACTTCGTGACCACAATCGCCAACCGAAGTACAACTCGAGTTCGTCGGACACATCTCTCATGGCAAATGAATCACAACCACGAATTCAATTCCGGTACCGATTGTCTGGACTATAATCATACCCCCAGACACAATCAATTGCAGATAGATAAAGCAGTAGTGGATCAAGATTCAAATCATACAATCAAAGTCTGGTATTGTCCGTTTAGGGCTGCCAGGGCTGTTACACGCATTCGTTACACCACTCCTCCATCACCCAAGACGGATCATACAACATAAACATGAATTTAAACATACGCTTTACATAAATAAAATCATACAATCAGTTCAGCATGTTAACAAACATATTATAAAGCATATTATAAAGCATGTTATAAAGCATGTTATGAAGCACTATATAGACAGGAATACAAACACATATATTTCATAAATAAGTAGTTAAAGTGAACAACCACATGGAGGAAATCATACATGTCTCTAAGGGAGTTGAGAATCCTATCTCAACACCCACCTAAGGCACCATCATCCACACACTTACTCTCACAAGCATTTTCACAAACACTTAGAGTACACCATTATAACATACATAGTGTATAATAGCAGAACATGTATTAGGGTGAGTCCTTTTGCCAAGCAAGTATTTGACGCATATATAATATATTCATACAGCAAATAATCATATCAAACACATTTCCAAAATATATACGTATACGGTACTTTCTACAATACACAATTTCTACATACATAGTTTATATTAGCATAACATGTATTAAGGTGAATCATTTCGCCAAATAAGTATTTTATCCATATATCATATATTCATACAACAAATAATCATGTCAAACACATTTCTAAAATATATACGTATACGGTATTTTCTATGAATACCTAGAATATGTAAAATTCCATATTCTACATCTTTAATCGAAATGGAAAACAAACAGCACTTTGTACATGTGCAATTGCATGAAGATCATGAATCTATCATTATCTGACATTGAAAGCATTGAAAACTATAACCTATACACCTAAAGTCCGCACCTCTTATCGTAGAATCGAAACGGAGTCGATAAAATTGCTAAGCTTCTGTATACGACAGTTTGACAACCTATAGAATGAAATAGGTTAGCTATTTCATAACCTACAACTATCAAAACCCCAAATCAGATTAGGGTTAGGGTTTCTTACCTAGAAACGAAGTCGGTATCGTCAGAAAAACGATAAGAACGGAGTGGTTTAAGCTTGGATACGGCAAGGAAGAACGATAGGGAGACTCCCACATCTCCCACTATTTCTCTCTCTTTTCTCTCTTCTCAATCTCAAATTCGGATGGCTGAAATGAGAGAGGGTTTAAGGTCCTTTTATAGCCTAAAACTTCACTGAAATACACCTAAGGTCAAGGTATAATTAGGTTATAACTAAAGTGGGTTAGTTTCAGCTCAATGGAGGACTTCTGGCGGCCCCTTTTCTGTGTGCTGTCGGACTTAAGCTCACTAATGATGGATCTATGTTTAGTCAAGTTTTCGTTTCATTCGGGATTCCAGATCACACGTGGCGGACCATTTTCAGTTCAACGGCCAGTGGATCTCGATCAGAGATTCCGGACTCAAGCGAATAGCCGTGGGACACTGGCTGGATTTGATTTTCGAGATAGTTGTCAAGCCCAGTGAGGCGGTCCTAATTCCTTAACCTCGTATCATTCGGACTCCCGATGTGCGGTCCAGATCTGATACGGAGTTTCGGGATGCTCCCGAGTGCAGCCGGGTAATGAGTTTGATCCGAGATTTTAGGGTAACCTAGCGTTAATGATTCTACAAGTTTTGGGTCTTGCAGATCGTATTTAAAGCGATTCTAACGGATTTCGTAGCTAATCTAGTTTTGCACTTAGTTACTTTGTCTCATTTCTAAAGGATTTAGTCCTATAAGACTTCTATCTGAGGTGATACTTAGTCCTTTGTAGTTTGTGTATAAAGTGATCTAAGTTATACTATTTAGCTAGTTTAAGATAGTGTCTAGGGTGAAAGTACTTAGAAAAATTGAAAGATCAAGGTGGTGAAGGATGAGATTTGTGAAGGAATGGGTTAAGGAGCGATTTTAGACTGTGGGATTCAGTTCTGACAAGTTAATAAGGTGTTAGGATCGACCCATTGCCTAAGGACGTCTAATTCCAGGTTGGGAAAAATCCGCGCTGTTACAATCTACCCCCCCTAAAACAAAATTTTGTCCCCGAAATTGGCTAAGGGTAAAAAGGAAATATTTAATTATTTCTTTGCCTAAGTTTTATTGCGTAGGGTATATACTAGCCTGGTTCATTTTAGTCTACCCCCCTTAAAACTTATGTCTTTATCCATTTCTCATACCCTGATAGTTTGCTACAATTTATTTCTTTACATATCTGTAGTCTTAACGACAATCCCCAACAATTTAGAGTAAGATAGCTATTTTCAATGTTTGACCAACACGGAAAGACGTTTATGGTGGGCTTGATCCCGATACATCGATCATCTACCTGACTAGGGTAGAAGGCTCATCATATCCCTTCCTAATCCTGGTAGATCCTGGTCTTCTGCTCGGTCAAGCAGTGAGTCCGTTGGTAGTCGCCCAGGATTGAGAATTGGGTTAAGCCACGAATGTTTCGCAGTTGTATAGTTCAATAATTCCGTAGTCTGATTACTCTAAAAAGTAAGGAATGTCCATCATTGAAAGGTTCAAATTATTTATTTCTAAGGTTACCATTTAGGTCTTAGTTTAAGAAAGTCCTCGTTATTATCTATGTTCAAGGAAATGGTGAATCAAATTTTACTAGATCATGCTAAAACGTTTTCTCATCGTAGAACTTGCTAGGGCTTCTATAATGTACGTATTTAACGAGCACAGTTGTAGATGCGTTGACCTTGGCTATTGTAATTCGGTTCATACCCATTGTTAGGCCTATTATGTAATATGAAATTGTTTAACTCTTGAACCCTAATTGCTTTATATTCTAAGAAAGATTCAGATCCTATTTAGTCACCTATCTTTACGTACAGTCTGGATCAATTCCATTCGATCCTAGGCCAGAGGGAGAGGGGTCCACCATGCTTCCGCTGCGTCACTCTGATCAAACAGATGTATTAGCTGATCTAACTAGATTGGGCTCATAATATTCTACCCCCCTTAAAAACTTAATTTCCTAAGGCTCAAGGATCTATGTCTCGCTCCGTATGTCAGAACGAGGTGAAATTTTAAACCTAATCTTTGGTATGAAATGGGAAGCGGTCTATCAATACATTGGTCTTCCTCTCATCGATGATGTGTGCTATGGCATTGGTACCTATGGTTATAGAAAGGAGCTAAGATGCCTAATTCCACCAAAGGAGGACCTTTGCCATGGTCCCGACTTACTTCTTTAATCATATCTAGTTGAATACTATAAGATAATTTGCACTCTTAGTACATAAAGAATCTAGACAAATAGGTTAATGGACAGCCTATCCTTCTAAGTCCATAGGCACAATACGCATGCCAAAATGGTCAGTGGTTCGATACCTAATCCCTAACTCTCTCTGTTGCCCATTTGAGAAATTTCTTAGGCCCTAAAAGACAAAGTATCCCAATTGGCTATATGTTCTTACACTTCTCAAAGATGAAGTTATAACTTTTGGTTGTAAGTGGTTCGGCCAACCCGGAAAGAAAGTTGTGTAGTGGGTCTGAGCCGGATACATAGATCTTCTGCCTCGCGAAGATAGAAAATCATCGTATCAGTTCTTAATCCTAGTTGACCCCGACCTTCTGCTTGATTAGAGCATAGAGTTCATTGGTGACTACCAGGATTGAGAATTCGATTCAAACCGCGAATACCTCACTTAGATATAGTTTCTTTACTCCGTGTTCCCGTTCATACTAAGTCCTTGAGAAGGCGATTCTAAGGGGTGTATTAATTTGACCTAACATTAAATCCAAGGGATATATATGTTTTCCCCCCGCGTGATTTGTTTCTAATCAAAACAACCTTTCTAAGAGTTATTAAAGAAGTCTATGAGTATCGAGGGGATTCAACAAGGGACGGGGTCTCGCTCCAACCTAATCAAGGTAACTAACGAAATTTATCTTTCAATTACCTTAGCATAATGAATCTAATACGTTCCTTAGTCTAACCAGTAGCCTAGTCGCAACGTATACGTAGTGGTAATTCCACTAGTTGTGATCCAAGGTCTATGCTTCTACACTAGATGATTTCACATCATTTCTAATACAGGAAGGGTTTTATCACTTAGGGTTGAAGTTATCTAATTGGAACTGAGTTGTCAGTACTTGATGCTCGAGCATTACACATGTGTTCATTCCAACTAAGAGGGTCCTGAGGTTTACATTATAAACATGATCATGACAAACTCGGCAGTCGATTAAGAAACATATTTTAAGATAGTTAAGCATCCGAAAATAGCCTTGAAGAAAATAGAAGACGGGGGGCAACTGACAATCAATACCCTGTGAGAAGTAAATTTGGGTATAGAAGAAGAGTAGTAAAATACATTTATAAATGTGAGCCTTCCTGAATAAGAAGCTGATCAGTATATTAAGCTCCTAAAGGAAAATAAAGATGTATTTGCTTGGACATATGCAGAAATATCAGGCTTAGAACCGTCAGTAGCAATGCATCGACTCAACATTTTGAAAGATAAAAAGCCATTCAAACAAGCTTAAAGGCAGTTTCATCCTGATTTAATACCTCTAATAGAGGAAGAAGTGAATAAGTTGATTAAAGTCGGTTTTATCAGAGAGGTCAAATATCTTAAATGGATATCAAATATTATCCCGGTGAAAAATAAAAGCGGATAAATCAGAGTATGTGTTAATTTCAGAGATTTAAATGAAGCATGTCCAAAAGACGATTTCCCATTGCCAATAACAGAATTGCTAATCGACAGTACGACAAAATATGTTATCACGTCTTTCATAGACAAGTATGCTGGATATAATCAAATATGAATGGCTCTAGAAGATGAAGAGGCTACAACATTCAAAACTTCTCTTGGAATCTACTGTTATAAAGTTATGTCATTTGGTCTCAAGAACGGCGATGCGACATATCAGAGGGAAATGCATAATATATTTCAAGATATGATGCATAAGCATGTGGAATGTTATATTGATGATTTGGTAGTCAGATCAAATAATCATGAAGAACACCACGAACATCTGTCCTTAGTATTTCGTCGGCTTAGAAAGAAACAACTAAAAATGAATATGGCAAAATGTGCTTTCGATGTTTCGTTAGGAAAGTTTCTTGGTTTCATCACAACACATAGGGGAATTGAAATTGACCCAGGGAAAATCAAAGCTATTTAATATATGCCGCCACCGAAAACATTAAAAGAATTAAAAAGTTTGTAAGGAAAGCTAGCATATATCTGACGCTTTATCTCTAACCTAGTCGGAAGATGTCAGCCATTTGCCCATTTAATGAAGAAAGGAACAAATTTTATATGGGATTAGTCGTGCCAGGATGCATTTGACTCTATCAAAGAGTTACTAAAGCAACCACTGGTATTAGCAGCTCCTATAAAAGGCAAACCCCTCATTCTATATATTTATGCGGTTGAGAATTCTCTCGGAGCTCTATTGGCACAAGTGAATGAGCAAGGGAAGGAAATTGCACTCTATTATCTAAGCCGGACTCTGATAAGTGCATGATGCAATTATTCATCCATTGAGAAAGTATGCCTAACATTAGTATTTACAGTGTAGAAATTGAGGCATTACTGTCTTTCTCATGATATAATTCTGATCTCACGAGTCGATCCGATAAAATTCTTAATGACAAGGCCAATGTTGTCAGGAAGATTGGCTAGGTGGATACTGTTGCTTTCAGAATATACAATCTCTTATGATCCAATAAAAGCAGTAAAAGGGCAATCGATGGTGGATTTTTTAGCAGCTCACCCGGTGGTAGACAGTGAAGTTATCATAGACAATTTCCCAAACGAGCAAATAATGATGATTGGATCCACTAGCTCATGGCAAATGTATTTTGATGGCACCTCCAGAACCTTAGGAGCAGGTGCTGGAGTGATATTTATCAGCCCTCAAGGAGATCTACTCCCATACTCCTTCACATTGGGTATAACATGTACCAATAATGAGGCTAAGTATAAACGCCTCATTCTAGGAATGGAAATAGCGTAAGAAATGAAGATAAAGACTCTGTAAATATTTAGGGACTCTAAACTGGTGATAAATCAGCTAATGACAGAGTTCGAAATAAGGAAACAAGAACTCCTACCATTTTGTCGACAAGTGTAGCAGTTGTTGGAGCAATTCCATAATGTTGAAATAAAGCATATATCATGATGTGAGAATGCAAGGGTAGATGCTTTATCCAGCTTAGCTGCAACTTTATCTTGTCTTGATTGGAGTCCCCTTTAGGTAATGATCGAAGAAAGAAGGTTCTTATCATCATTAGAAATCATCGATAAAAATGCTAAAGCACTTCCCGTATCATGTTTAGAGATCACTATAGACGATTGGCGCCAACCATTTGTTGATTATCTCAAATATGATATCCTGCCAGAAGATCCATCACAGAAGCTACAGATTAAGCAAAGATCAAAGAAATTCATTATGAGCAATGAAGTGCTATATAGAAGATCTTATAATGAGATGTTACTAAGATGCTTAAACAAAGAGGAAGCAGGTCGTATATTAAAAGAAGCTCATTCAGGTGAATGTGGAGCCCATCAAGCTAGTCAAAATTTATTTCATCGAGTGCATCGAATGGGTACTATTGGCCCACAATGTTCAAAGACGCGATTGCTTATGCGAAGCGATGCCATGAATGCCAAGTCCATGGTGATGTCACACATGTACCCCTTAAAGATCTTCACCAATCAGTAGCTTCTTGGCCGTTCGCGGCATGGGGGCTAGATGTCATTAGCCCCATCAATTTGCCTTCATCTAAAGGATGACAATACATTATGGCAGCAATAGATTATTTCTCAAAATAGATTGAAGCAATTGCGTTGCGAAATGTCAAAGAGAGAGAGAGATGTCGTAAATTTTATATGACATGTGATAATATATCGCAATGGCATCCCGAAAATGATAATCACCGATAACAACACTCCTTTCAAGAATAGGGATACGAAGAAATTATGCTAGAAATTTGGCATCTAACATTCATTCTCGACACCCTACTATCTGCCAGCCAACGGATTAGCTAAAGCCTTCAATAAGACAATTGTAGAAAAATTGAAGAAAACTGTTATGAGAAATAAACGCGACTGGGACGAAAAGCTACAAGAAGCTTTATGGGCCTACCGAACTACCCACTATACTGCGACAAAAGCCACACTGTATTCATTGGTATATGGTGTCAAAGCCATCATCACCATCGAAACGCAAGTCACGTCACTCGGGGTGGAAGTAATGAATCTATCACAGATGATGAAAATGCCAAAATAAGGATAATTGAGTTAGATATACTCAATGAAAAGCGGCTAGCAACCCAATAGTGATTAGAACTATATTAGGCAAGGATTTCCTTTGCCTTTGATAAGAAAGTCAAGCATCACTCATTCAAGAAAGGCGATATGGTACTAATGTTGAAAAGACCTATAGTGGTCACCCTCAGAACAGGGGGCAAGTTCGACCCTAAATGGGATGGTCGGTATGTAATAACTGAAGTATACTCAATTCGAGCCTATCGAGCTGTGGATTAGAATTGACAAGGCATCGGTATACTCATCAATGCCCACTTAATCAAAAAGTATCATCCCTGAAGATCGTCTAAGTTTTGATTACAAAGATTATCAGAATAATCTGACCCAATCAAAAGGGGGTAAGACAAGTAGAATGATGAAAAAGGTTCAAAAGGTAACGCCGTGTATTCCTCTCCACATATGAATAAAAAGGCAAATTCTCAAGCATATCAAAGTTATCTACATCAAATTTATATAATCATCGATTATCGGCAAGCGCCGATTACAACCGCCAACTATTATTGCCAAATGTCAATTATCGCCACTAAATTGATATTATCGCCATTATTGTTACGAAAATCATTATTATCAAATCGATATTATCGCCAAACTGATAAATTACTTTAACCATAAATACTATCGGAAATATTATCAATGGTGGCGATTTGTCATTTACAACAACAGAGTGTGCCTATACGGCCAACCACACATAAGCCCTATGATAGCGATGACGATTTATCATTTACGACCGCGGAGCGCGCTTATACGGCTAACCACACATAAGATCATCTTATCGGCGATTCATCAAATATTATGCAGGCATCAGTGAAAAGCTATTGGCCCTAAAAATCCCTCGAAGGCAATCATATGCTTAGACCCATGCAGGCAGTGGAGTGTGCCTATATGGCCAACCACGTATAAGACCAATGTCATTTATATAGCTTTTGACAGCGCCATGGGGGATGGTGAGAGAAAATGCCCTCCTATGAATGGGTTGGACCTTGCAGGTGAAAAAAAAGAGGGTTATAGTAAAAACCATGGGGGATGGTGAGAGAAATTGCCCTCCTACAAGCCAAAGAGTGCATTTTGACGGCGAACTCATAAGAGTTACATAGGCCATTCACATAAGACCCCGACTCTGACTACTTAAGAGTCTAAAAAACTGTGTCCTCCAACTACTCAAGAGCTTAAACTGTATAACATCTTTAAAGCTAACTGAATTGAAAATTAGCTCTACCCATTGGAATAAATACCACATAGGTAACATCACTAACAATGAAACATGATGTTATTCTATCATATGATGAAATTGCATATCTTATCAAAGTATGACTACAAGCACTGATAAAGCAAGTATGATATGAGCATGTATCTAGTCATTTCCCGCGCCCATAAAATTTCTGAAGCATGCTCATCATGTTATAATAAATCAAAATTCATTGAAATATCAAGACTTAGTGAAATGTCAAAATTCATTCATAGCATGTCAAATTTTACAATAAAAGGTGCAATTACATGTAGACAAACTCTATAAATCCTCTGACATGCCTAATGCTGCTACATATCTTTGCAAGTTTTCTCTTAACTAAACTTGCATTGCAACATTCGTCAACTCAACTTCAAGAATGACCTTGGCCTGATCAAGAGCATCAACCAATTCTTTCTCTAAAGAAGCAACAACTTGTTCATCTTTGGTCATTTTAGACTTTTTAAGATTAGCAATGCGAGTATTAACTTCTATTTCTTCCCTGATATTGCTTACGTTCAGCTCTTCTTCTTGTTCTCTGACTTTAAGTTGAATGATCTGTTCCTTCAAGAGGGCAATTTGATTTTTGATGATTATCCTATTTTGATCTGAAGCCTTCAGCCTATCTTGAAGAGTTGATATTCAATATTATAGTCTGATATGACAGTAGTAGTTCAAGAGATTTTCTCTTTAAAAGACGTTAATTCTCTCTGGCGTTCCAAAATTTTTGGAACAATAATTACGCTCCGTACCGA
This sequence comes from Magnolia changhungtana, assembly GCA_030180095.1. Lineage (NCBI taxonomy): Eukaryota > Viridiplantae > Streptophyta > Magnoliopsida > Magnoliales > Magnoliaceae > Magnolia > Magnolia changhungtana. The sequence continues at coordinate 367,065 of JASAUF010000140.1, read as the reverse complement.
CTCCAAATTATTCACTGAACTATGGAATTGCGACAAAGAATCACGTAGAGGAGACATTAATATTCGCCATTCTTGCAACGCTGTCCAAAGCTCCCAAAGTAATATCCAAATCTGGCCATTGTTTAGGATCCTTAAACATGCATATATAACTGTCGACAAAGCACCTTTCATTAGGACTAATGCGTAAGGAGGGACCTTTTCTAGAGATAATGTATCTGAAACGGTGGCGACTGAATTTGAACTCACAAAACCGCTTGAAGCGGAATTAACTACAATAAAAGAAGAAGAGAAACGTGAGTTATAACAAAACTTATATGGGTGCATATATATGATAAAAACACATTAAAAGTAAAATACCTGCAGCTAGTACAAGAATAGTAGTAGGCACTGCTGGAGACTGTGTTTTCTTAACAGGAGATAAAAGACTGGGGACAGTTTTCATCATGACAAAAAGGATGGAGCTCTCGCTTCGGTACTGGAATCAACAGTGGCTAGAGTAGTGGCATCAGTTGGTTTAGTGGGAAAAATTATCTCGCGAGCTACAACCATCGGACAAGTAAGGGGAGCTAAAGAAGTTTTAATTGCCTGACCAAATTGTGTTTCTATAGGAGGTATCTCAACCCGATCTTGATTCGTCCTATCATCTGTAATAGGGATACCTGAAGCAGAAAGAGTATTGACTTCCAAAGCAAAAAATATATCGCAAAGAAGGGGAGAGCATTTAGAATTAAAAGATATATAAAATTGCTCACCTGCTGAATAACCGTATTCTCCATAGTCCAAGGGCTCTTCCTCCTCTTCGATCTCTGCTGGAATTCTTGGAGAAATTGGAATGTTGGGTTGGACATTGGTCTGGATGATTGGTTGAATATCTGGTTGAACAGTTGATTGTAGCTCTTTATTAGCCATGCTATCTTCAACGATGATATTATCCTCCTCGCCAATATCTACCTCACCTTCTTCTATATCACCCTCTTCATCAATATTTACTTCGCCTTCTTCTATGTCATCTTCTATAGAAGAGTTACTGCTAGTAAACGATGTCTCTGTTTCTTTCTCCTCTGAAGATGAGGTGTTTGAATTCGATTCCTTGAAAACTACTTGCTTCCCCTTCTCAGAAGAACTTACTCTACCAATTGTCTTCCGCTCCTCTGAAACTGGAAGAACTGGAGAGGTAGTTCCTTCCTTTTGTTGAGATGGTGGAGTTTGAGAACGCGCCCGAGATTGAGTCATCGAGGGAGAAGGACTTGGATGAACTAGTTAAGGTGTGAGTGATGAAGTTGCCGGAATAGTACCATCTTGTACATTCTTTCCTATTTCTTGAATAGGAGAAGGTAAAACAATAGCCGACGAAGGAGATGTTTCCACAATAATATCATTAGAGCAACTTCGGCAGCTTCGGGGGAACGTTTTCGAGATGACTTTTCAAAATCCATGAGGGTTCCGTAAGCAAGCTAACCCTCAGGAGTTTTCGCAGGTTTTATTTCGTGGATAGGCTCCTCTAGTGATATTTTTTGACAAAGTCGACCTGAAAAGGGAACATGATCTTTATCTGCTACATATCCACCTCCACAATCAAGCTCTGTCCTTTTAATTTTGGAGGAATCCATATTGGATATTCCACTGGGAGGCATTGATGGACCAGATGAAATTGGTGAGACCACCACCTTAACCAGCCATAGGACAATCAAACTATATGATTGCAACTGGGTATCATGAAGCTGGAATCGATATGGCTGGCTAATAACTTGTAACGCCCTGTATTTTTAGGACCCGAGTATATAACCCGTTTCCTAAAAACCCGAGTTGTTAGCTTATAAAATCCAGTGTAAATTTGAGCCATTTATCATTAATCAGAGTTAACAGCAATAAAGCTAGAATAAACCATGCATTAAATAAAAACATTCTGGTCATCAGCAATTTCCAAAAGTGGTGCCCATACAGGACTTATACAATCCCAAATACAAAGTTCATTACTAACAAAAACCAGAAACCTATCATGTAATAGTAAAATTCAACATGGGCCGCAGGGACCCCGCCTAGCTCCCTAAATAACCGATCTGCTCTAGTGACCCAGTGAATGTCATCAACTCGCTCTACACCTGCATCAACTGTTACGGTTTGATAGCGTCAATGGCTATCGCAGTGAGGAACACCCTCTAAGATTACGTACTCATCATTCATAATCCAATATAGGTTACAAGTCATCAGATTAGATACACTAAACATGGCATCTCATAGTCATACTAATATTAAGAAAATTGAACCAATCAATAAAATTTCATCATAAACAAAATATAATCGCAGTCGCAATGTAAGGAAACATGTCCAGGTAACCAAACAATCGACTATACGACTTTCTATTACACCCGAGAATTGCATTTGTACATGAATTCTATAAGATGACTAGAAAATCGATAAGCAAACTTCAGCTCCACCCAAAAATCATGGTACAAGTGAAATCCATGAGGTGAATAGAAAATCAACCTTCAAACCTCTTCTTCATCCGGAGGTCATGTCGTACGTGAACTCCACAAGATGGCTAGAAAATTGATAAGCGAACTTAGCTCCACCCGGAAATTATGGTACGACTGACACAACAGATGAAGAGACAAATAACATACAAACCTTAGACCACCTGAAAATCATGCCGTACGTGAACACCGCAAGATTGCTAGAAAATCAATTAACGAACTTCAGCTCTACTCGAAAATCATGGTACGACTGAACATTGCAAGATGAAGAGACAAACAACATACAAACCCTAGACCACTCAAAAATCATGCCATACGTGAACACCACAAGATGGCTAGAAAATCGATAAATGAACTTCAGCTCTACCCGTAAATCATGGTATAACTGAACATCGCAAATGGCTAGAAAAATAAACATACAACTCTAAACCACCCGGAAATCATATCATACGTGAACACTGCAAGATGGCTAGAAAATCGATAAACGAACTTCAGCTCCACTTAGAAATTATGGTATGATTGAACTCCACAAGATGACTAGGAAATAACGGATGTGTAAATATAACCAATAAGCCACAAAGGGCACCAATAACCCATCTAAGCCATAAAGGCAAATGTGGACCGCAAGATCATGAGTTCAAGGTAAGTTCCATTCAATTCATCATTGAAGCACAAGTGGCAGCATATAAATAAATTGATACATATACAATAAAGGATAACATGTTATCATTGAACCATTCATGCATGTTATAATTTAAAAGAAGCGTTTATTGTCCAACACATGAATTAACTATACAACAAGTTAGCATGTTCAATAGTAAAGTAAGTAACTCAATTAAGGGAATCATGCCATCATCTATATCTAGATTGATAAAATCAAGTGGGAAGCTCAAAGGGTGAGTCCTCACCTTAAAACGTAAACTTATTTCTTGCTTAATTGGAGATCATCAAAGGACTCAAGACACTCGGTTAACCTAAAATATCATATGTCAATGGTTAGGATAAAGTAAGTCTAAATGTGCCCAAATGATTAAGGTTCCTAATGTGTATCCAAGTTGGATTCAAATTGGCACAACTAGACAACCCAAAGCGTAATTTAAATCCAAGAAAATGTGAACTCTCAAATCCTAAATTAGCCACTAATTAGTTATAATGACATTCTAGATAGAGTAGGGTTTGCTTACCAAAAATCCAGGTCAACTTGGATTTAGCTTGACTTGAAATGATCTATCCTTCTCAATGAAAATGACCTACACCAATGTCATTCACGCACTTACAACTAAGAGACTGGATAACTATTTACTTACACTAAATCAAGGTAAATCATTGTAAGAAGCTTAAGTTGACTTACCTTAACTTGGATCATTCCATTTGGCTTAGTGACTTTCAATCGAGTTGACTCGCCAACCACCAAACCTGAACTTCTTCTCTTTCTCTCTTGATTTTCTTCCTCCTTCTCTTTCTTCTCCTATTCTTCTTGCTCTCTTTCTATCTCTCTTCCTGCTGGAATTCCAGCCAAGCCTAGACCAGACCCAAAATCAACTTGGCTCGGTGGACTCGGTTTCAACCGAGTTAACTCGGTAGCGACTCGACCCAACTCACTCTTCCTCTCACCTTTGTTCTTTCCCCTTTCTCTCTCTTCTTCTTTTGCTTCTCTTTTTCTTTCTTCTTTGTCGGAGCTCCAGCAAGTCTCCAGCCCAAATCGGGTCCAAGCCAAGCTCGTGCACAGCTTAGTCGAGTCGGATTGGTGCAACAGCCACCCGATGATTTAGTGCAGCGAGTCAGTGACTCGGTGTAGGATTCAGGCCCAACCTCTCTCTCTCTCTCATTATGCCCTTTCTTCCCATGTTTCTCCCTTTTTCCTTTCTTCCTTTCTCTTTTCTCTCTTCTTCTTGGCAACAATGTGGCTGAACTCATCCAGCAACTTAGCCAAACTGGGATTCAGCTACTGAGTCGGCATCGGTAGCATCTCCAAATTTCTCTCCCTCTTTCTTTTCGTGTCTCTTCTCTCTCGCTCCCTTTCTCCCTCATGTTCTTCCTCCTTCCTTCTGCTTTCTTTCTCTGCTTCGCTGGAGACCCAACAGCGCCCCGGGGTTGAACCAGACTCGGCTTGGTTCGAGCCGGTGCAACACAGCGTCGCCATCCTCCATCTATTCTCTCTTCTTTCTCATTTCTCCCTTTCTCTTCTTCTTCTTCTTTCCCTACTACTTCCCTCTCTCTCTTTTTTTTTTCTTAACTTTCACAAGGCCTGGTCTTGAGCAAAATCGCACCCAACTTGGACTGAATCGGTGCAGTTTAAACAAGGAAGACAAGCTGGCTGTTAATGGTAATTTGAAATCCGGCGACTCTGGCTTCAATCCGCTCCGTGTGGTCGTCAGAGAACAGACTAAGGAGGCTAGTAGGTGGGATATTTCGAAGCTTCGGATTGGTTTTAATGGTGGGTTCACATTTTGGAAGAAATGGTGAGTTTAGGGGGGTGCGGCTGCAAGGAAATGGAGGCAGCGAACCCTCACGCTTTATTCTCCCTTTTCTTGAAGCCCTAAGCCATCTGAGATAATCGGATGGAGACTGCACGGCCCAGATTGAATCCCATTATCCCATTTTGTTAAAACCGTGGGCCAAACAATGGTTTTCTTGCATTGGTTTTCAATCCATGCGAATCAACAATGGATGGCTGAGATATGCTCGTTCCAATGGTTGAGATTCGAGGCTGAGGGCGTACATGGACTGCCAGGTTGGCAGCCAGCAAGACGGTTTCCATTTTTGGAAAATAATGTGTTTTCAAGCCTTGTTTGCATCGATCCTTATATGCGTGTAGGTGGACTCCAGCAGGTGGATCGACCATGGTTTTGAGCGTCTTCGGGCCTTCTACAAGATGGACGGTTTGGATCAGCCAAGGGACCCCCGATGGTTGGCCAAAACTCATCGAGAATGGACCCTGTCCGTCCGTATAGTGCTGGCGGGAGAAAATTTCAAAAGGGAAATCCTCCCTTTTTTTGTGCTACATGGGTCAGACACATTCTAACTGAGAGTAGAGTTCAGTGCGGCGCGGGAGTACACAAGCTGTGTACTCCCAACCCAATTGTGGGGCCCATGATGATCCTTTTAACAGATCTATATAGTTTATCAATCTTGTCAGCCAAAAATAGGTCCCGGCCCAAAGAATCCATGGCTTAGGTGGGCCATACACGCTAATTTTGTAATTCAAGTCCTCATACTAGATTATCATTTATCTGGTGGTCCAACCCTTTTCAAATTAATTATTAATAGTCCCAAGAGTCCTTGGGATTGTTTAACTATAATCCATCGGCTGGATCTATTGATTTGAGTCTCGAAGCTAGAGACCATCCTTCAAACGGTCAGATTTAAGCTTAATTGTGTGTTTTAGGTGTGGTCTGATCGTTGGCTGTTTAAGAACATGTTAAACGGTGATAGTTCATATGATTGGCGATCCTATCAAGGCCACTATCTATTTTAAATTAATACTACCTTGCACAAATGGCCCCATAATATTTGTTCTTAGGTTTAAAATCATGATTTCTACCTACCTGATGGTTGGATTATTTCCAAATTAAATCATCAACCTATCAAATGTTTCATAATCCTATTAGGGTGGATTTAACAGTCATCCATGCACTTAGTTGCTCTTACGCCTCAATTGAACCGGAAATCATGAGTTTGAACGAATAATTTATTTTAGGGCAGTTCATTGCTAGTCAAAAAGTCCCTTAGATGAATCCAATAGCAAATTTTTGATGATCAGGTCCGTCACTGTAAAATATGAGGTCTAAACCTAATAGTCGATTTCGAATCTCGTTGTTGCTCTACAATCTCAACGGTTGGATCTTGTGACTTGTCAATGGAAATTGTTTAAGTCTCCTTCCTTGATAGTTTTAGATGTCCTAAAGACAGGATAAGTAGAGATCTAACCATTGATCCTATGCTTAGAGGGTCGGGTGGATCGATCTACGGATGAGGATCCTCCTATTAGTCGGGTTTAAGTTAGATCAATGTCTAAAGGAGTTAGCTTGTGTTTGTACTAGACTTGATCCTCATGGTAACACCCGAGTATAGAAAAGTATGGGGTGTTACATAATTGTTTCCAAATCAGGGCCCAATTGTATGGACCTACACCGTAACTTCTTATTCTGCGAGTGATGACACCACAGTCATCAGGAACTATTTGATCATAGCCAAATTGGTAAGCAAATCTGCTCGGGTAATAAGGCTCCTGCCAAAAATTTGTTCCCTCACGTAGTGGAAGACTGTAAGATCTTATAGAAATATAAAAGGCCCGTTCACCTGAAGAAAGGGACTTGGTATCCATCATGTCTATATCCTCGATATGACGTGGTAAGCATAATTGAAAGAAGTCGATACTATCAGTAGCTAGTATTTTGTTAACCACCTAGTCATATGTCCTCTTGGTCATAGCTGTAAGACCTATATCCTAGACCGTACTGTTCCATAGGCTTCTGTGGTCCTTCCCGTCGAATTTCGGCAACCCTTAACCTATAATTAGTGTTTGCGTGTGACCCTAGGTCGCATCTTGAAGATCTGAGTCAGTTCGACCTGAAACTTATACCCTAGGGACCACGCAGTCGCCACGATTCCAACACTACGTCTTGCGCACCGATGTGATACTCAGGTTAGGAGTTGTGGGCCTGCGTATTTTCTAAAGAAATGCCGCACATTATGAATTTCGAGAGAATCTCTACAACCCATCACATCAATCAATCAATCACAAGTCAATACATAAACCATCCCTCTCTTACCAACAAGGCATGGCTCCCACCTCTCTTCCATTCCCAAAGTCAACTTCTCTCCCTTCCACCCATCCCTTTCTTACAACATCCATTCCTCCCATCCTATCTTTCTTACAACATCCTCTCCTCTCTCATTCTCACCACCATTTCCCAAGCTTCCATGAGAGAAAATCCTAAGGAGAAAAAAAAGCCCAGAGAGGACCCATCTTCCTACCCCTCATCTCACCATCTAACCCTTCAATTCTCATCTTCCACCATTAAAGAAGCTAAGGAGATAAGAAAGCCAAGGGACCAAGAAGATTAGCAATCGGTGGGTGCTTATAGGATTAGATTTGCATTTTTTATGATGAACCAAGTGGAGCCTACCGATTAATGGTATGGATCTCACTTTGGACCCTAGGTGTGGCCGATGGCCCACCATGCTTCACATGATCATCCCATGATGGGGCCATTTTGCATGGACCCCATCATGATGTTTATTTCCCCATTGTGAATGGTCATCTAGACCACACATTTAATGGTGGAAAGGAATCTCCACCGTTGATTTTGATTGATGGGCCCACATGTAATGGAACCCACTTAATGTATGTTTTGAAATGCATGGAAGGGAGGGCCCATAGTGCCGGGGTCCCTCCATCGTACGCCGTCTTTCTCTCTCTCTCTCTCTCTCTCTCTCTCTCCTTTCCTTATTATGGGCCACCTTTTTAACGCCCTGAAAATCGGGGGTTGAGCAGAAGCTCAGCTCCCGAGTTCCAACGCATCACTTCTGCAACATAGATAATGATGATTTTATGTTGTCCGTATTAGCACATTAAACATGAATGAGATTATACTAAATCAACGTATTGTACTCTAGAGACAATTAAATTACGCAAGTTGAAGACTGTGATAAGTATATAAAGCATATAAGTGATTGTAAGTCTCCTGAGTACGAACATGTTACCAGGTCAAATAATTACATGTATAGTTCTAAAATATACAAAATGGTAAAGTGTAATGTCATCTAATCCACATTCCTATAACCCCGGTGTCACAACTCCAGGTCTACATAGACCCGCCAGAGAGTTGTAAGTAAGAAAACTCATCATCGTCCTAGAAAACCGGCTCCAACTCATAAGCCGCATCATTATCTGCAACTACAACAGAGTCTGGTTGGTGTTTTAAAACACCGTCCCAGAGTGGGAGTGAGTGATCAACTCAGTGGAGCTATAAGGCACATGTTATCAATTCAGTCAAGCAGTAATGATAAAGCAGTACAATAATCATGTCCTAAATACTCTTGTTAATGTAAGAATGGTATGTATTAATGATGTATGCCCTCGCCTGCACTCCCTCTGGGACATTATCTTACGATCACGCATGCTAAACTCCCACTGTGCTCAACACTCACGCTAAAGGCACATGCAATGCGGTGCATGGTCATGTTAGCCAAGTTCTTACTTAGACTTATTCATACAGTAAGTTTGGGAAGCTAAGTTACCTACATTTATATCATTGACCCAAACAATGATCCATTTAGGATTGTCATTCCTAGTAAATCACATATGATAGGCAACTTCACGAGTTCACACTATAAGTCGCTACGGGAGGCTCGTCACCTCAGCGTAGTCTTAATTCACACTCGAGGTCACTACGAGGGACTCGTCACATGATCATAGGCTTATTTTATACTTGAGGTCACTACGAGAAGGCTCATCACCTTAGTGTAGGCCGACAGCTCGAATACAGTGTCTCATACCACCTTATTTGGTTCACGAGTTTGGGTTGCTCACTGGTCACTACGGGGAGGCTCGTCACCCGAGCGTAGGCTGACAGCTTGCCACGGTGTCCCATACCACCATGCCCGGATCATGAGTCTTAGCAGATCGTGGTACTATGGTTAAACGGGCTTTACACTGGTAAGTGGTACCTTAGATTCAAGCAGTAGCGTCCATACATGGTGAACATACATTAGGCTAATCGGGTTACTTGACAAGCTCGACTGGTACGAGCGCATGTTAAATTAATCTACATGGAGCGCGTAAGTACTCTGTGTGGCCTAACCACTGTCGACAATCAACATACGACTTGGATTTATCGAACATGTCTAATGTGGCAAGACTAATTCCGCAACTCAAATGAAAACTGTTACCGATTGCCTAGACTACATAGTAGTCCCAAACATACTCAAACGCGGCATGTGGATACATGTGAAATTCATAACAACATTTAACAGAAAATTTAAATACAAATCTCATTTGAGCATTTTTAGAAACACATAATGAGCATGTTATCATACATATGTATTTCATCCGTAAATTACGTAGTAGTAAGGTAGGTTACATGAAAGAAACTGTAACAATAGGTAAGGTGATTAAGAATCCTATCTCAACACCCTTATTAAATGACATACGTCAAACAATTTCTCATTCAGGCATTTTATCAAACATTTAGACTACTCATTACTACATATATGAAGTAAATCAGTTATAACATATATTAAGGTAAATCCTTTCACAAAGGAGTTGTCACGCATACAACGATCATGTATTCTCAATCAAAAATCATGGCAAGCACAAAACGAAATTCCATATTCATTTAGACATTTCAACAAACACATGAAATGCATTATATTTAACATAGTTCATATATATGTATAATACACGGAAACAACGTATCTAAATACATGTGACAATAATCAAGTCAGTCATAAATCATTAACTGATATTGAAAGCCTTAAAAACCATAACCTAAATGCTTATAGTCTGCACCTTCCGTCGGTACGCCGATTACGAACTTGGTTCGTACACTATGCCCTTGTTTACGGCACAACGACGACCTATTACATGAATTAGGTTAGTTATTTCACTGATCTACCTATTTGGATACCTAAAACATATTAAGGTTAGGATTCCTTACCCAAAAGTGGAGTCAAAATTGCCAGTATAGTGACATGGGAGAGGCGATTCGATACGTAGAGTGGTGGGAACGAATCCCAGCAACATACCATAACTCTCTCACTTCTCCACACTTTCTCTTCTCTTTTCTCTCTTCTCTCTCTTAGGGTTAGGAAATTCGTATGAAATGAAAGAGGGGTGGGTTAAGGCCCTTATATAGGCCCAAAACTGATGTCAATGGCTCCATGGCCATGGTATACTTAGGTTATAGCCAAAAGTTGTCTGTTTCAGACCAACGGAGCTCATCTGGAGTTCCATTTCCTGCATACGGTCCGAGGAAAGTTCCCTGACATTGGATCTATGTCAGGTTAAGATTTTGGTCCAATCGGACTTGTGGATCAACCGCGGCGCACCCGTTTCAGTTCAACGGTCATCGTTACTCGATCAGGGCCACAAGTACACTGACCTATGTATGGAAATTTTCCTAATCTAAGGGTGTAGTTGGGTCAGAATCTGATGGTCTGAACCCTTCAATTTGGCCTACAAGCGAACGGCCCAATTCACTTAAATTTGAGTTCGTTTTTTAAAGATATTCGCGTTTCTCACACACTTCGCTCCGGGCTCAAGTTGTACGTTTCTGGATACTATTTGGGTTCGATTCCTACGATGGTTGTCATGTCTAGTAAAGCGGTCATAACCGTATAGTTTCGTGATCATCGGACTTTTAACATGTGGTCCAGGTCCGATACGGGGTTTCGATGTGCTCCCGAGAGCAATCGGGTTTTGTGATTGATCCTAGGTTTTTAGGTAATGTAGAGTCAGCGATTCTATAGGTTTTGGGTCTTGCAGTTCATATAGAAAGTGGTTCAAGCTAATATACTAATTAATTTAGTTTAGTACTTAATTAATTTTCGTCTAATTTATAAAGGATTCGGTCCTTAGTGATTTTTGCCTAAGGTGGTACTTTGGTCTTTGTACGGATTTTTCCGAGACGTTACAATCTACCCCCCTTAAAGAAAAATTTTATCCTCAAAATTAGTACCTTTTCGTACTCGAGAATCTGAGGGTTGTTCTTATGGACCTCGGCTTCTGTTTCCTAAGTAGTCTCTTCCTCGGTGTGGTGTGTCAATAGTAATTTCACAAGCGGGATAACCTTACTACTCAGCACCTACTCTTTCCCATCTAGAATACGTGTCGGTTGTAGTACATAAGTAGCGTCTTCACTCAAATGTACCTGCTCCCATTTTCATACTCGAGAATCTGAGGGTTGTTCTTACGAACCTCGGCTTCTGTTTCCTAAGTAGTCTCTTCCTCAGTGTGGTGTGTCCATAGTAATTTCACAAGCGGGATAACCTTACTACTCAGCATCTACTCTTTCCCGTCTAGAATACGTGTCGGTTGCAGTACATAAGTAGCGTCTTCACTCAAATGTACCTGCTCCCATTTTATAATGTAGGAAGGATCGGGAACATATTTCTTCAGCATTGATATATAAAATACGTTGTGTACGCCTACGAGTGGTGTGGGCAAAGCAAGGCGGCATGCTACTACACCCACTCGGTTCAAAATTTGGAACGGACCAATAAATCATGGCGTGAGTTTTCTCTTCTCGCCAAACCGAAGAACTCCCTTCATAGGGGAAACCTTCAGGAATATATGGTCCCCAACCTTAAACTCTAGCGATTGTCACCTCTTATCGGCGTAACTCTTCTGTCTGTTCTATGCTGACAGGAGTCGACACCTGATAATGTCGATATTCTTTGAGGTCGCTTGCACTAACTCTGGGCTAATTAAACTCTTCTCGTCAACCTTTACCTAGCAATGCGGTACTCGACATGGGTGCCCATACAGTGCCTCGTAGGGAGCCATGCCAATACTCCCTTGAAAGTTGTTGCTATAAGCAAACTCAGCATAAGGAAGACAATCATCCCAACCGTCCTTGAAATCAAGCACACAAGCTTGCAACATGTCTTCCAACACCTGATTCACCCGTTCTGTCTATCCATTGGTCTGTGGGTGAAACATGGTACTGAACTTCAGTTTCACACCCATTGCTTCTTGGATACGAGTTTAGAAGATAGATGTGAATCACTTGTCTCGGTCCAACACGATCTCTATAGGCACTCCATGCAGACATACTATCTCCTTGATGTACAGCCTGACCAACTCCTCTGCGGAGTTTGAGACTCTAATCAGGAGAAAATGAGCCGATTTTGTCAACTATTCCACAATTACTCAAATGGAGTCTTGCCCCTTCCTTGTCTTCGGTAACCCTAAAATGAAGTTCATAGAGATGAAATCCCATTTCCATTCAGCTATGGGCATGGGTTGAAGCAGTCCAGGAGGTCGACGGTGTTCGGCCTTGACCTGCTGGCACGTGAGACAATGAGATACGTATTCTGCTATGTGGGCCTTCATGTTGTCCCACCAGTACGAGCGCTTCATGTCCTGATAATCTTCATACTACCAGGATGCATCGCTATCTTCGAATTGTGAACAACTTCGAGAACTTCCCTTTTCAAGTCACGAAGGTTCGGGACGCATAGGCGGCCATGATAACGTAAACCCCCATCCGTACTAACTCTCCATTGTCTTCACTATCGCTCACCTGCTCTCTCATATTTGCTAATAGTTCATCGTCTTTCTAAGCCGTAATAATCCAATCATCAATGAGTGGTTGCACACGAATATATGCGACACTCATGAACGGTTCCTCTACTGTAAGCTTCTGCTTGAAGTCTCACATAAATTCTACCATGTTCCACTCATCTATCATTAGCGGAGCCACAAATACTATAGTCTTCTTGCGGCTCAATACATCTGCCACAAGGTTAGCCTTGTCAGGATGGTAGGAGACTTCAAACTTGAAGTCCTTCAAGGTTTCAATCCATCATCGCTGCCTTATATTCAGGTCCCTCTGCATGAATATGTATCTGAGGCTCTTGTGGTCGTAAAAGAGTTCGAACTCCTCTCCATAGAGGTAATGTCTCCAGAGGTTTAATATAAAGATGATAATCGCTAACTCTAGGTTGTGCATAGGGTAATTTTCCTCGTGTTTCCTCAACTGTCGCGATGCATAGGCAATCACCTTGTCTTCTGCATAAGGACACAACCCAAACCAACATGAGATACATCGGTGTATATGGTATACTTGACCCCTTGCTCTGGTAAGACTAGCACAGGGGCAGACGTTAACTTATCCTTCAGTTCCTGAAAAGCTGCTTCTGCCTTCTCATTCCAAGCAAACTTAAGATCCTTCCAAGTTAGCTGAGACAACGGTCTGGCTTTCTTGGAAAAGTCCCTGATGAATCGACGGTAGTAACCTGCCAGGCCAAGAAAGCTCCTCACTTCATTAACCGAACCGGGCTGCTCCCAGTCCTGAACTGCGGTCACCTTAGCAAGGTCCATAGCTATTCCTTCCTTGGACACCACATGTCTCAGGAACATGACCTCTTCTTTCCAAAAGTCACCCTTCTTGTACTGAGCAAACAACTGGTTCTTCCTTAGAGTATCAAAGACTGCTCACAGGTGCTCCTTGTCATCTTTCTGACTCTTAGAGTATATCAGAATGTCATCTATAAATGCGATGACAAATCATACATATATGGTTGAAATACCCGGTTCATTGGGTCCATGAACACGGCCGGTGCATTCGTGAGTCTAAATGACATCACAAGGAACTCGTAGTGCCCAAAGCTGGTTCTGAAAGCTGTCCATTACACGCTCTCGTCCCTGACGCGTAACCGGTGATACCCTGACTGTAAGTCGATCTTTGAAAAATATTGCGCCCCTTTCAACTGATTGAATAGATCATCTATCCTGGGCAAAGGATACTTGTTCTTCACCATCACTTGGTTCAACCTGCGATAATCAATACACAATCCCAGCGAACCATCCTTCTTCTTCAGAAACAATATGGGCCCTTCCCAAGGAGACACACTCGGTCGTATGAAGCCTGCATCCAACAAATCATTGATCTGTCTCCTCAGTTCCTTCATCTCATATGGAGGTATGCGATATGTCGGTAGGGATATAGGTGTCGTACCAGGCACTAGATCAATAGTAAAATCGATCTCGAGTTGAGGAGGTAATCCAAGTATCTTTCTGAACACGTCCACAAAATCCTGAACTACTGGTGTGTTCCCGAGCGTCGGACCATCCACATTTTCTACCAAGGTAGCATAATAACTAATGTTGTAGTACCAACTGACCTGAACCGGGAATGTAAAGGTCGTGCCCTCAAGTCCATGGGTTGTCACCACCCGAGTATCACAATCGATCTCTACCTTCATCTTAGTGAGCCAATCCATATCAAGGATCATATCGTAATGACATAGCAAGGCAATAATCAGGTCGACGAGTACTGTTTTGCTCCTTAAGTCTATCCAACAACTCTTACACATCTTGGTAGTGTCTGAGAAATCTCTATGGCGGTAAGGAGTCTCAACCTAACCACAGGACTAGTTTTCAACCCTAGTCACTTGACTGCCGTGCATGATATTATAGAGATAGTGGACTCGGTGTCCACCAACAAGAAGACTGGTGTACCTTGAATATGTGTCGTGACTTCGAAAGCAAGTGGTGCTGCAATTGCTATCTCGGATACCTCAACTGCAAGTGAGTGCACTCGAGCCTATTGAGAACAATTCGGTTGCGGGGCCATAGGTCATTGAGGTGGCCTAATTGAGGTGCAGGTGGTCTATAAGAAGGCCGTGTAGGTGGTGCTGATTGTAGAGGTGGAGCCGAGATAGCTGGTGGCATCTGATGATTAATCTTCTAAGGGGGCATGAAGCAGTTGTCCCTCATCCTGGTGAAGCAGTAAGTGTTAGAATGACCCGATCTCTTGCAGTAGGTGCACCATATATCAGGTCGCCTTGGGTGCATCGATGGAGTTGTAAGCAAAGGAGGAAAATCTGCACGAGGCCTCTTGCCGAGGAACTGCCTGCTAGGAAAATCTGGTCGAGGCCTAGGAATTATAGGTACATGTGTACGGGATAGCTTATCCCCATCCTGCTCAGCTCACAGGGACATGCTCACTAGCTTAACATAGTAGTTAATGCTAGCGCAACACATCTTCAAACGGATCTCAGGCCGCTAACCCTCAAAGAATCGCCACATCTTCATCGGCTCATTTGCTAGGATCAAAGGAGCGTATCTGGCCAGCTCCGTGAACCGGTTCTCGTACTCTGCCATGGTCATCCCTCCCTGTCGGAGGCGAAGGAACTCTCCCTCCTCATTATGGTAGGTGAGAGGGAAATATTTCTCATGAAAGCGTGTCTCAAAAGCCTCCCACGTCCATACGTAACCAGCAGCAACTGTCCGTAGGATGCTATCCCACCAGAGACTAAAAGTGCCCTGGTTTGTCAAGTTATGTGTGCGTTGAGTCAGAGTGACTGCAGAGCTCGATAGGAAGATCAATTAAAGCGTCTGCCTCAACCGGATGTGTGGAACCTCGCCATAGGTAAATTAAAGCCTCACATCCCATGTCCCAAAATACCAGGTAAAGAAAAACCCTTAAAAATGAGTTAGAAATTATTGGGTTTTAGGGTGAAAAAACTTTTTACAAAATAGGAAAATCTTTAAGTTTTTCTCGCCTTGTCGATTTTATTGAAGCACCCTCGATATGATCGACTTGCTCTGTCGATGTCCTCGATACCTTAACGATATTATCAATATGAGGACAAAAAATGTCTAGTAACTAAATATTCATCTGGACGGATTTATCGATGTATCGATACACTTGTCGATATCATTGATATAAGCACTAAAAATATCCAGCAACTTCACAACATATCTGGATGAATTATCGATGTATTGATACACCCATCGATATCATCGATATTCAAAACTCGAGCCCATCGAAGAGTGGCTCGATAAGATCAATAGACAGATTTTCGGCGCCCCTATTTTTTAATGAAAATCTCAAATTCCTTCGATATATCGATGACTATTCGATATGATCTGAATTCAAATATCGATAAGATCAGAGGTCCATCGATGATATCGATCGAGGACGCGCATTTCTTACAGCAGATATTTCAGGTTGTTTTTAACTATGATCGGGGGCCCTTTAATAGAATCGATATTCAAATATTGATAATATTGGCAGTAGGTCGATTGCATCAAACAAGGACACAAATCGTCCAGCAAGCTTAAAGACAAATCCGCTAGATTTATTGATGCATCGACTCTGATATCGATATCATCGACATTCAAATTTCGATGATCTTGACGGTTCCCCCGATCATTCATGAAAACCTGAAATATTTCAAAGTTAAGTCTCTCTCGTTTTTCAAGTGTCAATGGATCGTGTCATCGATAGAATCGGAGTTCGAAATCTGATGATATCGATAATAATTTCAATTCATCGACCAATTGGCAAAGTGTTTCAAAAGCGTATGACGTTGAGTCCGAGTCATCGATGCTATCGAGAGTATATGCTCGATGATATCGAACTCTGTCATAAATGTGACCATTTTATATCCGTTGGAACCTTTTGCCTATATATAGAGGACTTGTCTTTTGTTGCTATGAGAGAAAGAAGAGAGAGCTTTTGAATGTTTCAACTTATATCTTATATCTAAAGCCCTTTCTCTCAAGGGAGTTCATCCTCCAATCCACCCTCACCATTGACATTCAATAGAGTAGATTAGGGAATGAACTTCCGCATTCAAGGATCCTCCAGCTACTACCTTAATGGTAAATCATTAAGCTGGGATGCCTTGAATGCCTTGATGATTGGAACTACTCTATCTTCCATATAGGAAAATCTTTAGAGAGTAGGATTCCATCATAATCTTGACCCAACCCAAAGCCTAGTACTGGTATATCTTTTGTGTTGCGGATCAAGGAAGCCGAAGACTCTTCAACAACAAGGAGGAGATCTTCGTCACTGCGCTGAATGTGACTCATCAACTTATTTATAAGTATCTAGAGTCCAAGAGGACACTTGTGATCATTCCTTGCTAGGATTGGGTCTTAAGTGGTTCTCACCCTTTGAAGTCCTCAAGGAGGCCTCCGGCAGGAGTGTATGTAGTGGGTGCATTGTGTGGACCCTTGCTCTATGGAGAGCATAAACATCTGGGTGCGTTGTGTAGACCCTTGCTCTGTGGAGAGCATAAACATCTGGGTGCGTCGTGTGGACCCTTACTCTATGGAGAGCATAAACATCTGATTAAGAGTGAACCAGTAAAACTCTAGGGTTAGAGGTAAATTGAGTAGAAACCTCCATGTAAAGGTTGAAGGTGAACTTGATTTAAAACCTTAGGTTTAAGGTGAACCTTGGGAAACCTCCTTAGTGAAATGACTATAAAATGACTATAAAATGAACCTTGGGAAACCTCCTTGGTACACTCAAGGGTTGAGTGCGACAGCCGGGAGTGGAGTAGACTTATCGTCGAACCACTATAAAATGACTGTGTTTGAGATTGTTATTTTGATTGAGTGATTTGTATTAATATTTCCATATCTGAATATCTGATCACTTCTCACACACCTACACAGTCATATCCATCATGAACTAGACTTTATATTGTTTACTCTTTAAGCAGTTTGTGATTGGATCCTCTACAAGGCTTGGAAGCCAGTAGAGTTACAGTTGAGTAATCCTAATTCTTACATGATCATAGGATTAGTGAAGTAGGACTTTTAGATAAAACATAAAAACTTTAAAAATCCTATTCACCCCCCTATAGGACATATTGGCATATTCCTTCTTCAACTCAAACGGTCTTCACCGCCATTTCAGAGACTGGTCTCCTTCTCGAACATGTAGGTGACCAACTCAACCTACTCTGCCTCAGTGAAGTGTAGCGGCTTCAGCATCTTAGAGATGCGGTCAAGTCAATACTCGGCCTCCTCGGGTCAGTGAGTACTCACAAAAGTAGGAGGTCGGAAGTGATGGAATCACTCGAATAAGCCGCTGGCACCCATGTTTCCAGCAGGGTACACAGGTGGTGCAGATGGGACCGGGTGCATGTTCTGGGCAATGGCCCTCACAATGGTGGCCAAAAACTATTGCTGCTACTATTGTTGCTGCTGCATTAAGAGCATCATCTGCTCCAACCTATCAGAAGGAGGAGCTAACTAAGGCATGTGAGGTGTCGAGTGCTAGACATGTAGTACTCGAGTGACCTTAGGTGGCATTCCCTATATACAACATAGGGTGCAACACGTGTAAGATTTAGCATATTAACACTTAATTGTCAAGCATTCTACACATTTCATAACAAAAAGAGCTGCATACATTTCATTTACCAAAATTGTCACAATACATGAGATACAGTCTTACATGAATTATGACAGAAGATGCATGTAAGCTAATCTAAATAAGCTTTAAACACTAAAACATACTAACAACCAACCAAGCCTACAAAGGTAAGCACAAAAGAAGACTAACAACGAAGCAAACTAAAAGACGACTACACATATGACTAGTCATCCGAATCTGGTAATGGTGGAGGTGTACCCTTGTCCTGCATACAACACAGGATAGCCTTCAAGGTGCGAGACACCTTCTTGAATTTCTGTTTCATGAAGGCCCTATTCTCTTCAAGCTTGGCTCGGGTCTCACTGACCTACTGTCGCAGTGCGACCTGGCCCTCCTCAATTTGAGCAAAACGAGCTTTTATAGCAGCCCTATCAGGGTGTGTCTCATGTGTAGCAGGTGGAGAATCCTCAACAGAGTCTGAGGCCTCTTCTTCTTCCTCTTCTTGCTCTTCCTCTATCTCATCTCCGCCTTCTTCATCACTCTCTTCCTCTTCACTTCCTATCTCATCCTCACTCTCATCAAGTCGGGCTTGACGTTGTCGTGGCCCAATATTCATGTTGTTGAGAGTAGTGTTGTTAATGAAATGTATCGGCGCAAGCCTTTTTGAGCTAAGTCTGTAGCCGAATTCACGAGCAAGCTTGCAGATAAGTCGGCCGAATGGGAGTGAAATGTCAGTCATAGGAGAGTGTGCGGTCTGAATTATCTATAGTAGTACATACGTAGGCAGGCACATTTTGTCTCCTTGCCCAACTCGGTATAGGAACTCTACCATCAACCGCGTGCATTCGTTGCGATTGCTCCACATAGGATACATATTGTGCGTGAAGATGTGGTGGAGCAGGTGGAAGTCGTGAGTCATCTTGGTCGCTGGGATGCAGTTGCCTCAATTTTAGTAGACTAGTCAGCCACAAAGAAATCACGTACGTCGATCTCTTTCACGTACACTCCTGAGACTCTTCTCGCTAGCATGAACCTCTTCACATGGCATCCCCATGATTCGGGCTATCAAGTCTACATTCATAATGGCTTCCCACCTTCCCACGAGGATGGAGAACTGTAGAGGGTCCAGCAGTGGCTCTCGTATATGGGAGTAGAAGGCTCGGACAATGCTCTCATTCGTACGAGACTTGCTCTCAAATATCGGACCCCACCCAGGGTCCAACAGAAGATCCATTGCCGAATAAAGCCTAAACAGTTTCTCGTCCACATGCACTTTAAAGAGAACCCTACGGTCTTGAAACCTTCCATGTGCCATATCCGCCAGTAGTGCTCTTCCTAGAGGAAGATGGGGATCGAGATCCCACTTCATCCTTAGCTCCTAATCGACACTTGTACTAGCCCCAGCGCCTTTCTGC
Source organism: Magnolia changhungtana (assembly GCA_030180095.1). NCBI lineage: Eukaryota > Viridiplantae > Streptophyta > Magnoliopsida > Magnoliales > Magnoliaceae > Magnolia > Magnolia changhungtana. The sequence goes on along the minus strand of JASAUF010000140.1, from coordinate 347,325 downwards.
CTCTTTGAACGGGTAGGGCGGCTAGGCCCGGCTTCATCCGTGGGAACCCTCCTCTTTCCCATGCGAGAAAGAAGTGTGGAAAGGGAAAATATAGCCACCACAAGCTCAAAAAGAGCTTGAGAGTGAAATAAAATAGAGGAATAGGATGGGTTATTGGACCTTGAGATTTTTGAGATACTAAGGAGGGTTTGTGTGCTTAAATGGGAAGAAATGAGGGAGATAGGAGATAGGTTTGAAAGGAATGGTGGGAGGTGAGTATGTAGTAATGATGAAGAAGAAGATTTGAGAATAGATGGAGGATTTGAGAGAGAAAAATGAAAATTTTGGAGGTTTGGAGAGCTTGGAGGGGTGAAAATGAAGGAAAGGGAGCAAATGGGGAGGAAAAGGGGGTCCCCACATGATTTTGTGGGCCCCACACACGTGTACACTGGCTGGCCCGACCGGCCCGGGCGAACCGAACCGCGAGGCCTCGCCCTAGGAGTGATGCCATCGCAGTCCGCTGGACCTAGGGTGATGGCATCGCCCTAGGGGTGATGACATCCCCCCGGGGTATCGGAAATGTGTGGGACCCACCTCGGGTCCCACTATTTTATGTGGTTTAGGCCCCCATGCCCATTTGATGATGTTTTAGGTCCTATCTCGTGTGTATTCATACCTTTCGGGTTATTTGAGCATGGAATATATCGAATTATCATGTAAACCTGTCGATGGATGGTCTAGAAAAGAATTGGGATCATCTCGCATGATCACAAATGCCTATGGGTCCGATTTCAACTGTCAGTTTCGCCCGTTGGTGAAACTGAAAATCTTATAACTGTTTCTACGTTTCATTGCTCCCTCTTGAGTCAAATGACATCAGTGTGTGTCATGTTACCATAACCCAGGTCCAGTTTAATCCAAATCATGCTCTGATACCAACTTATAATGCCCTAAACATTGGGGTCGAGCAGAAGCTCAGCTCCCGAGTTCTGACGCATCACTTATGCGACATAGATAATGATGATTTTATTCTGTCTGTGTTAGCGCATTAAACATGAATGAGATTATACTAAATTAACGTATTGTACTCAAGAGACAATTAAATTATGCAAGCGAAAGAATGTGATAAGTATATAAAGCATTTAAGTGATTGTAAGTCTCCTGAGTACTAACATGTTACCAGGTCATATAATTACATGTATAGTTCTAAAATATACAAAATGGTAAAGTGTAATGTCATCTAATCCACATCCCTATAGCTTCGGTGACGCAACTCCAGGTATACATAAACCCGCTAGAGAGTTGCAGGTAGGAGAGCTCCTCATCGTCGTCATAGAAAATCAGCTCCAACTCATAAGCCGCATCATCATCTGCAACTACAACAGAGTTTGGTTGGTGTTTTAAAACACCATCCCAGAGTGGGAGTGAGTGATCAATTCAGTGGAGCTATAAGGCAAAGGTTAACATGTTATCAATTCAATCAAGCAATAATGATAAAGTAGTACAACAATCATGTCCTAAATACTCTTGTTAATGCAAGAATGATATGTATTAATGATGTATACCCTCACCTGCACTCCCTCTGCGATATCATCTTACGATCGCGTATGCTAAACTCCCACTGTGCTCAACACCCATGCCAAAGGCACATGCAATGTGGTGCATGGTCGTGTTAGCCAAGTTCTTACTTAGACTTATTCATACAGTAAGTTTGGGAAGCTAAGGTACCTCTCTTTATATCATTGACCCAAACAATGATCCATTTAGGGTCGTCAATCCAAGTAAATCACATTCGATAGGTAAGTTCGTGAGTTCACACTATAGGTCGCTACGGGAGGCTCGTCACCTCAGCGTAGTCTTAATTCACACTCGAGGTCACTACGAAGGGCTCATCACCCAATCATAGGCCTATTTTATACTCGAGGTTACTACAGGAAGGCTCGTCACCTTAGCATAGGCCAACAGCTAGAATACAGTGTCCCATACCACCGTATTTGGTTCACGAGTTTGGGTTATTCACTGGTCACTACGGGGAGGCTCGTCACCTCAGTGTAGGCCGACAACTTGACCACGGTGTCCCATACCACCATGCCCAGCTCATGACTCTTAGCGGATCGTGGTACCAAGGTTAAACGGGCTTTATATTGGTAAGTGATACTTTAAATTCAAGCAGTAGCTTCCATACATGGTGAACATACATTAGGTCAATCGAGTTACTTGACAAGCTCGACTGGTATGAGCACATGTTAAATTAATCTACATGGAGCACGTAAGCACTCCATGTAGCCTAACCACTGTCGACAATCAGCGTACGACTCGGATTTATGGAACGTGTCTAATGTGGCAATACTAATTCCACCACTCAAACAGAAACTGTTACCGATTGCTTGGACTACGTACTAGTCCCAAACATACTCAAACACGGCATGTGGATACATGTGATATTCATAACAACATTTAACAAACAATTCAAATACAAATCTCATTTGAGCATTTTTACAAACACATAATGAACATGTTATCATACATATGTATTTCATCCATAAATCACGTAGTAGCAAGGTAGGTTACATGAAAGAAACTGTAACAATAGGTAAGGTGATTGAGAATCCTATCCAAACACCCTTATTAAATGACATACCTCAAACAATTTCTCATTCAGGCATTTTATTAAACACTTAGACTACTCATTACTACATACATGAAGTAAATCAGTTATAACATATATTAAGGTAAACCTTTCACAAAGGAGTTGTCATGCATACAATGATCATGTATTCTCAATTAAAAATCATGGCAAGCACAAAACGAAATTCCATATTCATTCAGACATTTCAACAAACACATGGAATGCATTATATTCAACACAGTTCATATATATGTATAATACACGGAAACATTGTATCTAAATACATGTGACAACAATCAAGTCAGTCATAAATCATTAACTGACATTGAAAGCCTTAAAAACCATAACCTAAATGCTTATAGTCCGCACCTTCCATCGGTACGCCGATTACAAACTCGGTTCGTACACTATGCCCTTGTTTACGGCACAACGACGACCTATAATATGAATTAGGTTAGCTATTTCACCAATCTACCTATTTGGATACCTAAAACAGATTAGGGTTAGGATTCCTTACCCAAAAGTGGAGTCGAAATCGCCGGTATAGCGACACAGGAGAGGCGATTCGATACGTGGAGCGGTGGGAATGAATCCCAACAACAAACCACAACTCTCTCTCACTTCTCCACACTTTCTCCTTCTCTTTTCTCTCTTTTCTCTCTTAGGGTTAGGAAATTCGTATGGAATGAGAGAGGGGTGGGTTAAGGCCCTAATATAGGCCCAAAACTAATGTCAATGGCCCCAGGGCCTTGGTATACTTAGGTTATAGCCAAAAGTTGTTTGTTTTGGGCCAACGGATCTCATTTGGAGGTCCATTTCCTATATACGGTCCAAGGAAAGTTCCCTGACAATGGATCTACGTCAAGTTAAGATTTTGGTCTGATTGGATTTGTGGATCGACCACGGCGCACCCATTTCAGTTCAACGGTCATTGTTACTCGATCAAGGCCACAAGTACACTTACCTGTGTAGGGAAATTTCCCTGATCCAAGGTTGTAGTTGGGTCAAAATCTGATGTTCTGAACCCTTAAATTTGGCTTGCAAGCAAACGGCCCAATTCACTTAAATCTAAGTTCATTTTCTAAAGATATTCGGGTTTCTCACACACTTCGCTCCAGGCTCAAGTTGTGCATTTCTGGATACTATTTGGGTTCGATTCTAGCCATGGTTGTTAAGCCAGTAAGGTGGTCATAACTATATAGTTTTGCGGTCATCGGACTTTCGATACGTGGTCCAGGTCCGATACGGGGTTTCGATGTGCTCCCGAGAGCAACCGAGTTTTGGGATTGATCCTAAGTTTTTAGGTAATGTAGAGTCAACGATTCTGCAGGTTTTAGGTCTTGCAGTTCATATAGAAAGTTGTTCAAGCTAATCTACTAATTAATTCAGTTAATACTTAATTAATTTTCGTCTAATTTCTAATGGATTCGGTCCTTAGTGATTTTTGCCTAAGGTGGTACTCGAGTCTTTGTACGAATTTTTCTGAGATGTTACAACCTTGATGTATGATATATCTGGACCATCCATCCAGTGGGCCGTCCTAGCTGTCCAACCAGGGCCCACCCTTGTTGCCCATTTGGACAGACCTTGATGAAGGGAAAATACAAATATATGCTTGATTCAAAACTATTGGTAGGCCACACGTGGGACCCGCCACCATGTATGTATTCTATATTAGGCCATCCCACTTAGACGGACCTGGATGAAGGAAAGATAAATATCAGCTTGGTCAGGTGGGCCACCACGTGGCACCAACCTGATGTATGTGTTTTGCCACACCATCTAACCCCTCGATGGTGGGGCCTACCCTCCAGATATAACAGATTGCATCTAGGCCGTCCAAGGTATAGACGCTGGGTGCTTTCAACAAAAAAATATATATTATTATTATTATAATATATATGTATATATATTATATTTATGTGGTGGGCCCCATGTGGGACCCACGTTGATGTATTTACATTTGCACCGTCCCTCTGGACGATGCTTGTGAAATCCACCTGATGTATGGGGATATCCCAACCGTCCAAACCATGGATGGTGGGTGCGGACTGGCTAGAGTACCTCACGTAGTCCCACACGATGTATGTGTTTCATATATATCGTCCAACCATTTGACGTGGACCCCACTATGATATATGTGTTTCATCAACACCGTTTATCCAATTAGTGAGCTTGTCTTAAGGCTTGAGACTCAAAGTGAGGCAGATCCATGTATCAGGTGGACCACACTACAGAAAACAGTGGAGGATTGAACGTCTATCATTGAAACTTGTTTGGGTCACAGAAGTTTTGGATCAATATGGAATTTATTTTCCCTCTTAATCCAGGTTTTTATGACCTTATGATAAGATTGGATGGAGAATAAACTTTATGGTTGGCCCTGTGATTTGTTTAACAGTGAAAATCATTATCTCCACTGTTATTTATGGTATGGTCTAGGTGATCTGTCGATATGATTCATTTTTTTGGGAAAGGCTCTAAAATGATCTTTAAAATAGATGAATGGCGTAGATGGTGCAACCCATTGGTGCGACCCATTGATACGACCCACTTGATGTATACGAGGCCCATTGGTGCGTCCCACGTGATGCGACCCACTTGATATTTATGAGGCCCATTGGTGCAGCCCATTGATACGACCCATTTGATGTATATGAGGCTCATTGGTGTGTCCCATGTGATGCGACCCACTTGATGTATATTAGACCCATTGGTGCGGCCCATGTGATGCAACCCACTTGATGTATATGAGGCCCATTGGTGCAGCCCATGTGATGCGACCCACTTGATGTGTATGAGGCCCATTGTTGCGGCCCGTCTTGATGTATATGAGGCCCATTGTTGTGGCCCACCTTGATGTATATGAGGACCATTGTTGCGGCCCATCTTGATGTATATAAGGGCCATGAGTGAGGCCTAATGAGATTATGTGAGGCCTGATGTAATGTGTATGAGGTCCTTGTAGGAGACCCATTGTGATACGTATTAGGCCCATGTGATGCGGTGCATTGTGATGTATTCGAGGCCCATGAGAGGCCCATTAAGATGTGTATTAGGCCCTTATGTGAGGCCATGGACCCATTATATGTTAGGCTCCATGTGGGCCACTCCTTGGGAGCAATGTTGGTTAAATGTCCACATTGATGGGCAATGATGGTTAAAAATCCACATTGTGACCTTCCCTTAGGCCATTATTAGGCCTATTCCCATCATTTTCTAAGTGGGTTGACCCTAATCATTGGGCCCCATTGATGTTTGCATGACCCACCTATTCATATTGGGTTAACCCATAATGTTGGGCCCCCACTGATTGCTAGTATGATTATTTCCTTTTAATCTTGGAGTCCATCTAGGACTTATTTGGGCCCCCTAGGGCATCTAGCAGGTCATATGGTAATATGGCAAAAGAAGCCCGCTCCGGATACTTAGGGATATAGGTAGGCCACCTAGGCCCAACCTTGATATGAGGAGAGTACAACATCACCATAGACAGAGGGATCTGTGTTATCTGATTTGGTATATTCACTGTCGAGGACCGATCCTCATATTATGGATTAGATCTACTATCCTTCTATGGACCCCGCCATATATATAGGCTGATCATCGATTACAACGATGTTGGTATATATACTGAGTATGTGTTAGCATAACATTGTGATTATATGAGGCCCATCGTGACCATGTGAGGCCCATTGTGATTACCTGAGGCCCATTGTAACTGTGTAAGGTCCATTGTGATGATATGAGGCTTATTGTGTATGTATGAGGCTCATTATGATGTGTGAGGACCATTATGTTATGATGGTATGAGGCCTATTGTGAATGTATGAGGACCATTACGATGTAAGAGGCCCATTGTGATTGTATGAGACCCATTGTGACTAGATGAGGCCCATTATGATGTGAGTGGCCCATTATGATTGTGTGAGATCAATCATTATTATGTTCGATAATCATGCGTAGCATCATGTTACATGTCCATGCGCATTATCTGCATGTTCGATATGAGATGCGGTTGACCATTGCATATGCCATTGAGCAGGTTATTTATGGGACTCCCTGATAGGCGGAGTTGCCCATATGAGTGCGCAGTATGCGTAGGTTTGATACATGACTGGATGGTCTAACTTATACATCTCGCATTTTGTGATATGACCACCGTACGCCCTAGCGACATCAGGGCCGTAGCCTCCACAGGCATATTGTGGATGACCAGATGGGACACCGAAAATCTTTTCTACATGGGGTACCATAGATGTCCCTGGGTGAAAGTCCCTAAACCCTCTTAGTATCAGAGGATGCCCCAACGTCTGTACCAAGTGGATATATATAAGCGCATGAGGGCCGTATACTAGTAGGCTGCATCTCCCACTGTGTCATGGTTGGTTGGGAGGGGGTGTGGCCTTACTCGCTTGAGGGAGTAGGCAATGTTAGGCTGAGTCTGACCAGCTCATAAATGGTCTGCTATCGAAGAGTCGGGCCCGATATTGACAGGCGGATAGTGAGGTCTATTCCACTTACCCAGTTGTACGCTTGATGGACCGGTAGGTGGAGTAGAGTGTACTAGACCCTAGTGATGATCCCGAAGATGTATAGTACTGATATGTGGATTTATTGAACAGGAGTTGCATACTTAATATTTTACTTATTCATTCATTCACTATCCACTCAGGCTGGTGGTGCACAACTAATTTGATATGTGTACCTTCGTAATGGCCAAGATTTCAGTTAGGCGCACGACTAAGCTAAGATCAGGAGTTTACCACATTGAGTCTAGCTATCCAAATTTAGGTATGGGGCTGGTTTGGATAGAAGTCCCTTGTGATGGACCCCACGGCTTGCGATACTATATATTATCATTTCGACTTCATGCTCTAGCTTGATCATTTCATTCGCACCACATATTGCATTGCATTCTTAACATATAGCATTTGGTTTACTATGCTCATGTATTGCATATTTTGAATGAGGTTGATGGTATTAAGGACTCGCCAGGATCTGCATATTGCATTACATCCTGTAACGCCTTGAAAATCGGGGGCCGAGTAGCAACTCAACTCTCGAGTTCCAAAACATCACTTATGCAACATATATGCTTATGATTAAATGTTGTCTGTGTTAGTGCATTAATCATGAGTGGGATTATACCAAAATAGTAGTTCACACTCCAGATCAAGTTGTAAAATGCAAGTGAAAGACTGAAAGACATAAATAAACGTATATATGTCAAAAGAGCATGATCGGTCTCTAGAGTATAAATACATCACTGAGTCACCATATACATATAATAGTCTCAAAATCAAAATATCAAACAGTACAACTACAATGATAATCCATGTAGCCCCGTCGATCCGGATGGCCTAAGCGAAGCCGCCGGAGAACTGCAAATAAGAGAACTCATCCTGATCGTCATAGTAATCAGGCTCCGCCTTAGGGGTCACGCCGTCATCTGAAATCAAGACAGAGTCTGGTTGGTGTTTAAAACACCGTCCCGTAATATGGGAATGAGTGATCAACTCAGTGGAACAATAAAGCAAAGGTTAGCATGTTATCAATTCAATCAAGTAGTAAATCACATATCTCTAACTCTTGTTAATGCAAGAATAGTATGAATGTATGATGCATGCCCTCGCCTACACTCCCTCAGCGACTCCATCTCACATTCGCGCATGAACAACACTGCCTCAGTGCTTGACCTGCTACACCTGAACACACGCGTAATGCAGTGCGTGCATATGATTACCAAGTTCTTATTAGTCATTTTCATACAGCAAGTTTGGAAAACTAAGGTACCTCCCTTATTTCATTTTCCAAACAATGATCCATTCAAGGGTCATCAGTCCTAGGAAATCTCATACGATGTTACAGTTCTAGGTCACTACAAAGGGCTCGTCACTAAATCAGTGCAGGCCTAGTTTATACTTTAGATGCTACGGAAGGGTTGTCGCCTTCATGTAGATTCAGAGTATGCTCGAGGTCACTACAAAGGGCTCGTCACCAAATCAATGTAGGCCGACAGCTCGAATATAGTGTCCCATACCACCGTATTCGGCTCACGAGGTGATTTTGCTCACTGGTCACTACGAGGTGGCTCGTCGCCCCAACGTAGGCTGATAGCTCAACCACAGTGTCCAATACCATCATGTTCGGCTCATGAGTCTTAGCGGATCAAGGTACCAAGGTTAACAGAGTTTCACTGGTGAGCTCAGTACCTTAGGTTCAAACAATAGCGTCCTTACATGGTGAACATACAATAGGCCAATCGGGTTACTTGGCAAGCTCAACTAATATGAGCGCATATTGTTTCGATTGACACGAAGTGCATAAGCATTTCGTGTGGCCTAACCACTGCCGACGACCAACACACGACTCGGGTTTGTCAAACATGTCCTATGTGGCGAATGAATCTCAGCCATGAACTCAAAGCCTGTTACCGATTGCCTGGACTATACTGTAGTCCCAAACACATTCAATGTTAACAACTAAGCATGTGAAGAGGTCAGAATAGGAATAACCAAGTAGTTCGAGTATGTTATTAAGCATGGTATAAGATGTAACATGAACAAGAATCCATACACATGCATTTTGGTAATAAAGCGATTAAATTAATCAACTTACATGGAGAAAATCATACACATCACTAAGGTAGTTAAGAATCCTATCTCAACACCTACTCAAGGCACTACTATACTAAGTACATACTTATCCAAGCATCTTTACAAACACTTAGATTGCACTTAATAGCTTACATAACATATATTGGCCCAAACACGTACTAGAACGAATCCTTTTGCCAAAGAGTTGTCACACGCATAACTAGTATATACACACGTCAGTAAATCATGGCAAACACATTTGTAGATTTTATACGTATACAGTATTTTATACACATATAAGGAATACACTGAATTCTACATAATACGTACATAACTGAAACACAAAATAGACATCGCATTATACAAGTGAAATAACACCCAGATCATGAATCTATCATTATCCGACATTGAAAGCGTTGAAAACCATAACCTAAGCATCTATAGTTCGCACCTTATGCCATAGAACAGTAACGAACTTGACAGAGATTCTAGGTATTTGTCAATGATGAAATGGCAACCCATATCACGAGTTAAGTTAGCTATCTCGCCACTTGCAACAATCGAAACCCTAGAACAGATTAGGGTTAGGTTTTCTTACCTAAGAACGAAGTCAGAATCGCCGAAATAGCGATGTGATAGTGACGGTCAGGCACGTAGAATGGCAGGATAAAGCAATAGGAATCTCCTCCCACTTCTTTCATACTTTCTCTCTCTTTACTCTCTTCTCTCTCCTAGGCTTTTCTCAAATTCGTATGGAGTGAATGAGAGAGGGTTTAAGGTCCTTATATAGGCCCAGAACTGATGGGAATGACCCCAGGGCCATGGTATACTTAGGTTATGTCCAAAGGGAGGCTGTTCCGTCTCAACGGAGCACTTCCAGAGCACCCCCTTGAGCCAAAGGTCGGACTTAAGCTCCCTGACTATAGATCTAGGTCGAGTTAAGTTTTCATTCTAGTCAGGTTCCCAGATCACACGTGGTGGACCAGTTTCAGTTCAACGGTCACCGAAACTCGATCAGGGTTAGAAGTACACGGACATGTATGGAAAATGTTCCCTGATCCGAGGGTGTATTTCGGTCAGATTCTGACGGTCTGATTGCTTATATCTGGCCTACAAGTGACAAGTCTCAGATTATTTAAATTACACTTAATTTTCTAAAGAAAACTATGTTTTCTCACACTCTTCACTCCGGGTTTAAGCAAATAGCCTCGGGACACTATGTGGAGTTAATTTCTGAGATAGTTGTCAAGCCCAGTAAGGCGGTCCTAATTATATAATTTCGTAGTAATCGGACTTTCGACGTGCGGTCCAGATCCGATACAGAGTTTCATTGTGCTCCCGAGAGCAACTGGGTAATGAGATTGATCCTTGATTTTAGGGTAACCTAGCATCCATGATTCTATAGCTTTTGGGTCTTGCAGATCATATTTAAAGTGTTTTAAGCGAATTTCATAGCTAATCTAGTTTAGCACTTAGTTAAACTCGTTTAATTGCTAAAGGATTTGGTCCTGAGTGATTTCTACCTGAGGTGATACTCGAGTCTTTGTACGAAATTTTCCGAGATGTTACAATCTACCTCCCCTAAAGAAAAATTTCATCCTCGAAATTAGTACCTTTTCGTACTCCTCGAGAACCTGAGGCTAGTTATTTCTGACCTCAACTTCAGTTTCCCAAGTAGCCTCTTCCTCAATATGATATGTCCACAGTACCTTCACAAGTGGGATGACCTTACTACGCAACACCTGCTCCTTCCTGTCTAGGATATGTGTCGGATGCAATACATACATAGCGTCCTCGCTCAACTGCACTTGCTCCCATTTGATGATATGGGAAGGATCAGGAACGTACTTCTTTAGCATGGAAACATGAAATACGTTATGCACACTCGCAAGTGGAGTGGGCAAAGCCAGGCAGTATGCCACCACATCCACTCGGTCAAGTATCTGGAATGGGCCAATGAACTGCTGCGTAAGCTTCCCTTTCTTGCCAAAACGCAAGACTCCCTTCATGGGAGAAACTCGGAGGAATACATGGTCTCCAACCTCAAACTCAAGCGGTCGCCGCCTCGTATCGGCATAACTCTTCTATCTGCTCTGGGCCGTCAGAAGTCGATGCCTGATAATGTCAATCTTCTCTTAGGTCGCTTGTACTAACTCTGGGCCAATCAAACTACGCTTGCCAACCTTTGCCCAGCAATGCGGTGCTCGGTAAGGGTGCCCGTACAAGGCCTCGTAAGGAGCCATGCCAATACTCACCTGAAAACTATTATTGTAGGCGAACTCTGCATACAGGAGACAGTCATCCCAACTATCCTTGAAGTCCAAAACACAGGCCTGCAGAATATCCTCCAAAATCTGATTCACTCGCTCCATTTGCCCATCGGTCTGTGGGTGGAACGCGGTACTGAACTTCAACTTCACACCCATCGCTTCCTGAATACAAGTCTAGACGATAGATGTGAATCGTGTGTCTCTATCTGACACAATCTCTAAGGGAACTCCATGCAGATGCACTATCTCCTTAATGTACAATCTGGCCAACTCGTCTGCAGAGTTTGAAACTCTAATCGAAAGGAAATGAGCTGACTTTGTCAACCGGTCGACGATCACCCAGATGGAATCATGTCCCTTCCTTGTCTTCGGCAGCCCCGATATGAAATCCATAGAGATGAAGTCTCACTTCCATTCAGCTATTATGGGCATGGGCTGAAGTAGTCTAGGAGGTCGGCGATGTTCAGCCTTGACCTACTGGCATGTGAGACAACGGGAGACATATTCGGCTATATGAGCCTTCATATTGTCCCACCAATATGACCTCTTCAGGTCCTGATACATCTTCGTGCTACCAGGATGCATCGCAAGCTTCGATCTGTGGGCAGCCTCGAGAATCTCCTGTCTCAAGTCATGAATGTCTGGGATGCATAGGGGGCCACGGTATCGTAGGCCTCCATTTGTGCCAACTCTCCACTCGGAGTCCTCATCATCGCTAGCTTGCTCTCGAAGCTCAGACAATCGCGCATCGCCCTTCTGCGCTTTGATAATCTTGTCATCAATAAGTGGCCGCACCCGAATGTGCGCGACACACTCAAATGGCTCCTCCAAGGTGAGTTTCTGCTCGAAGTCCCTCACGAACTCTACCATATTCCACTCTGCTACCATTAGTGGAGCCGCAAATACTATAGCCTTCTTGCGGCTCAACGTGTCTGCCATAAGGTTAGCCTTGCCAGGATGGTAGGAAACCTCGAACTTAAAGTCTTTCAAGGTCTCTATCCATCACCGCTGCCTCATATTCAGGTCCCTCTGAGTGAATTATAGCGAAGGCTCTTGTGGTCACAGAAAAGCTCGAATTTCTCTCCATAGAGGTAATGTCTCTAGGGCTACAGTGCAAAGATGACGACTGTTAATTCCAAGTCGTGTGTAGGATAATTCTCCTTGTGTTTCCTTAACTGTCTCGAGGCATATGCGATCACCTTGTCCTTCTGCATAAGGACACATCCCAAACCAACTCGAGACACATCAGTGTAAATCGTATACTTGACCCCTTGTTCTGGCAATATTAGCATAGGGGCGGACGTCAGTCTGTCCTTCAGCTCCTGAAAAGCTGCTTCTGCCTTTTCATTCCAAGCGAACTTCAGATCCTTCCATGTCAACCGAGACAACGGTCTGGCTATCTTCAAGAAATCCTGAATAAATTGTTGGTAGTACCCTGCCAGACCAAGAAAACTCCTCACCTCAGTAACCGAACCAGACTGCTTCCAGTCCTGAACCGCGGCTACCTTAATAAGGTCCACAGCTATCCCTTCCTTGGGCACTACATATCCCAGGAACTTGACTTCCTCCTGCCAGAAGTCGCACTTCTTGTACTGTACAAACAACTGGTTCTTCCTCAGAATATCTAAGACTGCTTGTAGGTGTTCCTCGTGCTCTTCCTGATTCTTAGAGTATATCAGGATGTCATCGATAAACACGATGATAAATCATTATAAAAATTACTGAAATACCCGGTTCATCAAATCCATGAACACGGCCAGCGCGTTCGTAAGACCGAAAGACATCACGAGGAACTCGTAATGCCCAAAACTGGTCCTGAAGGCCGTCTTCTGCACATCCTCATCCTTGACGTGCAACTGATGATACCCTGACTGTAGATCAATCTTTGAAAAGTATTGTGCCCCTTTCAACTAATCAAACAGATCGTCTATCCTGGGCAAGGGATACTTGTTCTTCACAGTCAATTGGTTCAACCTGCAGTAATCAATACATAATTGTAGCGACCCATCCTTCTTCTTGACAAACAACACAGGTGCTCCCCAAGGAGACACACTAGGTCATATGAAGCCCTTCTCTACGAGTCCGTCAATCTGTTTTCTCAGTTCCTCCATCTCACATGGAGGCATCCGATACATAGGTAATGAAATGAGGGTCGCACCGGGTACACGATCAATAGTAAAATCGATCTCGTAATGAGGAGGTAATCCAGGGATCGTCTTAAACACATCCTCAAATTCTTGAACTACCGGCATGTTTCCTAACATCGGCCCATCAACATGCTCTAGTAAAGCGGCGTAACATCTAACACGACATGGCTAACTAACATGCACTGGAAAAGTAAAGACCGTGCCTTCAGGTCTATTGGCTGTCACGACCCGATTATGGCAATCAATCTCTGCCTTCATCTCAGTGAGCTTGTCCATACCGAGGATAATGTTGTAGTGCTATAGTGGGGGGACAATGAGGTTAACGAATATTGTCTTGCTACCCAAGTCTACTGAGCAACCCTCACATGTCCGTGTGACATCCGAAAAAGTCCCAGTAGCAATAGTGAGTCTCACTCCCTTCGTGGGAGTAGTATATAAAGCTAGACGCTTAACTGCCACACATGAAATGATGGAGGTAGTGGACCTAGTGTTCACTAATAAGAAGACAGGAGTACCTTGGACATGTGCAGTAATCTCGAAGGCCATAGATGCTGAAGGTGCTGTTTCTGGCTCTTCTGCTGTAAGCGCATGAACACGTGCCTTTTGAGGTCAGTTGGGCTGAGGCACCATAGGTCGCTGAGGTGGCCTAAATCGAGGTGCATAGGGTCGGAATGATGGATGTGGAGGGACAGTACGCAGGGGCGGAGCCAATATAGTCTAAGGGCAAGTGCGGTCGATCCTCTGCGGTGGCGAGAACCCACAGTCTCCCATACGTGCGAAACAGCTCTCCGCTGGGTGCCCGGCCTCCCACAGTAGGTACAGGTCATACCCGGTCACCGCATCGGAACTAGTGGCCCTGAAATCATAGGAGGATAGTCTGTGCGAGGCCTCTTGCCGAGGAATAGCTTTCTCAGCATATCTGGTCGAGGCCTGAGGATCATAGGCCCACAAGAGCATGATAATCGATCCCCGTCCTGCTCTTCTCGCATAGACATGTATACTAGTTCAGCATAGGAGGGTATGCTAGCATAACACATCTTCAAGTGAATATCAGGGTGTAGGCCCTCAGAAAAGCGCCGCATCTGCATCTGTGTGTCTGCAAGTATCATAGGAACATATCAGCCCAACTCCATGAATCGATGCTCATACTCTGTCACTGTCATGCCTCCTTCTCTGAGGTGCAAGAATTTATTCTCCTTCTCGTGTCGGTACATCTGGGGATAGTACTTCTCATGAAAGCGGAACTCAAAATCTTCCCATATCCATATGTAGCCAACTGTAACTGTCCACAGAACACATCCCACTACAGGCTAGCCTCCTTTTCAAACATAAATGTGGCCAACTCGACCTGTTCCTACTCGGTACAATGTAGCATCCTCAGCATTTTGGAGATGCGGTCGAGCCAATATTTGGCCTCCTCGGGCTTGTGAGAACCCGTAAAGTAGGAGGCCTTAAGTGCTGAAATCGCTCGAGGAGACCACTCGTACCCAGATTCCCCGTAGAGTATGCAGCAGGTGCAGGGGGAGGCACACCCTCATCCTGAGTGATGTTTTATTTAAACCAACACGATTTAAATGATTTTTAAACTCGCAAGTATATGAATCAGATGTAGATATGGTACGTATTACGAGATCGTTCCCACGAGGACTGGTCGTCACAATTCAAATCTATGACTCTCCTTAACTAATCCAATCAAATAATGGAATGAACTACTAAGCACAATTCTAGAAAAAAAATAATTAAGAAGAAAATTTAATTAGAGAAAGAGCACTAGGACTTTCGAATCCACCCCTAATTATCCTAACCCATGTTTTATCTGTTGATTCACCTTGATCTAGATTGATACCACTTATACAGAGAAAGCACAATCTGTGTCCTTAATCGGGCATACAGAATGTCTAATTCCTTTAAGCAATGCCATGAATAACACATTCCATGTCCTTGGTCGGGCACATGGAATGTACAGTTCATTAAAGCACCCTGTTTCTTCCTCTATAGGAAACTTGTTCTTGATCAGACATAAGCACCTATAATAAGCATCCAAACAACATCCATATATATGCTTTGGTCAAGTTCATAGATGGAAAAGTATAGAATTTAAACCAATCAAGCCTACTTAGAGAAAGAAACAAATTAATTGATATTCAAAGTAAATCAACCAATATAAGAGCTAATCAAATTAGGGGCTTCATCTCAACCCTAGTTGAGAGATTAGTGACCCATAAAATCCATCAAAAATATTAAACAAAATTCATAAAAACAAAACACCAAACTAATCGATCTCTCTCTCTCTCTTCTTTCTTCTCTTTCTCCTCTTTCTTCTCTCCCTTGCTCTAGATCTAGAATTCCCTGGTTCTGAATGAATTTCCCACGTCCATAATTCCTCTTTTATAGCTGCTGGAGGGCTGAAGTCAGTGGCAGAGTCGTAGAAGGACACGGAGTACAAATTTTTGCAGCCGTGATCGGTGGGCCCCACAGAGGTATTTTCTGGAAAATCCACCCCGTCCATTGGATTCAGGACGAAATTTCAGTCAAGAATGGGTGGTTTTGAACATCCATTGACGCGGCCCAGAGAAGAAATCACGAAAAGATCAGTTTTGAACATTGCAGAGCAGTCCGTTTGTGGCCTCTGTATCACGCACGTGTGTACGCATGGGAGTGGAATATCAGCATGGTTTTGAAGCTCTTGAGCCACTCTACAAGATGGACGGCTTGGATCGGCCGGATAGATGACGTATGGGGCCCACAGTCAGCCACAAAACGGACCAGCGGCGTCCGTTTCGCTGACGCGAAACCGACGCTGCGATGATCAGTGGGTCCCACCTTGATGTTTATGGCGAAATCCACTCCGTTCACCGAATTTCTCTCAAAATTTCGTTCAGAAACATGCATTTTTTCCTCCATTTTTATGTGGCCCACGGAGTTTTAAACTCACCGTCCGTTTTGCTATTGGACAGTTAAAAATCCCACCAGTTGATGTCTTCAAATTCCGTCAGCTAGGCGTGGGGTATGGCTGCCCCAGGAAGCGGATGGATGGTTTGGATTGTCCATTTGGACAATAGGTGGGACCTACAACTGACGACCGCAGGTCGGTTTGCGGGTCGCTGGAACGGCGGACGCCGTTTTGAATTTGAGGGAGACGAGCGCGGGTCAGCGCTTGCGCTGACCGAGATGCTGCTGCGGTGCATTGCAAGTGCACGAGTGCTCTATGCACACGCTCATGTATGTGGGGTCAACTGTGATGTTTACGAGAAATCTACACCATCCATCCTCTTTATCTCCCTGATTAATGGGTTGGGACCAAAGTTGACGCATATCCTGTTATCAGGTGAGCCCAGAATCAATGGTTTATGGGCTGATTTGTCAGTTGGGACACTTCCATAGTGATCCGAGGGCTGAAATTTGAAACGTACGGTTAATTTATGTCCCTAATCCCATGTATAAAGTTTCGAGTCAATTGGATGACGAAAACCATGTGATCTTGCATTCTAGACCCTTTTCGGGCCCCTTTGGCTTACTTTCCTCAAATCCCAGGCGTGTAAAATCTTCACTATTGGTTTTCTGGAGTCCATCTCGTGCTCTGGTAATTTTGGAGCGCCAAATCCATGTTTTTAACATCATCTTTCAATACACACTCCTGATTTCATCCTGTAATAAAAACACGAGTAAAATCTGGCATTAAACATTATCATGTATGTAAAATCAGGTAATTACTAGGTCAGATATGTAATATTTGACCCTGATCACAACCCCCAACCAGCATTTTGCTAGTCCCGAGCAAAACATGCGAAAAATAATTTCAGAAATAAAAGAAATTCTTGTAAATTTAAGTGACATGTGAACAGATAGCTGAGATGTGAAAATTCTAAGATTCATGATCGGTGTGTGGAATTTTTCTCTTGGAATCAAGTTTACAGTAAACTTCATAATCAATTTCAAAATATTAATCCATCAATTAGAAACATTCCTAAACATTGAGTTCCACAGGTGTGTAGTATCATCTCAGCTTACAATCATTAAAAGATCCAATTGTCAATTTCATGATATCTTTAGTAAGTTGTGACAACCAAGCTTGAAACCAACACTTATCTCACAGATTAACTTTTCATTTTACCAGCCTTTGTTTTTCTTTATGAGTAGTAACGCAAATGAGGGGAATCAAATTCTCACCTATAGGGAGCAAACCTATGGCAAAAACTTGTCGCCTAATTTTTTTTTTTTTATATGTCAACTATGGAGAATCAAATCTGCACCTATAGGGAGCAAACCTATGGTGAAGATTATGTGACTTAGCCTTTTAATTCTTCTTTTTACCAAGTTAATCATTCAGTTATCAAACCGAAAACTTAATGTGTAAGCGAGATGTGATATGTGAAATCATGGCTCAATCAATGTTTACAACTTCTAATCATGGATTAACAATTCAAAATTGAATGTGAAATCAAGCAGATGGCCGAATCCAAGAGTCATAAGTTACCAACATCACGTATCTTATAATGTTACAATCACAACTATCCTTCAAAATCACTTTGAATTCAATAGAAATTCCAGAAAAATTTAAAATTTTCACAAATTTTGCTCAAGACCAAGAAAATACTGATTAGGTAACCTAATCTCCCTCCCCCAACCTAAAATCTACATTGTCCTCAATGTAAAAGAAATAAGCAAGCAATGTGCATTGGACAATGAAAGTAAAAGAGGAGTGATGGAGGATAGTACCTGGACGGAGAATCAAGAAGCTTTCTAAAAAAAAATTTCAACGTAAAAGCGAGTTAGCATAAGAGATCAACAGAAGCAAAAATAACAAAAAGAAAACAAAAGAAGATCCTACCTATACCACTTTCGCAGGTGCTCTCGATTGCATTTAGCGCATGCAACAAGCCTTTAAACCCCTAGGTTACCCCTAGTGGACGAGTTGTAGTCTCGTGAGGGTTTGCAGTAATGTTACCCACAAACATTGAACTAACTAACTAGAAAAATGAAAAGGAATGAAATAAAAAGTAATACAGTAAAGCAAAAGGCTGGGTTGCCTCCCAGGAGCGCTAAGTTTAACGTCTTCAGCCAGACAAGAACGGACCATGAAAGAAATAATCTTTATAACCAGGGTGCGCCAAAGAAATTACCTCAACACCTTGATTAACCAATCCCAGATAAGTGATGTGAGTTCCCGTGAGCTGTGCCATCTGCAATGAGGTAACTGACACTGTCGTCAAATAATTTAAGGACTTCTGCTTGAACGACTTCTTCCATGTTAGGATCACGCTTCCTTTGCATGTCATGCAATATCTCCACAGCATGATCCATACATATAGTGGGGCATACTCCCTGTATTTCCGCTATCCTCTGTTCAATTGCTGCCTTATATGCTCTAAGAACATTAAGCAGCCTGCTCGCCTTTGTCTTCTCTGAGTTAGAAACTGTGCTGTCAGGAAGAGTCTCAGAGGGATGAAGAGGTTCCACTATCGCTTTCCATTTTTCAGTCTCCAATATAGGAGTAGAGTGGAGCAGTGCATTGACTTCGTGGATGGGACTATCGATGTCAAAATCCAAGCCATATTATGCTAAGCAGGTCTCAAGTGGATCTTCAAAAGATTTACGGAAAGAGTCCTGCACTAGGCTCTCGATCATGTCCACTTCAGATATGTCATCCAAATCTGTGGATTGTTGTCCTGCATTAAAAACATTGAGTTTAATATTCATGTTACCAAAAGACAATTTCATAACTCCATTCCGGCAATTTATAATAGCATTAGATGTGGCCAAAAATGGACGACCCAAGATGACTGGGATCTGACTATGAAGGTTCTGGACAGGCTGAGTATCTATAACTATGAAATCCACTGGAAAATAAAATTTATCAACCTGGATTAACACGTCTTCAATAATACCCCGGGGCACCTTGACAGATCTATCAGCCAGTTGTAATGTTACCTTAGTCAGTTTCAACTCACCAAGTCCTAGCTGCTCATAAACCGAATATGGTAACAAATTGACGCTCGCCCCTAAATCAAGCAATGCCTTCTGGTTGGAATTAGAGCCAATCTCATACTGTCCCTTTGGATTAGCCTCAGGTTGGCTAGGGAACTTGCCCTTCTCTCTCTCACTGAATGTGGCAGCTAGTTGACCCATTTGTACTTCCAGCTTGGCAATGGATTGCACATTTGCATGTAAGCTTTGCTAGTTGGCAAGTAAGGTTTGTTGGGTGTCTTTTTGGAATTGGAGAGAACTCTGCATAAAAAGATGGAGTGTATCCTCAAGAGAGGGTTTTCTTGATTGTGTAGGCAGTTGTTGATATTGTGGAAACTGTTGAAGTTGTTGACTGCCAACTTGGAGGTGTGGTTGCATGGGAGGATTTCCAGATGGTCCTCCTTGTTGTGGTCCTTTTGCCCAAGAAAAATTTGGATGTCTAGCCCACCCTGGGTTGTATGTGTTCGAGTAAGGATCATTCCCAGGTTTTTTAAAAGTGTTCATAGCATGTACTTGTTCAGAAAGAAGTTCTGGGGTTGCTGCACCAGATGGATAAGACTGCAAAGAATGGGCAGGACTAGAACATGTGGCACATGCCTCGACTTAAGCTGTTTGTGGAGGTCCATTATTTAATACCAGAGCATCAACTTTCTTTTTGAGGTTATCAAGCTTGGCACACAGCTCTGGCACGACTCCTATCTCATATATACCACCTCTCTTTTGTGGTTGGGGACTTCTGTCACCTCTATTTGAATAGTCCCATTGCTGGGAATTTTCGCACAAGGTTTCAAAGAAGTTCCACGCTTCGACATCACTTTTAGTCATGAATGACCCTCCACTGGTGGCATCAACCATGCGACGGTTCTGGGGTGTCAGACCGTCGTAGAAGTATTGAACTTGTTGCCATTTCTCAAAACCATGGTGAGGACATTTAAGAAGCAAGTCCTTCCATCTTTCCCAACATTCATGAAAGTGCTCGCCCTCTTTTTGTGTGAAGTTAGTAATTTCTCTATGGAGGGCATTGGTTTTGTGAACGGGGAAGAACTTGTTTAAGAACTTCTTAGACAGTTGGTCCCATGTAGTGATAGATCCAACTTCTAGAGAATTCAACCATGCTTTCGCCTTATCCTTCAAAGAAAAAGGAAACAGGCGTAGGCGGATCAAATCATCTGAGAAGTTTTGGAACTTAAAGGTGGAGCAAATGTCTAAGAATTCTTTCACATGATGATATGGGTCCTCCTTGTCCAATCCATAAAAGGATGGCAACAATTGTATGACTCCAGGTTTAAGTTCAAAGTGTGCTGCCGTAGTGGTTGGCAACACTATGCATGAAGGCGCATTAAATTGGACAGGAGCTGAATAATCTCTGAGAGCCTTAACTTCATTCTCATTCGCCATTTCAACAGAATTATTTCTCAATCTTTCACGAAATGTTCTTTCTATTTCAGGATCAAACGGTGCTAATTCTATATTCAGAGATCTACGTCCTAACATAAACTATGTTATTGCAATGGAAGAAAGAAAACTAAACTAAGAAGTAACCTAAGAGAAATAAAACTAGACCTAGAAATTATGAGATTCTAAAACAAGTTAAAACTATGTAAATAAGAATGGGAAGAAAGAACCCGGAAAAGGAGATGATTGATGTCAGAAAATTTAAGAAGTTCCTCCTTCACTTAGTAGCTTCCTTCCTCAATTCCTGTAAACAATAAAAAAAATAAATTAAGTTTCCTAAAATAATGATAGAAAAATCCTAAGCAACGGTTAATTTCTAAAAAGAAAGTTTCTAAAAAGGGAAGAATTTCTAAACTAGAAAATAGAAAGATAATTGAAAGAAGAATCTAAATCTAAAATTAGAAACTGAAAAATTTCTAAAAAAAAAAATAAAAATAAAATAATAATAATAATAATAAAATCCTAGTTTTAAAAATAGAATTTAGAAAAAATAAAGAATTTAGAAAGGGATTACCAAATTAGAAGTTTATTTCAGGACCCTACAAAACAGGAAATAGGTTAGTTTCTAAAGAAAAGAACTCTAAGTTAGTAAAATCCTAAGCTATGAATTATGATAAGAGAGAATCCTAAATTCAATTTGGAACGAAACAGTCCCCGGCAATGGCACAAAAAACTTGATGTTTTATTCAAACCAACACGATTTAAATGATTTTTAAATTCGCAAGTATACGAATCAGATGTAGATATGGTACGTATTACGAGATCGTTCCCACGAGGACTGGTCATCACAATTCAAATCTATGACTCTCCTTAACTAATCCAATCAAATAATGGAATGAACTACTAAGCACAATTCTAGAAAAAAAAAAAACAATTAAGAAGAAAATTTAATCAGAGAAAGAGCACTAGGACTTTCGAATCCACCCCTAATTATCCTAACCCTTATTTTGTCTGTTGATTCACCTTGATCTAGATTGATACCACTTATACAGAGAAAGCACAATCTGTGTCCTTAATCGGGCATACAGAATGTCTAATTCCTTTAAGTAATGCCATGAATAACACATTCCATGTCCTTGGTCGGGCACATGGAATGTACAGTTCATTAAAGCACCTTGTTTCTTCCTCTATAGGAAACTTGTTCTTGATTAGACACAAGCACCTATAATAAGCATCCAAACAACATCCATATATATACTTTGGTTAAGTTCATAGATAGAGAAGTATAGAATTTAAACCAATCAAGCCCACTTAGAGAAAGAAACAAATTAATTGATATTCAAAGTAAATCAACCAATACAAGAGCTAATCAAATTAGGGGCTTCATCTCAGCCCTAGCTGAGAGATTAGTGACCCATAAAATCCATCAAAAATATTAAACATAATTCATAAAAACAAAACACCAAACCAATCGATCTCTCTCTCTTCTTTCTTCTCTTTCTTCTCTTTCTTCTCTCCCTTGCTCTAGATCTGGAATTCCTTGGTTCTGAATGAATTTTCCACGTCCATAATTCCTCTTTTATAGCTGCTGGAGGGCTGGAGTCGGTGGCAGAGTCGTAGAAGGACACGGAGTGCAAATTTTCGCAGCCATGATCGGTGGGCCCCACAGAGGTATTTTCTGGAAAATTCACCCCGTCCATTAGATTCAAGACGAAATTTCAATCAAGAATGAGTGGTTTTGAATATCCATTGACGCGGCCCAGAGAAGAAATCACGAAAAGATCAGTTTTGAACATTGCAGAGCAGTCCGTTTGTGGCCTCTGTATCACGCACGTGTGTATGCATGGGAGTGGAATATCAGCATGGTTTTGAAGCTCTCGAGCCACTCTATAAGATGGACGGCTTGGATCGGCCGGACAGATGACGTATGGGGCCCACAGTCAGCCGCAAAACGGACTAGCAGTGTCCGTTTCGCTGACGCGAAACCGACGCTGCGATGATCAGTGGGTCCCAACTTGATGTTTATGGCGAAATCCACTCCGTTCACCGAATTTCTCTCGAAATTTCGGTCAGAAACATACATTTTTTCCTCCATTTTTATGTGGCCCACAGAGTTTTAAACTCACCGTCCGTTTTGCTATTGGACAGTTAAAAATCCCACCACTTGATGTCTTCGAATTCCGTCAGCTAGGCGTGGGGTATGGCTGCCCCAGGAAGCGGATGGATGGTTTGGATTGTCCATTTGGACAATAGGTAGGACCTACAACTGATGACCGCAGGTCAGTTTGCGGGTCGCTGGAACGGCGGACGCCGTTTTGAATTTGAGGGAGAGAGCGCAGGTCAGCGCTTGCGCTGACCGAGATGCTGCTGCGGTGCACCGCAAGTGCACGAGTGCTCTATGCACACGCTCATGTATGTGGGGTCAACTGTGATGTTTACGAGAAATCTACACCATCCATCCTCTTTATCTCCCTGATTAATAGGTTGGGACCAAAGTTGACGCATATCCTGTTATCAGGTGGGCCCAAAATCAATGGTTTATGGGCTGATTTGTCAGTTGGGACACTTCCATAGTGATCCGAGGGCTGAAATTTGAAACATACGGTTAATTTATGTCCCTAATCCCATGTATAAAGTTTCGAGTCAATTGGATGACGGGAACCATGTGATCTTGCATTCTGGACCCTTTTCGGGCCTCTTTGGCTTGCTTTCCTCAAATCCCCGGCGTGTAAAATCTTCACTATTGGTTTTCTGGAGTCCATCCCGTGCTCTGGTAATTTTGGAGTGCCAAATCCATGTTTTTAACATCATCTTTCAATACACACTCCTGATTTCATCCTGTAATAAAAACACGAGTAAAATCTGGCATTAAACATTATCATGTATGTAAAATCAGGTAATTACTGGGTCAGATATGTAATATTCAACCTTGATCACTGAGCAGAAGGCCCTATAGTCTCAGCAGGATGTACAGATGGTGAAGGTGGAGTCATACTTCCACCCTGAGCTAGGGCCCCTGCAATAGTAGTTAAGAGCTACTGGTGCTGCTGGTACATCATTGTCATCAACTACTCCAACCTATCAGCAGGTGGGGCAGACTGAGGCACATGATGTGTCGAAGAAGACGCACGGTTCTGCTCACGAACCGGTGGTGTGTACAGTGGCGGTCTAACTGCAGGACTAGTAGATGGCTGAGACTCAGGCATAGCCTCACGAACAGGCCCAAACCGGGGTCCGTATGACCATCACTCTGGGGAGGTGCCTGATCCATCGAACCAGTAAGTGCGAGGTGTGCTATGTTCTGCTTGGCCTTCCGTGGCATGTTCTATATAACATAGGGTGCAATTTGTGTAAGATGTAGCATAACAATACACAATCCTTTAAGCATTCTCTACTCTTCATTCTACATGCTTCATAGCAAAAGGGACTGCATGCATTTCATTCACTAAAATTTGTCATAATACATGGAATACAGAGTTACATGAATCATGACAGAAGATGCATGTGAGCTACTACAACCAAAACTTTAAACACTGAAAACATTCGACTACTACTACACTACTAGGCCCAGCAACACGAACGCAAACATAACCTAAAGAAGTAACCAAAACAAGTTGCAAGACAATAATAGGGATGACTAGGCAGCCGAGTCTGGCGACGGAAGAGGGGCACCCTTATCCTGCACGCAGCACAGGATAGTCTTCAAAGTATGAGTCACTTTCTTGAACTTGTGTTTCACAAGGCCCCGAAGATCCATAATATCCTATCGTAGGACCGCCTGACCTTGTCATAGGACAGCTTGACCCTCCTCAAGTTGAGCTATAAGAGCATCCCTAGCAGCCCAATCAGTGTCCTGCTTCGGTGGCGTAGGAGGGGAGCTCTCCTCCGTATCCTGGGCTTCCTCTTCTTCTTCGCTCACTTCCTCTTCTATTTCAGCTCCACCTTCTTCCTCACTCTCTTCCTCTTCACTTTGTCTCATCCTCGCTTTCCTCAAGTTGGGCTTGTCATTGTCGTGGTCTGATGTCCATCTGATTGAGAGTAGTTTCATTGATGAAATGTTACGACACTAGAAGTTCTGCACCAAGACTGTAGCCGAACTCGCGTGCAATCTTGCATATAAGCCCGCCGAAGGGGAGCAAAATAGTCCTTCTATTTGAGCGTGCGGTCAGAACGATCGTCGCAAAACATACATGGGCATGCACAACTTCTCTCCTTGCCCCGTCTGGTATAAAAAGTCGACCATCAGGCCCGTGCACTCACTGCGATTGCTCCACCTGGGATAGATGTTGAACGTGAAAATGTGATGGAGTAGACAAAAGTCGTCAATCATATTGGTCAATAGCAAACTATTGTTTGGCTGCCATTGAACCAGTCGACCACAAAGGAAACGCGTACGACGATCCGTTTCTCATGTACTCTTTAGATTCTTCTTGCTCGCGTGGACTTGGCTAAGTGGTATGCCCATGAGTCGAGCTATCAGGTCAGCGTCGATTGTCGCCTCCCGATCTCTTCCGAATGGAATCTTGAACTGAAAGAGATCCAGCGTAGGCTCTCGAATATGGGCATAGAAAGCTTGGACAGTACCCACATTCGCACGATAATTTTCCTCAAACACAGGGCCCCATCCGGCCTCACCTAGGCGCTCCAATAATAGATACTCTCCAAAGAGCTTCCCGTCAACTTGAGCTTCGAAAAGGACTCTACGGCCCGTATATCTTCCATGGGACAACTCTGCCAGTAGAGTTCTTGGGAGAGGAGCCTAGGGATTGAGGTCTCGCTTAGTCCGTATCTCACGCTCAACTCCCGTGCTTGCGGTGGCACCTCTCAGTCTCTTTGAACGAGTGGGGCGACTAGGATCAGCTTAATCCACGGCACCCTTTCTCTTTTCCATGAGAGAGAAAGGTGGGAATTGAGAAAATGGCCGTAATAACCTCGAATAGAGCTATGGAGAAAGTGAAGAAAAGGGAGAAAAAGGTTGGAGTCTTTAGGTTTCCACGGATTTGAGCCTCCAAGGAGTGTGTAAAGGCTCAAATGAAAGGGAATAAAGAAGGAAGATGATGAAAGCGGATGGGTTAGTGGGTGTACACGAATTTGAGACTCAAATGGGGGGTTTAAGAGCTCAAATGAGAGAGAATGGAGAGGGTAGGCAGCAATAGAGGAGGGTCTTGGTGTGGTGCATGAAAAAGAAAGAGGAAGAGGTTTGAGGGTCAATTTTTGTGAAAAATCTGAAGTTTGGGAGAGAAAGGAGAGCTTGGGAGGGTATTTTATGAAGGAGGGGTGATTTAGGAAGGGTTTTAACTGAAACCCCTTACATCAGTGGGCCATACAAAGCCCCAAACTCGATCGGCCCTAGTGGCCCACTCGGTCGAGCCCACTTGGTGGCGAGGCCTCGCCGACCTTTGGAGCTTTTGGTGAGGGCTTGTCCTTTGGGCGAGGTCCTCCCCTCCCCCTTGGTCCAAAAACATGTGGGGCCCACCTTGGGTCCCACCGAATTGATAGTTTCGACCCCCCGACTCCGATTTGAGCCAAATCGGGTACTTTCGGGTAGTTTCTGATGTATACTCTCATTTACCGATGGGTAATGGCTAGGATGGGGTAATTTGTGGTCTAGACCCGTCGTTTGACGGTTTAAGAGTGATCCGGGGTCGCCTCATGCGATCACAGAGGTGTACGAACTCGATCTCAGTGATCATTTTTGGTGAACTTCACCAATCGATGAAATCGGGACTTTTATAACTGTTTCTACATTTCTCACACCCACCTAAGTTGAATTTGCATCAGCGTACATTGTGTGACCATAACCCAGGTCTGGTTTAATCCAAATCATGCTCTGATACCAACTTGTAACGCCCTGAAAATTATGGGTCGAGTAACAACTCAACTCCCGAGTTCCAAAACATCACTTATGCAATATATATGCTTATGATTAAATGTTGTCTGTGTTAGTGCATTAATTAATTATGAGTAGGATTATACCAAAACAGTAGTTCATACTCCAGATCAAGTTGTAAAACGTAAGCGAAAGACTAAAAGACATAAATAAACATATATAAGTCAAAAGAGCACGATCGGTCTCCAGAGTATGAATACATCACTGAGTCACCATATACATGTAATAGTCTCAAAATCAAAATGTCAAACAGTACAACTACAATGATAATCCCTGTAGCCACGTCGATCTGAATGGCCTAAGCGAAGCCACCGGAGAACTGCATAAAAGAGAACTCGTCCTGATCGTCATAGTAATCAGGCTCCGCCTCAGGGGTCACGCCGTCATCTGAAATTAAGACAGAGTCTGGTTGGTGTTTAAAACACCGTCCCATAATGTGGGAATGAGTGATCAACTCAGTGGAACAATAAAGCAAAGGTTAACATGTTATCAATTCAATCAAGCAGTAATGATAAAGCAGTAAATCACATATCCCTAAGTACTCTTGTTAATGCAAGAATGGTATGAATGTATGATGCATGCCCTCGCCTATGCTCCCTTAGCGACTTCATCTCACATTCGCACATGAACAACACTGGCTCAGTGCTTGACCTGCTACGCCTGAACGCACGTGTAATGTAGTGCATACATATGATTACCAAGTTCTTATTAGTCCTTTTCACACAGCAGGGTTGGGAAACTAAGATACCTCCCTTATTTCATTTTTCAAACAATGATCCATTCTAGGGTCGTCAGTCCTAGGAAATCTCATATGATGTTACAGTTCTAGGTCACTGCAAAGGGCTCGTCACTAAATCAGTGCAGGCCTAGTTTATACTCTAGATACTACGGAAGGGTCGTCGCCTCCACGTAGACTCAGATTATGCTTGAGGTCACTACAAAGGGCTCGTCACCAAATCAATGTAGGCCAACAGCTCGAATATAATGTCCCATACCACCGTATTCGGCTCACGGGGTGATTTTGCTCACTAGTCACTACGGGGTGGCTCGTCACCCCAGCGTAGGCCGACAGCTCGACCACAGTGTCCCATACCACCATGTCCGGCTCATGAGTCTTAGCGGATCGAGGTACTAAGGTTAACGGGGTTTTATTGGTGAGTTCAGTACCTTAGGTTCAAACAATAGTGTCCATACATGGTGAACATATAATAGGCCAATCGGGTTACTTGGCGAGCTCGACTAATATGAGAGCATATTGTTTCGATCGACATGAAGTGCATAAGCACTTTGTGTAGCCTAACCACTGCCAACGACCAACACACGACTCGGGTTTGTCAAACACGTCCTACGTGGCGAATGAATCTCAGCCACAAACTCAAAGCCTGTTACCGATTGCCTGGACTATACCTGTAACATCCCGTAAATCGGGGGTCGAGCATAAACTCAACTCCCGAGTTCCAGAACATCACTTATGTAACAAATTGAATGATGATTGAATGTTGACTGTATTCATGCATTGAACATGAGTGAGATTAAGCCAAAACAACATATCATACTCCGGAGACAGTTAAATTGCAAGCGGAAGACTGTGATAGACATATAAAATATAAAAACTGTGGTGAGTCTTCAGAGTGTGATAAAGTTACTAGGTTAACTAATTACAAGTACAATTCTAAAATATACCAAATGTGAGGAAGTATAATGCCTTCTATCCCAAGTACCATAGCCCCGTCAATACATTACCAGGTCTTCATAGACCTGTCAGAGAGTTATATGTGGGAAAAACTCCTCTTCAACATCATAGTAGTAGTTCGGCTCTGTTTCATAAGCATCGCCATCACTTGAAACTCAACAAATCTGGTTGGTGTTGCAAACACCATCCCGTAATGTGGGAGTGAGTGATCAACTCAGTGGAACAATAAAGCATAGGTTAATATGTTATCAATATAATCAAGCAGTAATGATAAAGCAGTAAAATCAGACACTCCTAACTACTCTTATTAATGCAAGTATGAATGCAGTCATGATGTATACCCTTGCCAAACCACTCTCAGCGACACCATCTTATGTTCACGCATGCATTCATCCCTCAGTGCCCTACATCTACCAGGCACATGCAATGCTATGATGAGCATGATTACCGAGTTGTTATTAGTCCATTTCAAACAGCAGTATTGGGAAACTAAGGTACCTCCCTTGTATCATTCCCAAACATGATCCATTCTAGGGTCGTCAGTCCTAGACAATCTCATATGATGGTGTATTTCTATGTCATTGCAAGGGATGCCAGGGCTGTTACACGGAATCGTTGCACCACTCCCCCATCACCTTATCAATACAGGCCTAGTTTATACTCTGTTACTACGGGAAGGCTCAACGCCTCACCGTAGATTTAGAGTATGCTCGAGGTCACTACACCGGATACAATCAAGGCTGTCAGGGCTGTTACACAATCATTGCACCACTCGCCCATCACCCATCAAGTAGTGTAGGCCGACAACTCGAATATAGTGTCCCATACCACCATAATCGGCTTACGAGTCTGGTTGCTCACTGGTCACTACGGGGAGGCACGTGGCCCCAGCGTAGGCCGACAGCTCGACCACGGTGTCCCATACCACCATGCCTGGCTCATGAGTCTTAGCGGATCGAGGTACCATGGTTAATGGGATTTCCACTAGTAAGTTTGGTACCCTAGGTTCAAGCAGTAGCGACCAAACATGGTGAACATACATTAGACAGATCGGGTTACTTGATGAGCTCGGCTAGCTCGAGCGCATAACAAGTTGAACGATATGAAGCTCAAAAGCACTTCATGTGGCCAACCACTATCGTCAACCGAAGTACGACTCAGGTTCGTTGAACACATCTCACGTGGCAAATGAATCTCAGCCACGAATTCAATCCTGTTACCGATTGTCTGGACTATAATCATAGCCCCAATCACCTTCAATTACAGATAGTTAAAGCAGTAATGGATCAAGATTCAAATCATAAAATCAAAGTATGATATTATCCGTTTAGGGCTGCGAGGGCTGTTGCACGAAATCGTTACACCACTCCCCCATCACCCATGACGGATCATACAACATAAACATGAATTTAAACATACGCATTACATAAATAAAGTCATACAGGCAGTTGACAAGCATATCATACAGTATATTATAAAGCATATTATAAAGCATGTTATAAAGCATGTTATAAAGCATGTTATAAAGCATTACATACGCATTACATATGCATATCATACAGTATATTATAAAGCATTACATACGCATTACATACGCATTACATAAATAAAGCATTACATACGCATTACATAAATAAAGTCATACAAGTAGTTAACAAGCATATCATACAGCATATTATAAAGCATTACATAAAGCATTACATACGCATTACATAAAGCATTACATAGAGCATTACATACGCATTACATAAAGCATTACATACGCATATCATACAGCATATTATAAAGCATGTTATAAAGCATGTTATAAAGCATATCATATAGCATATTATAAAGCATGTTATAAAGCATGTTATAAAGCACTACATAAATAGGAATACAAACACATATATTTCACAAGTAAGTGGTTTAAGTAAACAACCTCCTGGAGGAAATCATACATGTCTCTAAGGTAGTTGAGAATCCCATCTCAACACCTACCTAAGGCATCATCATCCAAACACTTACTCTCTCAAGCATTTTCACAAACACTTAGCATACACTATTTCAACATACTTAGTGTATGTTAGCAAACATGTATTAGGGCGAGTCCTTTCGCCAAGCAAGTATTTTAGGCATATATAATATATTTATACAACAAATAATCATGGCAAACACATCTCTAAAATATATATGTATACGGTACTTTCTACAATATAGTATTTCAACATACATAGTATATATTAGCAAAACATGCATTAGGGCGAATCCTTTCGCCAAATAAGTATTTTATCCATATATCGTACATTCATACAACAAATAATCATATCAAACACATTTCCAAAAAATATATGTATACGGTATTTTCTACGAATACCTAGAATATGTAAAATTCCATATTCTACAACTTTAATCGAAACAGAAAACAGAAAGCACTTCGTACATGTGCAATTGCATGCAGATCATGAATCTATCATTATCTGACATTGAAAGTATTGAAAACCATAACCTATACACCTAAAGTCCGCACTTTTTATCGTAGAATCGTAACGGAGTCGATAGGTTTGTTAAGCTTCCATATTCGGCAGTTTGGCAACCTAGAGAACGAAATAGGTTAGCTATTTCATAACCTACAACCTATACAACCCCCAAACAGATTAGGGTTAGGGTTTCTTACTTAGAAACGGAGCTGGAATCGCCGACAAAGCGATGAGAATGGTTTGTAGAACGGTAAGGAAAAGTAGCAGGGAGTTTCTCCCACTTCTCCCACACTTTCTCTCTCTTTTCTCTCCTCTCTCTATGGTTTCTCTCAAATTCGTATGGCTGGAATGAGAGAGGGTTAAGGTCCTTATATAGTCTAAAAACTCACCGAAATAGACTCCAGGTCAAAGTATACTTAGGTTATAACCAAAGCGGACCTGTTTCAGCTCAACGGAGGACTTCTGGCGGGCCTCCTTGAGCCAAAGGTTGGACTTAAGCTCACTAACACCGGATCTACATTCCATTAAGTTTTTGTTCCAGTACGGTTCTCAGATCACGCGTGACGGACTAGTTTCAGTTCAACGGTCAGTGGATCTCGATCGGAGATTTCGAGTACATGTAAATGTTTATGAAATTTTTCCTGATCCGAGGGTGCAATTTGGTCAGAATCTGACGGTCTGGTTGCTTAATACTGATCTGCAAGCGACGAGTCTCAGATTACTATTCAAGATATTTATTTTGTAAAGAAACAAGTGTTCTCACACTCTCTCGCTTCGGCCTCAAGCGAACAGCCGTGGGACACTGTCTGGATTTAATTTCTGAGATGGTTGTCAAGCCCAGCGAGGCGGTCCTAAGTCCTTAACCTCGTGTTATTCAGACTCTGATGTGCGGTCTAGATTTGATACGGAGTTTCGACATGCTCCCGAGAGTAGCCGGGTAATGAGATTGATCTTAGATTTTAGGGTAACCTAGCGTCATTGATTCTACAAGTTTTGGGTCTTGCAGATCATATTTAAAGCGATTCAAACGGATTTTGTAGCTAATCTAATTTAGCACTTAGTTACTTTGTCTCATTTCTAAAGGATTTAATCCTAAGTGATTTCTGGTCGAGGTGGTACTCAGGCCTTTGTAATTTGTATATAAGGTGATCCAAGTTATAATACTTAACCAGTTTAAGATAGTGTCTAGGGTGAAAGTACTTAGGAAAATTGAAAGAACAAGGTAGTGAAGGGTTGGATTTGTGAAGGAAATGGGTTCAGAAGCGATTTTAGACTTTGGGATTGGGTCCTGACAGGTTAATAGGGTGTTAGGAGCGACCCATTGCCTAAGGATGTCTAATTCCAGGTTAGCAAAAATCCAAGCTATTACAATACCGTAGTCCCACACACATTCAATGTTAACAACTAAGCATGTGAACAGGTCAGAACAGGAATAACCAAGTAATTCGAGCATGTTATTAAGCATGGTATAAGATGTAACATGAACAAGAATCCATACACATGCATTTTGGTAATAAAGCGATTAAATTAATCAACTTACATGGAGGAAATCATACACATCACTAAGGTAGTTGAGAATCCTATCTCAACACCTACTCAAGGCACTACTATACTAAGTACATACTTATACAAGCATCTTTACAAACACTTAGACTGCACTTAATAGCCTACATAACATATATTGGCCCAAGCACATATTAGAACGAATCCTTTTGCCAAAGAGTCGTCACACGCATAACTAGTATATACACACGTCAGTAAATCATGGCAAACACATTTTTAGATTTTATACGTATACAGTATTTTATACACATACAAGGAATACGCTAATTCTACATAATACGTACATAACTGAAACACAAAACAGACATTGCATTATACATGTGAAATAACACCCAGATCATGAACTGAAACACAAAATAGACATCGCATTATACATGTGAAATAACACCCAGATCATGAATCTATCTTTATCCGACATTGAAAGCATTGAAAACCATAACCTCAGCGTCTATAGTCCGCACCTTATGCCGTAGAATCATAACGAACTCGACAGAGATTCTAGGTCTTTGTCAATGATGAAATGACAACCTATATCATGAGTTAAGTTTTCTATCTCGCCACTTGCAACAATTGAAACCCTAGAACAGATTAGGGTTAGGTTTTCTTACCTAAGAACGAAGTCAGAATCGCCGGAATAGCGATGTGATAGTGACGGTCAGGCACGTAGAATGGCAGGATAGAGCAACAGGAATCTCCTCCCACTTCTTTCACACTTTCTCTCTATTTACTCTCTTCTCTCTCCTAGAGTTTTCTCAAATTCATATGGAGTGAATGAGAGAGGGTTTAAGGTCCTTATATAAGCCCAGAACTGATGGGAATGACCCTAGGGCCATGGTATACTTAGGTTATGTCCAAAGGGAGGCTGTTCCGTCTTAACGGAGCATTTCCGCAGCCCCCCCTTGAGCCAAAGGTCGGACTTAAGCTCCCTGACTATGGATCTAAGTCGAGTTAAGTTTTTATTCCAGTCAGGTTCCCAGATCACACATGGTGGACCAATTTCAGTTCAACAGTCACCGAAACTCGATCAGGGTCACAAGTACACGGACATGTATGAGAAATGTTATCTAATCCGAGGATGTATTTGGGTCAGATTCCGATGGTCTGATTGCTTATATTTGGCCCACAAGTGACAAGTCTCAGATTATTTAAATTACACTTAATTTTCTAAAGAAAACCACGTTTTCTCACACTCTTCGCTCTGGGTTTAAGCGAATAGCCTCGGGACACTATCTGGAGTTGATTTCTGAGATAGTTGTCTAGCCCAGTAAGGCGGTCCTAATTATATAATTTCGTTGTAATCGGACTTTCGACGTGCGGTCCAGATCCGATACGGAGTTTCAATGTGCTCCCGAGAGCAACTGGGTAATGAGATTAATCCTCGATTTTAGGGTAACCTAGCGTCCATGATTCTACAAGTTTTGGGTCTTACAGATCGTATTTAAAGTGTTTCAAGTGAATTTCATAGCTAATCTAGTTTAGCACTTAGTTAAACTCGTCTAATTGCTAAAGGATTTGGTCCTGAGTGATTTCTACCTGAGGTGGTACTCGGGTCTTTGTAGGAAATTTTCCGAGATGTTACACATCCGTGACATATGGCATTTAGGTCGCTATGTTTCTGCATTTATATAGCCTAGATGAGACTGGTAGTATTTGTGGACTCGTCAGGATTTGCATATTGCATTGCATCCTCAGTATATGATATTGGCTTATTATGTTTTGCATTACATAGCCTGGATAAGGTTGATAGTATTTATGGACTTACCGACATGTTTTCACATTACTCTTTGAATGACTTATGGCCTTGCTAGTATTCCACTTACACTGGTGTTTGTGTGCTTGACACTTATCTTGTGCACACACGTACACTACCCTCTAAGCTTTCTATAAGCTTATGCACGATTGATGCGTGCAGGTGATGTTAAACTGTAGCTGAGCAGGAGAAGGAACGTACCGCAGAGTTTCTGGAGCTTTTGACTATTGATATTGTATTTTCCTTTATATGCATTGAACCTTAAAGTTTTTTATTATAGTGGATTTTGTGATGGTGTCTTGGTTATTGTTCGTGGGTTATGCTTATAGTTATGCTCAATGTGAATCAAATTTATGTTGAAAATCCTCCTTGTAGGATCCCAGGATTGGAACCTAGTATATGGGTACTGGGACCCGAGAATTGGGTACTACGGAGGCTGTCGGTGCCGAATTCAGTGATCAGGAATTTTGTGAGCCAGTTTTCTAGTTTGGGGCGTGACAATAACTCTCCTCTGGAAGAACCAGAGATGAAGGCGCGAAGGATTCACATATGCTTTTTCTGGAGTGTCAAAAGTCCATGGAAAATAGACAACCAACCATCTAGTGAGATAATGCCAAGGGGCATAAGTGGAAGATGCTCTGACATCAGGACTTTTAACATGAGTAGCTACTTCTCCAAGTGCCTTGTATATGGAGCAAAGGACATGTGAGGCTAGTGAATATTTGTTACCCTCCGCCATGGCTCCGACAACTATAAATAGTGTGGGTTGCACAACATTAGCCCACTTTGAACTTCGAAGGATGACTAAACTGAGCCAATAAGCTAAGAATGCCGTAAGTTCCCCGTAAGTACTATATTTCGGATGACCTCTAATCTTTTGGAGTAGGTCTATCAGGTCCTTGGATTGGCATTTCCGAAAATTGCCAAAGAATGTAATAAATATGATGAGAATGCAGGAAATATATATGTGATGAAGAAATGATCAAGTAAAATTTGATTGAAGCTTACCGAAGGCTCATAAAGAAATGAGCAAGCCATTGAAGAGGGGATATTTTATGAATGTCCGGAAACTTGGACATCTCCTTGAATAATTCAATCATGGTATTCGAGATAGAAGCTTCTCAGCTAGAAGAAGAGAAAATATGAGAGTTCTTTGTTAGTAAGTATAAATTCATCAAAGAATACCCTGTTAGTGGAAGCCTGACTATCCTGTGAAGATCCCATAATGTGATGCTTATCTCACCAACTGGGAGATAGAAAGAGTTAGTGACTGGACACCAATAGTTTAGGAAGTCTTTCAGCACCATAATGTCCTTATAAAAGTACTCTGATATGACCTCTGTGGCAT
This sequence comes from Magnolia changhungtana, assembly GCA_030180095.1. Lineage (NCBI taxonomy): Eukaryota > Viridiplantae > Streptophyta > Magnoliopsida > Magnoliales > Magnoliaceae > Magnolia > Magnolia changhungtana. The sequence continues at coordinate 311,636 of JASAUF010000140.1, read as the reverse complement.
TATTGTTTCGACAAGAAACAAATGTATTTGATTTGGGAGAATATCTTAATCAAGTATAATAGTGAGAGTGTATTAAGAACAATTATCATATTTATTCATATTGAATTCATTTACATCCTTTGATTCCCTTGATTCTGAGATAGATTGTTTAGAATACAAAAATTGATTGAGTTCGAATATTGAATCTAAATATCAAATTCGGCAGCATTTCGACTTGTGATTTAATAATCTCTTTAAGAGGAATATTATGCGGATTCGATCATCTGATCTCCCTTTCTTGAGCTCATATTCTTTTACAAAAACAGAACTGAAGATTATGAAAACCAAGATTGACAATTTCAGCAGCATGTCAGCCAATGAACATTGATGGCTGTGCAACAACATTGTTGCACGGCCTGGCACAAACTCTCCTTCCTTCTCTTCTTTGATACCTTCAGTCTTCTCTTCTTCTTCGGAGCTCTGATCTTCTTCAAAGTTTTCAACCTCTCAAATGAGAGGGGGAGTGGGGTAGTTATAGACCTTCACACGTGCGAACCGTCGATCTCTATGCCATGGGGCCCACCCTTCTTCAGATCCAACCTTTCATGCAAATCAATCCATACAACCCTTTGTGCATGATCGCACAACCAATATGGTCGTTTGCGCGGTCCCGCATAACCGATATAGTTTACGTGGACACGCATAACCACATGAAGTTACACTTTATTTCATCTTTGCTTACATATTTGTTTTAATTGCAGTCTTTTGATCTTTTCTATCTTCATTTTTTTATGCCTCAACAAATCTCCCCTTGATCCTTTCTTTGTTATTCAGAATCAAAGAATCAAGATCAATTACTTATCTTTCGCCTCTTGGAATCGTTTGTGCGCACTCGCATAAAGGGCACTCGAGTACCGTACTCGGGCCACATTCCCTATAAATATCAGAAGCCTTTCCTTATTTCCCACTCTCTGTTTTCTTCGTGAAGCTCTGCTTGTTCGCTATTACCCCCCACAACCGATCTCATTTGCACGAACCTGGGCAACAGACTTTTTATTCGCGCAAGACTTTTGGACGTTGTGCTGCTCCGCACAACCGATTTCGTTTGCACGGACCTGCGCAAAGGACCCTTTGTAAAATCTTCATGACTTAGCTTTTTTAGACCCTCTTCAGAACTTGACTTTTTCACTATGGTCCGCACTAAGAGGACTTTCCATGTCGTTGAACCTCCCATGGCATAACCTTCTCACTGGGACTTGCCAAACCCTTCATCTGCCCATGTCACTAAACCATCACCATCTCCTGATCAACTGCCAAGCAAGCGCTTCCAAATTACCAACAAGTGTTCCACTTACATAAAGGAACCTGTACTTCCCACTTTCAATTTCTCAATCCGGATCTCTTCACTACCCTCCCCCATCCATAGGGCTATTTCTTTTGGTGAGATTGAACGGCCACCGAAACACGATTTGACTGGGAAGAGTGGCTGAAGACTACAACTCATTTGCCTACAATGAGTCAGAAACCTCCTACCAAAGAGGACACTCCCCCCTCTCGGTCTAGATCAAAGAAGCATCGTCGCAACAAGGCTATGGAGTTTCAGGAGAAAATTAAAGAGCACAACAAGAAGAAACTCCAGAACTCCTAGGACGGAGTCTGAGTCATTGAGGGTATCACGAAATTTAATAACCCTCATAGACAGGGTATGATGATAGTCCCTCTAAGCCTTTACCGTCACCAGTCCATTCTAAATTGCGAGCCTTTAGACCAAATGGACGGGGAAAAATTGGCTTACACAGAATCCTGGTCATCAAGGGAACTGAGAATCTTGGAAGGGGTCTTGCTAGCGAAGAAGCCAAGACAACAAATTAGCAACATCCATCCAATGATCTTCCTTACTTCCTCTTATAATCCTCACACCCTATTTTCGACCCATTTTTATGAAACACTCCAGCAGCGTTTCAGGGATCGTGAATTGCTTTGGGGCAGCGAAGAGTTCAGAACCAGAGGCCTCTTAACATCTTGTGAATACTACTCTGACTGGGCGACGACAATTTTGGCCAAGCATTCCAAAGTGTTGATCAAGATAGACCTATATAATGCAATAGAGGTCACTTCTCCGCATTTCTACAGGGAGACCTCCATCTTGAAAGGTTTCCTTAATTATTGGTGTCCCACAATGAACTCCTTCCATCTTCCAGTAGGCGAGATGAGCATTAGCCTCTGGTATCTTCATTGAATTACCGGTCTTCCACTGACCAAAAAATTCTACGACGAATTCGTACCCATGAACGTAGAATTGGCGTTCATTTTTCACCATAGAACTCTATAAGGAGATGTCTAAGTTTCCCAATATTCATAAGATCTTCTTCTGCATAAACCAGTCGTTTCCATTGCATCTTTATTTTCATACTTCTCACTATATGTTCTTTTTCTCTTCCTTTTCTTAGATTCAGTGGTTGCCATTCATAAGAATTGACAAATCTTCGTGAGAAGGTAACAAAGTGTCCAGAATATAGCCTCGATGGAGAGCTTGCAGCTTTTCACATTTACTGGCTGAGCATGGTGGTTCTTCCAAGTTCAAAATGGGTAGATGCCATTCGCCCTACAGTTTTTGTCACTGCTGGTGCCATGGCGGAAGACCACAAACATTCTCTTACCCCTCCAGTCTTGTGCTCGATTTATAGGGCTCTCAGAGAGAGAGAGAGCGTCTCATATAAAGAGTCCCGCTGTCGGCGTTTCTTTTGTCTATACTCCCTGGCACTATATCACAAGCTGGCTAGGTGTCTACTTTCCATGTACTTTTGATGCTCTAGAGAATGGGTACTTCACCCTTCCCACTCCCACTATGGTTCTTTCAAAAGAGGACTATGGCTAGAAGATCATATGATTGGGTTGTCAATACCATCTCAGACACTGATAAAATTGATTTCTTCTAGTTTTGCCTATATCGCTACACAAAGGATACAGATAAGGTAGACATCGAATTGCTTACTTTAAGAGAGAGAACATTTTTCCTTTCGATTCGATCCTATAACCTCCCATTAAGAGAGGGAGTAGAGTTTTGGAGGGAGCCTTATTATCCAAGCCGGTTTGCTCGCCAGTTTGGTTTTGATCAAGCCGTGTCAAATGACTGCGGATTAGTAAAAGGAGAATGCGTAGCTACGGAACTGGTCCATATAACTGGGCGATGATATGGAAGCAGCCACTGGGTGGTCGAGTCAGATATACTTTTATAATTCTGGGCAGTAATCGCATCACTCGCACTTCGTATGGTCATATGAGGTGGTGGGTGCATCAATCACATCTTATTAATAAATGCTTACCTGTCACTGAGCGAATCTGGATTTCGCCGTCGAAGCTTAAAGGTCGCAGACTTGAAGAAGGAATAGGCTTTTTACCAGAGACAAGCCATGCCCCCTTTCCCGGTCACCTCTGCAGGAAGATATACGTGGATGACTCGATTCACAAGCGAAAACTCGTTAAAACCCTAGAAGGATGGATAGCTCATGGGGTCGTTATGGACTTTGAAAAAGTCCCATGGGATCGTTCTGAGAGAGTAGTTGAAGTGTAACGCCCTGAAAATTGGGAGTCGAGCATAAACTCAACTCCCGAGTTCTAACGCATCACTTATGCAATATAAATAATGATGATTGAATATTGTCCAGGTTAGTGCATTAAAGATGAATGGGATTAAGCCAAAACAGTATATCATACTCCAGAGACAGTTAAATTACGCAAGCGGAAGACTGTGATAGATATATAACATATATATAAACTGTTATAAGTCTCCAAAGTGTGAACATGTTACCAGGTTAAATACATCAATGTATAGTCCAAAAAAATGGACAAAATGAATATATAAGGGTGTTCCAAAAGAGCAAACTAAAGTGTAATGGCATCTAATCAGCAACCTTGTAACCCCGTCGATCAGAAGATGGTCTACATAGACTCGCCTGATAGCTGTATAAGGAGAAACTCTCCTCATCATCATAAAAATCCGACTCTGCTTCGCAAGCATCGCCATCATTTGAAACTCAAACAGGGTCTGGTTGGTGTGTACAACACCGTCCCGTAACGTGGGAGTGAGTGATCAACTCGTGGAAATATAAAGCAAAGGTTAGCATGTTATTAATTCAATCAAGCAATAATGATAAAGCAGTAAATCACACATCCCTAAGTACTCTTGTTAATGCAAGAATGGTATGAATGTATGATGCATGCCCTCGCCTACGCTCCCTTAGCGACTTCATCTCACGTTCGCGCATGAAAAACACTACCTCAGTGTTTGACCTGCTATGACTGAACGCACGCGTAATACAATGCATGCATATGATTACCAAGTTCTTATTAGTCCTTTTCATACAGTAGGGTTGGGAAACTAAGGTACCTCCCTTATATCATTTCCCAACAATGATCCATTCTAGGGTCGTCAGTCTTAGTAAATATCATATGATGTTGTAGTTCTAGATCACTGCAATGGGCTCGTCGCCAAATCATTACAGGCCTAGTTTATACTCTAAAAGCTATGGAAGAGTTGTCGCCCCCACGTAGACTCAGAGTATGCTCGAGGTCACTACAAAGGGCACCTCTAGGGCTGCCAGGGCTGTTGCACGGAATCGTTACACCACTCCCCCATCACCTATCACGGCTTCGTCATCAAAACATTATAGGCCAATAGCTCGAATACAGTGTCCCATACCATCGTATTCGGTTCACATGTTTGGGTTGCTCACTAGTCATTACGGGGAGGCTCGTCGCCCTAGCGTAGGCCGACAACTCGACCACGGTGTCCCATACCACCATGCTCAGCTCATGAGTCTTAGCGGATCGAGGTACCAAGGTTAACGGGGTTTCTACTTGTGAGTTTGGTACCTTAGGTTCAAGCAGTAGCGTCCAAACATGGTGAACATACATTGGGTCAATCGGGTTAATTGACGAGCTCGACTAGCATGAGCGCACATCTAGTGAATCGACATGAAGTGCGTAAGCACTCCGTGTGGCCTAACCACTGTCGATAACCAAAGTAGGGCTCGAATTCGTCGAACACATGTTGTGTGGTGAAACAACATCATCCACCAATCTACATTCTGTTACCGATTGTCTGGACTATACAATAGCCCCAATCATATTCAATTACAACAAAATATCCTAGAAGATAGTTAAAGCAATAATGGATCAAGATTTCAAATTATACAATCATGTCCACTTTAGGGCGGTCAGGGCTATTGCACGGAATCGTTACACCACTCCCCCATCACCCTTCACGACTTTGTTGGAATACAACTTAAACATGGATTTATACATATGCATTACATAGATAAACAAACACTATAATATATGGTATATGGAGGAAAGCATACACATAGTTAAAGGAGTTGGGAATCATATCTCAACACTCAATTAGAGAAGAATTTATAAGCACTTACTCATACCGACATTTTTACATACACTTAGTCTGCACATAACATCATACATGGTATGTAGTAGTTAGAATACGTATCAGGGCAAGTCTTTTCGTCAAAGGATTGCTGCCTATACAACAATCACATATCCATGGCGGTTAGTTGTGGCGTACAATAATGCATAGTTTATACTCACTTAGACATTTTCACAAACACTTAGGCTACAAATTATACATACACGACGTATGTTAATATAACAAGTATTAAGCTAATTTGCTCACCCAGAAGTTAATACACATGCATCTAGCATATATAGACAACAATTAATCATGGCAAGTACAAATTCGTATTTCATATGTATACGGTTTTTTCTACAAATACGAGGAATACAATATATTCAACATAGTTAACGTATATCTGAAAAATGAAACGGACAGCACTTTGTACATGTGCAATAGCATCCACGTCAGTAATATATCATTAATTGACATTGAAAGCGTTGAAAACCATAACCTATACATTTAAAGTCTGCATCTTATGCCGTAGAAGCGTAACGAATTCGCTAGAAACTCTAAGGCTTCGTTAACGAGGGTATATCAACCTATAGCATGAGTTGGGTTAGTTATTTCATAACCTATACTACCTGAAACTCGAAAACAGATTAGGGTTAGGTTTTCTTACTTAAGAATGGGATCGGTATCGCCGGTAAAGAGGTACGGAAGAGTTGACTCAGCCTGTGGAATGATGGGATTGCATCCCAGGGATGGACTCCAACTCTCTCTCTCTCTCTCTCTCTCTCTCTCTCTCTTTCTCTCTTTCCTCTCTTCTCTCTCCTAGGGTTTACCAAATTCACATGGGATGAGAGAGTGAGGGCCTAAGGTCCTTATATAGGCCTAAAACTGATGGAAATGGCCCTAGGGACAAGTTATACTTAGGTTATAGCTAAAGGACATCCGTTTCAGCTCAACGAAGCACTTCTGGAGCCCTCCCTTGAGCCAAAGGTCGAACTTAAGCTCACTGACCTTGGATATAGGTCAAGTTAAGTTTTCAGGCCGATCAAATTTACAGATCGCCCGTGGCAGACCAGTTTCAAGTCAACGGTCCACGAGCACCGATCAGGGCCACAAGTACACTGACTTGTGTATGAAATTTCTCCTGACCCGAGGGTGTATTTGGGTTAGATTCTGACGGTCTGAATCTTTATATTCAGCCCACAAGCGACAAGTCTCAGATTACTTAAATGAGATTTAATTTCTAAAGAAAACTACATTTTCTCACGCTCTTCACTCCGGGCTCAAGTGAATAACCCCAGGACACTATCTGGATTTGATTTTTAAGATGGTTGTCAAGCCCAGCAAGGCGGCCCTAATTATATAACTTCATATTATTCAGACTTTCGACGTGCGGTCCAGATCCGATACGGAGTTTCAATGTGCTCCCGAGAGAAACTGGGTAATGACATTGATCCTAGATTTCAAGGTAACCTAGCGTCGATGATTCTACAAGTTTTGGATCTTATAGATCGTATTTAAAGTGATTCAGGTGGATTTCACAGCTAATCTAGTTTAGCACTTAGTTAAACTTGTCTAATTTCTAAAGGATTTGAGGTTTGAGAGGTTCAAAAGGGGTTAGGATCTACCCCTTGCCTAAGGACATCTAACTCCAGGTTGGCAAAAATCTGGGGCGTTACAATCTACCCCCCTTAAAAAATAATTTCGTCCCGGAAATTGGCTAAGGGTAATGAGTAAGGATTTCATTATTTCTTTTGCCTAAGTTTTATTGACTTCAAGTTTATATGTGTGGTAGGGTGTATACTATCTATACTAGTCTGGCTTACTTTAGTTTATCCTCCTTAAAACTTCTTCGCCCTAAAATTGGCTAAGGCTCCTATTAAGTTCGTATTCAATGAGCACATCTATGGATACATTGACCTCGGTTATTGTAATTCAGCTCGTACCCATTGTTAGGCCTATTCTGTAATATAAATTGGTTTAACACTTAAACCCTAATTGCTTTCCTTTAAAGACTTCATTATTGACATTCTAAGGAAGATTCAGATCCTATTTAATGACCTAACCTTACATATAACCTGGATCAATTTCCTTCGATCCTGGGCCAGTGGGGCAGGGGTCCACCATGCTTCCGCTGTGCCACTTTGATCCAACGGATGTATTAGCTGACCTAACTAGATTGGGCTCATAATATTCTACCCCCCTTAAAAATTATTTCTAGTCTCAAGGCTCATGAATCTATGTCCTGATCTGTATGTCGGGACAAGGTGTAATTTAGAACCTATCCTTGACACGAAATGGGAAATACATTGGTCTACCTTTCATCGATGATGTGTACTATGGCATTGATACCGATAGTTATAGAAAGGAGCTAAAAATAATGGGTGTTGAGGTTGATTCCCAGGGACGGGTGTGAGTTTGTGGCAAGATGTCTAATTTTACCAAAGAAGGACTTTTATCACGATCCTGACTTACGTTATTTAATCATGTCTTGCTTAGCGTAGCAGGAAGGTTATCTTTCTAAGTTCATATGCATAATATGTATTCCAACATGGCACGTGATTTGGGACCTAATTTCTAACTGCCTGTTGCCCATTTGGAAAATTCCTTGGGCCTAAAGAGAAAATCTCTATTGGCTATATGTTCTTAACACTTCTCAAAGACGAAATAATAAACTTTTGGTTGTAAGTGATCGGGCTAACACGAAAGGAAAGTTATGTAGTGGGTCTGAGCTGGATACATAGACCTTCTGCCTAGCTAGGACAGAACATTTGTTGTATCAGTTCTTAATCCTAGTTGATCCCGATCTTCTGCTTGATCAGAGCATTGAGTTCATTGGTAACTACTAGGATTGAGAATTCTATTCAAATCGCGAATACTTCGCTTATATATATAGTTCTCTACTTCGTATTCCCGATTATAATAAGCCCTTGAGAAGACAATCCTAGGGGGTGTGTTGTTTTAATTTAACATTTAATCAGAGGGATATATAACTTTTCTCTAATTAAAACAACTTTTCTAAGAGTTATTAAATAAGCCTATAAGTATTAGAGGGATTCAACGAAGGAATGAGATCTCACTCCAACCTAATCAAGCCAACTAACTAAATCTATCTTTCAATTGTCTTAGCATAATCAGTGTTTTAAATTCCTTAGTATAACCAACCAATAGTTGTAATCCAAGGTCTATGCTTATATGCTAGATGATTTCATACCCTTTCTAATACAAGAAATTGTTTATCGCTTAGGGTCAAACGTTGTCTGATTAGAATTGTGTTGCTTGAACTTGAATTTAACTACTCTCGAGCACTACACACATGCTCATACTAGCTAAGAAGGTCCTAGGGTTCACATTATTACTTTATTGGATTGCCTATACTGCCAGATGTGTTTGCAAAATCTAGGAGTACAAACTCTAGGTCCAAAACTCTAAGGGACTGTTTGGCCAGTGGTGTGAAGTTGTATTAAATGGGACTGCATTGCAAATCCCACCTCAGGATTTAGAATGACATGTTTGGTAAGAGGGTGGGATGGGATTAAAATTAATTTATTTTATAGGCTTTGGAAAATGAGCCTTGTGTTGGAAAGTGTGAGATGGGATTTCCACAATGATGAATTTTTAAGTGTAATTTGAAAGAAATTCCCGGGATTTACTTTTAATTGCATACATTCTAAACATGGTATTGGAAAACATGGGATACACCCAATCTAGGGACAACACCTTACACATGCATTCCATCCACCTTAATCTCACCGAATGTAGTTGGCCGAACATGTGGAGGTTGTAAAGGTTATGGAGCACGAATTATCGTGCTCAAATGGAAGGAAATGAAGAAGGTAGAAGAGGGATTGTTGGGTTTCGAAATCTTGAGCTACAAAAAGAGGATGTGTAGACTCAAATGAAAGGGAAAGAAGGATAGAACAGCTATGGTAGAGGGTTTTGAAGGGATGACGCTGGTGGTGCACAAAAATGGAAGGAAAAGTGATTGGAGGGGGAATTGAGTGAAGATTTTTGGGTTTTCTTGAGAAAAGCAGAGCTTGGAGGGAGAGTTTGTGAAGGAGAGGTAACATAGGATGGGTTTTAATCGAATCCCCATGCATCAGTGGGCCACACAACACCCAAAACCAGTCGGCCTGAGTCGGCCTACCCTGCCGAGCCCGTTTGGCAGCAAGGCCTAGCCAACCTCTGGAGGTTCTGGTGAGGGCTCGCCCCCTGAGCGAGGTCCTCCTGCCCCCCTTAGTCCAAAAATGTATGGGGCCCACCCTGGGTCCCCCTAGAAGTGCCCGATTTGGCCCCCACCTCCGTTTTGAGTCTATTCAGGCTATTACGGATAGTTTCTGATGTACATTCGCATTTAGTGATTTCTAAAGGTTGGGGTGGGAGCATTTGTGATCTAAACCCATCAATAGACAGTCCAAAAGTGATTCAGGGTCGCCTTATGCGATCACGGAGGTGTACGGACTCGATCTCGGCGATCGTTTTTGGTGAACTTCGCCAATTGGCGAAACCGGGACTCCTATGACTGTTTCTACATTTTCTCGCACCCACCAAAGTTGAAGTTGCATTAGCGTACATCGTGTGACCATAACCCAGGTCCGATTTAATCCAAATCATGCTCTTATACCATTTTGTAACGCCCTAAAAATTAGGGGTCGAGCATGAACTCAACTCCCGAGTTCCAACGCATCACTTATGCAACATAAATAATGATGATTGAATGTTGTCCGGGTTAGTGTATTAAAGATGAATGGGATTAAGCCGAAACAACATATTATACTCCAGAGACAGTTAAATTACGCCAGCGGAAGACTGTGATAGATATATAACATATATAAACTGTTGTAAGTCTCCAGAATGTGAACATGTTACCAGGTTAAATACATCAATGTATAGTCCAAAAAAATGGACAAAATGAATATACAAGGGTGTTTCAAAAGAGCAAACTAAAGTGCAATGACATCTAATCAGCAACCCTATAACCCCGTCGATCAGAAGATGGTCTACATTGACCCGCCTAATAGTTATATAAGGAGAAACCTTCTTCATCATCATAAAAATCCGGCTCCACTTTGCAAGCATCGCCATCATCTGAAACTCAAACAGGGTCTGGTTGGTGTGTACAACACCGTCCTGTAACGTGGGAGTGAGTGATCAACTCAGTGGAACAATAAAGTAAAGGTTAGCATGTTATCAATTCAATCAAGTAGTAATGATAGAGCAGTAAATCACACATCTCTAAGTACTCTTGTTAATGCAAGAATGGTATGAATGTATGATGCATGCCCTCGCCTACGCTCCCTTAGCGACTTCATCTCACGTTCGTGCATGAAAAACACTGCCTCAGTGTTTGACCTGCTACGACTAAACGCACGCGTAATGCAATGCATGCATATGATTACCAAGTTCTTATTAGTCCTTTTCATACATTAGGGTTGGAAAACTAAGGTACCTCCCTTATATCATTTCCAAACAATGATCCATTCTAGGGTCGTCAGTCCTAGTAAATCTCATATGATGTTGTAGTTCTAGGTCGCTGCAATGGGCTCGTCGCCAAATCATTACAGGCCTAGTTTATACTCTAGAAGCTGCGGAAGAGTTGTTGCCCCCACGTAGACTCAGAGTATGCTCGATGTCACTACAAAGGGCACGTCTAGGGCTACCAGGGCTGTTGCACGGAATCTTTACACCGCTCCCCCATCACCTATCACGGCTTCGTCATCAAAACATTATAGGCCAACAGCTCGAATACAGTGTCCCATACCATCGTATTCGGCTCACATGTCTGGGTTGCTCACTGGTCATTACGGGGAGGCTCGTCGCCCTAGCGTAGGCCGACAACTCAACCACGGTGTCTCATACCACCATGCTCAGCTCATGAGTCTTAGCGGATCAAGGTACCAAGGTTAACGGGGTTTCTACTTGTGAGTTTGGTACCTTAGGTTCAAGCAGTAGCGTCCAAACATGGTGAACATACATTGGGTCAATCGGATTACTTGACGAGCTCGACTAGCATGAGCGCACATCAAGTGAATCGACATGAAGTGCGTAAGCACTCCGTGTGGCCTAACCACTGTCGATAACCAAAGTAAGGCTCGAATTCATCGAACACATCTTGTGTAGCGAAACAACATCATCCACCAATCTACGTTCTGTTATCGATTGCCTGGACTATACAATAGCCCCAATCACATGCAATTACAACAAAATATCCTAGAAGATAGTTAAAGCAATAATGGATCAAGATTTCAAATCATACAATCATGTCCACTTTAGGGCTGCTAGGGCTGTTGCACGGAATCGTTACACCACTCCCCCACACCCTTCATGACTTTGTTGGAATACAACTTAAACATGGATTTATACATATGCATTACATAGATAAACAAACACTATAATATACGGTATATGGAGGAAAGCATACACATAGTTAAAGGAGTTGGGAATCATATCTCAACACTCAATTAGAGAAGAATTTATAAGCACTTACTCATACCGACATTTTTACATACACATAGTCTGCACATAACATCATACATGGTATGTAGTAGTTAGAATACGTATCAGGGCAAGTCCTTTCTTCAAAGGATTGCCGCCTATACAACAATCACATATCCACGACGGTTAGTCGTGGTATACACTAATGCATAATTTATACTCACTTAGACATTTTCACAAACACTTAGGCTACAAATTGTACATACATGACGTATGTTAATATAACAAGTATTAAGCTAATCCGTTCACCCAGAAGTTGATACACATGCATCTAGCATATATAGACAATAATTAATCGTAGCAAACACAAATCTGTATTTCATACGTATACAGTATTTTCTACAAATATGAGGAATACATTATATTCAACATAGTTAACGTATATCTAAAAAATAAAACAGACAGCACTTTGTACATGTGCAATAGCATCCACGTCAATAATATATCATTAACTGACATTGAAAGCCTTGAAAACCATAACCTATACATTTAAAGTCCGCACCTTACGCCGTTGAAGCGTAACGAATTCGTTAGAAACTCTAAGGCTTCGTCAACGAGGGTATATCAACTTATAGCATGAGTTGGGTTAGTTATTTCATAACCTACACTACCTGAAACCCGAAAATAGATTAGGGTTATGTTTTCTTACTTAAGAACGGGTCGGTATCACCGGTAGAGCGGTACGGAAGAGCTGATTCAACTCGTGGAATGATGGGATTGCATCCAAGGGATGGACTCCAACTCTCTCTCTCTCTCTCTCTTTCTCTCTTTCCTCTCTTCTCTCTCTTAGGGTTTCCCAAATTCGTATGGGATGAGAGAGTGAGGGCCTAAGGTCCTTATATAGGCCTAAAACTGATGGAAATTGCCCTAGGGCCAAGGTATACTTAGGTTATTGCCAAAGGACATCTGTTTCATCTCAACGGAGCACTTCCCTCCCTTAAGCCAAAGGTCGGACTTAAGCTCACTGACCTTGGATCTAGGTCGAGTTAAGTTTTCAGGCCGATCGGATTTACAGTTCGCCCGTGGCGGACCAGTTTCAATTCAATGGTCCACGAGCACCGATCAGGGCCACAAGTACACTGACTTATGTATGAAATTTCTCCTCACCCGAGGGTATATTTGGGTCATATTCTGACGATCTGAATCCTTATATTTAGTCCGCAAGCGACAAGTCTCAGATTACTTAAATGAGATTTAATTTCTAAAGAAAACCATATTTTCTCACACTCTTCGCTCCGGGCTCAAGCGAATAGCCCCGGGACACTATCTCGATTTAATTTCCGAGATGGTTGTCAAGTCCAGCAAGGCGGTCCTAATTATATAACTTCGTATTATTCGAACTTTCAACGTGCGGTCCAGATCTGATACGGAGTTTCAATGTGCTCCTGAGAGCAAATGGTAATGAGATTGATCCTAGATTTCAGGGTAACCTAATGTCGATGATTCTACAAGTTTTGGGTCATGTAGATTGTATTTAAAGTGATTCAGGCATATTTCACAGCTAATCTAGTTTAACACTTAATTAAACTTGTCTAATTTCTAAAGGATTTGAGGTTTGAGAGGTTCAAAAGGGGTTAGGATCTACCCCTTGCCTAAGGACATCTAACTCCAAGTTGGTAAAAATCTGGGGCGTCACATGAAGAGGTGGCAGCAATTCCTTCTCCTACTCAAGAGAATGTTGCTGCATCCTAAGATAATCCGGTTCTTGCTCCTTCTCCTCGACCCATTCATCTTAGTCCATCTTCTCCGATGACGAGGTCTCGAATGCATTCTCAGGCTTCTCCTCATTCTCCTCAAGAAGGAGCTGTTGCCTCGGCCTCTCCAATCCCAATCGATAAAGACCTTCAACCAGGAAGCAGTAAGATTTCCCCTTCTAAAGGGAAACAAGTCATAATTAAAGACATAGAGGAAGAAGAATTAGAGGAAGAGACCTCATCTTTTTCATCTGATGGTACTTCTTCTATTGAATATAACATTGAAGAAGATGACAAAGATAATGATTTTGAAGAAGGAGAGGTTAACATTGATGACAAAGATGATGATGTTGTTGAAGGCACTTCTACTGAAGAAGAACATCCTCCATTCACTACTGAAATTCTTCCTGACACTAACATTCCTACAAAGACCCCAACAACAATAGAGGAGGAAGATGATGAACCATTAGATTATGGAGAATATGGATATTCACCGAGTAAGAAATTTCTTACAATTTTATCTTTTAACTTTTCACTTGCGATCGTTATTATGGTTATTTTCTTGTTGCTGTTATTTTTTATTCTAGGTACTCATGCTGTTGATACTAGAACTGGTGATACTCCTCCTGATCTTCCTCTTATTGCACCATCACCCCCAACAAGAATCTCTTTAACTCCTTTAGTTGCATCAAAGGTGGTGGCTCGCGGGATTATCTTCCCAGTAGAAACTACTGATTTTTCAACTCCAACTACTAGGGATTTGAGCACGGAGGCCAGATCGCCTTCCTTTGATGATTTGTTGGGAGCTGGCTTTTCATCTGTTAAGGAAATTTGATCCCCTGTTGCACATATTTCTGCAACAGATATATTTATCATTTGCTCTATCAATATTTCTATCTCTTAGCCTTATTCTAATTTCCTTTTTTTTTTTTTCTCTTATAGGAACTCCTCCTCGCAGTGGTACAACAAGCTCTAATTCTGTAGCCACTATGTCCGATATATTATCTTTCAAAAAGTTTCCTGCACATAAATTGATTTTAATGAGGAATTCTGCATTAGCAATAGTTCATATTTTTAAAGATCCTGATCAGTGGTCAGATCTAGATGTTGTTATTGAAATCTTGGACAACACTGCAAGAATGACGAAGATCAATATTTTTGTCTTACGCGATTCTCTTCTCAAATTTCATGATTCAATAATCTCTTTGGAATCAGTAGAAAATGTCACCATCACCACAAAGATATTAGAATATGGAAAACAACTAGCTTCTTCCAAAGAGAAGGTTTCCCTTATCACTTCTGCCATTTCTGAATTCAAGCAAGAGTAATTAACTCTTCAAGAAAAGTTGAAGGCTTGTGCTGACAGTAGAACAATCATTCAAAGTCACATTACTATCCTAAGGAGGAAATCTTGCAACTAGAGTTGAAAGATCATATAGAAGAATCGACTATGAAGGAGACCCAGGAGAAGCTACAATCAGTATTCAATCTGCCAATGCTGAGAAATCTGAATTAATCAAGAATGAAGAGATAGTTGCGTCTTTGGAGAGCAAGTTAGCTGGCATTCCAGATCAAACAAAGATTATTCTTGAAGCAAGATCAAAACACCTCGCAGCTCAAGTTCAGTTGAAGGAGGATTTGCAGAAATATTTAGGAGTATTAGGGGTTACAGATGAATCATAAAGAATTTGCTTTATTTATTATTATTTTTTTAATCACATGTAGCTTCTTTTGATTTTCAGCATATATTAATGATGACATCGTGATATTTTGAGATAGTTTATCTCCTCATAAACTTCCGAATCATAGTTTATTTCAAGCATGTTTATTTATACAATTGCTTAACATGATATTTAATGAAGGCTTGAGATAAAAATAACAATATATTATGATTGTTAGTATGGGATTTTCTATATGATTTTTGTTTTGGTAGGTAAAAGTAGATTTTAATTTAGTCGATAGCCACACTATTTTTTAGACTCATAAGTAGTTGGAGTCGGGTCTTACATGAATGGTCTCTGTTAACTCTTATGAGTTCGCTAAACTTTTCACCGCCGGGGAGTTCACAAACCGCGATCCATCAGAGGGGCCCAGTGAAGCTTCTGGGGCCGTGAACTCGGTAGGATTTATGCGCAGGGTATGCATATGATGGCCTATATGGGCTTTTTAGGGCCACTGGCTTCTCACTGCTACCCGAATGATATATATATATATATAGTGCTGATAATGGTAGGCCTTATGCATAGTTGGTCCTATAGACTTGACCAGGCTGCCTTATATAATAAACCGTCATCGCTGTCTTGAATTTTATATGTGATTCCACTTGTCATGAATAATGAACCAATTATTGATATATCGCCACTGTTGATGAAGTTTTAACAACGTCCATGTTATATTTAAAATAGTGTATTAGTTTGGCATGATAACAATTCTGATAAGACTTGTTTGACAGTGACAGCGATAGTTGGTAATTGGTGATAATCATCGGCACTTGGTAATGGTTGACGATAATTATCGATGCTTAGTCTTAATATGCTTAAGGATTCGCCCTTTATTCATATATGAACGAAAGAATACAGCGCTCTGCCTTTTGAGGCTGTTTCATTGTTTCTCTTCATAGTTGCCCCCTTTTGATATAGAAGCATTATTCTGATAATCTTCTTGATCAAAATCGTTTATACTGTCAGGAATGATATTTCTCGAGGAAGCAAGCATTGACTGGTATACTGATACCTCATCCATCTTGATCTGTAACTCTGTATGCCACATTAGAATATACTTCTGTTATGATGTATGACCCATCCCATTTAGGGTTGAACTTGCCCCCAGTCTTATGGGTGGCCACTATTGGCCCTTTCAACATCAAAACTAGATCACCTTTCTTAAAAGAGCGATGCTTGACCTTCTTATCAAATGCCACAAAAATCCTTGCTTGATATAATTGCAATCTCCGTTGAGCTATTAGCCGCTTTTCATCAAGTAAATCTAATTTTGCCAATCTTATTCTTGCATTCTCATCATCTGTAATTGACTGATGCACTGTTACTCTGAGTGATGTGACTTGTGTTTTAATCAGAATGACGACCTCTACTACATAAACTAGCGAATATGGCATGGCCCTCGTCGCTGTCCGATGAGTGGTCTTGTAAGCCCACAGAGCCTCTTGAAGCTTCTCATCCCAGTCATGCTTATTTCCTGTCACCATCTTCTTCAGTATTTTCACAATTATCTTATTGAATGCCTCTTCTAAACCATTGGCCGGTGGATAGTCAAGTGTTGAAAATGAGTGATGAATATTGAACTTTAAACACATCTTCTCCATGCCCTTATTCTTGAAAGGAGTACCATTATCTGTGATTATTCTTTTTGGGATATTGTGGCGGTATATTATCGCATGTCGGATGAAATTGACAACATCCTTCTCTTTGACATTGCGTAATGTGAACGCCTCTGTCTATTTGGAGAAATAATCTGTCGCCGCCAGTATATATTGTTTTCCTTTAGCCGAAGGTGGATGTATGAGACCGATGACATCAAGTCCCCAAACAGCAAAAGGCCAGGAGGCTACCGATTGATGAAGGTCTTCAGGAGGCACATGTATGACGTCTTCATGAATCTGACACTTATGGCATCACTTCGCATACTCTATAGCATCTTTGAATATCATCGGCTAATAGTATCCCTTTCGATGCACCCGATGGAAGAAATTTCGGCCGGCTTGATGTGCCCCGCACTCTCCAGAGTGAGCTTCTTGTAATACTTGACTTGCTTCCTATTTGCCCAAACAATGTAAAAGTATTTCATTGTAAGATATTCTATATAATACTTCACTACACATAATGAATTTGCTTGATCTCTGCTTGATTTGCTGCCTTTGTGCCAGATCTTCTAACAGAATATCGTACTTGAGGTAATCTACGAAAGGCTGACACCAATCGTCTATCGTCACTTCCAACTTGTTCACTCCCCAAGTATAAGGTTGTGATGTAGTAATAAACTCGGTGAGACCGAGGTCGAATCCCAAGGGACTGAAACTTGTACGTAATCTAAAATTAAGTAGAATTAGAACTAGACTAAGATGAATTCTAAATCAAATAGATTGTGGAATAATTATGAAATTATTATCTAAAACTTAGGAAAAATTCAGAAAGAAGGAAACTAGGGTGCCAAGGATCCACTTGTAGAGATCAGGGAGATCTTTCGCCTGTTTCAAGAATTCAACTGAACTTAGAGTCCTATCTTTATCCAGTTTAAGGGTGAAACCATGGAAATCAAACCAAACGTCCTTTGATATAGTTTTCAAGAGATGAAAGGTATACGAATTAGAATGGATTCCATCACCAAACCATGCCCAGGAGATAAAGTAAACAACAGAATTAAACTAATTACCAACCAATCAATATGCTATGAAGGTTAGGAAGGGTATCGACATCCAACCATGCCTAGGAGACGATGGTGAACAACAGGACTTCCTGACGTCATAATCATAAAAAGAAGAAAGAAATACTCAAAGCCACTGCAGATCTATTGTAATTTCCGTTACAACAAACCATTAAAAACTAAAAGTATTCCCTTAATTAAACCAAAATCAACATCAGTTCAGTCTAAACAAATTGCATAAGCAACAAGTCCCCCATCACGCTATAAGCTTCACCTCTTAGCACTAGCTAAGAGGTTTATCCCATAAACATGATTAGGCTAATCTCTAAAAAAATAAAATAAACAAAAGAAAGAGAAAAATAATAATAATAAATAAATAAAAGAGAACAACTCTACTCTTTCTCTCCTCTGTGCTCCACGTCTCCACCCAATTGGATGCCTTCTCTCTCTTTCTCTCTCCCTTTTATAGAGAACAAACAGCGATGTAGAGGCTGGAGAAGTCGTGTGGCTGTTTACGCACAGCGGAATGTGGTTGCTGTGCGTAAGGATTTTTGCACCAAGAAAACGGTGCCACATTCCCTTCCTTTCCTTTCTTTCTAAAGGTACAATGTCCCTTGGGACATTTTTGGCAGACCTTCATGATGGATGGTCCAGATCATCAAAACGATTGTGATCAAGGTCGCATAACCGCCCACTGATGGCCGGTTTTCACGGACGCGCGTAAGCAATACGCGAGTTGGCTGACGAGTTCGGTGAGCCCCACATTAGCATTTTTAGAGAAATCTGACCCGTTCATTGGATTGCTGGCGAAATTTCAGTCGGAAAAGACTAGTTTTTGTCGAGTTTTGGTGCGGTCCAGTAATTGATTTTGCAGCAAAGACTCTACCGTTCGATCTTACAGTTGAGACTTCATGTACCTGCAATGCTTTCATGGGACAAAACGGACACCTAGGTAACGGTCACGCCCCCCCTCTAGACACAATGGGCGGTCCCGATCATCGAAATAGATGATGGGTATAGCCCACTTTCAAAACCCAATCCAAAGCTTATCCGTCCCTAGATGTTTTTAAAAGTTTTGTTAAAAAAATAGGTGGGCCCACTTCTTGAAACATTCTCGGAGATCTACTCCGTTCATCATCTTCTTAGTAATGTGTAAGCTCATAGATTAAAGTATGAAATAGATCTGAACTCTAAGTAGGCCACACCATCCACCTGTGATGAGTTAATACCGAACATTGAATCAAACCTCATATTACTTACGTGCATGCATATAGAGTTTCGGTTATTTACAGATATGCCACTCTCCATTCTAAAAACATCTGTCGTTCATTTCTCCCTGCTGCACCATCTAAAAGAAGTGAAATTTGACGAATGTTCACCGTTTTTCATGCTCTTTCCATCGGTCCAGTTTGGGTCCCGATCTCTAAAGGATGTCCAAGATGCTTTCTTAATGGTTATTATATAATCTTGCCCATCGGGTCACGTACATATTGATCCAAGGGCTGAATTTTGACGTGTACAGTTAATTTATGGTCCTCAGGCCATGTATGAAGTTTTGATATGAACAGATGCTGGGAACCCTGTGATCTTGCATTCTGGACGTCTTTCGGGCCATTTGAGCTTCAGTTTCTCAATTTACTCGGCTCTCTGGCATGTAACCCCGTCGATCTTGGTCCTCTGGTGTCCGTTCCTTGCCTTGGTAGTATTAGAATGTTAAACTTATGCTTTTAGTGGCATTTTTCAATCACGGCTCCTAAATACACCTTGCAACACAAACACGATTAAAATAGATTGTTAAATAGTATCATGTTCGTAAAATCAAATAAGAATCGGGTCTAATATGCAATATTCAACCCTCAACACAAACATGATATAGGGAGTGCTTCAACAACCTCATCGATAATTTTTGAAGATGGTAAGAATCATCTTTCTTCTATTGTTACCTGAAGGGGACTTCGATTCAGACAGGATAGAGTAGCTGCCAAGCTAGCTAAAGTGTCTGCCCTTATATTTTTGCATCACGGCACATGCTTAATTTCAATGTAATGGAATTGCTCTAGAAATTGTTATGCTTTCTGACAATATGGCAAGAGTTCTTGCTTCCTTATTTCAAACTCTATTGTTAATTTATTGATTATTAACTTAGAATCCCCAAAGATCTGCAGCGTCTTTATCTTCATTTCTTATGCTATCTCCATTCCAATAATAAGAGCCTTGTATTCAGCTTTATTATTCGTGCATGCTGCTCCCAATGTGAAAGAATAGAGGAATAAGCCACCCTGAGGAGTAATGAATATCACTTTAGCACCTGCTTCGATGTTCGAGAAGCGCCATCAAAGTACATCTGCCACGGGTTTAATGATTCAGACATCATTACCTGTTCATTGGGAAACTCATTGTTAACAACCTCACCGTTTGCCACGGGATGATCTGCTAATAAATCTGCCACCGCCTGCCCCTTGACTGCTTTCGCCGACTCATATGTAATCGTATACTCTGATAGCAACAACATCCATTTACCCAGTCTTCCTGATAACATTGGCCTTGTCATCAAGAACTTTATAGGATTCACCCGGGAATTAAGATTATATCATGGGAAAGGCAGTAATGTCTCAGTTTCTGTACTGCAAATATCAGCGCAAAGCATACTTTCTCAATCGGAGAATAATTGCATTATATACCTATCAGAGTTCGACTCAGATAATAAAGCGCTATTTTTTCCCATGTTCATTCACCTGTTCCTAACAAGGCCCCCAACGAATTTTCAGTTGTAGATATATAAAAAAGCAGTTTTCCTTTCTTAGGAGCTGCTAACACTGGAGGCTGTTTTAACAATTCCTTAATCGAATCGAACGCATTCTGGCCGGACTTGTCCCATACAAACTCTACTCCCTTCTTCATCAAATGAGAAAACGACTGGCATCTTCTTGTTAAATTTAAAATAAAACGGCGAATGTACGCCAATTTACCTTGCAGACTTTTCAACTCTTTCATTGTTTTCAGAGCCGGTATATCTTGAATGGCCTTGACTTTTCCTGGATCGATTTCAATCCCTCTATTCCGAACGACGAAGCTGAGAAATTTTCCTGACGATACCCCGAAGGCACATTTAGCCGGGTTCATTTTTAGCTATTTCTTTCAGAGTGGACAGAAGATTGAAGCCAGATGCTCACGATGTTCTTCATGGTCGCTCGATCTAACTACCAAATAGTCTATATAGCATTCGACATGTTTATGCATCATATCTTGAAAAATATTCTGCATCACCCTCTGATACATTGCTCCGGCTTCTTGAGGCCAAATGGCATAACTGTATAACAATAAATCCCCAACAAAGTTCTGAATGCTGTTGCTTCTTCGTCTTCAGGAGCCATTCTTATTTGGTTGTAATCGGCATAACCATCCATAAAGGACATGATGACATATTTCATCGTACTATTGATTAACAGCTCGGTTTTTGGCAACAGAAAATCGTCTTTTGGGCAAGCTTCGTTTAAATCTCTGAAATCAACGCATACTCTGATCTGCCCATTTTTCTTTTTCACTAGGACCATATTCGATATCCATTTAGGATATTTAATTTCCCTGATAAACCTAAGCTTTATCAATTTACTTATCTCTTCTTCTATCATGGGGACCAGATCTGGATGAAATCGCCTCTGCACTTGCTTAATTGGCTTCTTGTCTTTAGAAATGTTCAGCCGGTGCATTGCTACCAATGGTTCTAGGCCTGACATTTCTGCATACGTACACGTGAAGACATCTTTGTTCTCTTTCAAGAGTTGAACGTATTTGTCAGCTTCTTACTCGAGGAGACTAGCGCTTATGAACATATTTTGTGGCTCTTCTTCCGTGCCCAAATTTATTTCTCATAAACTATCAATTGTTGGCTGCCCCTCATCTTCCATTTGCTTTGGAGCTGTCTCAGGATGTTTGATCAGTTCAGGCTCTATTTCTTTTACCTGATCGACTATAACTATATTTATTGAAGACTCTGCCCCCAGTCCTCGAAACTTTTCTCATCTTTTCTGATTAACCCCAACTAGAATTTGAATTCCTTTCCCATAATTTAAGCCAGTTGGTTCATCATAATCGAACCCCCATATTTTTCATGATTTTCTTACTAGCTAGGCTATACCTTTCTAGATCTCCGGATGTCAACTTGCCATAGCATGCATCATCATTGGCTCTTTCTTCTACCATCATTTCCGAAGGGGCGTAAAATTTAATCGCTTCTGGGTATTTTGCACTAGATTTAACCTGAAATCGTTTCAAAATGTCTGGGAATGACTTACTCCTTTCGGCATGTGGCACTGACACTGTGTAATTTGATTGTAAGAGCTGTAACTGATCAGGTGATAACAACGTTAAATTTCTTCCTCGTACTTGCCATCTCAGATGATTCTGTCACTACAATTTCTTTTCTTACCATCTGCATGTGTTAATTATCCGGGGCTTTGTTTTCATCGTTTTCTCTTTCTTCTTTATTGGAAAATTCATCATAGTAGCTAGCATCGATAAAGAAGGCTTCGACTTCTATATACGGCCTTTCATCGGTCATTACCTTATACTGTATCCATCTTTACAATATTTAAAACACTGATGTTGGGTGGAAGGAATAATTCTGTATTGATGCATCCACGGTCTTCCCAAAAGGAGGTTATACATCGTTACTATATTAATGACATGGCAGACAACATTCATAGTTAACTCACCTATTTCCAACATCACTGTAATTTTTTCGAGTGTGCGTTGCCCATCTTGATTAAATCCCTGTATCATCATTTCACTAGGGTATAGATTAGAACGATGGTATCCCAACTTATTCAACATTGTTAATAGTTGTAGGTTCACTGTGGACCCATTATCTAGCATTATTCGCTTGACTTGTTTCCCGTGAATATGGCCCACAATCATTAACGGCCTGTTATGTCCTTTATCACAAATCAAATCATCATCAGAGAAGGAAATCACTGGCATGCAATCTTTTCACTCTTCAAGCTCCCTTTTTGCCATCTCTATGAGCAATGCTTCCTTAACACTATTGTCAAACGAGGCTTGGATCAGCCTTTACCTAGAGTCCTCTAACAATCTTAATGTATCGTAGACACTTAACCGAGCCGGTATGCCTTTAGATGACTCACAACGTCATATGTTACTTTCTCTACTTCATTCTTCTCTTCCTTTTCATTGCTGCAAAGATGATTCTGGACAACTTCTGCCTTTGCTATTTTGGCTTTCTTCTTGGAGAGCTTGTCACCTTCTTTCCTAACCGGAGGGTGATTACCGCGACTTTGCCTGTATTCTTATGGTGTTTTGTCCTTACTCTTTCATCAGTATCTTCTCGGATAGTTAGCACATTCACTGTTGCCTTTACATCTCTTTCTTTTCTTTCCCAACTATTATCTCGCTTCTGTTTATCATTCACTATATTATATATTTTAGTGTGAAGCAATTTTCTGTCGGATGCCCTACCAAGCGATGATAGTGGTAAAAATCTCTCTCTTATTCTTGCTGCCTCTTCAGGGCACTTGGATGGAGGCAATTCTATTATACAGGCCTTCAGTAATTGATTCATCATAGGAAATACGTCTTCCTTTTCGAACGCGAACCCCTCGTGGGAGTTAAGCGACCTGGGCCTTTTGTCATTGAATCTGCCTCTAGATCGATTTGACTCTTCTCTCCATTCGGTCCTCTTTCCTCTCACTTCTCTTGGGTCCTGATTTCTCTTCTCATGATCCACAGTGTTTGCGATCAATCTACTGTGTAACGCCCTGGATTTCGAGGGTCGAGCACAGCTCAACTCCCGAGACCCAACGCATCACTTATGCAACATAGATAATGATGTTTAAATGTTGTCCACACTAGTGCATTAAACATGAGAAGGATTATACTAAATCAACATATCATACTCCAGAGTTAATGTAATTAAGCAAGCGGAAGACTAAGATAGATATATAAAATATATACGTGTTTCACAACCTCCAGAGTATGAATGTATTACTGGGTTGAATATATATATGTTTTGTTTTAAAATATATAAAATGTCAAAATGTGAACGTCCGACTAATCCATGTAATCCCTGTGATCCTGTCGATCAGTACATGGTCTACATAAACCCGCCTGATAACTGTACATAGGAGAACTCCTCGTCTATGAAATCCAAATCAGCTGCATATGCATCGTCGCTACTTGCATCTACAATAGGGTCTGGTTGGTGTTTTAAAACACCGTCCCAAAGTAGGAGTGAGTGATCAACTCAGTGGTACTATAAGGCAAAGGTTAACAAATTATCAATTTAGTCAAGCAGTAATGATAAGGCGGTACAACAATCATATCCTAAGTACTCTTGTTAATGCAGGAATGGTATGCTGTAATGATGCATGCCCTCGCACGAAGCTTCCTCACAAGCGACTTTATCAACTGTTCGTGCATGACAAACTCCCTAAACGTGCCCTTCATCACCAAAGCATATTCAATGCGGTGCATGGTCGTGTTAGCCAAGTACTTAATTAGGTGTATTTATACAGCAAATTCAGGAAGCTAAGGCACCTCCCTTTATATCACTAACCCAAATGGAGATCCATCTAAGGTCATCAATCGTAGTTAAACACATACGATAGACAAGTTGTAGGGCATCACCCCTAATGAAAACAGTGGATAGGCAAATTCAAGTGTTTATACTCGAGGTCACTACGGGGAGACTCATCACCTCAGCGTAGGCTGACAACTCGAATACAGTGTCTCATACCACCGTATTTGGCTCACGAGTTTGGGTTGCTCATTGGTCACTACGGGGAGGCTCATCACCTCAGCGTAGGCCGATAGCTAGACCATGGTGTCCCATACCACCATGTCCGGCTCATGAGTCTTAACGGATCGTGGTACCATGGTTGAAACGGGTCTTTACATTGGTAAGTTGTACCTTAGATTCAAGCAGGGATGTCCATACATGGTAAACACACAATAGACCAATCGATGTTGTTAGATAAGTCTGGTTGGTATGAGCGCACGCTGAATTAATCGACATGGAGTGCAAAAGCACTCCACGTGGCCTAACCACTGTCGACAACCATTACGACCCAGATTCACCGAACGTATCAAATGTGGCGAGGCTATTTCCGCCACTCAAACGGGGATTTGTACCAATTGCCTGGGTCAGGTTATGGCCCCAAACTTACTCAAGTGCAATGGGCAGATACATGTGAAAATTACAATAACATTTAACAAATAATTCAAATACAATTCTCATTTGAGCATTTTGTCAAACACATTGAACATGTTACCAAGTATTTGCATTTCACCTATAAATTGCATAATCGAAATCATGATTACATGAAGGAAGCTATACATATAGATAAGGAAATTGAGAATCCTATCTCAATACCCTTAAACAGTTGATAAAGTCACTTGTGAGGGAGCTTCGTGTGAGGGCGTGCATCATTACAGTATACCATTCCTACATTAACAAGAGTACTTAGGATATGATTGTTATACTGCCTTATCATTACTGCTTAACTGAATTGATAACATGTTAACCTTTACCTTATAGTACCACTGAGTTGATCAGTCACTCCCACTCTGGGACGATGTTTTAAAACACTAACCAGACCCTATTGTAGATGAAGGTAGCGACGATGCCTATGTAGCTAATTTAGATTTCATAGACAAGGAGGAGTTCTCCTATGTATAGTTATCAGGCAGGTCTATGTAGACCATGTACTGATTGATGGGATCACAGGGATTACATGGATTAGTTGGACGTTCACGTTTTGACATTTTGTATATTTTGAAACAAAATATGTATATATTCAGCCCGGTATTACATTCATACTCTGGAGGTTGTGAAACACGTATATATTTTATATATCTATCTCGGTCTTCTGCTTGCTTAATTACATTAACTCTGGAGTATGATATGCTGATTTAGTATAATCCCTCTCATGTTTAACTCTAGAATGCTGACGTCGCGCTCTGATGAGAAGAAATTTGACATAAAGGCGTCTTGCATCTGTTCCCAAGTCTGCATCAATCCTGGTGCCAAACTGGAATACCAGCAGAATGCCTTACTTGTCAACGAGGAGTCGAATAATCGAAGGCAATATTGCGGTACTGTGGAGAAGTTCCCCATGCTGGTAATGGAATGCATCAAATGTTCTTCCGGTGATCCGTCTCCGTTGAACTTTTGAAAATCTGGTTGCTTGAAGTTAGCTGGAAAAGGAACATCTTCGACTTCTCTTGGATATGGTGTTCGATATCTGAATCAGCCAATGTTCTCACATTCTCTTTCTATTCTAACAGCTTCTTCAACAACTTGTCGCACTTCCTCTTATGTTGGTGCTCTTGCTATGGGAGCGGATCCGAGTGATCCTGCTCTTGGAGGTTGGGAACCTTCAGGTTGCGGTTCTTGTTCATTCATATTACCCATCATCGAGGGAATTGCGATCTGAGCCACATTATGCACAAGGGTTGCTAAAGCTTTTCTCAGATTTCTACATTCTTCTATTAACATTTTTTGTGCTTGCGCCATCTTGGCCATACGGTCTTTGGTAGTCGACAAGGGTCCTTGACTTGTTCCGGCCATGTATACGGCTGCTTCTCCACTTCCTGATGAATCTGTGGTCGTGGTAGAATGTGAATATATGGATGTAATGGGGCTTACGAAAAGGGGAGTGTTGTTGGACTTTTTGGTACTTTCACAGTGGTCAGGGGATTGGACCGATGTAGGAGTCGGTGAGCTTACGAACAATGCCTTACCCTTCTGTTCCCTTGTCCATTGGACTCCTACGGCAAGCAAGGCCGAGAAATTATGTGATGATGTTAGTAGAGGGACGATCCTTCCAGGGTATAGTGCAGGAGGAGCTAATTCAGGATTTTTCCTGTCTACATTTCGCGTTACTGGTCCTCTGACTCTTCGCGCAGGGGAATTCGTTCTGGCTATTACTGCATTTCGAGCCCTAGTTCTTCAGGATGTCACAACAACCCAATCTTGATCATTTTCTTATGCTATAGGCGAGGCAAATATAACTCCGGCCATCACTGGAGGTTTATCAGCCTTGCTTGTGGAAAATTTAACCTTTTGATCCAATTCTTGGTTCGTTGCATACTCCACTGCAAATCCAGTCGTAGTGAAATAGAAATTCACTTTCTTCATTGAGTTGCCATTGATTATAGCTTGTAATTTTATCTTCTTACCTTTAAAATAAAATATAAAACTGCAATTAATATTCTAATGATATAGTAATCTATTTGAGAGATGAAGGGGAGGATGTTCCCACTGAGAGTCGCCATTTTGGTGCCAAGAAGACGCCAAACTATGATAAAAGTCCTATAACCTTCTCAATGTTAATATTGAATAAGATAATTTTCTCAGTGGAGTCGCCATTTTATTTTGATAAGAAACAAATGTATTTGATTTGAGAGAAATTTTATTCAAGTATAACAGAGAGAGCGTATTAAGAACAATCATCATATATATTCATATTGAATTCGTTTACATCTTTTGATTCCCTTAATTTTGAGATAGATTGTTTAGAATACAGAAATTGATAAAGTTCGAATATTGAATCTGAATATCAAATCTGGCAGCATTTTGACTTGTGATTTGATCATCTCTTTAAGATGAGTATTATGCAGATTATATCATCTGATCTCCCTTTCTTGAGCTCATATCCTTATGTAAAAGGAGAACTGAAGATTGCGAAAACCAAGATTGACAATTTCAGCAGCATGTCAGCCAATGAACATTGATGGCCGCACAACAGCATGCTGTTGCGCTGCCTGGTGCAAACTCTCCTTCCTTCTCTTCTCTAATACCTTCAGTCTTCTCTTCTTCTCCAAAGCTCTAATCTTCTTCAAAGTTTTCAACCTCTCAAATGGGAGGGGGAGTGGGTATTTATAGACCTCTACACGTGCGGACCCTCGATCTCTGTGCCATGGATCCCACCTTTCTTCAAATCCAACCGTTCATGCGCATGATCGCGCAACCAATATGGTCGTTCGTGAGGTCCTATACAAATGATATAGTTTGCCTGGATGCGCGCAACCACATGAAGTTACACTTTATTTCATCTTTGCTTACATATTTCTTTTAATTGCAGTCTTTTAAACTTTTCTAACTTCATTTTTTATACCTCAACAGTTATATAAATTGATCTATACCATGACCGCTGTATACTTTACCAAGATTGCTTTCATCCATTCAGAATAATGAGATTGAGTCGACAGGAAGCCTTAGGTTTTGAATTCTTCATTACCCATAAAGAATCATGATCTTGAAATGGTTGCTGAAGCATTTTATAGAAGTGGGATGGAAATAAGGTTTGAGGGTCATAGGAGGGGACACGAAATCTCATCGGGTGAACACCGCCAATTCTCTGTTTTGATCGCCTAACATATAAAGTGCCTTCTAAGATTTGCGGTTCCTTTTGCACCCAGTTTCCGGTAAACATAAGCTTGTCCTTCTTTATTTGATTAGACAGTTCACTACAAAGAATGGACTGATGACGGCGAAGATTTAAAGGGATGATGACCATCTGATATTTAAAGGGGCTGCTGAACTTCATCACACATTGCTTGAATCGTATGTGTCATGCCCTAAACTCAGAAACCGGGTTCACAAAATTCTCGATCACTGAATCCGGTGTCGACAGCCTCCGTTGTACCCCATTCTCGGCTCCCAGCGGCCATACACCAAGTTCCGATCCTCGGATCCTATAAGGAGGATTTTCCAATATATATTTATCTTGTAAGAAGCATAACCACAAGTTTACCCAAATCACAAAGGCAACATCACATCACATATCCACTAATATAAACATTTGAATATAATGTTGAAAGGGGAATACATATTTCAAAATCAAAGCTCCAGGAGTCCGCTGCATGCTCCAAGTTCAACGCTGTTGGGACCTAACGCCACCTGCATGCATCTATCGTGCATAAGCTTATAGAAAGCTTAGAGGGTGGTGTAGGTGTGTGTACAAGGCAAGTGCCAAGCATATAGATATTAGAGTAAGCAAAAATACTGGAAATCCATAAATCATACAATAACAGAGTAATGCGGAAACATGCTGGTAAGTCCATGAATATCATCAGCCTTATCCAGGCTATGCGATGCAAAAACAAACTAGGCCAATATCATATGCCGAGGAAGCAATGTAGATCAGCTTACAATATGCAGACATAGTAAGCTAAACATCGTATACTAAGGATTCAATACAATATGCAAATCCGGATAAGTCCACAAATACCATCAGGATCATCTAGGCCAAATAAATGCAGAAACATAGCAACCCAAAATGTCATATGCCGCGGATGCAGTATGTGGTGTAAATGTAATGACCAAGTTGGAGTGTGAAGTCAGGATGATAGTATGTAGTATCGCAGGCTATGAGGTCCATCATAAGGGACTTCTATCCAAACCAGTCTCATACCTAAATTTGGATAGTCAGACTCAATGTGGTAAACTCCTGATCTCAGGTTAGTCGCCCACCCCAACCGAAATGTTGGCCATTGCGAAGGTACATAACAATTAGTTGTGCACCACCAGCCTGAGTGAATAGTGAATGAATGAATAAATGAGTAAAATGTTAAGTATACAACTCTTGCTTAAAGTCCACATATTAGTACCGTACATCTCTAGGATCATCACCGGGATCTATTACACTCTACGCCAGCTTGCCGCCCCTATCCGAGTGCATAACTGGGTAAGTGGAAGAGACCTCACAATCTGCCTGCCAATATCGGGCCTGACTCATCGATAGCGGACCCATTTCTCAAGCTGGTCAAACTCAACCTAGATATTGCCTCCTCACTCAAGCGGGTAAGGTCACTGTAACACCCCAACTTTTCAGGACCCGAGTATATAACCCGTTTGTCGAAAACCCAAGTGTTAACTTATTGAGAGCCAAAATTTCACATTTTTTCATTTAGAGTAAGCAGTTTAGTGAAGGATGGACAAATCAGTATAAATGAGAATTTGTATTTTATATAGAATGTATAAGAGATTGCCTATAATGACTTATACAAACCAATGTCTCAACGTTAACATTTACGAGATTTACATATATGAGAAATGTAAAAGACAATATATAAAAGAAATCTGTAAGATCGTGCAGCTTCCTTGACAAGTACAACCATGCATCATTGGCCATCATAACGGCTCCTCATCAGTCTGAACCTGCATATCACTTAAGCCACCTGTGCTACCTGTATGGTTGTATATTTGATGGATGAGTGGCCAACTCAGTGTGATTTCCTCTCAAGATTACACACCACAGCATTAGGTAAGCATATTTATAAAACAAAGCATATAAAACAATTCATGATGTAAGTCTTATTAGATGCATGGATGCGTGAATGCAGTCATCGCCGTGGGGATGCACATACGTGCAGACAGTGGGCTCGTCATCCAAGCAATCATTGTCTTGGGTAAAACATCCAGAAGGACATTGGGCTCGTCGCCCATGTAATCATTGTTCCAGGTAAAACTTCCAGACGGACATTGGGCGCATCACTCATGCAATCATCGACCCGGGAAAAACATCCAAACAGTCTGTGCTCCAGGAAAAACATCCAGTCAGGCAAATATGTACATCACGTACGATAGCAATAGATGCTGGTCTGTTCCATGTATGCATGATTAACCAACCCATTATTAGTCCAATTATAACCAGCCATTTTAATTAAGCTCAAAGGTCACTATGGGGGCTTATCTCCAGCGTAGGTCGATAGCTCGGGCATAGGTCCCATACCACCATCCCTGGCTTATAAGGCTACCATCTTAGTATATTTAATGGAACCCTATTGACTAGTGGCCAATCATGTTACAATATATGAGGCTTACCATCGCATGGTTACACAGTATAAAACATCGAACCCATATAGGTCAAATACTAAAACAAGCCACATAGGGTGATATCGAAATAAGCCACATAGGGAAAATATCAAAATAAGCCACATATTGCAGGTATCAAAACCATGCGATAAAAGACCATTCTTGAAAATCATTGGACACAACAACCCTGGGTGGTATGCCCACATCATAGATCAATTTAAACCACCACTCAATAACCATTAAGTCGAAAGTCCATTTTAATCACAACCAGTCGGGTTACATCCCAAGTATGGGTGTCCATTTATAAGTGAGGGTTTTCCACTGATGTACCAGTTTAAGTTCCATAAATAATCCACAAGTAATTCATAAGCATGAGAAAATGTGCAAGATAGATATCAGGCATGTAATCTAGCAGTTCAATTCCAACACTTAGCACATATGACTATAAGATAAAGATATCAATTTTTAAATTAAATGTAAATAAAAACTATCGGTTAAGCTAATGGGAAATGGAAAGCTCAAGGGAAAGAATCATCACCTGATGATCTGAATCACCTTCTAGTGTTACTAAGTGCTTGCGCCTTTAGAATTGAATCCTACCACAAATCGTGAACTTGTACCATTAGATCCAAATTCTACACACTACATAGGGTTTGAAATCATAGCCTAGGGTTTTAATTATTTATCTTTACGGTTTTAGTGTATAGTTAGGGTTTCCATCCTAGGGTCTAGTCCTATACTTAAATTTGCAGTATTTGAACTCTGATTATTATTTTATTTTAATTTTGCATAATGAATGAAATGATATTCATTGTAGAAGTATTAATCAGTAAATATTAATAATGATGATTCACAAGTTCATCTTTAAATACACCAATATTATCTAGGATTCTTATAACGACTACTAATCTATAAAGTATAAGTAATAAAAAAATAACAATTTTACTAACGATAATATAATAACGACTAATATTAACATTCATATTAACAATACTTATACTAATCCTCTAAGGAAAGTGATAGTATTTCCTAGTGATGATAATAATAGCTATCAATGTTGAACCTACTCATGATAATACTTAAGGATAGTAAATTAAATATAAATGTCTAATAATCATAGGTTTGTTTATAACATCTAATATTAGTATGATGAATCAACCAATGGTCAATCATGCTTGATAATCACAATGATCATGGTTACAGTCTTAATCTAGGGTTTGGATTACCTAGGTCTAGGGATTTAACCATTGATCTAATCTAAGAGTTTGGTTTAGAGTTTGAAATCTAACTTATATAATTAATTCATAATATTATTAAAATGAAGTAAAAATAAATACTAATGGTCTATTAATGTTAACAATACTAGTATTATAACCAATGGCGAAATAAGAGTAGCATTAATAATGAAAATCGTTAATATTAAGTTTCTGTAATAACAATTACTTAGCAAAATTATCCTACTAATGGTTAACCATATTGTAATAATTATAGTAACACCAATGATGTTGGTAAATTATGAAACTTACTTAAGAAGAGGAAGTTTACTCACATCGGTTGACACGGTAATTCAACTCGACTCACCATCAATCGCCTCTCCCTTCTTTCTCTCACCCCCTTCTTCACTCAACCCATACACCAGCAAACTTGCTGGACCAAATCAAGCCCAAACATGACTCGACTTGACCGAGTCAAACTTGGTTTCAGCCAAGTTAACCCAACGATTATTAACACTTCCCCTTCTCTCTCGGTTCTCCTTTTATCTTGTTCTTTCTTCTTCTTTCCTGCTCTTGGGAAGTCCAGAGGTGGATGGACTTGAGTCAGGGACGGCCCAACTCAGTGGACTCAACCGAGTTAGCGGGTCGACTCGATAGGAGACAACATTTCTCTCCTCCTTTCTTCTTTCTATCTCTGTCTTCCCTCTCTTTTTCCCTCCTCTGTCTTCTTATCGCAATGACCAGCAGGGTCAGCGGCCAAACTCAGTTCGAATCCAGCTAGTGTGACAGCAGGCTTGCAAGTAGAAAGATGATGCCGTCCTCCCTCTCTCTCCCGTTCCTCTCTCTCTCTCTCTCTCTCTCTCTCCTTCATTCTGAGAGGATCCGGACCTCATACGGCAGCAGGGTTGTTGGCCTGGACCGGACCCAACTCAGTTCAAGGACGGCAGCAGCCCATGCATTCGAACGAGTTGGGGTGTGTTGACGCGATGTAACAATCGCATCTTCACCTTCCTTTTCTTCTTCATCTCTCCATCTTCCTCCCTCATTTCTTTCTTTTCTCTCTTCCCCTATCTTCTTCAGAGGCGTTGCGCAGCGGAACTGGTTGTAACCAAGTTCAGCGACAGTCTCTCCCTAACGAAGGTGGTGATGGCCATTAATGACGAATTTTAAACGAAAGCTTTTCCTTCTAATCGGCTTCTTCCAGATGGTCCGTATGGGCCCCGGGTAGCTTGTAGATGAGCTTTATCGAAGCTTGGAGAAGGCCAGGTTGGTGGGTTCGAATAGAGGAAGAAAATGGCTAATTTCTTGGTTGCGGCTGCGAGAATGGAGTGCCCTATCTCTCGATCATTGTGCCCTTTTATGCATCCCCTAACCTTTCCTAGACTGTCGGATCAACAGCAACCGGTCTGGATTGTCTCTCGATGAAATTGCCTTCAAATATGGTGGGTAAAAATTGAAATCGTCTGAGGTTTCTTTTCACTGTGGGTAGAAAACTTTAAGGTGGTTTAAAATGGATGGTTAGGGTAATCCTAAAAGAATGGCTGAGATTGAGAGGCTCCACTTCAAGCGGATCGCCAAGCTGGAGTGCAAACAGTTTCCATTTTAGGAAACTTGTGTTTATAGGGTCGGTTTGCACTGGAGATTGTGTTTACGCACAGTCATCCCAACACGATGGGCCGGGTTTTGGTCAGCACTACCTCCCTGATCAGATGGATGGTTCAAAGCATGGATGTGGACCCTAGTTTGAAGGTCACCATTGAAAACACGGGCGTCTGTCCGTTTGAAACAAAATCGAACGGGAGAGAGAAACTCTCTGTATTAAGATAGTAGTGGGTCAGCGCTAATCAACTAGTATACCACGATCTAGTGCACTGCATGCACACTGCCTGTGGTGCACGTGCACCTTGATGTGGGGTCCACCATGATGATCGGGTGAAATCCACTCCACCCATTAGGTTTTAGGGGCCCAAAGTAGTGCCCTTGACTAAAGATGGGGCAGATCCAAGGCTTAGGTGCGCCCTACGACTTAATCCAGATCCTATTCGCGGATTTGCCTCAATCCAATGGTCAGATTGCATCCAAACCCATCAGCAATGGTAAAAAGGTCCACGGGACTACTCAACTAAAATTTAGTGGCTGGATTGTGGATCGGGTGGCCTAATACAAACTTATAATACTAAATATCCTTCTTTACAATGTTTTTAATATCATTATTGTTGTTGTTATTATTATTATTATTATTACTTTCTAAGTTGTTTATCACGATTTGCATCTTGATCAATGCCGTATATTTACTCAATCATCTACCTATAGGGCTCTGATAAAAAGGATTAGGTCATTTAAGATTGGTATGTGGGTTGTACCAAATGAACGTCCACTTATCGAATCTCGACATCCTAATGATTCAAATGACTCAACGGTTGAATTGAATCATCCTTAGTTATTAGCAGTCCTAGGAATCCTAATAAGTGGTTAGGTGTAATCTGGTAGTCGAATATGGGGGTAGGTGATCCAGTTGTGTTTCCAAAGGATGGATTTCTAACGAGGCATTGTAACCTGACAAACGGTGGATCTTGTGACTGTTATCCCTAATTTACTTCACATGTTCTAATTGTACTAAGTAGGTGTATTCTGGAACATCGACATGAGCAAGATTCTAAAATGGGATTTTTATTTATTTATTCAAGTACTTGGTTAATTTAGTCACGTTGTGGTGGTTAAATAGATAGATCGATCTTAAATCTTATGATTTGTGTCGTGAGTTGTCATAGTCCAAAATCAGGTGGTTATTTTGTGATTTACAAAGACTTAACGGTTAGATCAATCCTAAATCTGATCATTAATGATTCGTAGGGTTCATAGTTAATTCCAGAAGAATTTAACGGTTATATCCTGATCCGACAATTGGATTATCTAGTTATGCTAGGGATTTCAACATTGAATGATGTGGCCTGATGAATGGTGAATGTGAATCATTTTCGACAGTCAGATTCATATTAGAATGAGGGTGAGCGTTTAATAAGCTAGGTTAGTGTTCATTCTAAGTTAGGTTACATGGTACCACTCGAGTATTGAAAAGTATGGGGTGTTACAATCTACCCCCCTTAAAGAAAATTTCGTCCCCGAAATTCAACACTCCCCCTCTAAATGTGAACAACGATCTATCTTACGGTGTCTGAGTGCTTTCTCTAGTTCTCCCACTAGGGTTATTTGTGTGGGCAAGTGCTCACAACCGACTATAAGGATAGAGTCATTACAATCTACCCCCCTTAAAGAAAATTAAATAAAGTTCCATTTCAATATTTAATGATATACATACTTATTATTAATATTACGAGTGGTTAAATCATCCTGAGGATGTACCCTATGTCTACGTATAAAATCCCAATGAGGTTTATTTAAAATTTTCGCAACTCTTGAGTTTCTCGTCTAATAAATCAACTAATGTGTCTAAGTCCTACTAAAGGTTAGAAATTACTCCAACATTAGTTAAACCTAGGGAGTTGTTTTAATTCTCATCAACATCGAAATTTCCTATAGCAACTACTAAGGTTATTAGTTCATTTATGTGACAACTAATAGTATTATTTCTTTCCTTTTAAAATTTTCTTTACCTTAAATTATAGTTCCCCATTGTCTAAGGTACAATATAGTTTTCCATTTGAGTTAACATGGATAGATGGTAGTAGTGGGCTTGAGCCCGATATATCGATTGTCTACCTGCAGGATAGAGGATTTTGGTATCAATTCACAATCCTGTTAAATCTCGATCCTCTGCTTGATCAGGGCAACGAGATCATTGAGATTTGCTAGGACTTAGAACTTGAGCCAAACTGCGTAAAATTCACATAAATATGGTTCCATTAATCCATGATCCCATTGTTCTAGACTCATGGGAAATATCATGTAATCTTCTACCTCTATAACGGATAATACCATGTGGCCCATTACGCTTCCAATGTGCACTCTGATCCCTTAATGCACTAACCGAAAATCTCAGGACCAAGATTTCTATATGAAGTTTGAGTTTAAAATTTCTAAACTCACTTAGGATTTCAAATCTAATCTTAATATACACAACCTAGGGTTGAAAACTCACCCAAAATCCCATAACTTCACCTCTAATTAATTTCATGTGCTAGAATTTGTAGGAAATGTTAATTCTAAGTAACAAGATGTATTAAGGAATTCAAATTACAATTCCTGTTGCGATTCTTAAGTTTAGGGAGTGCTTATGTCCAACCTAATGTACAACGTGGTGATCAAGGGAATTCCTATGAAGCGTAAGTTCATTTCATTCATTTAATACTATGATAGTTTTATTCCTTAAGTAATGATATTTTGGAAATTTCAAATTATGGATTCCCTGAAACTTGTTCATTGAGAGCTAAGTCCAAGGAGCGTTCTGGTTTGTCCTTATGAACATTGTCATGGGTATTTTTCACCCCACGACACTTAGGTTTGGTTTCTAGGTTTAGACAACTATCCTGATGGTTTACGAAGGAGTTAGAAAAAAAAAATTCGTTTCTAAGTTTTAAACAATAGTTCTATAGTTTATAGGGGAACCAAAGTTTTCACTTCTAATTTCGAAGGACTAAGCTTAAAAATTCTTTAGGGAACCTAAGATCATTTCTAAGTTTTTTAAAATTTTCAAGCAATTTTCCAAGGGGCCTACATTTGAGCCTCTATATCCTCATTTCCTTCCTATTCTGAGGGATTTCTATGTAAGTTAAAGTCCAAAGGTCTAACTAAAAATTTCAAGGGAGCCTAAAGTTCAAAATGACTAAATCTGAAATCCTCCAGGAACCTAAATTTTTGAAT
Organism: Magnolia changhungtana; assembly: GCA_030180095.1. NCBI lineage: Eukaryota > Viridiplantae > Streptophyta > Magnoliopsida > Magnoliales > Magnoliaceae > Magnolia > Magnolia changhungtana. The sequence goes on along the minus strand of JASAUF010000140.1, from coordinate 274,802 downwards.
CTCCACACCCTTAGTTTCATCTAACTTTAAGGAGATTCTACACCAATTCAAATGACCATCGCGGTAATTCCCGAAGGAACCTAAGTTTACCATAAGACCTCAACCTTTCCCAATCCCAAGGGAAATTCCACATAACTTCAAATGGCCTACCTAGTAGTTCCTAAGGAGGCCTAAAGTATGAAGTCCTTATGTTTTCAATTTATTCCATGGGAATTCCACCTAAGTTCAAATGACCAAACCTAAGATGTTCAAGGGATATTCCACTAATTTCTAAGGGAACCTAGGCTTCGAATTTCTACATTCCCAAATTGTCCTTTGCTCAAATGGAATTTCATATAAGCTTGGATTACCATCCAAGTCACTTCTAAGGGAACCTAAGTTCGGGTTTCTACATTCACAATCATTCTTCTAATCCTAAGGGAAAATTCACCTAAGTTTAAATTTCTAATTTCAAACATCCTAACTTGAGACATTCAAAGCTTGTATAAGATCATTTCCCAAGGCCTAATTTGTCCAAACTATGCTCTCATACCAACTGTAACGCCTTGACTTTTCAGGACCCGAGTATATAACCCGTTACCCAAAAACCCGAGTGTTAACTTATCGAGGCTAAAATTTCACCTTTTTTTATTCATTCAGAGTAAGCAGTTTAGCGTAGGATGGACAAATCAGTATAAAGGAGAATTTGTATTTTACATAGAATGTGCAAGAGATTGCCCATAATGATTTATACAAACCAATGTCTCAACGTTAACATTTGCAAGATTTACATACATGAGAAATGTAAAAGAAAATATATAAATGAAAGTTGCAAGATCGTGCGGCTTCCTTTACAAGTACAACCATGCATCCTTGGCCATCATAATGGCTCCTCATCATTCTGAACCTGCATATCACTTAAGCCACCTGTACTACCTGTATGGTTGTATATTTGATGGATGAGTAGCCAACTCAGTGTGATTTCCTCTCAAGATTACACGCCGTTATATTAGGTAAGCATAGTTATAAAATGAAGCATACAAAATAATTCATGATGCAAGTCTTATTAGATGCATGGATGCGTGAATGTAGTCATCACCTCGGGGATGCACATCTGTGCAAATAGTGGGCTCGTCACCCATGCAATCATTGTCCCAGGTAAAATATCCAGACAGACATTGGGCTCGTTGCCCATGCAATCATTGTCCCAGGTAAAACATCCAGACTGACATTGGGCTCGTCGCCCATGCAATCATCGACCCGGGAAAAGCATCCAGATGGTTTGTGCCCCAGGAAAAACATCCAGTCAGGAAAATATGTACATCACGTATGATAGCAATAGATGCTGGTCTGTGCCATGTGTGCATGATTAGCGAACCCGATATTAGTCCAATTACAATAGATGCTGGTCTGTGCCATGTGTGCATGATTAGCGAACCCGATATTAGTCCAATTACAACCAGCCAATTTAATTAAGCTCAAAGGTCACTACGGGGGCTTGTCTCCAACGTAGGCTGATAGCTCGAGCATAGGCCCTATACCACCATCCTCGCCTCATGAGGCTACCATCTTAGGATGTTTAATGGAGCCTCATCGACTAGTGGCCAATCATGTTACAATATATGGGGATTACCATTGCATGGTTACACAGTATAAAACATCGAACCCATATAGGGCAAATACCAAAACAAGCCACATATGACGATATCGAAATAAGACACATAGGACAGATATCAAAATAAGCCACATATTGTAGGTATCAAAACCATGCAATAAAAGACCATTCCTGAAAATCATTGGACACAACCACCCTGGATGGTAGGACCACATCATAGATCAATTTAAACCACCACTCAATAACCACTAAGTCGAAGGTCCATTTCAATCACAACCAGTCGCGGTACATCCCAAGTATGGGTGTACATTTATAAGTGGGGGTCCACTGATGTACTAGTTTAAGCTCCATAAACAATCCACAAGTAATTCATAAGCATGAGAATATGCGCAAGATAGATATCAGGCATGTAATCTAGCAGTTCAATTCCAACACTTAGCACATGTGACTATAAGATAAAGATATCAATTATTAACTGAAATATAAATAAAAGCTATCGCTTAAGCTAATGGAAAATGGAAAGCTCAAGGGGAATAATCATCACCTGATGACCCGAATCACCTTCTAGTGTTGCTAAGTGCTTGTACCTTTAAAATTGAATCCTACCACAAATCATGAACTTGTACCATTAGATCTAAGTTCTACAAACTACCTAGGGTTTGAGATCATAGTGTAATGCCCTGAAAATCGGGGGTCGAGCATAAACTCAACTCCCGAGTTCCAGAACATCACTTATGCAACAAAATGAATGATGATTGAATGTTGACTGTATTCGTGCATTGAACATGAGTGAGATTAAGCCAAAACAAAGATATCATACTCCGTAGAGACAATTAAATTTGTAAGCGGAAGACTGTGATAGATAGATAAAATATATAAACTATAATGAGTCTCCAGAGTGTGATAACGTTACCAGGTTAAATAATTACAAGTACAGTTCTAAAATATACCTAATGTGAGGAAGTGTAATGTCTCCTATCCCAAATACCATAGCCCCGTCAATACGCATGCTGGTCTTCAAGAGACCCGTCAGAGAGTTACATGATAGGAGAACTCCTCCTCATCACCATAGAAGTAGTCCGGCACTGCTTCACAAGCATCGCCATGATCTAAAATTTAACAAATCTGGTTGGTGTGTACAAAACCGTCCCGTAACGTGGGAGTGAGTAGCTAACTCAGTGGAACAATAAAGCATAGGTTAACATGCTATCAAATCAATCAAGCAGTAATGATAAAGCAGTACAAATCAAACGTTTCTAATTACTCTTGTTAAGTGCAAAAATGATATGACATGATGCTGTATGCCCTTGTCAAACCACCCTCAAGCGACATCATCTTACGTTCGCGAATGCTTACTCCCTCAGTGCGCCACATCTACAAAGCACATGCGGTGCGATGATGCTCATGATTACCAAGTTTTTATTAATTCATTTCAACCAGCAGTATTGGGAAACTAAGGTACCTCCCTTGTATCATTCCCAAACATGATCCATTCTAGGGTCGTCAATCCTAGCTAATCTCATACGATATTATGGTTTGAGAAGCGTAGTGAAGGCATCGCAAAGGGCTCGTCACCCGTCACAGGCGGATACTGATCTCACCGTATGCGGCTCAATTGCTGGCCGTCGGCTCAAGTACATATCTCACCGTACTTGGCTCAATCACTAGCCGTCAGCTCAAGTACAGGTCTCACCGTACTCGGCTCAACTCATACTCTAGTTACTGTGAAAGACTCGTCGCCAATCACAGACACTTGGAGTATACTCGAAGATACTACGGAGGACTCGTCGCCCGTAAGCACGAGCACAGGTCTCACTGTACTCGGCTCTCGCCGTAAGTATCGACAACTCGAATATAGTGTCCCATACCACCATAATCGGCTCACGAGTTTGGTTGTGCAATGGTCACTACGGGGAGGCACATGACCCCAGCGTAGGCCGACAAATTCGACCACGGTGTCCCATACCACCATGCCCGGCTCATGCGTCTTAGCGGATCGAGGTACCATGGTTAACGGGATCGCCACTGGTAAGTTTGGTACCCTAGGTTCAAGCGTGAAGAACCAAACATGGTGAACATACATATACACTCCGGTTTACTTGACGAGCTTCGACTAGCTCGAGCGCACCACAAGCGAGCGATATGGAGCGCAAAAAAGCACTCCGTGTGGCCAACCACTATCGCCAACCGAAGTACGACTCGGGTTCGCCAGACACGTCCGTTGTGGCGATATGAATCTCGGCCACAACCGCAAGTCTGGTACCGAATGTTTGGACTATAGGCATAGTCCCAAACTCAAACAATTGTAAAGCATGAAGTAAAGCATGAAGTAAAGCGTGTTAGCAGGCATATTATAAAGCATGAAGTAAAGCATGAAGCAAAGCATGTTATAAAGCATGTTGTAAAGCATGTTATAAAACATTTATGCAAATAGGGATACAAATACTTAGAGTTCATAGGTGAGTGGTTAGAGTGAACAACTACATGGAGAGTGTCATATGTGACTCTAAGGTAGCGGAGAATCCCATCTCAGCACCTACCTAAGGTTCTAACACTTAAGCACTTACACTCACAAGTGATTTCACCAACACTTGGAATGCACTCTTTCAACATACATGACGTATGCTAGAGAAGTGTGTACTAGGGTTGTCCCTTTACTAAACTAGTATTTTATACATATACATCATAATCATACAGCAATTAAACATGGCAATCGCATTAGCAAATTTTATACGTACAGGGTACTTCCTCGTGTACCCAATTTCGACATACATAGTGTTTACAAAGGAACATAGCTTGCGGCGATTCCTTTCGCCAAGCTAGTATTTTAATCATGTATTGTATAATCATACATTAAATATATATGTCAAACATTATTCCAAAAGAAATACGTATACGGTATTTCTAAAATACGTAATTTCAACATACTTGTCATTTACAAGGGAACATGTATTTTGGCGATTCCTTTCGCCAAACTAGTAATTTATTCATATATTATATAATCATACATTAAATAAACATGTCAAACATTTATCCAAAAAAAATACGTATACGGTATTTCTACGTATACCTAGAGTATGTGAAATTCCATATTTCACAACGTTAATCAAACAGAAACTAAAGCACTTTGTACATGTGCAATTGCAAGCAGATCATGAATCTACCATTATCTGACATTGAAAGCGTTGAAAACCGTAACTTATACACTTAAAGTCCTCACCTTTGCCTTTGGAAACGGAACGAATCAGCAAGGGTAATGGAACTTCCGTCTACGGGTGATTTCTAGCCTAAAGAGCGGAATCGGTTAGTCGATACACATCCTACATCGATCCCACCTCAAATCAGACCTAGGGTTAGGGTTTCTTACCTTCAAATGAGATGGATACCGCCGGGAAAGCGTCTAGAATAGGGCGGTGTAGGCCGTGTAGCAAGCCAAAGCAGGAGGAGGAAGATCGGCAACAATCTCCAAGTCTTTCTCTCTCTTTTCTCTCTCTCCCTCTAGGGTTTTCTTCAAAATTTGTATGGCTGTGAGAGGGGCTGTTCTAAGCCCCTTTTATAGCCACAAACATTACGAAATTAGACTCAGGTTCGAGGGGTACTGCTAATATAGGATTTTTGCCGCTTTTCCAGCTCAAAAGGGAGGTTCTGGTGGCCCTCCTTGAACCAAACGTCAGACTTAAGCTCACCATCGATGGATCTACGTGGGATTACGTTTTTGACTCGATCGGATACCCAGATCGCACGTGGCGGACCACTTTCAGTTCGACGGTCAGTGGGCCACGATCAGAAATTCCAAGTACATGTAAATGTTCCTGAAAATTTTCTTAATCCGAGGGTGTAATTTGGTCTGATTCTGACGGTCAGGTTGCTTAATAGTGACGCGTCAACGAATGATGCCAGATCACTATTCCAGATATTTATTTTGGCATATGAATAGTGTTTTTCACACTACCTCGCTCCGATTCGAAACGAATGGCCGTGGAACATCGGATAAAGCTAATTTTTGAGATGATTGTTAAGCCCAGTGGGGCGGTCCTAGTTCCTTAGCTTCGGGTTAATCGGACTCCCGATGTGCGATCTAGACCTAATACGAAGTTTCATTTCATTCCCGAGAGCAGACGGGAAATGAGTTTGGTTCTAAACTTTAGGATAACCTAGCGTCAATGATTCTGCAAGTTTTGGGTCTTGCAGATCGTATTTAAAGCGATCCTAACGGATTTCATGGCTAATTGAGTTTAGTACTTAGTTAACTTTGTTAAATTTCTAAAGGATTTAATCCTACGTGATTTCTGGTCGAGGTAGTACCCGACCCAATGTACGGAAATTTTCAGGTCGTTACACATAGCCTAGGATTTTAATTATTTATCTTTACGGTTTTAGTGTAGAGTTAGGGTTCCCATCCTAGGGTATAGTCCTGTACTTAAATTTTCAGTATTTAAACTCTGATTATTATTTTATTTTAATTTCGCATAATGAATGAAATGATATTCATAGTAAAAGTATTAATCAGTAAATATTAATAATGATGATTCACAAGTTCATCTTTAAATACACCAATATTATCTAGTATTCTTATAACGACTAATAATCTATAAAGTATAAGTAATAAAAAAAAATAAAAATTTTGCTAACGATAATATAATAATGACTAATATTAATATTCACACTAACAATACTTTTACTAATCCTCTAAGGAAAGTGATAGTATTTCCTAGGAATGATAATAATAGCTATCAATGTTGAACCTACTCATGATAATACTTAAGGATGGTAAATTAAATATAAATGTCTAATAATCATAGGTTTGTTTATAACATCTAATATTAGTATGATGAATCAACCAATGGTCAATCATGCTTGATAATCACAATGATCATGGTTACGGTCTTAACCTAGGGTTTGGATTACCTCGGTCTAAGGCTTTATCCATTGATCTAATCTAAGAGTTTGGTTTAGAGTTTGAAATCTAACTTATATAATTAATTCATAATAATATTAAAATGAAGTAAAAATAAATACTAATGGTCTATTAATGTTAACAATACTAGTATTATAACCAATAACGAAATAAGAGTAGCATTAATAATGAAAATCGTTATTATTAAGTTTCTGTAATAACTATTACTTAGCAAAATTATCCTAATAATGGTTAACCATATTGTAATAATTATAGTAACACCAATGATGATGGTAAATCATGAAACTTACTTAGGGAGAGGAAGTTTACTCACATCTGTTGACTCGGTAGTTCAACTCGACTTACCATCAATCGCCTCTCCCTTCTTTCTCTCACCCCCCTTCTTCACACAACCCATACACCAGCAAACTTGCTGAACCAAATCAGCCCAAACATGACTCGACTTGACCGAGTCAAACTCGATTTCAGCCGAGTCAACCCAACGATCATCAACACTTCCCCTTCTCTCTCGGTTCTCCTTCTATCTTGTTCTTTCTTGTTCTTTCTTCTTCTTTCCTGCTCCTGGGTAGTCCAAAGGTGGCTGGACTTGACTCAGGGACGGCCCAATTGAGTGGACTCGATTGAGTTAGCGGGTCGACTCGACCGAGTCAGCGGTAGACTCGACAGGAGAACATTTTTCTCCTCCTTTCTTCTCTCTATCCTATCTTCCCTCTCTTTTTCCCTCCCCTGTCTTCCTATTGCAATGACCAATAGGGTTAGCGGTCAAACTCGGACTAAACTCAGTCCGAGTCCAGCTAGCGTGACAGCGGGTCTGCAAGTAGAAAGAGGATGTCCTCCTCCCTCTCTCTCCCATTCCTCTCTCTCTCCTTCGTTCCGGGAGGATTTAGACCTTATACAGCAGTAGGGTTGCTGGCATGTACCGAACCTAACTCAGTTCAAGGACGGTAGTAGCTCATGCACTCGAATGAGTCGGGGCGTGTTGACGTAGTGCAACAACCGCGTCTTCACCTTCCTTCTCTTCTTCATCTCTCCATCTTCCTCCCTCATTTCTTTCTTTTCTCTCTTCCCCTATCTTCTTCAGAGGTGTTGCGCAGTGGAATTGGTCGTAACCAAGTTCAGCGACAGTCTCTCCCTAACGATGGTGGTGATGGCCATTAATGGTGAATTTCAAACGAAAGATTTTCCTTCCAATCGGCTTCTTTCAGATGGTCTGTATGGGCCTTGGGGAACTTGTAGACAAGCTTCATCGAAGCTTGGAGAAGGCCAGGTTGGTGGGTTCGAATGGAGGAAGAAAATGACTAATTTCTTGGTTGCAGCTGCAAGAATGGAGTGCCCTATCTCTCGATCCTTGTGCCCTTTTATGCATCCCCTAACCCTTCCTAGACCGTTGGATCAACAACAACCGGTCCAGATTTTCTCTGGCCAAAACTGCCTTTAAGTATGGTGGGTAAAAACTGAAACCATCTGCAGTTTCTTTTCACTATGGGTAGAAAACTTTAAGGTGGTTTAAAATGGATGGTTAGGGTAATCCTAAAAGAATGGCTAAGATTGAGAGGCTCCACTTCACGTAGATCGCCAAGCTGGCGTGCAGACAGTTTCCATTTTAGGAAACTTGTGTTTGTAGGGTCAGTTTGAACTGGAGATTGTGTTTACGCACAGGCATCCCAACATGCTAGATGGGCCAGGTTTTGGTCAGCACGACCTCCCTGATCGGATGGATAGTACAAATCACGGACGTGGACCTTGGTTTGTGGGCCACCATAAAAAACACGGACGTCTATCCGTTTGAAGCAAAACCGAGCCGAAGAGAGAAACTCTATATTTTAAGATAGTAGCGGGTCAGCACTGGTCAACTAGCATACCATGGTCTAGTGCATTGCATGCACACCGCCAGTGGTGCACGTGCACCCTGATGTGGGGTTCACCGTGATGATCGGGTGAAATCCACTCCACACATTAGGTTCCAGGGGCCCAAAGTAGTGCCCTTGACTAAATATGGGCATATCCAATACTTAGGTGGGCCCCACAACTTGATCCAGATCCTATTTACAATTTGCCTCAATCCGATGGTCAGATTGCATCCAAACTCATCATCAACGGTAAAAAGGTCCATTGGACTACTCAACTAAAATTTAGTGGCTAGATTGTGGATCGCATGGCCGAGTATAAACTTATAATACTAAATATCCTTCTTTATAATGTTTTTAATATCATTATTGTTGTTATTATTATTTTCTAAGTTGTTTATCATGATTTGCATTTTGATCAATGCCATATATTTACTTAATCATCCGCCTATAGGGCTCTGATAAGAAGGATTAGGTCATTTTAGATTGGTAAGTGGGTCGTACCAAATGAACGTCCACTTATCGAATCTTGACATCCTAATGATTCAAATCACTCAACAGTTGAATCGACTCATCCTTAGTTATTAGTAGTCCTAGGAATCCTAAGAAGTGGTTAGGTGTGATCTGGTAGTCGAATATTGGGGTAGGTGATCCAGTTTGTGTTTCCAAAGGATGGATTGTCTAATGAGGCGTTATAACTTGACGAACGGTCGATCTTGTGATCATTATCCCTAATTTAATCCACATGTTCTAATTGTACTAAGTAGGTGTATTCTGGAACATCGACATGATCAAGATTCTAAAATGGGATTTTTATTTATTTATTCAAGTACTTGGTTAATTTAGTCACGTTATGGTGGTTAAATGGACAGATCGATCTTAAATCTTACGATTTGTGTCCTGAGTTGTCATAGTCCAAAATCAGGTGGTTATTTTATGATTTACGAAGACTTAATGATCAGATCAATCCTAAATCTAATCATTAATGATTCGTAGGGTTCATATTTAATTCCAGAAGAATTTAATGGTTATTATCCTGATCTGATGATTGGATTATTTGGTTATGCTAGGGATTTCAACATTGAATGACATGGCCTGATGAATGGTGAATGGGAATCATTTTTGATAGTTAGATTTATATTAGAATGAGGGTGAGCATTTAATAAGCTAGGTTAGTGTTCATTCTAAGTTAGGTTACATGGTAACACTTGAGTACTGAAAAGTATAGGGTGTTACGGTTACACCCCCTCCCAACCGACCACGACACAGTGGGAGATGCGGCCTACTGGTATACGACCCTCATGCACTCATATATATATATCTACTTGGTCTAGATGTTGGGGCGTCTCCTGGCCACGAAGATTTAGGAATTTTCACCCAGGGACATCTATAGCGCCCATATCCTAGAACCAAACATTTTCGGTGTCCCATTTGGCCATCTACGATATGCCTGTGATGTCACTAGGGCATATGGTGGTCATATCATAAAATATGAGATGCATGAGTCATACCATTCAGTCCTGCAGCAATCCTGCGTGTACCGTACGCTTATATGGGCAACTCTGTCTCTCAGGGAGTCCCATAAACAACCTGCCCTATGGCATATGCAATGGTCAGTCACATCTCATAACAAACATGTGGATGATGCGTATGGGCATGTATCATGATGTTATGCTGTCATAAACTCATAATCGGTATCGATAATCAGCATCGATAATTAGCGTCGACAATCGACCTAACAAAGGGCCTAAGGGAAGGTCACAATGTGGACATTTAACCATCATTGCCCATCAATGTGGACATTTAACTAACATTGCTCCCAAGGAGTGGCCCACATAGAACCAAACATATAGTGGGCCCATGGCCTCACACAACGGCCTGATATACATCACCATGGGCCACATACAATCTTAACAGGCCTCATGCAATCATAATGGGCCTTACCATATGGGCCTCACATATCACAATGGGCCGCATCACATGAGCTTTATATACAACCAGTGGGAAGCATCAACGGGCTGCACCAATGGGCCTCATATACATCAAGTCGGCCGCATCAATGGGCCTCATATACATCAAGTTGGCCACATCAATGGGCTGCACCAATGAGCCTCATACACAGGCCGTAAATATAACACAATGGGCCTCATCAATTGGGCCTCAAGTACATCACAATGGGCCCCAACACATAGGTTGGGTATACATCACATTGGGCTTCAAACATGGGCCTCATATACATCAAGTGGGCCGCATCGCATGAGCCTCATATAAATCATAATGGGCCCTAACACATGGGCTAGGTATACATCACATTGGGCCTCAAACATGGGCCTCATATATATCAAGTGGGCCGCATTGTATGAGCCTCATATAAATCATAATGGGCCCCAACACATGGGTCAGGTATACATCACATTGGGCCTCAAACATGGGCCTCATATATATCAAGTGGGCCGCATCAAATGGGCCTCATATAAATCATAATGGGCCCCAACACATGGGCTCGGTATACATCATATCGGGCCTCGTCATTTGGGCCTCACATACATTAGATGGGCCGCAATACATGGACATCAAATGGGCCATACTATATGGGCCTCATATACATCAAATGGGCCACGTCCCATGGGCCTCAAACACATTACAATGGGCCTCTCATGTGGGTCAATATACATCAAGTGGGTCTCAATACATGGGTCGCACTAATGGGCCTCATATACGTCAAATGGGCCGCATCAACGGGCCGCACCATCTACACCATTCGTCTATATTTTAAAGATCATTTTTAGAGCATTTCTAAGAAAATAAATCATATAGAAAGATTATCTAGACCATACCACAATAACAATGGCGATAATGATTTCCACCGTTAAAACCCTAGGGCCCACCGTAACGATTATTTTCCATCCGATCTATTCATAAGGTCGCAGAGACCTGAATTAAAAATAAATTTCATACTGATCTATAACTTCTGTACTCCTAAAGAGGGTTTCAATGGTAGGTGTTCAACCCTCCACTATTTTCGGTAGTGTGGTCCACTCGATAAATAGACCTGTCTCATGTTTAGTCTCAGCCCTTAAGACGGGCTCGCCAATTGGATGAACGGGTGTGGATTTAATGAATGCCTCATGATCAGGCTGCTGTCCAGGCCCCTGGACGGACGCCCTGGATATAAAACACATGTCATGGTGGTCCACGTCAAATGGTTGGACGGTATAGATGAAACAATACACCGTATGGGACCCTAAGAACTTGCTGACGCAACAACTGTAATTGCTGGTGTGGGGTCCACACGTGTGACCCACCTAAAAAATAATGGGTGGACGGTCTGGATTATCACAACACCGCATGATCAGATCTGTAGCTACTGCTGCTGCCCAAATAAATGGACGGTGGACGAAACCCATGCATCTGGTGGGTCCCACATGTGGCCCACCAGATTATATTAATATGTATAAATATATATATATATATATATATATATATATATATATATATTATATTGTTTTAATATTATTATAATATTTATTATCAAACCTCCAGCCTCTGGACATCCATTGATGGACGGTCTAGATATAATATCCATGTGGGACCCACAACAGCTGCATATAGCCGGTATGAGGTACTCCAGCCAATCAACTTCCCACCGTCCAGAGATTGGACGGTGAGGATACAATACATCTATCATGGTAGGCTCCACATGTTCAGCTTCTAGACAGTGTGGATTTGAAACTCATACATCGAGGAGGTGTCCCACCATGCAGAGTGCTGGACTGTGAGGATGAAACCCATACATTGTGGAGGTGGGTCCCACGTCCATCTCACGGACGGACGACGTGGATTGAAAACAAATACACCATTGCTGAGGTCCACACGTGGACAGCAGGGATGAAATAAATATATTTACGGTGGGGTCCCACCGTCTTGTAGTGTGGACGATGTGGATATAAAATAGATATATCAAGGTGGGTCCCACCCGCCCACACATGTCACACGTGTGGGGTGGGCCCACACGCTAAACAGGGGATGGTATGGAGATAACACATACCTCGTGATGGACTGACAGAACTTGCTACGTCAATCCAGCTGATATAAGGTGGGGTCCACATAGATGGACGGTCTGGATGGTCAGATACATTGTAGTGGGGTCCACGAAAGGGTGGGCCGCCCCACTCCAAATCAAGGTGGGCCATCAACAAAGAAAAAGAGAGATAAAATGAGAGAGAAAGAACGTGTGGAGGGGAGGGACTCCGCCACTATGAGCCCTCCCCATACATGATACAATGCATGAATCATATAGGTGCCACTACAAGTGGGCCCTCAATCATACAAATCCATGGTGGAAATTCTAGATCACCCACCTATTGCTCATCTTCTTTAGCTCCTTGGACTCCCTAGCTCCAAAGCTACAAGTTTGATGGAGAATGATGGAGATTGGACGATTGGATGGTGGGGATCTTAGGTAGGAAGTGGCCACACTAGGCTCTCTCATGGAGCTTGGATGGTCTCTCATGGTTGCTTGAGAGGAAATGAGAGAGAGAGAGGTTGTAAGAGAGAGAGGGATGGATGAGTGATGGGTGAGTGAGTGATGGGTGTACTTGAAAAGGGATGGGTGGAGAGAGAGAGTTGACTTGGGGTTGCTTGTACTTGACATGTGAGGTGATTGATTGATGGGATATTCTCTTGGGATTTGAAAATGTGTGGCATTTTTCTCAAACTGAAAGCTGGCCCACATCTCCTAGCCTGGGTATGACATCGGCGTGCGAAACGCGGCACTGGAACCGCAGTAACGACACAGTCGTAAGGGTACAAGTTGCAGGTCGAGCCAACTCAGATCGACAGGATGTGACTCAGTGTCATGCGCAAACGCCGATTAAAGGTCGCAGGTTGCCGAAATTCGACAAGAAGGATCGGGAGAGTCTACGAAAAGGTACGGACTAGGATACGGGTCTTACAATATGATTTTCTAAGAATTTTGGAACTTCTTCTTGCTATGCTCCTTTATCTTTTCTTAGAATTCTTGGTACTTGTTTCGTTGTTGTTTCTTCTTCGATAGAGAAGGAGGTGGAGTATCTTTTCTTACAGGCGGTCTTTAGCTATCTATTTGGAGATGTGCTGTTGAGGTCAGCCATTCCTCCCAATCAATATCACGGCCATGGTGAGGCGGTCTTTCTATACTCCCCATTACAATCACGCTGCGTATTGGAGTGGATAATGCATTGATACAATCCATAAAGTCGTAAGTTGGAAGGATGGGTTCTTTGAGGTAAGCTGGATGCTTACTGGTGATCTTAATTCTTTTCCTTTTCAGCTGTTCTAGTTGAGGAGATGTCAAAGGTTCAGGCACTTAGGAAGGAGATGGTGGATTCGGCAGTTTGGGGTGAGAAGGATGCGAAGTAGTTCTTTTATCAGACGGTATGTCCTTTTGGTTCAGGCCATGTTGAACTTAAGATTAATAAGTTTTAAAGACTTGGACAAAAGTTTGGAGAAGTGAGGAAAAGTCCCAAGCCTTAGAAATTTTGGGACTTGAAAAATTTTGCAAAACCAAAGTTGTGTGCAACGGAAGTTCGTTGCGCGGAGATTGCACACAAACAAATAAGCATTGTGTGGGGATTCGTGTCATAAAAGCACAATGTGTTGCACCGCGGTGGTGCGCAGAGATAGTCTCATTATGCAAGGGAATACGCTTTGCAGAAAAAATAGTTAGGCAAGATTTGAGAAGTGAAGAATGAATAGCCAAGTCCAGTATTTATAGAGATAGACCCCGCAGGGATTGTGTGAGACCCGATTAACGTTGTGCGGGTTCACGCAACGACATGAAGACATGAGTGATAAATGGTGATTGATCCTATTTCTTTGTTCAAAGAAAGAAGAACAAAGAAAGGATCAAGGGGGCATCTATTGGGGAATAAAAATGATAAATGCTGAAGTGCTATGAAGAAATCAAGTAAGTAAAGAAGAAAAGTAATAAAAAGGTAATCATTAGCGTTACGTCGGACCGTGCAACAAATAGTGGTTGCGCGGGACCGCACAACACCGTGAAGGGCAGAATAGTGGTTGCACGCTGAATGATTGAAGTGTTGTGCAAGGTGGGCCCCATGACACATAGTTCGAGGGATCACACATGCGAAATCCTATAAATACTCCACTCCCCCTCTCATTTGTACACACATAAGAAATATTAGAGCTCCTGAGAAGAAGAAGTCCTCTGAGTACCCAGACAGGTACTTAGAGAAGAAGAAGAAGAAATAAGAAGATAATGGACTATATCCATTGCACCGGACTGCGCAACAACATGTTGTTGTGTGGTAATGAGATATAACATGGATATGCTGTCAAATTTTCTAGATTATTGAAAAATCTTCTTTCGAATCAGTGTTCTTACACAAGAAGTTTCTAGTCTAAACGAATTGAAAGAGAGAGTGAAGGATGTTTAAATCCGCACAACACTTCTCTTGCTGAGATGAATACATCATAAGCCGAAATACTACTGAAATTAATATTTGAACTCATTTAATATATGTACTTAGTAGTTATATATATACTTTATCTTGGAATCAAGGGATAAAGAGGATGTAAATGAATTCGGAATTAATGAAATACATCGTGATGATTGTTCTCTCTATTCTTTCTTTGTTACTATTGAGTAAGATAATTCCCAAGTCAAATACATTCGTTTCTTATCGAAACAAGCCCGATATCCTCAAACCACGAGCTCGGTCCCATTATAGATAGTTAGAGGGTCAATTATGCGTAATGCGATAAGGCGAAATCCTGCATTAGTTCCACCCTCGCTATACCCATGACAAAGGAAAATTATCTCCCTTACCCAGCAGGATTTTCCGACCCTTCCGACCACAACTACCCGATGGACTAGAAAGGAGAAAGGAAAGTCCCCCATGAGGAATGAACTACCTTCTCCAGGGCCCGTTGTGGCTACACCATTATGAACATTGTCACCACAAATCTTTGCACCGAAGTTGTCAGAGTCCCACAAAAGTATTAAGGGATCCAACTGGGATTCCTTCTATCCAAATTCTCTCGCGACAACATACCCTCTCTCCCCTCCGATAACAAAGCAATCGGGAAGTGGAGAAGCATCCGTCTATTGACAAGGACAAGTCAGAATCAACTACCGTCTACAGATGAACGCCTAGCCAAAATGGCCCATGCATAAACGGTTCTTATGGAATAATGTAGGAGACTCAGAGAAGTGTCGGCTACACTGGCCCATAATGTAGCTCGAGTTGTCGCTCCTCCAGTAATGGCCAGCCATGAACAAAGACCAGAAGGTTTACATCAACTAAGAGCAAGGTCACATGGGTTAGCTCCCGTAACGCAAGAAATAATGCAAGACGAAATACAGAAAGTAGTAGCAGAGGTTGTCAGAACCGAAAGGGAATGAGAACATCCCAAAAGATTTCATTTTAGAACACCATAGTCTCGTGAGGTGGAGAATGTGTCGTTTCCTGTGAACTTCAAATATCTAGACTTCCAAAAATTTTATGGAGACGAAACTCCAGAAGAACATCTCATGCATTTCATCACCACCATGGGCAACTTTTCGACGGTCCCACAATACTTCCTACGATTGTTTGGGTTATCTTTAACCGGGAAAGCCTTCCAATGGTATTCTAGTTTGTCATTAGAATCTATACGTACCTGGGACTAGATGTAGGATACTTTCATGGCAAATTTCTTCTTGTCTGACCGAGATGTCAGCATTACTGAGCTGGCTTCCATACAGTAGGGGGAAGGCAATCCGATAGAAAAATTTATCGATCGATGGAAGACCCTATGGGCATCGTGCAGACAACTCCTTGAAGAGAAAGAACAAGTGAAGATGTGTTTGAACTCGATGGAGATAGGAATTGCATTCGGCTTAACAAGCACCGATATACGAACCTTTCACGACCTTGCCACGAAGGCTCACATGCTTGAGAATATGACAAAGAAAATGCCGATCTTTCAAAACGAAATGGTGTAGCAAGGATCAGGTCAACTAGCAACAAATGTCGCTGATCGAGAAAAGAAGAGAGAAAACCCTCATAACCGATGAAGGATAAAGAGAAGAGAAGACACAGATCAATACAGAGGCTAAGTGAACGACAAAAAACCTAGGCAGTATGACTTTCATGAAGGGTACGCATTTGAAAAGAAGATGTTCTCCCTATGATGAATTAAGTGTTGATTGCCGGGACGATAGAATTACCCCAGTCCAAACATCCAAAAGAAATCAAGATGACTAAAGAAAAGAACTACTATCATTATCATCGCTTATTAGGTCATCCGGTGGAGAATTGCTTTACATTGAAGAACATATTATAGAGAATGATAAATTGAGCTGAGATCGTAATGGAAAAGTAGAAAGAAGGAGTAGAAAGACAACTGTAAACATAATATCAATTTGGGATATCTCATGCGAGAATACAAGATATAAAACAAGAAAGTATGAGCAGCATCGATCATGTGTACATAATGAACAAAAGAAATAAGGTTATGTAAGTGTTTATACTTAATGCACATATTAGTTTGTCAAATTTTGTAGTTTGGTTACGATCGCAAGCTTGACTGAAGACAAGTTATCAACTTGATCAAGTACCTAGAAAGAAGATTCAACATCTCAACACAAGATCATTCACGATTTGAAGTTTAGCACACTTCGTATGAGTAAACCTATAGGTGGTATAATCCTAGTTGGACCATAGGTTAAGTGTATTTCACTTATGCATATTTTAAATCACTTTTTATGGTAAATACACTCTAATTATGCCAGCCCGATGTTCGGTTTGACCAGCCTAACTACTTGGACCAACCATGCAAAATTCGGACAAAATTCAGATCTTATAAGATCTTCTTTTACGATAGGTTCGGCTAGCCCAAGGTAGGGTTTAGTCAGTCAAACCTAACTTTGGCCAACTTAAGGAAGTTCGGTCAAGTTTTCAGCAATGGAACAATTTCAGAATCCAGGCCAGTTAGGCCAGTCGAAGTTGGGTGTTCGGCCAGCCGAACCTGGGCTTAGGCCAGCTGAAGTTTTGAAAGATTTTATCCCGCGATTTTCAGATTCTGATTGGAACATTATCTTTGGAGTTCGGCCAACCAAACTGAATCTTGGGCTAATCGAACTACACAGATCCTTGGCTATAAATAGAGGCTTTCTCTTATATCTAAATCACAAAAATTCATATTCTTTTATTATATTGTAGAGAAAGATCCTTCAAGCCTCTTTAAGCTATTTTTGTTGTAATTCATATTTCATTATTAGCTTATTCTATTCTCCTTTTTAAAGTTAGATTAAATTGTTTTGATAAGAGTAATCCATACTTTACTTTAAGAAGAATGAGAATCGAATCTGCAGTAATAGGATTTCATTCATTTCATTGAAAATCTATTAAATCCATTTGCATCTTTTTGGGTTAAACTTATACATCGTCTTCATTAATATCCCAAGAAGAAGATCGCTGCACTCAAGCTACAGATACGACTTTGACTCACCAAATCGAAGATAAGTACTATTTTTAAAAATTATTTTAGTTTAGGTTTTTCTAAGATAGAACGAAAATCTTAGCGGGTTTGTTTGTGGTGATCCCATAAAATCACAAAGCGAGTTTGTTTGTGGTGACCCCGTAAAATCACAAAGTGGGTTTGATTGTGATAGCCTTGAAAATTGCAATAACTGTATAAGGTTGTTAAGGTGACCCTGAAATACCTTGAAATAGTGAAAATCTAAAATTGTGAGGGTAGTAATTTTGGGAGTGGATTAGGTTGCATTGAGGCATAGAACCACTATAATTCTTTTGTGCATTATGGTGATTGAATTTGATTATTTGTGCTATTGTGCTTTTCTTACTCTTTGTAATTAGTTTGATACTTTGATTTCAAAGATGTCATGAAATAAGGTTATCATACCTAAATCTTTTAGGTATAAGGTTGTTCTACGAACTATTTGGTATCAAGGATTCAATACTTTGTAATATTATATGTAATTGATTCATTATTTCGCATTGTATCAAATTACTTGGCATTGTCCTATGCACCCCCCTCTAGGACATCTATAGCTCATCCTTTCACGTGGTATCAAAGTGAGGTTGCTCTTTTTGGTATTAATTTCTTAGAGCTAGATTCAAAGCTATTGGAATGTCAAATTTAGAAAATTATCCATTTTTAGGCCACTGCCCTTTGATGGCTCGAACTATTCTTACTGGAAAGCTAGAATGAGGATATTCCTCAAATCTATTGATGAAAGTGTGTGGCAAGCTACCATGACCTAATGGGTCCCTCCAATGTTGGAAGTAGTGGGTGAAGATGGAACTAAGTCCAAGAAAGTTCAAGTTTATAATCTATGGACTCTAGGTCAGAAAAGCGAAAGTAGTGCCAATTCAAAAGCACTTAATGCTATCACTTGTGCTCTATCACCAGACGAGTTTAAAAGAATCATCTCGTGTGATACAACAAAATAAGCTTGGGATATACTTGAAATGACACATGAAGGAACTAACATTGTCAAGAAATCTAAGATTCAAATCCTTACAACAAGGTTTGAAGAAATCCATATGGAAAAAACAAATCATTCATGGATTTCTTCACTAAACTAAATGACATTGTTAATTCCATGTGCGGTCTTAGAGAAAAAGTCCCTGAAAGCAAAGTGTGTGTAAAAATCCTACGATCGCTTCCTGATCGGTTCAATTCTAAAGTCACTGCTATACAAGAATTGAGGGACATTGATACAATGAAGGTAGATGAATTAGTGCGATCTCTACAAACCTATAAGTTGAATTTCAAAATTCCCAAAGTAAATCTATAGCCCTAAAATCTAGAAAATCCAAATCAAAAGATTCAGATAATGATGAAAATGAGGATGACATGGCTATGCTTGCTAAAAAGTTTTATAAGATTTTTAAAAATAAAAATAGATCTGATTTTCGCAAACTGATTGAAAAAAGAAAAGGAAATTGGAAATCTAAATCTAAAGACTCTCAATGTTTCAACCGTTCTGAATATGGGCATCTAGCTGTGAAATGTCCTAAGAACGATAAACCTAAAAGAAGAGTGATGATCGCCGTATGGGACGAATCGAGTGAATCTGATTCAAAAACTAACGAATCAAATCATGAAACTGAAAATGATTAAAAGGCGTTTATAACCCTATTTAGACTTACTTCCTCAAATGAAGATGAAACATCTGATTATAAAATGCCAAAAAGTGATGTTGAAAATGAAGAAGATCTTTAAGTAGCCTATGATGCCTTATATAAAGAAAGTTGTAAGATTGCAACAAAATTAAAAATTCAAAAGAATAAATTTGTAGATTTAAAATTAGAACTTGAAAAATATATTTTAGAGAAATCACATTTTTCTGATTGTTTTGAGAAAACCAAATTTGAACTCAATATAAAAAATTATGAAATTGATGATCTCAAAACTGAAAATAAGAATTTACAATTAGAAATTACTTCTCTAAAAAATTCTAAAGAAACCTGGATATATACCCATGGTGACCCAAGACTATAAAAGCTATTATTTGCGTCTCATTGAAGTAACAACAAATCTAGTTTGGGTTATATCAAGAGTTGTTCAGAAAAATCTAAAAATACCGCTCCTATATTTGTTAAAGGTGAATCTTCAAAATCTAAAGAAGAAACTACAAAGGAAATAAACGAAAAACCTTGTCAAAAATCTTTTTATCTAAGAATTAAGTCCAATTATCAAAAGAAAAATTATAATCCTTCTCTTGCAGATAAGATAGTGGATTTACTTAAGGAGCTTTTAAAATCTAACTCTAAAACTATGAGAGTAAGTGAGAATAAGAAAAATTATTACTCTTAAACAAATCATATGATTAGAGATCCTCCTAAACCCAAAACCATATTGAAATGGGTTCCAAAAATTAAGTGTCTTGTCATCCACATAGCTTTCAAAGCTAGTAGCCATTCAAGATGGTACCTGGACAATGGATGCTCTAGACATATGACAGGTGATAAAGCGATACTTTCAGACATCAATCACATTGATGGAGGCTCAGTAACATTTGGAGATGGCAGCAATTGCAAAATCAGTGGGGTAATGTAAAACTTCCCAATCTTCCTATTTTTAAAGATGTTTTATATGTTGAAGGTTTGAAACACAATCTGCTAAGTATATCTCAAATCTGTGATAATAATCATAGTGTTAAATTTTCTAATAATGGATATGAAATAGTTAATAATCAAGGTCATATAATATTAAATGGCCAAAGAACCTCTGAAAATTGCTATATTATTGATGAATCATATTCCACAAGTCACTCTTGCTATATGGTCCGAACTGACGAAACTGAATTGTAGCATCAATATTTTGGACATCTAAACTTTAGAGATCTATACAACCTTAGAAAGAGAGATCATCTTTGAGGCTTACCTAAGTTGAAAAGGTTGAAAAAGAAAGTATGTGGTGCCTGTCAAATAAGTAAACAAATCGGGAGTAGTCACAAAAAGGTGAACTTCATAGCCACATCTAGACCCCTCAAATTACTCCATATGGACCTTGTTGGACTAACCCAAATAAAGATTAGAGGAGGTGAAAAATACTTTATAGTTGTAATTGATGACTACACTAGATATTCGTAGGTAGCCTTCTTAAGAGAAAAGTCGGATGCTTTTGACGAAGTCAAAAAGTTATTTAAACGCATCCAGACAAAAAAAGAACTGCCTGTGAAAAAGATAAGAAGTGATCATAGAATAGAGTTTCAAAATAACAATTTTGAGAAGTTTTGTGATGACCATGGAATATTGCATAGATTTTTTGCTCCTAAAACTCCTCAACAAAATGGTGTAGCTGAAAGGAAAAGAAGAGTTCTACAAGAAATGTGGACTATTATGCTTAATAGTAAAAAATCAGTAAAAAATTTATGGGCTAAAGCCGTCAACACTGCTTGTTATATTATTAATTGAGTACATGTAAGAGCAGGTTTAAATAAAATGGCTTATGAACTCTGGTATAATAAAAAACCATTAATAAAATATTTCCATACTTTCAAAAGCAAATGTTTCGTTTTACGAGATAGGGAACATTTGAGAAAATTTGAAGCAAAAAGTGATGAAGGCATTTTTCTAGGATACACTCTAAATAACAGAGCATATTGTGTCCTAAATAAAAGAACTGAGGTGATTCAAGAATCAATAAATGTTTTAATTGATGATCAACTGATCAATCCCAGTCATTGCCAAGATGATGATGATGATGAAATTATTATGATTAATCAAAGTGAAACATCATCCAAATTAGATTCTACTTAGTCAAGGTTGGTAAAAGACCATCCAATGAATCAAATACTTGGTAACCCTCTTTCTAGTGTTCAAACCAAAAGACAATTGGAAAATGTTTGCAATTATATTTGCTTTACTTCCCAAATGGAACCGGCCAACGTAAAAGACGCACTAGCTGATGAAAGTTAGACTTTGGCTAATCGAGAGCCTAAAAACTATTGATCTTAAGATACATGTTCCGTCTGTATAATTTGTAATAATTTAAGTTTTAGTATGTTTCCTTGATAGTGCTTAGATATTTTATCTATTTTGGCCTGTAATAACTTGATATATTTTTCCTTTTGCTGACATACATCTGGATGTGACACTATGCTATGCTTATTTTATGTTACTAAATCCTTATGTTATTTGCTCCTTATATCCATTGTGCTTCATTGCTTGCTTCTTCTTTTGTTAATTTCTGACAAAAAGGGGGAGAAATATTATATATATTTGTGATATGGATATGAGATAGTCATTTCTCTCGTTTATGAGCGCACACATATTTGCATGCACTCTATGAACTATATTTTTTGCAGATATGACTAAGTGCTCAGGGGAAGTGATATAAATGCATGATCTCAGGGGGAGTAACAAGAGTAACATAGTGTCGACTCAAAAGATTTGTGTTGTTTGAGATGTTATAATATATTATGTTGAGTTGTATTATTGTTTTGTCATGAAATTGACAAAGGGAGAGATTGTAAGTGCTTATACTTAAAGCATATATTAGTTTGTTAACTTTCGTAGTTCGGTTACGATCGCAAGCGCGAACTGAAGACAAGCTATCAACTTGATCAAGTACCTGGAAAGAAGATTCAACATCTTAATGCGAGATCATTCATGATTCGAAGTTCAGTATACTTTGTATAAGTCAACCTACAATGGTATAAACCTAGTTGGACCACAGGTTTTGTGTATTTCACTCATGTATATTATGAATCATATTTTATGGTAAATACACTCTAGTTAGGCTAGCTCGACATCTGATTCGACCAGCCTAACTACTTGGACCAACCATGCAAAATTCGGATAAAATTTAGATCTCATAAGTCTTCTTTTGCGGTAGGTTAGGCCAGCCCAAGGTAGGGTTTGGCCAGTCGAACCTAAATTCATCCAACCCAAGGAAGTTCGGTCAAGTTTCCAGCAATGGAATGATTTCAGAATCCAGGCCAGTTATGCCAGCCGAACTTGGGCTTTGGCCAACTAAACAAGGTGTTCGGCTAGTCGAACTTGGGCTTAGGCTAGCCGAAGTTTTGAAAGATTTTATCCCACGATTTCAAGATTCTGATTGGAACATTATCTTTGGAGTTTGGCCAGCCAAACCGAATCTTGGGCTGTAAGTGCTATAATTTATATCCCTGTTGGTTGTCAAATTTGTGGTGCCAAAATCATTGTTATATAACTTGCATAAGTGAAGCTCTCTCAAAGATCAAAATTCATGAACAAGCAAAGCTCACAACAAGCAAAGCTGACAAGTACAAAGATCAACCTTGACTGCAAGTATTGCTCACAAGACATGACTCAAGAATGCAAGACTTCAAGAAGAGTACAAGGCAGTTCGTAAAGAACTCAAGACACTTTCAAGGTTGAGCTACATCAAGATTTTAAGATTGAACTCCATCAAGACTTCAAGGCTTAAACTTCAAGGTCACTTGTTCCTAATGTTTTAATGTCCTTACTTCATGATTGGGGTTTGATTGACCTTAGGTTGACCTTAGAAGTAGGCCATTTTGGATACATAAGTCATATGTTTATGTTACAAGAGTTTGGGCTGTTCGAAGACTTGTCCTAGGCTTTCTTCGACTAGTCTTAGCTTTGCTTCGACCAGTCTAAGAAATTTCTCGATCAGTCGTAAGGTTGTTACAAAATTCAGATATTTTCTGTTAGCCTTCGACTAGTCCAGGAAATTGTTCGACCAGTCGAAGGAACAGTGTCGACTGCATCTTTGACCAGTCGAAAATCTTCGACTCAAAGTCCAGTGATTAATTACAGGATCTTCGACTAGTCGAAGGTGACCTACGACCAGTCGAAGGAGACCTTCGACTAGTCGTAGAATGGTCAAAGTTTATCGCGCCCGATTTTTTTCAAATCTATTACTTCTTCGACTAGTCGAAGAGCTCCCTAGACCAGTTGAAAACGCGATCTGCTCACCTATAAATAGAGCACGAATCTCAAAAGAATTCAAGAAATTAATTAATCTATTTAAGCCAATCTTCATCAAACTTCTGAGAGATAATTCTGTGCTCCATCTAAGCTAAGTGTGCTTATTTAATATTCTCTTTCTTTAGCTTTATTTAATTAATTTTGTTTCTGCTATTCTAATCTAATTTGATAAGAGGAATTGTTATTCCCTTTCTTTGGAATCAAAATCAATTAAGGCAAGCCCTATTTGGTTTAATTTAAAATCTATTAGAACTAGAACCATTGTAATTGATTACTGGACATTGAACTTGGACATTCAATCATTTACTTTGACTTGGTTCTATCGGGCTGCTACAACGAAGGAGATAATCAGGTATTTTACATTTAATTGTAAATTCCTTTCTGTTTTGGTTTCTTTCAAGATTTGCCAGAAAAATCTTGTTGTATTGGTTATTTGAGGAGAGCCAGGAAAACTCAAAAGTGGGGTTTTTTTAATTGTGTAAGCCTACAGACAAAGACACAATTGTAAAGGTTTTGGGTGAACCTGTGAAAACCTATTTTGTTAGTGAACACTAATATCCCCTATGTGAGGATATTAGGAGTGGAGTAGCATTCTGTATGGCTGTTGTTTAATAGTTGGTGAACACACAGGCGAACCACTATAATCCCTTGTGTTGTGGTTGAATGATTTATATTTCTAATCTTTAATTATTTATTTGTTGGATGTATGTATGGTGGTGAATGTTGTAATCATTTAATTCAAGCATTGTGGGAATTTTGTAATAGTTTAGAATTTATTTTCTGCTATTCCTTTATCAGCTTGAAATTCAATTTCCTTTAAAGTTGTTCCAGCAAGGTTGCCCTACCATTTTTATGGTGTATGACTGTCCCTAGAATAATACATTTGTGATTACAATTTATTTCAGTACAGTTTGTGTTTATTTCTATATTCCTCTTTGGTTTGAGATTTGATACAAAGATCTTTCTAGAAATAAGGTTGTCCTACCATAAACTCTGGTTTTTGGTGTAAGGTTGTCCTTAGAACAACATTTGTATCAACCTCTCAAGATTTGAATTTTGAGGTTGTTTTACTTTCCTGCATTGTGATTTTTTTGGCTATCATATTCTTTTTAATTCCGCTGTTATAAGTTTTATTTGGCATAGTCCTATTCACCCCCCCCCCCCCTCTAGGACATATAGCTAGGCCTTTTTATGGGCCAGCCGAACTACAAAGATCCTTGGCTATAAATAGAGGCTTTCTTTTACATTCTAAATCATAAAAATTCATATTCTTTTATTATGTTGTAGAGAAAGATCCTTCAAGCCTCTTTATGTTATTTGTATTGTAATTCATATTTTATTATTAACTTATTCTATTCTCCTTTTCAAAGTTAGATTAAATTATTTTAATAAGAGTAATCCATACTCTACTTTGAGAAGAAGGAAAATCGAATCTACAGTAATAGGGTATCATTCATTTCATTGAAAATCTATTAGATCCCTTTGCATCTTGTTGGGTTGAACTTATACATCGGCTTCATCAATATCCCAAGAAGAAGATTGCTACACTTAAGTTATAGATACGACTTTGACTCGCCAAATCAAAGATAAGTATTGTTTGTTTTTAATTATTTCAGTTTGTGTTTTTCTGAGATAGCCCAGAAATCTCAGCAGGTTTGTTTGTGGTGATCCCGTAAAATCACAAAGTAGGTTTGTTTGTGGTGACCTCGTAAAATCACAAAGTAGGTTTGA
The DNA here is from genome assembly GCA_030180095.1 of Magnolia changhungtana. Classification (NCBI taxonomy): domain Eukaryota; kingdom Viridiplantae; phylum Streptophyta; class Magnoliopsida; order Magnoliales; family Magnoliaceae; genus Magnolia; species Magnolia changhungtana. Next base: position 249,260 of record JASAUF010000140.1, on the reverse strand, counting down.
TTGTGATGGCCTTGAAAATCGTAATAACTGTATAAGGTTGTTAAGGTGACCTTGGAAAACCTTGAAATAGTGAAAAGCCAAAATTGCGAGGGTAGTAATTTTAGAAGTGGAGTAGGTTGCATTGAGGCACCGAACCACTATAATTCTTTTGTACATTGTGGTGATTGAATTTAATTATTTGTGCTATTGTCTTTTTCTTACTCTTTGCGATTAGTTTGATACTTTGATTTCAAAGATGCCATGAAATAAGGTTGTCCTACCTAAAGCTTCTAGGTGTAAGGTTGTCTTACGAACTATTTTGTGTTAAGGATTCAATACTTTGTGATATTATATTTAATTGATTCATTATTCCACATTGTATCGAATTATTTGGCATTATCCTATTCACCCCCCCTCTAGGACATCTATAGCTTATCCTTTTAGGTTGTAATGTGATTATCATTAAATCCTTTGACGAATCGATCAAGTCACTGTTCATGAGTATGCATAAAGCAGTAGTAGTCACGTTGTGTTCAGGGAAGAAGATAACAAGTCCACCTCGAAAGCAAGAACTTATAGGGATGTAGAATAAGACACCAGAGGCGTCACGAAGTAATGAGAAAGATGAAAGGAACAGATTGCCAACTAATGGGGCATCATTAATTGGGAAAGTAACCTATGACGTCATATGTCACTTAAAAGGAATTCCTACTTGGCTGAGGATATATGATGCGTTACGATTGTCAAAGCTAAACATTGATCCAAGCTTTATCAGATGATGACATCAGAAAAGCACTGTTTGTTGAAATGGAAAACACAAAATCAGAAAAAGAAAACCGTCTCACCCAGGTCGATGCACCTAAAGTGGTAGAAGTGAACAACTGCATGTTTGTTATTACTATTTATACCATATTTGACCGGATCCCGTTTTGGTTGGTTTTGTGTGGATTACACGTGTATAAAGCTAACAGTCGAAAAATTGCTGTGAGAATGTGCAACCAAATTTCAGGAGATTATGATCACGTGCCTTGCACACGACAGGTAATCATTGAGGCGTGACCAAGTTCGAGTAATGAAACGATTGGTTAACTAGTGGTCAAGTTATTACAAATGCTGAACATTAGTTAAAGACTCAAGAAAGACCAGATCATGGGAAGAATCTAGAAGTAGTGAGGGGACAGAGACGGTTATGGTAACCGTCTAATCGTAAGAAGGATCCAGAATGGTTGGATCAAAGGTATAAATAGAAGAAGATGTCAACATGAAAAAAATGTCTCACACCAACCCAAATAAATAAATTATCTTCAAATTATCTTTCAATTATCCTGTCGAATTTACATTCCATAGTGTAATCGCGGTTTCTATCGAGTAATTGTTGAGCATCAAATATTGCAAATTTCCCCCTATTTATATTGTCACGCCCCAAACTCGAGAAACAGGCTCACAAAATTCTCGATCGCCGAATTCTGCGCCGACAACCTCCGTAGTGCCCCATTCTCTGCTCTCGGCACTCATATGCCAGATTCCGATCTTGGGATCCTACAAGGAGGATTTTCAGTATGATTTTTTTCTGTAATGGAGCATAACCACAAGCGTAACCAAGTCATAACACAACATCACCACATATCCACTATATCAAAAACTTTAAGTACAATGTAGAAAAGGAAATACAAGGTAATCAAAAGGCTCCAAAATAATCTGATGCGCACTCCTACGATCCAACGACACCTGCATGCAACGGTCGTACATAAGCTTATAAAAGCTTAGAGGGTGGTGTAAGTGTGTGCGCAAGGCGAGTGCTAAGTATACAATATCAGAGTGATGCGAAAATATGTGGGTAAGTCCATGAATACTATCAGCTGTACCAAGGTTATGCGATGTAAGGCATGAATGCTATTGGCCATACTAAGGCCATGCTATGCGAGGCCTATATAGCCAAATGTCATATGCGAGATGCAAAGCAAGCATGCCAGTCCTCATCAAGTACACATATCAGTACAGTTTCTCTCTAGGATAACACCGGGGTCTAGTACACTCCACACTGACTGTCGCCTCCCTAGCCGCACAGCCCAGTAAGTGGAATAGACCACACTATCTGCCTGACTAGTAATTTGTCAATACCTACCCTGTTCATCGATAGCGGACTCATTTGCAAGCTGGTCAAACTCAGCCTAACTTATAACCCCCTCACTCGGGTGGATAAGGCCACACCCCCTTCCGACCGACCACGACACAGTGGGAGACGCGGCCTATTGGTATTTGACACTCGGGTGCTCGTGTATCCACTTTGTCTAGACGTTGAAGCATCTCCTAGTATCAAAAAGGTTCTGAGACTTTCACCCAAAAACATTTAAAGTGCCCATAATGCTAGAACCAAGTATTTTCGCTATCCGATACGACCATCCATGATGTGCCTGTGGAGCCACGGCCCTGATGTCACTAGGGCATACAATGATCATGACACACAAATGTGAGATGCATGAATCACAAAGTCAGTCATGTAGCAATCTTGTGCGTACCACGCGCTCATGTGGGTAACTACTATCAGTGAGTCCCATAAATAATCTACCCAATGGCATATGCTATGATCAGTCACTCCTCATATCAAGCATACATATAATGCGTATGGGCATGAATCATGGAGTAATATAAGGTGATGAATTATCCTCACGACGAAGATGGGCCTAGACGGCCAACACACAATAAGTATGGGCCTATCAATGGGCCCTATGGAGAGTTATAATGCGGACATTTAACCAACATTATTCTTACAATGTGGACGTCAAACCATCATTGCTCCCAAGGCACGACCCGTTATAAACATCATCACACAACCATGGTGGAATCACACATTGCAATGGACCTAAAGGACATCTCATTGGGCCTCAACCCATGGGCCTTAGATACATCAAACGGGCCGCATAACATGGGCCTCATATATATCAAGGAGGGCCTCAATGGACGGGCCATAAATACATTAAGATGGGCCTCAATATTGGGCCTTATATATATCAAGATGGGCCTCGACAACGGGCCTTATACACATCAAGGTGGGCCTCAACAACGGGCCACAAATACATCAATATGGGCTTAATCACATGGGCCTCATGTATATATCAAATGGGCCACACCAATGGGCCCCATGTATATCAAATGGGCCACACCCAAATATAAGTGGTGATAATGATTTCCACCATTAAAATTCCCAAGGCCCACCATAACATTTAATTTTCATCCAATCTGATCATAAAGTCACATGGACTTGAATTAAGAGGAAAAAAAAATTTCATGTTGATCCAGAATTTCTATGATGCCAAGGGAATTTCAATGGTAGACATTCAATGCTCATAGTGTCGTGTGGTCCACTTGATAAATAGATCTGTCTTATTTTGTTTCAAGCCTTAAAAATGAGTTTGCCAAAAGGTTGGATGGTTTGGATGCAACACATGCATCATGGTGGGTCCCATAGATGGACGACAGGGATGAAATAGGTGGGGTCCACAAAACTTGGTGACGCCACTACAGCAGCTAAGTAGCTGGAGGGAGGTACACCAGCCGTCCCACCCCCAAGGGGAGGCGTGGGATATAATACATACATCAGTGGGTCCCACATGGGTCCCACCATAACATTTATCTTCCATCCAATATGTTAATAAGGTCACACAGACCTGAATGAAAAGGAAAAACAAATTTCATAAGGATCCAAACTTCTGTAACTACAAAAGGGTTTCCATGGCAGATGCTCAATCCTCACTGTTACTGTGGCGTGGACCACCTGAGCTCGTATAAGGCTGATTTTGGAGGGCCCACTGCTCTAAGGGGCCCCATCAAAATGCACGATGTTGATGTTCACACGTATCACGGTGGGGCCCATAGTTGGGACCCCCTACTTCCAGCGTCCAACACAGCAGGATGCTGCTACGCGTCCTCTGGACGCCAGCAGCAGTGCCTGCTATATATATATATATATATATATATTGAAAAAATAATTTTTTTCACGGTTTTTCGTATGTAGGGCCCGCATCAGGAGATCCAACCCAGCCATTACATTCTACGGCTTAAGACAGTCCAAATGAGCCTAATATTTGATGTGTTTTGGTGCATAGAAACATTAGAGTGGGTCTTAACAGCCTTTAACGGTCAATATCACTGTTTTCTATGGTATGACTCGCTTGATTATTGGATTAACTTCATTTTTTGGCTCAACGCCTAAAATGAGCTTGGGAATGGAATGGACGGTGTGGATTAGACTTATTCATCAAGGTGTGGCATGCATAAGTGGGCCCACCCAAAAACCTTAAATATAATATATATATATATATATATATTTGTGTTGTTATAAATACACCCCACGGTCTGTTCACACTGAAAGTGCCCTGGTTTGTCAATTAGCATGAGTGTTGAGTCAGTTAGACTACATAGCCTGATAGGAAGAGCATTTCAAGCATCTGCCTCAATGGGATGTTAAAAGCTTACTACAGGTAAATCTGAGCCTCACATCCCTTGTCCTAAATTACCAGGTATACTAAAACCCCTTAAAAAATGTTAGAATATCATAGGGTTTTATGGGTAAGAAAACATTTTCAAAATAGGAAAATTAAGTTTTCTTGCCTTGTCGATTTATCGATACACATCTCGATATGATCGACTTGCATTTTCAAGTCCTCGATGCTTTATTGATATCATCTAAAAGAGGACCAAATATGTCCAGCAACCTTATACATATCTAGACAGAATTATTGATGTATCAATACACCTATCGATATCATAAATATTCAAATTTTGAGTCTATCAGAAGTGACTCGATAGTATCGACAGGCAGATTTTCGGTGCCCCTATTTTTTTTAAAGAATATCATATAAGCTTCGATATATCGAAGCCTCCTCGATACTATCGAAGTTCAAACCTCGATGATATCGATAAGCCCTCGATGATATGAATCTTGGGCGCCAAGTTCTCCAGCAATATATTTCAGGGCGTTTTATCTATGATTGGGGGTCTCTCGATAGAATTGATATTCAAATATCGATGATATCGATGCCGTATCGATTGCATCGAACATGGACATAAACTGTCCAACAAGCTTTATGGAAAATCCTTTTAATTTACCGATGCATCGACGTAGCTATCGATATCATCGATATCCAAATTTCGATGATCTCGAAGGTCCCTCAATCACTCATGAAAACCTGAAATATTTTAAGGCAAGTCTCTCTCGTTTTTCAGGTGTCAATGGATCGAATCTCTCATCGATGGAATCGGAGTTCGAAATCCGATGACATCGACAATCGTTTCGATTCATTGACCAGCTGGCAAAAGGTTTCAAAAGCGTATGACATTAAGTTCAAGTCATCGAGAGAACCATCGATGCTATCGAGAGTATACACTCGATGATATCGAACCTGCTTGATGATATCGAACTCTATCATAAATATGACCGTTTTATATCCGTTGAAACATTTTGCTTATATATAGAGGACTTGTCTATTGTTGCTATGAGAGAGAATAGAGAGCTTTTGAGTGTTTAACCTTAGATCTTATACCCAAAGCCCTTTCTCTCAAGGGAGTTCATCCTCCAATCCACCCTCACCATTGATATTCAATAGAGTGGATTGGGGAATGAACTTCCACATTCAAGGATTCTCTAGCTACTACCTTAATGGCAAATCATTAAGTTGGGATGCCTTGAATGCATATATGATTGAAATCGCTCTATCTTCCTTATAGAAAAATCTTTTAAGAGTAGGATTTCATCATAACCTTGACCTAACCCATCGCCATGCATTGGTGCATCTTTTGAGTTGCGGATCAAGGAGACCGAAGGCTCTTCATTAAGAAAGGAGGAGATCTTCGTCAACATACTTAATGTGACTCATCCACTTATCTGTAACTATCTAGAGTCCAGAGGACACTTGTGATCATTCCTTTTTAGGATTGGGTCTTAGGTGTTTCTCACCCTTTGAAGCTCTCATAGGAGGCCTTCGGTGAGAGTGTATGTGGTGGGTGCATTGTGTGGACCCTTACTCTGTGGAGAGCATAAACATCTGGTTGAAGGTGAATCAGTCAAAACCTTAGGTTTGAGGTGAACCGTGTGAAACCTCGGGTTTGGGGTAAACCGCGTAAAACCTCTGGTAGGGTCTTATGGAAGTTCCTTGGTCAGTGTGCCTAAAAGTGGGTGCATTGTGTTGACCCTTACTCGTGAGAGCATAAACAGTCAGCCTCAGTGTAGGTTGTAAAGTTTGAAGGTGAACCTGATTTAAAACCTTAGGTTTGAGTTAAACCGCTGTGAAACCTTCTTAATGAAATCTGGCACACTCAAGGGTTGAGTGCGTCTGCCGAGAGTGGAGTAGACTGATCATCAAACTACTATAAAAATGACTGTGTTTGAGATTGCTATTTTTCTGAATGTGTGATTTACTTTTGTACTTCCATATCTGAATATCTAAGATCACACCTCACACACATACACAGTCATATCCATCATAAATTAGTTTGCATATTGTCCACATCTTAAATAGTTGTAATTGGATCCTCTACCTGGCTTGGAAGCCAGTAGAGTTATTTTTAAGTAATCCTAATATGTGCTTGCTAATTAGGATTAGTGTAATAGGATTTTAAATAAACCATAAAAACTTTAAAAGTCCTATTCACCCCCTCTAAGACATATTGGCATATTCTTACTTCAACTAAGGTAGTCTTTACCGCTATTTCAATTGGTATTAAAGCGGGTTTCTCTTTAAGGGCTTCACCGCCTAGAGAGTGATCTTGACTGAAGTTGGAATCATGTTAAAAAAATGTCCAAGAGGGTATGACAAACCAGAATAATTGCCTTGTAATTCATACTGCTCTGAAAGTCGGTAATAATTCAAAGTGGTACCTTGACAGTGGATGCTCCAGACACATGACTGGTGATCAAACTCACTTTTGTGAGTACTCGAACTTTGATGGAGGATTAGTCACATTTGGAGATGGTAGCTCGGCCAAAATTGTTGGACAAGGAACAATAGTTGTACCAGGCCTTCCGAAGATCAAACATGTCCTCTGTGTAAAAGGTCTGAAACACAATCTCCTTAGTATTTCCCAAATCTGTGACAAAGAACATCTTGTCACTTTGTCAAAGAATGTGTGTAGAATTTTAAATCATACTGGAAAATCTCTTATAAAAGGTTTACGCACTAGTGATAACTGTTATGTCATTGAAAGTACAAGTAAGAGTGTGCTATCCACAAAGTGTAATATGGCTGTAAAGAATGAATCCAAACTATGGCACCAAAGTTAGGACATGTTTACTACCGAAATTTAGCAAAGCTCAGTTCAAAAAATTTAGTCAGAGGACTTCCCAAGATTAGAAAAGAAGAAAAAGTTGTTTGTGGAGAATGTTGATGTTTTATTTAAACCAACATGATTTAAATGATTTTTAAACTCGCAAGTATACGAATCAGATGTAAATATGGTACGTATTACGAGATCGTTCCCACGAGGACTAATCGTCACAATTCAAATCTATGACTCTCCTTAACTAATCCAACAAAGAATGGATCAATTACTAAGCACAATTCTATGAAAAATAATTGAAAATAGGGAACAAAATTCAATAAGAGAAAAAGCACTAGGACTTTCGAATCCACCCCTAATTATCCTAACCCTTGTTTTGTCTGTTGATTCACCTTGATTTAGATTGATACTACTTATACAGAGAAAGCACAATCTGTGTCCTTAATCGGGCATACAGACTGTCTAATTCCATTAAGCAATGCCATGAATAACACATCCCATGTCCTTGGTCGGGCATATGGAATGTATAGTTCATTAAAGCATCCTGTTTCCTCCTTTTATAGGAAACCTGTTCTTGATCAGACACAAGCACCTATAATAAGCATCCAAACAACATCCATATATATACTTTAGTCAAGTTCATAGATGGAGAAATATAGAATTTAAACCAATCAAGCCCACTTAGAGAAAGAAACAAATTAATTAATATTCAAAGTAAATTCAACCAATACAAGAGCTAATCAAATTAGGGGCTTCATCTCAGCCCTAGCTGACAGATTAGTGACCCATAAAATCCATCAAAAAGATTAAACAAAATTCATAAAAATAAAACACCAAACCAATTGATCTCTCTCTTCTTTCTTCTCTTTCTTCTCTCCCTTGCTCTGGATCTGGAATTCCCTGGTTTTGAATGAATTTTCCACGTCCATAATTCCTCTTTTATAGCTGTTGGAGGGCTGGAGTCGGTGGTAGAGTTGTAACAGGACATGGAGTGCAACTTTTCGCAGCCATGATCGGTGGGCCCCACGGAAGTATTTTCTGGAAAATCCACCTCGTCCATTGGATTCAGGATGAAATTTCAATCAAGAATGAGTGGTTTTGAACGTCCATTGACGCGGCCCAGAGAAGAAATCACGAAAAGATCAGTTTTGAACATTGCAGAGCAGTCCGTTTGTGGCCTCTGTATCACGCACGTGTGCACGCATGGACACGAAATATCAACATGGTTTTGTAGTGCTTGAACCACTCTACAAGATGAACGGCTTGGATCGGCCGGAAAGACGACGTACGGGGCCCACTCACTTTCACAAAAACGGACAGCGGCCTGGTTATGCGAACGCGGATCTCTTCCGCTGTGACAATGGTGGGGCCCATTTTGATAATTGTTTCAATAATCCACTCCGTCCATTGCATGGAGGAGGAAATTCCGGTTGGGAATATGTAACTTCCGCCTTTTGTTGATGAGGCCCACACGTTATCTCTCTTCCGTTCAAGATGCTTTTGAACGGTTAGATTTTCATAGGCGCGATCTTTTAAAATTCAGTCACCTACACCTTGGTAATATCGACCTTAGACAGAGAATGGAAGGTTTGGATTGTCCATTTGGACACTAGGTGGGACCCACAACCGATGACCGCAGGTCGGTTTGAGGTTCGCTGGAACGACAGCTGAAGAAGGCGCGGGTCAACGACTTGCTGACCGTCTTGGCAGTGCGGTGCGCAGCCGGTGCAAACATGCAGTGTGCACACTCCTCATACACAGGGCCCACCGTGATGTTTACGAGAAATCTACACCATCCATCCTCTTTATCATGGTAATTTAGCCGTCAATACCAAGGTTGAGGCAGTTCTAAATATCAGGTGGGCCCCAAATGGAGATTAATAGGCTGATATGTCCGTTGGACCACTTCTCGAGATCTTCAATGGCTGAAATTTAATATGTACGGTTAATTTATGGCCTCCATCTCATGTATGAAGTTTTAAGTCAATCGGAAGACGGGAACCATGTGATCTTGCATTCTGGACCCTTTTCGGGCCCCTTTGGCTTGCTTTCCTCAAATCCCAGGTGTGTAAAATCTTCACTATTGGTTCTCTGGAATCTATCCTGTGCTCTGGTGACTTTGGATCCTGAAATCCATGCCTTTAACATCAATTTTCAATCAATGCTCCTGATTTCATCCTGTAATAAAAACATAATTAAAATATGGCATTAAACATTATCATGTATGTAAAATCAGGTAATAGTCGGGGTCTGAGATGCAATATTCGACCCTCATCACAACCCCCAACCAGCATTTTACTAGTCCCGAGCAAAACATGCGAAAAAATAATTTCAGAAATAAAAGACAATTCCTGTAAACTCAAGTGACTTGCGAACAGATAGTTGAGATGTGAAAATTCTAAGATTCATGATTGGTGTGTGGAGTTTTTCTCTTAGAATCAAGCTCTCGGCAAATTTTATAATTAATTTCAAACTATTAATCCATTAATTGGAACAATTCTGAACATCGAGCTCCATGAATGTAAAGTGTAATCTCGACTTACAAACATTAAGAGATCCAATTGTCAATCTCATGATATCATTGGTAATTCGTGACAACCAAGCTTGAAACCAACACTTTTCTCACAGATTAACTTTTCATTTTACCAGCCTTTGATTTTCTTTATGAGCAGTAACGCAAATGAGGGGAATCAAATTCTTACCTATAGGGAGCAAACCTATGGCGAAAACTTGTCGCCTAACTTTTTTTTTTTTTTTTTTTTCATATGTCAACTATGGAGAATCAAATCTGCACCTATAGGGAGCAAACCTATGGTGAAGATTATGTGACTTAGCCTTTTAATTCTTCTTTTTACCAAGTTAATCATTCAGTTATCGAACCGAAAACTTAATGTGTAAGCGAGATGTGATATGTGAAATCATGGCTCAATCAATGTTTACAACTTCTAATCATGGATTAACAATTCAAAATTGACTGTGAAATCAAGCAGATGGCCGAATCCAACAGTCATAAGTTACCAACATCACATATCTTATAATGTTAAAATCACAACTATCCTTCAAAATCACTTTGAATTCAATAGAAATTCCAGAAAAAATTTTAAAATTTTCACAAATTTTGCTCAAGACCAAGAAAATACTAATTAGGTAACCTAATCTCCCACCCCCAACCTAAAATCTACATTGTCCTCAATGTAAAAGAAATAAACAAGCAATGCACATGGGACAATGAGAATAAAAGAGGAATGGAAAGATGGTACCTGGACGAAGAATCAAGAGGCTTTCCCAAAATTATCAATGTAAGAGTGAGTTAGCACAAGAGAGAAATTAACAGAAGCAAAAATAACAAAAAGAAAAATAAAAGAAGATCCTACCTATACCACTTTCGCAGGTGCTCTCGATTGCATTTAGCGCATGCAACAAGCCTTTAAACCCCTAGGTTACCCTAGTGGACGAGTTGTAGTCTCGTGAGGGTTTGCAGTAATGTTACCCACAAACATTGAAGTAACTAACTAGGAAAAAGCATAAAACAAAAGACTGGGTTGCCTCCCAGGAGCACTAAGTTTAATGTCTTCAGCCAGACAAGAACGGACCATGAATGAACTTATCTTTATAACCAGGGTCCGCCAAAGAAATTACCTCAACACCTTGATTAACCAATCCCAGACAAGTGATGTGAGTTCCCATGAACTGTGCTATCTGAAATGAGGTAACTGACACTGTCGTCAAATAATTTAAGGACTTCTGCGCGAACGACTTCTTCCATATTAGGATCACGCATCCTTTGCATTTCACGCGACATTTCCACAGCATGATCCATATATATTGTGGGGCATACTCCCTGTATTTCCGCTATCCTCTGTTTAATTGATGCCTTATATGCTCTAAAAATATTAAGCAGCTTGCTCGCCTTTGTCTTCTCAGAGTTAGAAACTGTGCTGTCAGGAAGAGTCTCAGAGGGATGAAGAGGTTCCACTTTCGCTTTCCATTTTTCAGTCTCTAATATAGGAGTAGAGTCGAGCAGTGCATTGACTTCGTGGATGGGACTATCGATGTCAAAATCCATGCCATATTGTGCTAAGCAGGACTCAAGTGGATCTTCAAAAGATTTACGGAAGGAGTCCTGCACTAGACTCTCGATCATGTCCACTTCAGATATGTCATCCAAATCTGCGGATTGTTGTCCTGCATTAAAGACATTGAGTTTAATATTCATGTTACCAAAGGACAATTTCATAACTCCATTCCGGTAATTTATAATAGCATTAGATGTGGCCAAAAATGGACGACCTAAGATTACTGGGATCTGACTATGAAGATTCTGGACAGGCTGAGTATCTATAACTATGAAATCCACTGGAAAATAAAATTTATCAACCTGGATTAACACGTCTTCAATAACACCCCGGGGCACCTTGACAGATCTATCAGCTAGTTGTAATGTTTACCTTAGTCGGTTTCAACTCACCAAGTCCTAGCTGCTCATAAACCGAATATGGTAACAAATTGACGCTCGCCCCTAAATCAAGTAATGCCTTCCCGATCTTATGATCTCCTATGCCGCAAGAAATGGCGGGAGCTCCTGGATCCCTAAATTTAGGAGGGGTGTTATGTTGAATCATGGAGCTGAGCTGCTCTGCAATGAAGACTTTCTTATGAACATTCTGCTTACGCTTTTGAGTGCATAAATCTTTAAGAAACTTAGCGTAAGCAGGGACTTGCTTGATAGCGTCAAGCAACGGGATGTTGACTTGCACTTTTTTAAACACATCCAAGATTTCATCAAAGTTATTTATTTTCTTTATTGGTGCCAGACGTTGAGGAAAGGGTGCTTTGGGCACGTAGCTCTTGGAGAGTCAGAGGGCTTTTGGACTTTGGATGCATTGGTGTGTCCCTCTGCTTCATCTTGATCTTTTGCTTTAGAACTTGATTCATTCCTAGGCATCTCTATTCTGTTGTCAATCTGCTTGCCTGACCTAAGGGTAGTGATCGATTTGGCCTGTTCATGATATTGCCCTTGGTTGGAATTAGAGCTAATCTCATACTGTCCCTTTGGATTAGCCTCAGGTTGGCTAGGGAACTTGCCCTTCTCTCTCTCACTCAATGTGGCAGCTAGTTGACCCATTTATACTTCCAGCTTAGCAATGGATTGCGCATTTGCATGTAAGCTTTGCTGGTTGGCTAGTAAGGTTTGTTAGGTGTCTTTTTGGAATTGGAGAGAACTCTGCATAAAAAGATGGAGTGTATCCTCAAGAGATGGTTTCCTTGATTATGTAGGCAGTTGTTGATATTGCAGAAACTGTTGAAGTTGTTGACTGCCAACTTGGAGGTGCGGTTGTATGGGAGGATTTCCAGATGGTACTCCTTGTTGTGGTCCTTTTGCCCAAGAAAAATTTGGATGTCTAGCCCACCTTGGGTTGTATGTGTTCGAGTAAGGATCATTCCCAGGTTTTTGAAAAGTGTTCATAGCATGAACTTATTCAGAGAGAAGTTCTGGGGATGCTGCACCAGATGGACAAGACTGCATAGGATGGGCAGGACTAGAACATGTGGCACATGCCTCGACTTGAGCTGTTTGTGGAGGTCCATTATTTAATACCAGAGCATCAACTTTCTTTGTCAGGTTATCAAGCTTAGTGCATAGATCTGGCACGACTCCTATCTCATATATACCACCTCTCTTTTGTGGTTGGGGACTTCTGTCACCTCTATTTGAATAGTCCCATTGCTGGGAATTTTCGCACAAGGTTTCAAAGAAGTTCCACGCTTCGACATCACTTTTGGTCATGAATGACCCTCCACCGGTGGCATCAACCATGCGACGGTTCTGGGGTGTCAGACCGTCATAGAAGTATTGAACTTGTTGCCATTTCTCAAAACTATGGTGAGGACATTTAAGAAGCAAGTCCTTCCATCTTTCCCAACATACATGAAAGTGCTCGCCCTCTTTCTGTGTGAAGTTAGTAATTTCTCTACGGAGGGCATTGATTTTGTGAACGGGGAAGAACTTGTTTAAGAACTTCTTAGACAGTTGGTCCCATGTAGTGATAAATCCAACTTCTAGAGAATTCAACCATGCTTTTCCTTATCCTTCAAAGAAAAAGGAAACAGGCGTAGGCGGATCGAATCGTCTGAAAAGTTTTGGAACTTAAAGGTGGAGCAAATGTCTAGGAATTCTTTCACATGATGATATGGGTCCTCCTTGTCCAATCCATAAAAGGATGGCAACAATTGTGACTCCAGGTTTAAGTTCAAAGTATGCTGCCGTAGTGGTTGGCAACACTATGCAAGAAGGCGCATTAAATTAGACAGGAGCTGAATAATCTCTGAGAGCCTTAACTTCATTCTCATTCGCCATTTCAACAGAATTATTTCTCAATCTTTCATGAAGTGTTCTTTCTATTTCAGGATCAAACGGTGCTAGTTCTATATTCAGAGATCTACGTCCAAGCATAAACTATGTTATTGCAATGTAAGAAAAAAAAAACTAAACTAAGAAGCAACCTAAGAAAAATAAAACTAGAACTAGAAAAAAAAAAAAACAAGTTAAAACTATGTAAACAAGAATGGGAAGAAAGAACCCGGAAAAGGAAATGATTGATGTCAGAAAATTTAAGAAACTCCTCCACTTAGTAGCTTGCTTCCTCAATTCTTGTAAATAAAAACAAAAACAAATTAAGTTTCCTAAAATAATGATAGAAAAATCCTAAGCAACGGTTAATTTCTAAAAAGAAAGTTTCTAAAAAGGAAAGAATTTCTAAAACTAGAAAATAGAAAGTTAATTGAAAGAAGAATCTAAATCTAAAATTAGAAAACTAAAAAATTTCTAAAAAATAAAATCCTAGTTCTAAAAATAGAAATTAGAAAAAAAAATAAAGAATTTAGAAAGGGATTACCAAATTGGAAGTTTATTTCAGGACCCTACAAAACAGGAATTAGGTTAGTTTCTAAAATAAAGAAAAGAACTCTAAGTTAGTAAAATCCTAAGCTATGAATTATGATAAGAGAGAATCCTAAATTCAATTTGGAACGAAACAGTCCCTGGCAACGGCACCAAAAACTTCATGTTTTATTTAAACCAACATGATTTAAATGATTTTTAAACTCGCAAGTATATGAATCAGATGTAAATATGGTACGTATTACGAGATCGGACTAATCATCACAATTCAAATCTAGGACTCTCCTTAACTAATCCAACAAAGAATGGAGCAATTACTAAGCACAATTCTATGAAAAACAATTGAAAATAGGGAAGAAAATACAATCAGAGAAAAAACACTAGGACTTTCGAATCCACCCCTAATTATCCTAACCCTTGTTTTATCTGTTGAATCACTTTGATCTAGATTGATACCACTTATACAGAGAAAGCACAATCTGTGTCCTTAATCGGGCATACAGACTGTCTAATTCCTTTAAGTAATGCCATGAATAACACATCCCATGTCCTTGGTCGGGCATATGGAATGTATAGTTCATTAAAGCATCCTGTTTCCTCCACTTATAGGAAACCTGTTCTTGATCAGACACAAGCACCTATAATAAGCATCCAAACAACATCAATATATATACTTTAGTCAAGTTCATAGATGGAGAAGTATAGAATTTAAACCAATCAAGCCCACTTAGAGAAAGAAACAAATTAATTAATATTCAAAGTAAATTCAACCAATACAAGAGCTAATCAAATTAGGGGCTTCATCTCAGCCCTAGCTGAGAGATTAGTGACCCATAAAATCTATCAAAAAGATTAAACAAAATTCATAAAAACAAAACACCAAACCAATCGATCTCTCTCTCTGCTTTCTTCTCTTTCTTCTCTTTCTTCTCTCCCTTGCTCTGGATCTGGAATTCCCTGGTTCTGAATGAATTTTCCACATCCATAATTCCTCTTTTATAGCTGTTGGAGGGCTGGAGTTGGTGGCAGAGTTGTAGCAGGACATGGAGTGCAACTTTTCGCAGCCATGATCGGTGGGCCCCACAAAAGTATTTTCTGGAAAATCCACCCCGTCCATTGGATTCAGGACAAAATTTCAGTCAAGAATGGGTGGTTTTGAACGTCCATTGACGCGGCCCAGAGAAGAAATCACGAAAGGATCAGTTTTGAACATTGCAGAGCAGTCCGTTTGTGGCCTCTGTATCACACACGTGTGCACGCATGGACACGAAATATCAACATGGTTTTGTAGTGCTTGAACCACTCTACAAGATGAACGGCTTGGATCGGCCGGAAGGACGACGTACGGGGCCCACTCACTTTCGCAAAAACGGACAGCGGCCTGGTTACGCGGACGCGGATCTCTTCCGCTGTGACAATGGTGGGGCCCATTTTGATAATTGTTTCAATAATCCACTCCGTCCATTGCATGGAGGAGGAAATTCCGGTTGGGAATATGTAACTTCCGCCTTCTATTGATGAGGCCCACACGTTATCTCTCTTCCGTTCAAGATGCTTTTGAACGGTTAGATTTCTATAGGCGCAATCTTTTAAAATTCAGTCACCTACACCTGGGTAACATCGACCTTAGACAGAGAATGGATGGTTTGGATTGTCCATTTGGACACTAGGTGGGACCCACAACCGATGACCGCAGGTCGGTTTGCGGTTCACTGGAACGGCAGCTAAAGAAGGCGCGGGTCAGCGACTTGCTGACCGTCTTGGAGGTGCGGTGCACAGCCGGTCCAAACGTGCAGTGTGCACACTCCTCATACACAGGGCCCACCGTGATGTTTACGAGAAATCTACACCATCCATCCTCTTTATCATGGTAATTTAGCCGTCAATACCAAGGTTGAGGCAGTTCCAAATATCAGGTGGGCCCCAAATTGGAGATTAATAGGCTGATCTGTCCGTTGGACCACTTCCCGAGATCTTCAATGGCTGAAATTTAATATGTACGGTTAATTTATGGCCTCCATCTCATGTATGAAGTTTTAAGTCAATCGGAAGACGGGAACCATGTGATCTTGCATTCTGGACCCTTTTCGGGCCCCTTTGGCTTGCTTTCCTCAAATCCCAGGGTTGTAAAATCTTCACTATTGGTTCTCTGGAATCCATCACGTGCTCTGGTGACTTTGGATCCTGAAATCCATGCCTTTAACATCAATTTTCAATCAACGCTCCTGATTTCATCCTGTAATAAAAACCTAATTAAAATACGGCATTAAACATTATCATGTATGTAAAATCAGGTAATAGTTGGGGTCTGAGATGCAATATTTGACCCTCATCAAATGTCTAAAAGGAAAACAAACAAAAGTCGACACAAAAAGACAACCATCATAGCAACAACAAAACCTTTGGATCTGCTACATATGGATCTAGTTGGACCAACTAAAGTGAAAAGCCATGATAAGAAAAGATACTTCCTGGTGGTGGTAGATAACTACACCAGATTTACTTGGGTCGCATTTCTTTAAGAAAAATTGGATGCTTTTGAGGAATTTGTGATCCTGGCAAAGCTACTCCAAAATGAAAAGGGGTACGACATCAATCGCATCAGAAGTGATCATGGTGGAGAATTTGAAAATGAAAGATTAAAAAAATATTGCAATGAGAAAGGAATTCGTTATGAATTCTCAGCCCCAAAAACCCCTCAACAAAATGGAGTCGTTGAAAGAATAAATCTGATGAATCAGGAAATGTGATCAGGAACAAAGCAAGGCTTGTAGCTCAAGAGTACTCACAGATAGAAGGCATTGATTTTAATGAAACATTTGCTCCTGTAGCTCACCTTGAGTCTATTAGAATTCTTTTATCCATTGCATGTACATTAAAATTTAAACTATTTCAAATGGATGTTAAGAGTGCTTTTCTTAATGGAGATCTCGCTGAAGAAATTTATGTAGAACAACCTAAGGGATTTTCAGATCCTAAGTATCCTCATTATGTATATCGTCTGAACAAAGCTCTTTATCACTACGCTAAAATCGTTGTTTTGCGACGGACCAAATCCATCGTAAAACCAAATAAACTTGCATGATTGGCAGCAGTTTGAGTAGTAAAAGAGAGCCAACAACAATGTATGATTAGCAGTGGATAACACCCAACATTATGCATCAGAATTTTCTAAAACTTGCATGATTAGCAGCAGTTTGCTTCTTATCAACCGTTTAAAAATGACCAATGTAAAAGAGTGCCAACATCACAACCATCTTTAGAAGATTGCCGACATAGAAATTCTCTATGTAACAGATCAGATCCCATGTTGACCCACACACCGTGCTGAACAACAGTCAAGATCAGAATAAGATTTTTGTCCAAGTGAGAGCATTCATGCTAATCTTACATGCGCCTCTGCAGGCGTGAGAGGACACCTAACTAGAACATCATGTGGGCCCTGCTCTGTAGATGATTTGGACCACAAATCAGGCAGGCCACATGTATGTTGAATGTGGATTGTCGTCAATTTCTTTATGAACCATGCAGTCTCTGTGCACATGAAGCCCAATTGATGCATGATGAGTTAAGGATGGAACAGCGGTCGCCTGCAGAAGTGCAAGGGCTCAACATATATTGGATTCAAAACAAGATAATATAGTCCTTGTTTTTGGAGTTGTGGGACAAACTGTTGGGTGGTTGAGGAACATGTTTGAGGATAAGTGCAGCAAAAATGAGAATCTTGTGTGGATTAGTGGCGAGACGGGGAAGGATAGAATTAATGGATGCATTTGAGGGAGCTTGGGAGATAGGAAACAAAACAAGGGATAAGTAGACTTAGTTTGGTCATATGCAACAGACTCTATTATCTAGCTACACCTTTTAACAAACAATTATTTTCAAACTGAGCATGCTTAACTGAGAGACTGAATTTTAAAAACTAAAATGAGAAAGGACAAGATCTGATATGCTAACTGAACAACTTCATATAGTCTGGGATCTCTGGATTCCTAATAGGGCTATCAATTATTACAGATTTGACATTATAGACTTGAACAAAATTGAAAGAAGAGACAAAAAATACTAAGTTAATCTACTAAAAATGATAACCTTGATTTGGAGGTAAGCATGTTCATGTCATGATCTACTAAAAATGATAACCTTGATTTGAATTCTAACTTAAGGATGAGACCCGGAGCTGAGAAGACACGAACCTAGTTATAACGGTGTGGGTACTGTGGACCCAACCTAAACTTGACCCGTTAAAGGTCCCATTTGGAATTGACGTAGGGCCCACATGCTGAGTTATGTGATGATTAGACCCATCCATGTGTGTGCACTCTGTTATAACAAAATAATGCTACTTGAAAAGTTGTGACAATCACCATCTTTAGATAATTCAACTCTAAAAATCAATGGATAGGATCATCAATGAATCATGACTGTTGAAATTTATGGCAGATTAGAATATGGATGGAAAATGATCAGACCATCTTATAGCATGTGGACCCCCTAGGCAGCGACCCATGCTGGATCTTGGCTTGAGTTACATTCAGAGGCAAAACAATCTCATGTTACAGGAAAATGTCAAAGATTAGTGTAGATAACACAAATGTTTAATCATGTCTTAGTTAACCCGCCCCAAGGCCATCTAACCTTACCCTACCCAAATTATCTAAAGAGTTCTATTCTGAACGTTGGGTTGCATTTGGGTTAGGTCAGTCCTTGGCCAACTCCTAGATGGTCCACCGTTGTCGTATTCATACAGTTCCTTACAACATAGATTTTGTGGGCTATCGATACAAACTCAAAATGGAATCCCATTCATTTTTAAGTTGAGCTTGTTCTTTTGTAGCCCGTTTATTTACCCAGCCATGGATGGGATGCTAGGAATGATTTGATAGAAGCGATTCTCTGAAAGCATAGATCTATAATAAGCTTCATAAAACAATTCACATAAAAGACCTTTTCCCTTTCCCTACGTTGGGCTCGCAACGGAAATCTGTGTTGAAATGTAGGCTACCTAGTAATGAGCAAGAGGCTCGAATCACAATAGATAGATGGCTCGCTATATAACTAATCTTCTTGACCTGACTATCCATTTTATGGGCCATTGACCTGATGCTCTGACTTGTCTAATTCGTGAGTCTTTTACATGGTAGCCTATGAAATGCACGGTGCACCTAACAGCTAGATCAAACATGATTTTACATGGTAGCACTCAAAATGTATGCTGCACAATGTCAAATTAGAGCCATGTCCTCGTCTATTAAAATCAGACTGCAAATTAGATTAGATGTATTAGAAAACAAATTAATGACCTACCTGGTGCCTTTGTGGCATTGTCAGCCATTAAAAAAAAAATCCTGCAAAAATAATAAGTTTTAATCCCCCATGATGCAAGTAGGGGTGTACACAAACCGAGTTAGCCCCATTATATCATTCAGCTAATCTAACAGGGTCTTTCCGTGATGAAAATAGGATGCCCCAAAAATCATGCCAATCCAGCCATTACTTAGGTCACCATTGTGAATTTAGAGGTTTTTTTTGGGTGATGTCTTTTTTTTTTTTTTTTTTCTATCATGTGGCCACATGATGATTAAATCAGCTTGATTTTTGCACCATCCTACTAAATGGATTGGATGACATACATATGCAGGTAGTTGCTCACATGCTTCTATATATACATACTGCCACATGTGCCAAGTATGGGACATCTTCAGCATGTATCAAGTGGGCCCACTAGATGACATGGCTGGAAGTCCACTTTCCAGGCAATCCAACGAGCATGTTGAATGACCGTAAGCCATTGGCAATTTTTTCGTGAATAGGCCATTATTTAGGCACTCAAGAGGGTTTTTTTTTTTTTGGCTAGACTATGTAAGTTGTGTGGCACACCTGATGCATGGCTTGGATGTTCTACACATGTCGGTAGGTGTGTTTGGCCATATATAGAGAGGTGCATGTGGGCCTAGCAAACCTAATAAATTTTCATTTGGAAATAGGGTGAAAAGCAAAAAAGCATAATCCCGTGTTACCACTCTAATATGTTCACCAAGTAAGGATGCTTTGTTGTTGATTGCCTCTAAAAGGAAAACAAACATACCAAATTATATAAAGTTGGTTTTTCTTTAGGTAAGGGAAGTCCTATGAGTGGGGTCCACTCAGATAGATTCAGAGGAACGTCTTCTAGACCGAACGTGTCTTTTCCATTGATGGTGATGCATCTATTTAGCTGTGCTCTAATTGAGATTTATAAGCAAGTGCTTGGTGCGGTTTCTATATTGAGGAATCTATGTTTTTCTACCTATCATTTATTATTTAAATGAATGGGTATCATGAAATTTGATTTTTATTTCTTTATTAGTATCATATGTGTTAATGATGTATCACTAGCTCAAGGGCCATTTGGATGCAAGAAAAGTAACCTAGGCTTTTAATAGTAGACAAGTTGCCAATATTCTATCTAAAACCCATTTATATTTATATATAACATTTGAGAAAGATAGAAATAATCTTTTCTCATGTGTAAGATTAAGCAATGAGAATTTCTCTTAATGAGGTGGAGTAAAGATGAGAAAAGCTTACTACTCATTTGATGCATGTAAAATTAAAATATTCTGTACACATGTATCACATGTGCCAAATTTATCACATGTACATATCTATTTTTAAGTGTTTGCATGTGTTATGTACAATACTTATGTCATCAGCCATCTTAAGCTCTACGTCCTATCAAAAGAATTTGACAAACAGCAAACAAAATACTCAGTTCAAGACACCATAACCAAGACATACACTTAAGATGCATAACGAGACCAAACAGTCCAGAACGCAACATTAGTTGGACCAACCACCCATTGGTATATATATAATAATTTTGTGCAAATGAGTCATCCCATAATCGACAATAATCCCAAATTAACTTTGGAAAACATACCTGGACAATAGGAGGAAGGTTTTTTTTTTTTTTTTTTTTTAAAATAAAAAATAAAAAATCTTTTAGACATTGGAGAGGCATGCAAATTTTGGACCATCGAGATTGTGCTGTCCATTATGGATGGAGCATAGGCTTAAAATCATAATTATTAAACCATCCTATCTGTCATGATTTTGAATGTTAGATTTGGATTCCTAATTAATTTCTTCTCAATATGATCTGATTGTCATGAATTATGGTCAGGATTGTCTGGATGAGTGTGATTTGGGGCCATGTTCTATTGACATTGAGAGCTATGATTAAGTCAATCTATAGTGGCATGCAAGCATATGAGCACATGAGTTGCTACATCCGAGTGAAGAAGAACTTGCTTGATTTTACCTTTTTCACAAATTTTGATATTTAATAAGTTTGCCTATCCAAACAGGCCCAATTTACAAGAGAACGATTTGTAGAGGAGTGTCATCCTCCGTTTACCATTCGCCCATTCTTAAGTGATGACACACTGTTTGTTTGTTGTTATTTATTTTATTTTGGAGTTTTCTCAGAAAATGAGCAATGGGTTTTAACAGTACTCTCAGATAGACAAGATTTTGGTAATATAGAAGCATGGTTAAGCTAGAAGCCATGGTTGGTTTTCACCCAAAAAGAAAATTATATTTTCTAGTTTTGATACCCACACCTTTACTAATTTCAAGAATGATGTGGAACACATATGCAGCCATACAATCATTTCAACCATATTAGAGGTACTATGATGCCTTCTCTTTAAGCATAGAATATACTGATTATATGTGGGAAGAGGATCGCATCTTGGTTGGAAGAAGAAAAGAATTCATGAAAGGCACCTTGGATTGCATCATATCAGTACTGGGATATATGTCCACAGTACCCACACCGTTATAACTAGGTTTGTGTCTTCATGGCATGTTCATGGCAAATCTTGACATCGTTACAATCAGGGGTTTTGGAATAAGAAGAGAGAGAAGAAAAGAGAAAGCAATGATAGATGGAATGGATTTTGGAATAAAAATAGGGATTTTAAGAGAAACTCACCCACGGCAGGAGAGATACCTGAAATCCTTCAGAGATTTGGAGCTCACCCACCGGCGGAAGAAGAAAATGAGAAACCAGGTAGAGGCAGATAGTGGCCGACGACGTCGTTTGAAAGAGGGATCTGTAAAGGCAGGGGGGGCGTCGTTAGAAAGAAGAAATCCCTCTTCTGAAATGAGATGTTACTTTCAAATCTGCAAATTGTGAGCTTTCCACAATTTAACACATCAACTACATTAATAGCCATACATTTAAGGGACCATTTATTAAATGATTAAGATAGTTTTATATGGTAAAAAGAATAAATATTAACCACTAACAACCAGAGCCATTATTTAGATGGTCTAGATAACTATATATCACTTCTACTGTTATTATAAATGAGTCACCACTATTTTACGTCAAACACAAAGCTCACCAACTTAATTGTACAATATATAACGTCACTTGCTTTATGGATCTGGTAGGGCTCAATGGACCCATCACGATGTATATGTTTTAATCCCCGCCGTCTATCCATTTCTAAATATAATTTTAGGATAGATCCCAAAAACTGAGATCTATATAAATCTCAATTGGAACACACCACGGGGAAAACAGAGAGTGATTCCCACCGTTGAAGCTATCCTAAGGCCCATCATAATGTTTATTTGAAATCCAACCTGTTCAAAAGTTTAAAAAAAAAAAGACATGAAATAAGGGAAAACACAAATATCAACTTGATCTAAAACTTTTGTGGCCTTTAGAAATTTTTAATGGAGGGCGTTACTGTCCCACTGTTTTCTTTGCTAGGGTCCACTGGAACTTTGGATTTAACTCGTTCTTTGGATATTGCCCTAAAATGATCTCTCCAAATGGATGGAAGGTGCGGATACAAAACATACATCATGGTGGGGCCCATAGAACTTGCTGATTTCACTTCAGCAGCTAGTCTCGCTACTCCCTGACACCAGCCCGTGGCTAATGGTCGATGCTCTGTGGGCCCCACCATGATGTATGTATTTCATCCATTACGGTCATCCATTTTTAAAGATCATTTTAAGCATTTATTCCAAAAATGAGAGGTATATAAATCTCAAGTGGACCACACCACATGAAAACAATAGTTATTGGATATCCATCATTAAAATCCTCCTAAGGCCCACTGTACTGTTTATTTGACATCCGATTTGTTTATTAGGTCATACAGGCCTAGATGAAGGGGAAAAATAAAAATCATCTTGATCTAAAACTTTTATAGCCCCCAAAACGTTTTTAATGGTTGACGCTCATTCAACACTGTTCCTGTAATGTGGTCCATTTCAGATTGGGATATACCTCATTTTTGGTCTCATTTCATAATATGATCTTTAAAAATAGATATGCGGCATGGATGAAACACATACATCATGGTGGGGCCCATAGAGCACTGACCACCAGCCATTGGCCGGTGTTAGGGGGAGTAGCCAATCCGTTCCCCTTATCTGTGTGTGGTCCATTTAATCTTTGGATATGATTCATTTTTTTGGATAGTTCTCTAAAATTATCTCGAAAAATGGATGAACGATGTGGGTTGATCCCAAATTTTCAGTAAATCCAAAATTTAAGTGGACCATGCCACACGAAATAGTGTGGAATAATGATTTCCACCGTTGATACCTTCCTTGGGCCCACAGTAATGTTTATTTGTCATCCAACCTATTCATAATATCAAAAAGATATGAATGAAGAGAAAATACAAACATCAGCTTGATCTAAAACTTCTATGGCCTTCAAGAATTTTTCAATTGTAGACGTTCAATCACACTATTTCCTATGGTGTGGTCCACTCGAGCTTTGGATATGCTTCCTTTTTGTTCTTTAGACCTCAAATTATCTGTTAACATGGATAAACGGAGTGGATAAAATAAATAAATAATGGTGGACCCCATAAAGTTTACTCTGGTAAGGGTAATGAGTAACTCACCTAAATGTAGTGGGGAGGGGTTTCCTTAAAACATTCATAATCATATATTGGGGCTGCATAAATGTGATTCACATATCCAACCTACTCATTTTGTGTGTCCCACTTGGATGAGGGGTTAGACCAAGTTTCAGCCGCATCCAAAACTCATGTGGGCCCCGCCAAGTGCTTTTATATTTTTTAGGATGTCTTCACATGGTTTTAGATGGTATGGCCCACCTGAGTTTCATATACGAATGATTTTTGAGATATCTCATAACCTAAAGGGGACACATCAAATGCATGGTGTTGATATTCGACACGCATCATGATGGGGCCCACAAAACTTACTAACATCAATTTTTAGGTTCTCACGATGTTACTAAGTTGGGTCATAATTTTGACTAGAATATTTGGCCCATTTTACATGTCTGGTCCATTCACTCTACTTTATTGATCAATACCCACAATTTGACTAGTTACTCACCTCGATCAAGCTACATATGAGGAAGATATTGGGCATATAAGATTGATCAACAATTTGAGTGAAATTTGATTTTAACGTTTAAAGGTTCAATTAGTGGATGTACCTAATAATTTATTAACAAATATTTTTTATTTCATAGATAAATTTCAATTTCTATTTAAAAATAACATTTTTTTTTCAAAATGAATATTTTTTACTCTTAATTTTTCTTTGAAAACTTTTAACAAAATATCATTTTTATTATAAAATATTTCAAAAAAATTAAAATATAAATTCTGAATTTTTATTTTCAAAATCTCAAAAAATTTCCCAAATTTTATTTTTTTTCCCAAAAATTCCAAAATGCCAATTTTTTTCTTTAAAAGCATCATTTTGTTTTCTACTTTTCAATTTTCTTTTTTAAAATAATAATTTTTTTTTTCAAAATCTCATTGTTTTTATAAAATTTTATGATGGGGCCCACATTGTGAAAATTTTCACATTTAAAAAAAATTATTTTCTTTTTCAGGATATAATTTTTTTCTCAAAATCAAATGCTTTTTTTTTTTTTTTTTCAAATTTATCAACTTTATTCAAAATTCTTTTTTCCCACAAAATTGATTTTTATTAAATCACTATTTTTATTTTTCAAAATCTTATTTTTTTCTCAAACATTGTTAAATTTTTAAACTTCTCAATATTCTTTTTCATGTGAATTACAAATCATTTAAATATTAATTTCAAATTAAAAATAAAAATAAAAATTTCACTCATTTGATATAAAAACAAGATAAATTTTCCTTTTGCATTCAATCAATTGTTAAAAAATAATCTTAGATACAAATATGTACAAATAAACCACTGAAATTCTATTAAAAAACAATTTTTAGACTACAAAAAAAATTAATTTTCCATCATATTCCTATAAAAATGAAAAAAATTAATGTCAAGTGTCCTTTTACGATGGACATGATCCGTCGCAAAAGTCCTTTTACGATGGACCATGATTCGTCGCAAAAGCAACTGAAAAGCGCGCCATTAGGTGTTTTGGGCGGGAATTTACGACGGTGATAAAATCAAATTTTGCGACGGATTTCGTCCGTCGCCTACTAACGACGGACCAAAATTTGTCGTAAATCAGATTTTAGCGACGGATTTTGGTCCGTCGCTAAATTCAGCGACGTTCAGACTACAGATTTTCGACCAAGGCGGGCTTAGCAACAGACTTTTTTCGTTAGCGATAGATTAAATCCGTCGTAAAACTAAGAGATTTTAGCGACGGATGAAGTCCGTCGCAAAAATACGTTGCAAATCGCCGATTTTGGCGTAGTGTATGGTCTCAAACAAGCACCACGTGCTTGGTATGAAAGATTGACAAAATTTCTTTTGGACCATAAATTCAGCAGAGGAAGTGTTGATAAGATTATTTACCCAAAGAACAAAAGGCTCACTGCTTATTGCACAAATTTATGTGGATGATAGTCTTTGGTTCAACATGTGATGATAAAGCATACAAATTTGCTGACCACATGAAATCAGAATTTGAAATGAGTATGGTTGGTGAATTAAACTTCTTCCTAGGATTACAGGTCAAGCAACTATGTGATGGAATCTTTATTGTCAAACCAAGTATGCAAACGATCTGGTAAAATGGTTTGGGCTTGAATTTGGTCGCTCTTATCACACTCCCATGAGTACCACACTCAAACTTTTCAAAGATACAAATGGTAAGAGTGTGGATCAACATCTCTACCAAAGTATGATAGGTAGCCTACTATATCTCACAGCTAGCCGACCTGACATAGCTTTTAGTGTGGGGGTATGTGCTCGATATCAGGCAGATCCTAAGGAATCTCACCTAACGGCCATTAAGAGGATCATTAAATACATAGCAGGAACTACCTCCTTCGGACTGTGTTATCAATTTGAAACATCCACCATCATCGCTAGATACTCTGATGCTGACTGGGCAGGAAATTTGGATGATAAGAAATCAACAAGCGGAGGATGTTTTTACGTTGGAAACTGTTTAGTCTCCTGGCAGAGCAAGAAGCAAAATTCAATATCGTTATCTACTGCCGAGGCTGAATACATTGCCGCTGGAAGTTGTTGTGCACAACTCCTTTGGATGAAGCAGATGTTGTTGGACTATGAGATTGAACAACCCACAATGAGCCTTTTTTTATGATAACACAAGCGCAATCAACATTTCAAATAATCCTATTCAACACTCTCGGATTAAGCACATTAACATTCGTAATCATTTTATTCGAGAGCTTGTTGAAAACAAGATTATTACATTGGATTGTGTCTCCACAAAAAAGCAACTCGCAGATATCCTCACCAGACCTCTTGATGCAAATAGGTTTAGTGACCTTCAAAAATCCATTGAGGTCTGCACTCACTAAATCTCAGTAGACATGAGCCACACAGGTCATGGCATTTTCGATGATATCTGAACAGTATCAATATAGTCAAAATTTACAAATCAATGATATCAATATTCAATAATGATGAAATTGAAGAAACTTGGGAATGCATGATGATAACTGGTGGTTCTTTCCAATGGTTGGGCTGAAAATATTTCTTCTGTTAGGACAAACTATTAAGCTACTGCTGTCTGTGGCAGTATATATTTTTTTAATATAACTACCAATCTTGGGCAGTTTATTTTGGATAAATTTATATATGGCTAAGTATAATTCTTATTTTTACTACCATGATAATGTTTTAAGATCCCCTGGTTTCTCATTTGTCTGATGTGGAATGCATGTGATGCTTATAATGAATATTTTAACTGCTATATCATTACATATATCCCCTTGGGTAGTTTATTCACTATAAATGATGTCTGATTCAGCAACTGATTGACCATTATACATCTATCTATTATATGCATATTCCTCTGAATGATGGTTCTCTCAAATTCCTATCTCTTCAGTCAATATTAACTGCTATATCTTTGTCAATGACTGACAAAAAGGGGAAGAACAGTCCAAACAACCTGAACGGAAGAACAGAAAATTGTATATCTGCTTGGATGATGTTGCAGGTGTTAGGAGGAGCAGCTGCATCAAGCAAGGGGGAGTTTACAATTAGGGGGAGCAGATACTAGGCCGTGTACATGGGTTCAATAGAAATTGTAAAATTATGTAAAATGCATGTACACATAATTTAGGATGTGTTTATCCAGTACTCTAGGGTGTTTTGGGTTTTTGTCATGTAATTGACAAATGGGGATATTGAAAGTGCCCTGGTTTGTCAATTAGCGTGAGTGTTGAGTCAGTTAGACTACAGATCCTGATAGGAAGATCATTTCAAGCATCTGCCTCAACTGGATGTGTGTAAGCTCGCCACAGGTAAATCTGAGCCTCACATCCCTTGTCCCAAATCACCAGGTATATTAAAACCCTTAGAAAAATGTTAGAATATCATAGGGTTTTATGGGTAAGAAAATATTTTCAAAATAGGAAAATTATCTAAGTTTTCTTGCCTTATCGATTTTATCGATACACATCTTAATATGATCGACCTGCGCTGTCAAGTCCTCAATGCTTCATCGATACCATCGAAAAGAGGACCAAATATGTCCAGCAACCTTATACATATCTGGACGGAATTATTAATGTATTGATTCACCTATCGATATCATCGATATTCAAATTTTGAGTCTATTGATAGTGACTCGATAGTATCGACAGGCAGATTTTTGGTGTCCCTGTTTTTCTTAAAAAATATCATATAAGCTTTGATATATCGAAGCCTCCTCGATACCATCGAAGTTCAAACCTCGATGATATCGACAGGCCCTCGAAGATATCAATCTTGGGAGCCAAGTTCTCCAGCAACATAATTCAGGGTGTTTTACCTATGATCGGGGGTCTCTCGATAGAATCGATATTCAAATATCGATGATATCGATGCCGTATCGATTACATCGAACATGGACATAAACCATCCAACAAGCTTTATGGAAAATCCTTTTGATTTACCGATGCATCGACACAACTATCGATATCATCAATATCCAAATTCCGATGATCTCGAAGGTCCCTCGATCACTCATGAAAACCTGAAATATTTTAAGGCAAGTCTCTCTCATTTTTCATGTGTCGATGGATCGAATCTCTCATCGATGGATCGAATCTCTCATCGATGGAATCAGAGTTCGAAATCCGATGACATCGACAATCGTTTCGATTCATCGACCAGCTGGCAAAAGGTTTCAAAAGCATATGACATTGAGTTCGAGTCATCGAGCGGACCATCGATACTATCGAGAGTATACACTCGATGATATCGAACCTGCTTGATGATATCAAACTCAGTCATAAATGTGGCCATTTTATATCTGTTGAAACCTTTTTCCTATATATAGAGGACTTGTCTATTGTTGCTGTGAGAGAAAGAAGAGAGAGCTTTTGAGTGTTTAACCTTAGATCTTATACCCAAAGCCCTTTCTCTCAAGGGAGTTCATCCTCCAATCCACCCTCACCATTGATATTCAATAGAGTGGATTGGGGAATGAACTTCCGCATTCAAGGATCCTCTAGCTACTGCCTTAATGGCAAATCATTAAGTTGGGATGCCTTGAATGCATAGATGATTGAAATCGCTCTATCTTCCTTATAGGAAAATCTTTTGAGAGTAGGATTTCATCATAACCTCGACCCAACCTGTTGACATGCATTGGTATATCTTTTGAGTTGAGGATCAAGGAGACCAAAGACTCTTCATCAACAAAGGAGGAGATCTTCGTTAACGTGATTAATGGGATTCATCCACTTATTTGTAAGTATCTAGAGTCTAGAGGACACTTGTGATCATTCCTTTTTAAGATTGGGTCTTAGGTATTTCTCACCCTTTGAAGCCCTCGTAGGAGGCCTCTAGCGGGATGTACGTGGTGGGTGCGTTGTGTGGACCCTTACTTTGTAGAGAACATAAACATCTGGTTGAAGGTGAACCAGTCAAGACCTTAGGTTTGAGGTGAACCGTGTGAAACCTCGAGTTTGGGGTAAACAGCGTAAAACCTCCGGTAGGGTCTTATAGAAGATCCTTGGCTAGTGTGCCTAAAAGTGGGTGCGTTGTATTGACCCTTGGTCGTGAGATCATAAACAGTCAGCCTCAGTGTAGTTGTAAAGGTTGAAGGTGAACTTGATTTAAAACTTTAGGTTTGAGGTGAACCGTTGTGAAACCTCCTTAGTGAAATCCGGCACACTCAAGGGTTGAGTGCGTCTGCCGGGAGTGGAGTAGACTGATTATCGAACCACTATAAAAATGTCTGTGTTTGAGATTGCTATTTTTCTAAATGTGTGATTTACTTTTATACTTCCATATTTGAATATCTCAGATCACACCTCACACAAATACATAGTCATATCCATCATAAACTAGTTTGCATATTGTCCACTTCTTAAATAGTTTGTGATTGGATCCTCTATTGGGCTTGGAAGCAAGTAGAGTTATTTTTGAGTAATCCTAATATGTGCTTGCTGATTAGGATTAGTATAATAGGATTTTAAATAAACCATAAAAACTTTAAAAGTCCTATTCACCCCCCTCTAGGATATATTAGCATATTCTTACTTCAACTAAAGCGGTCTTCACCGTTATTTCACACACTTCATGGAACCCATGTCCAGCATCCCTGGACGCTGGACAGTTTGCATATAACACATATAAAGGTGGGCCCCACCTACAGATGGCTTGGATAAAATACATGCTTCATAGTGGGGTCCATTCGGGTGGGCCACACGGCCACATCAACACACACAACAACAAAATGAAAGAGAGAGGGAGAGAGGAAAAGGAGTCACGTGATGATGGAGGGCTTCGCCACTATGAGCCTTCCCTTTCCATGCATTTTAATCATACATCAAGTGGGTCCTAATACATGTGGGCCCACCGATTAAATCAACAGTGGAGATCTTTTCTCTACTGAAATGCAAGGTCTAGATGACCCTATTTATGCAAGGAAAATAAACATTATGATGGGGTCCATGGAGAATGGCCCCATCATGGAATGATAATGAGAATCAAGGTGGGCCATCGGCCACACCTAGGGTCCAAAGTGAGATCCATACCATCAATCGGTAAGTCTCACTTGACCCATCATCAGAGCATTAAATCTAGGCCTATAAGACACCCACCGTTCGATCTTCTTGGTTCGATGGAACGTCGAACTCCTTGTGTCTCACTTTGATGGAAGATGATGAGAAATGAAGCACTAGGGTGATAGATCTTGTGATAGGAAGTGGGCCACATAACTCACTCTTTTCTCTCTTGGAAGTTCTTGGATGTGCACTCCTTTTCTTGCTTGGAAAATGCGAAGAGAAGGAGAGAGGGAAATGGTGGTTGTAAGAGAGGTGATGGGTGTGAGTGATGGATGTGAGTTGATAGTTGAACTTGACATGTATGGGTGTGTAAGAGAGAAGGTGAGAGAGAGTTGACTTTAGGGTTGCTCTTGTACTTGACATGAGGTGATTGATTGATTGATGGGACATGTTGTAGAGATTCTCTTGGGATTACAAACACACGGTATTTTCCTCGAACTGAACACCAGCCCACATCTCCTGGCCAGGGTATCGGATTGGTGTGCAAGACGCGGCGTTGGAACTACGGCAATGGTGCGGTCGCAATGGTAGAGGTCTCGGATCAAGCCAACTCAAATCTATAGGATATGACTTAGGATCGCCGCAAACATCGATTATAGGTCGTAGGTTACTGGAATTCAATGGGAAGGATCGCGGGAGTCAACGGAACATTACAGATTAGGATATGGGCCTTATATATGTCTTGGTTTTATATACATGATAATACTTAATGGGTATAATTTATACATGTTTGTATTGCAAGGTGAATCTAAGAGGTTGGATTGAAAAGAATGTTAAAAGCTTAGATTTGATGCTCAATAATCACCAAGGTAAGGAATGGATCTTAGGAGACCAAGATTGAAGATTTTAAGACCCCAAGATCCAAGGAAACCAAGTGGAGAAGGAAGGAAGTCGAAGGTGTAAAGTGCAGAAATTCACACTGTCTTGTCATCAAAGGCTGTTTGATGTCGTAAAGCCAGTCCTCGATGGCATCGAAGGTAGTTCGATGACATCGAAGAATTACAGAAAATAAAGTTTGGTTACTGCATTAATTGGATGCAGTTGATGACATCGAAGCCCAATTCGATTGCTCGAAGACCTGTTCGATGACATCGAAGGTAGTTCGATGACATTGAACTTTTTGTAGATTTTTGGTGCAACTCACTGAAACACTCTGGTCACATTCTCAATTCATTGAAGGGAGTTTGATGACATTGAAGGAAGGTTTGAAGACATGAAAAGTTATGCAGTACGAAAGGCATTATGCAGTGCGCAAAAAGGCACGACTTTTAGATTCAAGTTACCTTCGATGACATCGAAGGCATTACTCAGAGTTGCGCTGACTACATAAATTTGAGGCGATTTTCCAGTTTTAAACATACAAGGCTATAAATATGGGTTTTCCTACGAGTTTTAAACATGAATTAGGTTTTGAAAAGCAGAGCGAAAAGGTGGAGCAACCTCCCAAGAGTTTTTTTCTCATATTTTAATGCTTTCTTTTATGGTTTTAGATCCAATCATGTCTATGGTTGGCTAAACCTTTTAGCTAAGGCTAAGAGGTGAAGCTTGTAGTGTGTTGTGATGATTTTCTTGCTTTGATTCTCATTCTTCTTAAACCTCATTGATTTCTAGTTTGATATTAAATGAATATTTTCAGTTTTCTATGATTTATTGTGACTCAAATTACAATAGATGCCATGATAGCTTTGGATATCTTCTTTTCCTTTTTGAGATGTGAGATTAGTAAATCCTTTTGTTCACCATTGTCTCCTGGGCATGGTAGGGTGATGGAATCCTTTCCAATCACCACAATACTCCTTTATGTGTGGATAGGTCAATGAAAAGTTTAGATTTGGTTTAATTGTTTTATCTTCCAATTGGATAGGATAGGACTCTAATTCCAATTGTGTTTCTTGAATTAAAGTAAGGTAGCATCCTGATAGCTACAAGTGGATTGTTAGCACCCTATTTTCCTTTTAATTATTGAAATCTCATTCACAATTACTCTCTTTTATTCCAGATTTAGATTTAAATCTTTTTTCTAGTTCTAGTTCAATTACTTTCAGAATATTTACAATATTAATCCCTGTGGATTCGACCTTGGTTTCATCGAGATTATTACTACATCGCGACCCTACACTTGGGGTTGTGAACAAGTTTTTGGTGCCGTTGCCGGAGATTACGGCTATATTTTTTTAGAATTATTTAGTATTAGAATTAGGTTAAGATTAGGGTTTACTTTTCTGCTATGTTTTTAGGTTAGGATTTTTTCTGAAATTATTTTTAGAAACTAACTTTTTTCTTTGTTTTGTAGGATCCTAACCTAGCAACTCTTATTTGGTAACTTCGTTCTAACTCTCTCATTCTATTGGATTTCTTATTTGCTTTAGTTTTCAATTTTTAGATCCTAGGTTAGATTTTGAATTTGAGGGCTGAGAGTGTTTCATGCCCAAGTGGGTTCCTGACAACACCCTCCGTCTCTTAAGTGAAGGAAGATTAGTCGAAGGGTTGCCTATCTATCACAAGATTAGACACCACTTGAGATCTTCTGAGTCAGTAGAAGTGATGGCTGTAAATCAACCTCAACCTCAACCTCCAGTTGAGGAAGTTCAAGATGAAAACGAGGTGCATAATGCACTCCCTCCTCGTACACTACGAGATTATTTACAACTTGTGAGGGTGAGTACACCTTCCAACATGATATTCCGATTGAATGCAGGAATCATGGATGTTAAACCTAGAATGATACAACTACTTCCTAAATTTTATAGACTAGAATCTGAAAGTTTGTACTTGCACATCAAATAGTTTGATGAGATAGTCGCCACATTATACTTTCCAAACGTATTTGAAGATATAATGTGAGTAAATTGTTTTCCTTCTCATTGAAGGAGCAAGCTAAGACGTGGATGCACTCCTTAAAGCCACAATCTATTGGCACATGGGCCGAGATGACCCGAAAATTTCTCAAAAAGCTTTTCCCATTTCATAAAACTAACACTTTAAGGAGGGTAATCATGAACTTTGCCCAGAAAGAGCAAGAGACCTTCCAATGCTGGGAAAGGTTCAAGGATCTCACAAATTTCTGTCCACACTATGGCTGCGAAATATGGTGAATAATAAGCTTTTTCTATAATGGATTAACTTCTCCAATGTGCCAATTCATAGAGATGATGTGTACCGGTGAATTTATGAATAAGAAGGCCAATGATGTGTGGGATTATCTTGATCAATTGACAAAAAAATGCGCAATCATGGGATACCTCCCTAAGAACTATCACTTCTAAGTCTACTCAATCAAAGGAAATGGGAGGAATTTATGTTTTAATAGAAGAATATGATATAAATGCAAGAGTGGCCAAACTCACAAGAAAAGTTGAGGCCATGAAACTTAAGAAGGTAGAACCCGAAAAGGTTGCGGAAGTTGTTTGTGGTATTTGTGCTTGTAACATACATACAACTGAGAATTGTCCAACAATTCCTACTTTTCAAGAGATATTGAATGAGCAATCAAATGACGTAAACAACTACCAAAGACCTTTCAGAGGACCCACATCGAACATGTACATTTCCAACTGGAGAAACCATTCAAATTTCAGTTGGAGGAATGGACAAACGTCTAACCCACAGGAGGTTCTTACTCAATTTTTAAATAAAAAAAAGGCCTTAAGAGGATACGGTTCAAAAATTCATGAAAAACCAAGAGCTATTTGACCAGAATACAGTACAAGCATTTTAGGATATAAAAACAACAATGGAAATGTTTGCATCGTCAATTCAAAGGATTGAGTCACACTTAGCGAGTGGAGAGAAAGGGATGCTTCCAGCCTAACTTCTTCCCAATCCAAAGCCACAATGTGAAATTAGTGACCCATGCTCTTCAAATCAAATAGAGTAAGCCAAGTCTATCACTGCTCTTAGGAGTGAAAAGACAGTTGACAAATCTATTCTGGTGAAGGCCGAAAAGCCTAAGGACCCAAAAGATGATGATGATAATGATAAACTTAGCATTACTCTATAAGAGGAAGAACCGAAAATGGTGTGTGAGCTGATTGCGCCATTTCCTCAGCGATTGATTGCACCAAAAGCTCTAGATAACTCACAGGATATTCTAGAAGTGTTAAAACAAGTGAAGGTCAATATTCCTCTACTGGATGGATGTCGTTAAACAAATCCCATCATATGCCAAATTTCTGAAAGAACTATGCACTACCAAAAGACAGCAAAACATTCAAAAGAAAAGTTTTCTGACAGAAAAGGTGAGTGTCATCCTCAAGCAAGATGTGCCATAAAAATATAAAGATCTTGGTAGCCCAACTATCACCTGTATAATTGAGAATCACTAGATTGAGCATGCGCTTATTGACTTGGGGGTGAGTGTAAATATGATCCCTTACTCGGTTTACGAGTAATTGGGTCTAGGTAAATTAAAACTCACCCGGATCACATTACAACTTGCTGATCATTCAATCCGTGTACTGAGAGGGATGATCGAAGATGTGTTAGTCTTGGTTGACAAATTCTACTATCCAGTAGACTTTATTATCTTGGATACTTAACCTATCATAGATATGAGCACTCAAATTCCTGTCATTCTTGGTCGTCCATTCCTTGCTACATCAAGTGCAATCATTAATTGTAGGAATGAAATTATGAATTTATCTTTCAAAAATATGACATTGGAGCTCAATATCTTTTTCAACATGAACAAACAGCTAGAAGATGTTGTGATATCTACTACATTAACTTGATAGATTCTTTCGTGGAAGATAGAACACTTCTAACTATATAGTCAAACCCTCTAGAGACGTGCTTGGCCCACACTCCTAATTTAGATGATAACATGATTAATGTAACACCTCGAATTTTTTCTAACCTGGAGTTAGATGTCCTTAGGCAATGAGTCGATCCTAACACCTGATTAACTTCTTAAACACTCAATTCAAAAGTCTCAAATCCCTTTTCAAACCATTTTCTTCAAAATCTCACATTTCCTTCAAAATCTCACCTTTCACCACCTTATTCTTCAAACTTTTCTAAGAACTTTCATATTAGACACTAATCCTAATGTTTAGGTGATGAAGAACAGTACTTAAACTAAAAATTACTATGAATAGTAAATAAATAAATAAAATGAGTTTTTAACCATTAACCATTTTGAAATCTCATGAAATAAGTAGGCTACATGGATAGATCAGCTTCTCCTACCCCAAAAACATATACTGAACGTCGAATAACTCATCCCAGTTTGTAAAATACACCTATTTCAAATATCAGATAGTGAAATCACCCCAAACAGAACAGCGAGTGGCGAGGGGCTCACCGGGTTGGCGAGGTCTCGCCAAAATGCTGGCCTAGCAGGGCCGCAGCGGGCCGGTGGCCCGTTTTCGGTAGAAAATTCTATAATTTTTGTCCTACTTTGAAAATTCATATCTCCTTCATTATAACTCTGATTTAGGTGATTCAAAAGCCAAATTGAAGCTTGACAAGCCTAGTTTCATATAAAAATAAGTAAAAATATAATAAAATAAGTAATATAGTTAAATATAGGTCGTGGTGACAACTATTCGAAAGTCATTAGTTTAGATAGCTGCTGCTTCTGGAATTTTTAGAATTTTTCTACAATATGAAACCTAATGAAATTTGGTGGATATGAATTAGACTTGATGATGACTTAATAAAAAAAATAATTAAAATAATAGACCAATTAGAAATACCAGAAAGAGGCATAGAACTTCGTAGGACCGTATTCTATCATAATTAAAGCAAAATTTGGTTAAGTACTGAACTAAACAACCAATAGAATTAGCTTGAACCACTTTAAATACGATCTGCAAGACCCAAAACTTGTAGAATCAGTGACGCTAGGTTACCCTAAACTCTAGGATCAATTTCATTACCCAGTTGCTCTCGGGAGCATCATGAAATTCCGTATCAGATCTGGACCACACATCGAAAGTCTGAATAATACGAGGTTATAGAATTAGGACCGCCTTGCTGGGCTTGACAACCATCTCGGAAGTCAAATCTAGATAGTGTCCCATGGCTATTCACTTGAGCCCGGAGCGAGAAGTGTGAGAAAGCCTGGGTTTCTTTAGAAATTAAATTAAATTTAAGTAATCTGAGACTTGATGTTTTTGGGCCAAATATAAGTAATCAGACCGTCAAAATCTGACTCAAATACACCCTCGGATCAGGAAACATTTCCCATACATGTCTGTGTACTTGTAACCCTGATCGATATTCTGTGACCGTTGAACTGAAACTGGTTCGTCACGTGCGATCTGGAAACTCGATTGGAATGAAAACTTAACTCAACTAGATCCATAGTCAGTGAGCTTAAGTCCGACCTTTGGCTCAAGGGGGGGTTCCAGAAGTGCTCCGTTGAGGCGGAACAGACCCGCTTTGGACATAACCTAAGTATACCTTAACCCTGGGTCTATTTTGGAGAGTTTTAGGCCTATATAAGGACCTTAAACCCTCTCTCATTCTCACCATATAAATTTGAGAAAACTTAGGAGAGAGAAGAGAGAAAAGAGAGAGAAAGAGTGAGACAAGTGGGAGAATCTTCCTGCTATTCTACTCTGGTGCTATACATGCTTAACCGTCACGATCTAATCGCTTTTCCGGCGATTCCGACTTCATTTCTGGTAAGAAAACCCTAACCCTAACCTGTTTTAGGGTTTCTATTGGTATAAGTAGCTAAGTAGCTAACTTACCTTGTGTTATAGGTTGTCGTATCGACGTTGACGAAAGCGTAGAGTTTCTGTTAAGTTCTTTACGTTTCTACGGCGTAAGGTGCAGACTTTAGACGTATAGGTTATAGTTTTCAAAGCTTTCAATGCCAGATAATGATAGATTCATGATCTGGATGCCATTTCACATGTACAATGTGATGTTTGTTTTGTGATTCAATTACGTATGCAAATTATGGTGTATAGTATATTCTGTATATTTGTAGAAAGTACCGTATATGTACAAATTTTGAAAGTGTGTTTGCCATGATAAATTACTGTATGTACATGCTAGATATAAGTGTAATACTTACTTGGCGAAAGGATTCACCCTAATACATATTTTTTCTAATATACGTTATGTATGTTAATAAGTGTATTCTAAGTGTTTGTGAAAATGCTTGTAAGAGTAAGTGCTTAGATGATTGTGCTTTAGGTAGGTGTTGAGATAGGATTCTCAACTAACTTAGAGATGTATATGATTTCCTCCACGTTGGTTATTTAATTTAATCGCTTACTTATGAAATATATGTGTTGTATTTCCTATTTATATTGTGCTTAATAACATGCTTTATGACATGCTTGTTAACATGCTGAATTACTTTGTTTATTCTGCTTTACTCTACATGCTTCTGGTTAAGGATTGGATGTGGTTGGGGCTATGATTATAGTCCAGACAATCGGTAATAGGCCTTGAGTTCGTGGCTGAGATTTATTCGCCACGAAGGATGTGTTTGACGAACCCGAGCCGCAGTCGGTTGTCGGCAGTGGTTAGGCTACACGGAGTGCTTATGCACTTTATGTCATTCAGCTGCTTGTGCGCTCATGCTAGTCGAGCTCGTCTAGTAACCTGATCTGTCTAATGCATGTTCACCATGTTTGGACGCCATTGCTTGAACCTAAGGTACCAAACTTACCAGTGCAACCCCGTTAACCTTGGTACCTCGATCCGCTAAGACTCATGAGTCGGGCATGGTGGTATGGGACCCGTGGTCGAACTGTCGGCCTACGCTAGGGCCACGAGCCTCCCCATAGTGACCAGTGAGCAACTTAGACTCGTGAGCCGAATATGGTGGTATGGGACACTGTATTCGAGCTATCGGCCTACACTGTTTTGATGGGTGATGGGGGAGTGGTGTAACGAGTGTGTAACAGCCCTGATAGCCCTGACCATGCCTGGTGTAGTGACTTCAAGCATACTCTAAATCTGCGATGAGGCAATGAGTCTTCCCATAGTAACAGAGTATAAACTAGGCCTGTATTGATAAGGTGATGGAGGAGCGGTGCAACGAGTGCGTGTAACAGCCCTGGCAGCCCTTTTCAGCAACCTAGAACTACGCCATCATATGAGATTATCTAGGACTGACGACCCTAGAATAGATCATTGTTTGGGAATGATATAAGGGAGGTACCTTAGTTTCCCAACACTGCTGTATAAAAAGGACTAATAACCACTCGATAATCATGTTCATATCGCACTGCATGTGCCTGGAAGATGTGGAGCACTGAGGGATGAAAGCATGCCGCGGACGTAAGATGGTGTCGCACGAGGGAGTATGTTTCCGAGGGCATGCATCATGATTACATTTCATCCTTGCATTAATAAGAGTAGTTAGGATTGTTTGACTGTACTACTTTATCATTACTACTTGACTGAATTGATAACATGTTAACCTATGCTTTATTGTTCTACTGAGTTAGCTACTCACTCCCACGTTACGGGACGGTGTTGTGCACACCAACTAGACTGTCTTAGCAGCAGGTGATGGCGATGCTTGTGAGGTGGAGCCGGACCTTTGCGACGACAAGGACGCTTTCTTATATATGCTGTTTTTGGGGGGCTTCATGTGAGCCGTATCTTGATCGACGGGGTTACAGGGATGTCGACTAGATGACCTTACACAATTTTGTATATTTTGGAATTGTACTTGTCATTCATTAACCTGGTAACATTATCACACTCTGGAGACTTACTATAGTTTATATATTTTATACATCTATCACAGTCTTCCACTTGCAATTTAACTGTCTCTGGAGTATGATATGCTATTTTGGTATAATCACATTCATGTTTCAATGCTCTCATCATAATCATCATTATCTATGTTGCTTAAGTGATGCGTTGGAACTCGGGAGCTGAGCTTTGCTCGACCCCCGATTTTCAGAGTATTACAAGATGGTATTAGAGCATGATTTGAATTAAACCGGGCTTGGGTTATGGTAACACGACGCACTCTGACGCACTTTGAATTAGGAAAGGGGCGATAAAACTTAGAAACTACACTAGAATCCCAAGTTTCGCTGACAGGCGAGACTGAATATTGTAATTTACTCTACAATTGTGAGTTCTTCTAATTTTTTGTTATGATTCATATACCCAGTTGCACCCAAATCTTACCACCACCATAGACCGGATCTCTATTGTTACTAAGTAATTTAGTAGGCCACACAAAGGATCGCAACAATAATAAAATCTAGGACCATCCTCAGTTAAACCATAGATCATCAAATCATTTCTTTTGCCTCCAAGCGCATCCTTTTGGGCCTTCTCTTTACCCTTTTAGAACCTTCAACTTAATACCAACTCACCCCCAACCGGTGTTGTTCTTGGTCTCCATCTCACTTGGCCAAAGCATTAATGCCTACTTTCCCTTATCTTATTACCTATAAATGATACCCCAAAGTTCCCTCGAATGCATTCATTTCTATATATGTCATTCCTCATCTTGACACTTATCCATCTCAACATCCCCATTTCAACTACACATCATATGAACATGTTGTCGGTTGACAGCCTAAGATTCTGGTCCATAAAGCATGAATGGTCTTATAGCTA
This sequence comes from Magnolia changhungtana, assembly GCA_030180095.1. Classification (NCBI taxonomy): domain Eukaryota; kingdom Viridiplantae; phylum Streptophyta; class Magnoliopsida; order Magnoliales; family Magnoliaceae; genus Magnolia; species Magnolia changhungtana. Next base: position 209,081 of record JASAUF010000140.1, on the reverse strand, counting down.
TCTTAGAAGATCTCCCCATTAGTTGATTTGGTATGCGGCTATCACATAAAACTCCAAGGGTACATCTCCACTTCATCCATCCAGCTCAGACTCTACAAGCAACATCTCTCATCAATCTCACCACTCTCATGGATTATTAACCAAGATATTGAAAGCAACTTCTCAAAACTCAATCCTAAAGTCTAACCCATTTCCTTCAAAATCTCTCCTTTCACCACCTCATTCTTCAACTTTTCTAAGTCCTTTTATACTAGACATAAATCCTAACGTATAAATGATGAAGAATAATACTTAAACAAAAATTTACTATAAACAGTAAATATATGTATAACTTGGACTTTTGACCATTCAAATTATGGAATCTTGTGAAATAAATGGGTTAGTTGGATAGAATAGCGTCTCTTACCCCAAAATCATATATTACATGTTTAATAAAATCATTTCAGTTTGCAAATTGGACCCAAAAATGCCTCAAATGGAGTCAGGGGCCAAACGGAGCACTTATAGGGGGACCTAGGGTGGGACCCATACCTTTTTGGGGCCCAGGGGTCACGAGGACCTCGCCCAAACGGTGAGGCATCGCTGGTTAGTCCTAAGGGTGGCGAGGCCCTCGCTGGTTAATGGGCTGGCCCAGGTGGGCCGGTTAGGCTGACGCACTTTGAGGTCTAGGGTGACCCCCTGGTATATGGGCCGTGGTTTAAAACCACCCCAAATGCATACCTCCTTCACAAAACCCCCCTCCAAGCTCTCCCTTTTCCTCAAAAATTTGATTTTCTCTCTCAAACCTCCCCTCCAATCGCCTATTTCACCATTTTCTGTTAAAACTCACACCCCTCCATCGTTTACAGCAACACCTACCCTCTCCATTCACTTTCATTTGAGCTCCTACACCCCCCTTTGAAGCTCAAAATCATGTAAGCTCACTAACCCATCCATTTTCTTCACTTTTCTTCTTCAAACCCTGTCATCGGGGCCTTTACAATCCCTATTGAGGCTCAAATCCGTGGAGACCTAAAGACCCCAGCCATTTCCTCCCTTTTCTTCACTTTTCCATGGCTCTATTCGAGCTTGGTATGACCATTTTTCTAGATTTCCGCCTAGTTATCCATGCTGTTGTCTCATGGTTTGTTTGTTGTTGTGTTAAGATCTTTGTGTTTTCATGTTGATAGGCCTCGTGGTGTAGTCGTTGGTAGTATGTACTAGTGTTTGATGCCTTAATTGTGTTAGCACACATGCATCTTCTATCATGGTCCACGTAAGGCTACATCCTATGTAGGCTCAAGATTTCGAAACCCAACAAATCCCTCTTCTATCTTCTTCAATTCCTTTCATTTGAGCACAAGACCCGCAATTTTTGTTTAGAACATTTAGGTCCCGTTCGGCCAACTGCATTAGGTGAGTAAGGTGGATAGAATTGTTAACGTAATAATAAATGCATGTGTAAGGTATGGTCCCTAGATTGGGTGTATCCCATGTTTTCCAATATCATGTTTGGAGTGTATGCAATTAAAAGTAAATCCTGGAATTTTCCTTTCTAAGTACACTTAGAGATTCATTATCATGGGATTTGGAAATCCCATCTCACACTTTCCAACAGGAGACTCATTTTCCAAAGCCTATGACATTAATTTTAATCCCCTCCCACCCTCCTACCAAACATGCCACTCCCAAATCCCGAAGTGGGATTAGCAATGCAAGCCCATTTAATACAACTTAAGACCACTAGCCAAATAGGCCCTTGGAGTTTTGGACCTAGAGTGGCATTCCTAGATTTGAACGACTTAACAGTATGGGAAATCTAATAAATTGATAACGTGAACCCTAGGACCTTCTCAGCTAGTATGGGCATGTGTGTAGTGCTCGAGCGTAGTTACATTCAAGTTCGGGCAACTCAATTCCAATCAGACAATGTTTGACCCTAAGCAATAAAACAATTTTCTATATTAAAAATAGTATAAAATCATCTAGTGTAGAAGCATAGACTTTGGATCATAACTAGTGGATTACCGCTACTCATATGTTGCGACTAGGCTACTGGTTAGACTAAGGAATGTAAAAGATTCATTATGCTAAGATAATTGAAAGATAAATTTCGTTAGTTGGCTTGATTAGGTTTGAGCGAGACCCCGTTCCTTTGTTGAATCCCCTTGGTACTCATAAACTTCTTTAATAACTCTTAGGAAATTTGTTTTGATTAGAAACTAATCACGCAGAGGGAAAACTAATATATCCCTTGGATTTAATGTTAGGTCAAATCAATACACCCCTTAGAATCGCCTTCTCAAGGACTTAGTACAATCGGGAACATGGAGTAGAGAAACTATATGTAAATGAGGTATTCGCGGTTTGAATCGAATTCTCAATCCTAGTAGTGACCAATGAACTCTATGCTCTGATCAAGCAGAAGGTCGGGATCAACTAGGATTAAGAACTGATACGATAAATTTTCTGTCCTCACGAGGCAGAAGATTTATGTATCCGACTTAGACCCACTATACAACTTTCCTTCCGTGTTGGCCCTACCACTTACACCCAAAGTTTATAACTTCGTCTTTGAGAAGTGTTAAGAATATATAGCCAATAGAGATTTCCCTTTTTAGACCTAAGAAATTTCTCAAATGGGCAACAGTCAGTTAGGACTTAGGTCTCGAACTATAGAGCATTTTGATACCCATATTGTGCATATGACCGTAGGAAGATAGTCTGCCCGTTAACCTATTTTGTCCAGATCCCTTTGGTACTAATAATGTATAAATTATCTTACAGTATTAAACTAAACATGATTAAAGAGGTAAGTTGGGACCATGGCAAGGGTCCTTCCCTGGTATAGTTAGGCATCTTGCCACAAACTCATACCTGTCCCTGAAATCAACCACAATACCCATCATCTTTAGCTCCTTTCTATGACCATAGTTACCAATGCCATAACACACATCATCGATGAAGGAAGACAAATGTATTGAAAAATTATATCCCATTTCATGTCAAGGATAGGTCCTAAATTATACCTTGTTCCGACATACGGATCAGGACAGATTCTTGAGCCCTTAGAGTAGAAATAATTTTTAAGGGGGGTAGAAAGGTTATGAATATGGTCGAGTTAGGCAGGTATACTCGTCTACCCACTCATAGGCGCAACGGAAACGTGGTTGGCCCTTGCCCCACTGGCCTAGGATCGAATGGAAATTGATCTAGGATATGTAAGGTTAGGTCACCAAATAGGATCTGAATCCTCCTTAGAACGTCAATAATGGAGTTACTAGAAGAAAAGCAATTAGGGTTTAAGTAGTAAACCAATTCATATTACAGGATAGACCTAATAATGGGTACGAACTGAAATACAATAGCCAAGGTCAACATATCTACAACTGTGCTCGTTGAATACGAACATAATAGAAGCCTTAGCAAGTTCTATTATGAGAAACCGTTTTAGGATGATCTAGTAAGATTTAAGGTGGGTAGAGACTAAATGTACCAGACTAGCATGGACAATATACACCCTACCACACATATAAACTTAAAATCAATAAATCTTATGCAATTGAAATAATAGAATCCTTACTTATTACCCTTAGCCAATTTACCCTTAGCCAATTTCGGGGACGAAATTATTTTTAATGGGGGTAGATTGTAACACCCCAGATTTTTTCCAACTTGGAGTTAGATGTCCTTAGGCGATGAGTCGATCCTAACACCTGATTAACTTCTCAAACACTCAATTCAAAAGTCTCAAATCCCTTTTCAAACCATTTTCTTCAAAATCTCACATTTCCTTCAAAATCTCACCTTTCACCACCTTATTCTTCAAACTTTTTCAAAAACTTTCATATTAGACACTAATCCTAATGTTTAGGTGATGAAGAACAGTACTTAAACTAAAAATTACTATAAATAGTAAATAAATATATAAAATGAGTTTTTAACCATTAACCATTTTAGAATCTCACGAAATAAGTAGGCTATATGGATAGATCAGCTTCTCCTACCCCAAAAACATATACTGAACGTCGAATAACTCATCCCGGTTTGTAAAATACACCTATTTTGAATATCGGATGGCGAAATCACACCAAACAGGACAGCGAGTGGCGAGGGGCTCGCCGGGTTAGCGAGGCCTCGCCAAAATGCGGGCATGACAGGGCCGCAGCGGGCCGGTGGCCCGTTTTCAATAGAAAGTTCTGTGATTTTTATCATACTTTAAAAATTTATATCTCCTTCGTTATAACTCCGATTTAGGTGATTCAAAAGCTAGATTGAAGCTTGACAAGACTAGTTTTATATAAAAATAAGTTTAAAATATAATAAAATAAATAATATAGTTAAATATAGGTCATAGTGACAACTATCTGAAAGTTATTAGTTTGGACAGCTGCTGCTTCTGGAATTTTTAGAATTTTTCTACAATACGAAACCTAATGAAATTTGGTGGGGATGAAGTAAACTTGATGATGAACTACTAAAAAAATAATTAAAATAATAGACCAACTAAAAATTCCAGAAAGAGGCATAGAACTTCCCTAGGACCGTATTCTATCATAATTAGGGTAGAATTTGGTTAAGTACTGAACTAAACAACCAATAGAATTAGCTCGAACCACTTTAAATACGATCTGCAAGACCTAAAACTTGTAGAATCAGTGAGGCTAGGTTACCCTAAACTCTAGGATCAATTTTATTACCCAGTTGCTCTCGGGAGCATCATGAAATTTCGTATCAGATTTGAACCACACATCGAAAGTTCGAATAATACGAGGTTATAGAATTAGGACTGCCTTGCTGGGCTTGACAACCATCTCGAAAGTCAAATCTAGATAGTGTCCCACGGCTATTCGCTTGAGCCCGGAGCCAGGAGTGTGAGAAAGCCTGAGTTTCTTTAGAAATTAAATTAAATTTAAGTAATCTGAGACTTGATGTTTGCGGGCTAAATATAAGCAATCAGACTGTCAAAATCTAACCTAAATACACCCTCGGATCAGGAAACATTTCTCATACATGTCTGTGTACTTGTAACCCTGATCGAGATTCTATGACCGTTAAACTGAAACTGGTCCGTCACATGCGATCTCAAAACCTGATTGGAATGAAAACTTAACTCGACCTAGATCCATAGTCAGTGAGCTTAAGTCTGACCTTTGGCTTAAGGGGGGCTCCAGAAGTACTCCGTTGAGGCGGAACAGACCCGCTTTGGACATAACCTAAGTATACCTTGACCCTGGGTCTATTTTGGAGAGTTTTAGGCCTATATAAGTACCTTAAAACCTCTCTCATTCTCACCATACGAATTTGAGAAAACCTACGAGAGAGAAGAGAGAAAAGAGAGAGAAAGTGTGATACAAATAGGAGAATCTTCTTGCTATTTTACTCTGGTGCTATACGTGCTTAACCATCACGATCTAATCGCTTTTTCGGTGATTCCAACTTCATTTCTGGTAAGAAAACCCTAACCCTAACATGGTTTAGGGTTTCTATTGGTATAAGTAGCTAAGTAGCTGACTTACCTTGTGTTATAGGTCATCGTATCGACGTTGACGAAAGCGTAGAGTTTCTGTTAAGTTCGTTACATTTCTACGACGTAAGGTGCAGACCTTAGATGTATAGGTTATGGTTTTCAAAGCTTTCAATGCCAGATAATAATAGGTTCATGATCTGGATGCCATTTCACATGTACAATGCGATATTCGTTTTACGATTCAATTACGTATGCAAATTATGGTGTATAGTATATTCTGTATATTTGTAGAAAGTACCGTATACGTACAAATTTTGAAAGTGTGTTTGCCATGATAAATTACTATATGTACATGCTAGATATAAGTGTAATACTTACTCAGTGAAAGGATTTGCCCTAATACATGTTTTTTGCTAATATACGTTATGTTTGTTAATAAGTGTATTCTAAGTGTTTGTGAAAATGCTTGTAAGAGTAAGTGCTTAGATAATTGTGCTGTAGGTAGGTGTTGAGATAGGATTCTCAACTAACTTAGAGATGTATATGATTTCCTCCACGTTGGTTGTTTAATTTAACCACTTACTTATGAAATATATGTGTTGTATTTCTTGTTTATATTGTGCTTTATAACATGCTTTATGACATGCTTGTTAACATGCTTGAATTACTTTGTTTATTTTGCTTTACTCTACATGCTTTTAGTTAAGGATTGGATGTGGTTGGGGCTATGATTAAGTCCAGACTATCGGTAACAGGCCTTGAGTTCATGGCTGAGATTCATTCACCACGAAGGATGTGTTTGACGAACCGAGCCGCACGTCGGTTGTCGGTAATGGTTAGGCCACACGGAGTGCTTATGCACTTTATGTCGTTCAGCTGCTTATGCGCTCATGCTAGTCGAGCTCGTCAAGTAACCTGATCTGTCTAATGCATGTTCACCATGTTTGGACACCATTGCTTGAACCTAAGGTACCAAACTTACCAGTGCAACCCCGTTAACCTTGGTACCTTGATCCCCTAAGACTCATGAGTCGGGCATGGTGGTATGGAACACCGTAGTCGAGCTGTTGGCCTACCCTGGGGTCACGAGCCTCCCCATAGTGACCAGTGAGCAACCCAGACTCCTGAGCCGAATATGGTGGTATGAGACACTGTATTCGATCTATCGGCCTACACTGTTTTGATGGCTGATGGGGGAGTGGTGTAATGAGTGCGTGTAATAGCCCTGATAGCCCTGACCATGCCTGGTGTAGTGACCTCAAGCATACTCTAAATCCGCGATGAGGCAACGAGTCTTCCCGTAGTAACAGAGTATAAACTGGGTCTGCATTGATATGGTGATGGGGGGGCGGTGTAACGAGTGCGTGTAACAGCCTTGGAAGTCCTTTGCAGCGACCTAGAATTACGCCATCGTATGAGATTATCTAGGATTGTCGACCCTAGAATGGATCATTATTTGGGAATGATATAAGGGAGGTACCTTAGTTTCCCAATACTGCTATATGAAAAGGACTAATAACAACTCGGTAATCATGTTCATATCACACTGCATGTGCCTGGAAGATGTGGAGCACTGAGGGATGAAAGCATGCCACGGACGTAAGATGGTGCCGCACGCGGGAGTATGTTGGCGAGGGCATGCATCATGATTACATTTCATCCTTGCATTAATAAGAGTAGTTAGGATTGTTTGACTGTACTACTTTATCATTACTACTTGACTGAATTGATAACATGTTAACCTATGCTTTATTGTTCTACTGAGTTAGCTACTCACTCCCACGTTACGGGACGGTGTTGTGCACACCAACTAGACTGTCTTAGCAGCAGGTGATGGCGATGCTTGTGAGGTGGAGCCGGACCTTTGCGACGACAAGGACGCTTTCTTATATATGCTGTTTTTGGGGGGCTTCATGTGAGCCGTATCTTGATCGACGGGGTTACAGGGATGTCGACTAGATGACCTTACACAATTTTGTATATTTTGGAATTGTACTTGTCATTCATTAACCTGGTAACATTATCACACTCTGGAGACTTACCATAGTTTATATATTTTATACATCTATCACAGTCTTCCGCTTGCAATTTAACTATCTTTGGAGTATGATATGCTGTTTTGGTATAATCCCATTCATGTTTCAATGCTCTCATCATAATCATCATTATCTATGTTGCATAAGTGATGCGTTAGAAGTCGGGAGCTGAGCTTTGCTCGACCCTCGATTTTCAGGGCATTACAATTTGCAAGATGGATGACATGCTTGATGCTGTGCCGGTACTTGAAGTTAACCAGTGGAGGCCACAATTTGAGAAATTGCCCTAAATCGATGTAGTGCCTCTGCCGTCTAGCCTCAAAGCACCGAAGCCTGACCTAAAACCTTTGCCCGCTAATCTTAAATGTCTACTTAGGTCAAGATGAGACATACTCAGTGGTGATTTCTTACCACCTTGAGAAAGAATATGAGTGTGCTTATTTCCACTCTCATTGAGTATAAATAAGCCATTAGATGGTCAATTGTCGACCTCATGAGAATTGACCCTTTGATTTGTACTCACCACATTCATCTTGAGGATAATGCGAAGACCTCTCGATAACCACAACATCGAGTAAATCTAAACATGAAGGAAGAGGTTAAGGCCGAGGTACTTAAGTTGTTGGAGTGGTTATCATATCCCCTATATCCGATAGTCAATGGGTGAGTCTAACTCAGGTGGTTCCCCAGAAGTCTAGAATCATCATCGTAGCCATTGCCGACAATGAACTCATGCCAAATAGAGTTATTATTGGTTAGAGAATGTGCATTGACTACAGGAAGTTGAATACCCTCACAAGGAAGGGCCACTTTCCTTCACCTTTCATTAATCAAATTTTGGAAAGGCTAGCTGGTCACTCTTACTACCGTTTCCTTGATGGGTATTTGGGCTACAATTAGATAGAGATAGCCCTTAAAGATCAAGAAAAGACAACTTTCACATGTCCCTTTGGCACCTTTGCTTACTGAAGGATGCCATTTAGACTATGCAATGCCCCCACCACTTTTCAACATGCATGTTAAGTATTTTTTTTTCCAACATGGTAGGGCAATATTTAGAGGTCTTCATGGACGACTTCTCTGTCCTTGGTCCATCCTTCAGCGAATGTTTAGAAAATCTTAAATGTGTGTTGAAGCGATGTAAGGAAAAGAATTTAGTTCCAAATTGTGAGAAATGTCATTTCATGATTCCCAAGGGAATTATTCTTGGACATATAATTTCGTCCAAGGGAATTGAGGTAGACAAGGCTAAAATTGATCTTATCTCTAACCTACCTTCACCGAAGAGCATACATGATTTGTGATCCTTCTTAGGTTACGACGAATTTTATAGATGATTCATAAAGGACTTTTATTATCTCTCTCATCTTTTATGCAGTCTACTTTAAAAGGATACACCATTCAAGTGGAGTGAAGAATGTCTGAGAGCTTTTTCTAAGCTTAAGGGTAAGTTGACAACCGCTCCTATCATGTAACCACCCGAGTGGAGCATCCCTTTTGAGATTATGTGCGATGCGTCTGACTATACTTTTGGGCGGTGTCAGGCTAGAGAAAAGAGAAGAAGCCCTATGCGATTCATTATGCGAATATGACTCTAAATTCTGCCCAAGTGAACTACTCTACTACAGAAAAGGAACTCTTAGCCATAGTATTCGTGTTAGACAAATTTACGTCTTACTTGATCGGATCCAAGATTATCATTTACATTGATCATGCGGCGCTGAAGTACCTTCTTTCTAAGAATGATGCTAAACCCCGCTTGATAAGATGGATCCTTCTACTCTAAGAGTTCGACATAGAAATACGAGACAGAAAGGGAGTAGAGAACATATTGGCTGACCATCTCTCTTGGCTTGATCTTCCCGATTCCCTTGAGCCAACACCGATAAATGACATGTTCCCTGATGAACAATTGTTTAAACTCTCCCAATTAACTTAGTTTGCTGACATTATGAATTATCTTGCCATAGTTTTCATGCCGACATATTGGATTGCGCAAGATACGAAGAAATTCATTACCGAGGTACGCAAGTTTTTCTGGGATGATCTTTATTTATTTAAATATTGCCCAAACAAATTCTAAGGAGATGTGTGCTAGAAAATGAACATCAGAGCGTCATCTCCTTTTGTCACTCTCAAGCCTGTGGTGGTCACTTTTCTGCTAAAAAGACCACAACTAAAATTCTGCAGTGTGGCTTTTACTGGCCCACTATGTTCAAATATACTCATGAGTTTTACAAAGCTTGTGAGCGTTGTCAGAAATTGGGAGGATTATCCCATAGAAATATGATGCCGCTAAACCCAATTCTTATCATTGAAGCATTCAATTACTGGGGCATCGATTTTATGGGGCCATTTCCCTAATCCTTTGGAAATATTTACATTTTATTGTAATAGACTATGTCGCTAAGTGGGTCAAAGCGATGCCATACCGGAATAATGATCACAAAATGATGATTAGATTCTTAAAATAAAATATCAATTTTCAGTTCGGAATGCCTCGGGCCATCATTAGTGATGGAGGTTCACTTTTGTAATAGGCCATTTGAGAACTTTATGAAGAAATATGGCATTTCTTATAAATTCAACACTCCATACCACCCACAGACAAGCGAGCAAGCTGAGATTTCCAATAGGAAAATTAAACAAAATTTGAAAAAAAATGGGTTAACCTTGACCGTAAATATTGGTTAATTCGCTTGACTGATGCCTTATGAGCTTATCGTACAGCTTTTAACACCCCCATTGGAATGTCTCCCTTTAGACTCGTTTATAGAAAAGCTTACCACCTACCTGTGGAGTTGGAGCATAGAGCCTACTGGGCTATCAAAAATCTGAACTTTAATTTGGATAATGTTAGCTCGCCGCACAAACTTCAATTGAACGAACTTGAAGAAATCTGGAATAATGCATATGAGAACTTAAGAATTTACAAGGACGGGATGATGGTGTTCCATGACTAGAACATCCTTCGGAAATCATTTACACCAAATAAAAAAGTCCTTCTGTACAATTCTCGGTTACATCTTTTTCTAGATAAGCTTCGATCTTGTTGGACCGTCCCTTCATTGTTACTACCATTTTTCCTTATGGGGTCATTGAGATAAAGAATCTGATGAATAACAATGTTTTCAAAGTGAATGAGCATCATCTCAAGCCATTTGTTGAGAAGTTTGATTCAGAGGATAAGTCCATACCTCTGATTGATCCTGTGTATCAGGATTGACCTCATAGTCTGATGGAGGTGTAGTTAGGTTTATTCCTTTCATAGAATTTAGGATTAGGATAGTTTGTTTTTCAATAAGTTTAGTCTTCACGCTAACCTATTTACATGTTGAGAACTTTGGAAAAGCTTCAATTCTACTCCTTCAGGTATTATCTTTCCATCACTCCTCCTTTCTTTTTGTTGTCTCATGTGCATTACATGTTAATATCTTTTACATTAAGGACAATGTAAGTTTTAGGTTGGGGGTGTGGATTAGGTAAACTAATAAGAGTTTTCTTCATTTCTGAGCAAAAAACAAAATTTGTTGAAAATTTTCAAATTTTCAAGTAAAAACCTATTTGGAAAAAAAAAGTTTGTGTACTTAAGAATGCTTTGAGTATGATAAGATGAAGGTTAAATTTTGAATTGTTGGAGTTTGATCAACTGAGTAGACTATCGCTTAAGTTCTTTCTCTTAAATTGATTAAGGGGAAGTTCGAATATAATGTAAACCTAAATCACAAGACACATTCAAGTTGTTTTCTGTGAATTATGCTAGAATTTCTGATTGTTAGCATGTAAATCATTGATAGACATTGAAATTGAGTCTGGTGAATTTTATCCACCTTAAAAGATGAAAAGAACCAGTTAAAAAATAGTGAGATCGACAAAAAGGTCATGTATGATGAAAAAGACTGAAAAAGAATGAAAAATCTGAAAAAAAATGTAAAGTCTGAATTGAATAAAAAGAGACTGTCGATATAAAAGAAAAAACTGGAAAAAGAAGGAAAATGGAATAAGTTTGGAATCAATACTTGTTTATTCGATTAGTCTTGAAGTGATAAGCATGGCTAACATTATGAAAGGATAGTATATTTATGGAAAGTAAGTTGAAATTCACTGAGCACGTTGGAAAAACTTGATATATGAACTTATGCTCTTAAGTGATTAATGAAGAACCTACTTGATTGATTGCTCGTTTGATTCAGCTCTAGGTTTTTAAATTTTTGTTCTCGCCTCTTTGGATTATGCTCATTCATACTTGTTTCCACAAAAGATTGTTTTCTAAAAGTGATTTGAGCATTGAGAATTAAGAAATCTTTCACGCATGTTTTGCTCGGGACTAGCAAAATGCTTGTTGGGGGGTGTGTTAAGTGTCAAATATTGCTCGAAGACCAATTAAAGATTTCAAGACTCCAAGATCTAAGGAAACCAAGTGGAGAAGGAAGGAAGTCAAAAGCGCAAAGTGTAGAAATTCACACTTTTATGTCATCAAAGGCTGATCGATGTCATTGAAGCCAGTCCTCAATGACATCGAAGAATTATAGAAAATCAAGTCTGGTTGTTGGGTTAATTGGATGCAGTTCTCAATGACATTGAAGCCCCATTCAATTGCTCGAAGACCTGTTTGATAACATTGAAGGTAGTTTGATGACATCAAACTTTCTGCAGATTTCTAAAGCAACTCACTGGAACACTCTGGACACATTCTCGATTCATCGAAGGGAGTTCAATGACATCGAAGGCAGGTTAGATGGCATGAAAAGTTACGCAGTACAAAAGGCGTTACGTAGTGTGAAAAGGCGTGACTTCCGGATTCAAGTTACCTTCGATGACATCGAAGGCATTACACAGAGTTACGCATATTGCGTAAATTTGAGGCAGTTTTTTGATTTTAGACAGACAATGCTATAAATATGAGTTTTCCTAGGAGTTCAAAACATGAATTAGGTTTTGAGATGTAAAGTGAAAGGGTCGAGCAGCCTCCCAAGAGTTTTTCTTCTTTTCTTTCCTATTTTTAATGCTTTCTCTTATGGTTTTAGATCCAATCATGTCTATGGTTGACTAAACATCCTAACTATGGCTAAGAGGTGAAGCTTGTAGCGTGTTAGGATGATTTTCTTGCTTTAATTCTTGTTCTTCTTGAACCTCATTGATTTCTAGTTTGATATTAAAGAAATATTTTCAGTTTTTTATGATTTATTGCGACTCAAATTACAATAGATGTTGTGATAGCTTTGGATATCTTCTTTTCCTTTTTGAGATTATGAGATTGGTGAATCTTATTGTTCACCATCATCTCCTGGGCATGGTAGGGTGATGAAATCCCTTCCAATCATCACAATACTCCTTTATGTGTGGCTAGGTTAATAAAAAGTTCAGATTTGGTTTAATTGCTTTATCTTCCAATTAGATAGGATAGGAATCCAATTCCAATTGTTTTTCTTGAATCAAAGTAAGGGAACATCCTGATAGCTACAAGTGGATCATTGGCACCCTAATTTTCTTTTGATTATTGAAATCCTATTCACAATTACTCTCTTTTATTCCAGATTTATATTTAAATATTTTTCTAGTTCTAGTTCTAATTACTTTTAGAATATGTACAATATTAGCCCCTGTGGATTTGACCTCGGTCTCACCGAGATTATTACTACATTGTGACCCTACACTTAGGGTTGTGAACAATAATTTCTTTCCTTTTGAGTAATCATTTACTTATTGCGTTTACTTTCTTTCCTTAGTGTAATCCGTATCATAAATACAGTAGTTGATACCTCTTCAGTGTTCGAATTTTCAATTATCTCTTCACATTCCACCATTCATGCATTAAGAAAGTCCTCTCATACAGAATGGAAAGAGGAACCCATCATAAGAGACGAACCCCATCCTCTGACCATCGCCTGTTCCATTTACACTTTGAGCGAATGACTGAATAGGCGACCAATCTCCTCAGGCCTTGGTCATCCCCATTGTCTACCTACTTTAGTGCTCGGGGTCATTGTTGTTCGGATTGAATTAGAACCGCAATCCCAAATCCGGCACACCCACACACCCATCATCCGTGCTAGGAAGAGGAATGTCGAAACAATGGTAAACAATTTTTTAGCACACCTAGTGGGACCTACTTAATATATATCACTATTTTGATCATTTTTGGAATACAATGGAGTAGCAAAATTACAGGGAATGAGCCCCAACGCTAATTGCACCACCCTTGGTGGATTAGGTGTAGGTTAAGGCACCTCCAAGTGAAATTGATTTGAACGTTAATCCTACCAGAAATGAAGTAGGGCCATCAATGACTCTCCTATTCTTTTAGATGATGTATTAATGGTACTTAGGGATGTGCATACGAGCATCCAGATGGTGCAGGAAAATGCAAGAATCCAAGCAGAATAGCTCCGTCGACAGGCTGAAAATACTAATCATTATATGACCAGTTAGACTGAGGCTATACAACGATTATTAGCCATTGTGACGAAGCAAAGACAACCTACATAATAAAATAATGGTAGCTCGGTTGGTAATGTTGTCCCTTTTCTCGCCGACACCATCATTGCAGCTGTAACATCTCAAAAAAATCCGTACAAAGACCTGAGTACCACCTCAGGCAGAAATCATTAAGGACCAAATTTTGTAGAAATTAGACGAAAAATAATTAAGTGTTGAACTAAATAATCAATGGAATTAGCTTGGACCACTATCTATGTGAACTACAAGACCCAAAACTAATAGAATTGCCAACTCAACATTACCTAAAAACCTAGGAGCAATCTCAAAACCCAATTGCTCTCGGGAGTGTATTGAAACTCCGTATCAGACCTGGACCACACGTCGAAAGTCCGATGATCACGAAACTATAAGGTTATGACCACCTTACTAGGCTTGACAACCATCGTGGGAATGGAGCCCAAATATATCCAGAAACGCACAACTTGAGCCTGGAGCAAAGTGTGTGAGAAACACGAATGTCTTCAGAAAAAGAACTCAAACTTAAGTGAATTGGGCCATTCGCTTGCGGGCAAAACTTAAGGTTTCTGACCGTCAGTTTCTGACCCAACTATACCCATGGATCAGGGAAATTTCCCTACACATATCCATATACTTGTGGCCTTCATCGAGTAACGATGACCGTCAAATGGAAACAGGTCCTCCACGATCGATCCACAAATCCAATTGGACCGAAAGCATAACCTAGCTTAGATCCATCATCAGAGAACTTTTTTCAGGCCGTATGCAAGCAATAGACCTCTAGATGAGCTCTGTTTGCCCGAAACAGATGCCTTTTGGCTATAACCTAAGTATACTATAGCCATGGGGCCATTAACGTCACTTTTGAGCCTATTTAAAGCCCTTAACCCACCCCTCTCTCATTCCATACGAATTTCTCTAACCCTAGGAGAGAGAAGAGAGAAAAGAAGAGAAAAGAGTGGGGAGAAGAGTGAGAGATCAGTAGATCGTTGCTGGGATTCACTCCCACCACACCACGTACCGAATCATCTCTCCCGTTTCGCTACACCGTCGATTCTAACTTCGATTTGGATAAGATATCCTAACCCTAATCTATTTTAGAAATCTAAATAGAGGAATCGATGAAATATCTAACCTATTTCATGATTTAGGTAGCCATTGTGTTGTAAATGGTGATGTAGTGTACGAACCGAGTTCGTAACGTGCGTACCGACGAAAGGTGTGGACTATAAACATTTAGGTTATGGTTTTCAAGGCTTTCAATGTCAGCTAATGATTTATGTTTGACTTGATTGCTGCCATATGATCTTAGTTACAATGTATTTGTTAAGTTATACTTGTGTGTGAACTATGTGACTATTTAATCCATTCTATGTGTTTGTAGAAATGTTTGAATGGACTTGCGATTATGATTTGTGCTTGCCATGACTTTTAACCTAGAATACATGTTTGTTGTATGTAAGATAACTCTGTTGTGAAAGGATTTGCCATAATATATGTTATAACTAATTAGAAATATCTAGTCTAAGTGTTTGATAAAATGTTTGAATGAGAAATTGTGTGACGAATTTCATTTAATAAGGGTGTTGAGATAGGATTCTCAACCAACTCATCTATATATATATATATATATATATATACTTCATGTAATCTATATTACTACTATGTGATTTATGGATGAAATGCAGATGTACGATAACATGTTTAATGTGTTTATTTAAATGCTCAAATGAGAATTATATTTGAATTGATTGTTAAGTACTGTTATGACTATCATATGTGGTTAACTATTATGTTTGAGTGCGATTGGGACTACTATGTAGTTTAGGCAATCGGTAATGAATCCCTGTTGAGTGGCCGAAGTAGTTTCGCCACATTGGATACGTTCAATGAATCCGAGTAGTACGATGATTGTCAACAGTGGTTAGGCCATGTGGAGTGCTTATGCGCTCCATGTCAATTAATTTAGCATACGCTCGTACCAATTAAACTTGTCAAATAACCCAATTGGCCTATTGTATGTTTACCTTGTATGGACGCTACTACTTGAATCTAAGGTACCACTTACTAATGTAAAGCCCGTTTCAACCTTGGTACCACGATCTACTAAGACTCATGAGTCAGACATGGTGGAATGGGACACCGTGGTCGAGCTGTCGGCCTATGCTGGGGTGACGAGCCTCCCCGTAGTGACTAGTGAGCAACCCAAACTTGTGAGCCAAATACGGTGGTATGACACACTGTATTCGAGTTATCAGCCTACAATCAGGTGACGAGCCTCTCGTAGTGACCTCGAGTATAAATTAGGCCTACACTGAGGTGATGAGCCTCCTGTAGCGACCTCCAGTGTAAACTCTTGAACTTGCCTGTCCACTGCTTTCATTAGGAGTGACGCCCTACAACTTACCTATCGTATGTTCTTAACTAGGATTGACGACCCTAGATGGATCTCTGTTTGGGTTAATGATATAAAGGGAGGTATCTTAGCTTCCCGAATCTGCTGTATGAATAATTAAGAACTTAGTTAACACGACCATGCACCGCATTGCATGTGCTTTGGTGAGGAAGCACACGTTTGGAGAGTTTGCCATGCTCAACCGTGAGATGAAGTCACTGAGGGAGTGCAGGAGAGGGCATGCATCATTACAGCATACCATTTCTGTATTAACAAGAGTACTTAGGATATGATTGCTGTATTGATTTATCATTACAGCTTGACTGAATTAATAACATGTTAACATTTACCTTATAATACCACTGAGTTGATCACTCATTCCCACTCTGGGACGGTGTTTTAAAACAACAACCAGACTCTGTAGCTGCGAATGAGGGTGAGGCTTATGCGACAGAGCCAGACTTCTATGACAAGGAGGAGGAGTTCTCCTACATGTAACTCTCAGGCAGGTCTATGGAGACATAGAGTTGCGTCGCCAGGATTACAGGGATATGGATTAGTTAGACATTACACTTTGTCATTTGTAAAATTTTGAACTATACATGTAATTATTTAGCTTGGCGACATACTCATACTCCGGGGATCGATAAACACTTACATACTTTTTATATCTATCATAGTCTTCCGCTTGCTCAATTTAAATTGTTTCTGGAGTATGATATGTTGTTTTAGTGTAATCCCATTCATGTTTAATGCAATAATATGGAGAACATTTGATCATCATTATGTATGTTGCATAAGTGATGCAATGGATCTCAGGAGTTGAGCTTTGCTCAACCCTCGAAATTTGGGGCATTACAGCAGCGTAATATGCCTCCTACTCATGAGATGAGAATTCCCCTGCCTCCTACAGAGGTTAGACGATCGAAGCAGGAAGTTAGAAACTATGATAATATAAATCAAGGATCGCCAATGGGATTCTACCCTACCCAAGGTCCTAGATTTCAAGAGAATGTTAATAGGTTTGGCTCAGATCATCTACCAGCCATGGAAGCACCGCGGGTTGATCGCGACCAGATACTTCGGCTAGCACAAGAAATTGCATGCTAGTTAGTGGGCCACAACTCCATTCCTGCTTATCATAAACGTCACTCAGAATGGGTGGATCAACAACATCCCTTGCAAAGGAATTATCGACCGGACTTTGCCCTGTTTTAAGGGAAGCACAGTCAATCCACTATCGAATATGTTGGTCGATTCACCATGCAATGATTATTATCGACCAGATACTAGCCAATAATGATTATTATAAATTACAGTTATTCAGTCATTCACTAACTGCTACAGCCTTCACATGGTATTCTAATTTATTACTAAATTCTATACATAGCTGGCAAGAGTTGGAAGGAAAGTTTCACGCTCAATTCTTTTCTAAGAATAGAGACATCACCATGGCTGATCTCGCACGATTTCAGCAATTGCCTGGCAAATCATGTAAAATTTATATCATGTGGTTTAAACAGGTAAAAATTCATAGTAAGGTGGTCATGATAGAAGCCAAATTCGTGCAACTTACACAAGAAGATTTAAAATACAAGCTCCACAAAAAGTTTATAAGCATGGAGTTTGCTGACCTCACTAAGAATGTCTCTCGGTATGAAGAGTTGCTTCAAGAAGGGACTAGGCAAGTAAACTCGTCAATTAGAACGTATTATAATGATTTTAATTATGAAAATGTAAGTCCAAGGTGGTGGCTAAGAAACCACTAGTTTGCTCGGCATTAGTCAAAGCAGAATCAGTCGCTCCAACAACCCAAAAAACTGAGAAGGTATATACCTTTGATATTAATCGAGCTGAGGAAATTTTTGACTTCAAGTTAGAAGTAAAGTTCATTAAGGTTCCTGTTAATCATAGAGTGCCTCTGGTCGAGGAACTCAAAAAGGTCGATTATTGTAAATGGCATGGGTCTTGTTCCCATTCTACTAACAAATGTATAGTTTTTAGGAACCTAATTCAGGAATATATTGACTGGGGATTGTTGAAATTCCCAAAAAAGTAAAAAGAGGCTATGCTGATTTTTATTGATCCATTCCCAGTCAACATGGAAATAAATACGATCATAGCTGACTTGGATCGACCTCAACCGAAAGTGGAACTCGATTCAGAAAGTCTGCGCAAAACGAGCGGCCGGTATGTTCTTAAACAGTAGCAGACACCTCGATATCTAGACATATATGGGCATAAGAATCATCAACTATGCGATTGTTGCGCCAGAAAACTTTCTTGGCAGGTTAAGGACTGTCCTAGAAGTCACAACCATGGCAGCAGTCGTGGTCGCCAGTGGCTAGAGCAATCGACATCTAACCAACAACAACATTAGAGATTGTCGTCTACACAAATAGTCAAACCACCTACTACATGGTGTTGAGGCATAAAAAATATCTCATTGCAGTGGTTAGAGAATTCCATGATACAGATCTTTTCCAGGGTTGCACAATCTGTATTTTGGTAAAAATCCATGTTGGGGGGTATTTTAGGTATTTTGGTAAAAATCCATGTCATGGGGTATTTTGGTAAAAATCCATGTTTAGGGGTATTTTAGGTATTTTGGTAAAAATCCATGTCCAGGGGTAGTTTAGGTATTTCAGTAAAAGGCATTAAACAGGGTGTTTTAGTAATAAAGGGTGCATAGATGTCATCTTAATGAAGATAGGTTGTACACCACCATTTAAGGGAGAGCTTGGTGGACACCGTTGTTTAAGAGAAGACGATGTACATTATGTGAAGGGATAAGTGGTGGTGATCACCACTTTGTAAGAGAGTGGGGCCTATAAATACCCCTCCCATGCTTCATTTGAAGGTGTGGATCAGTTGGTGGGCTAGGAAATGAGAGAGAAGAAGGAGACAAGAGAGAGAAATTGGAGAGAAATGGGGAGGGGAGTTCCTCATTGTGCGTTGATGGGTGTGTGGCGCACAACCCATTCTCCGCACAAAGGGAGCATCTTCAAAGTATCTCCGCACAAAGCATTTCTGAACAAAGCATTTCTGCACAACAACATCTTCAAAGGGTCTACGCACAATGGGAGCTCCGTGCAACCCTCTAATGGAAGGCCGGATCTTCGGTCACATGTAAACAGAGGAAGAACTCCATTTTTTCTTCCTCTGTGTTGCTGGGGGAGTCCATTGTAACCGTCTTCTGAGAGATCCATGCCTTCCATAGGATTCCTCTCGGGATTTCGACCGTGAATGGCTGGTTTTGGGCATCAGATGATGTGGCCCACCGAGATAATTTGGCTGCAACAGCAGCTGAATTGTCTCCTTACGATCGCTGTAACGAACATATGAATGTGTATGGTCGCCAAAGATCAACATGGTTTCGATTGGTTTTTCTCCCTCTATCTGATGGATGCTTTAGATCAATCTTTCACTTCACGATGATGGCCCACAACGAAAAGACGAAGCCTCTGTTATGAAACAAAGTCGACACACGTCGACTCTGTGAAGTGTGATGACCCACTTATTGAAGTTAAGTGGAGAATCCACTCTGTATGTTGGATTCAAGGCAAAAAACCATCCAGGAAGGACCTTCTTTGGAATGAAATCGGTGTGGTCTGCGAGGTTATTTACTTCGCCGTTCGTCTAATGTTCAACGGCTGGGATTACGTAATAGCTTGCATGACAGCAAAAGAACACCTAGGTGAGGGTAATACCCACCCTTCGGAGTGAATGGACGGCTCGGATTACACAATGGGGCAAATAGTGGGCCCCACTACTCGGAACCGGCGAAACACCGTCCGCACGCTATTTCTTTTGTGAAGAAGGTCGGGTCAATCGACTTTGACCAGGGAGCCCGGTGCGGTGCGCGTCGAGTGTACATGTACATTATGTACATGCAGTGTTCGTGTGGGTCCATAGTGATGATTGTGAGAAATCTCCTCCATCCATCCGTTTTGCCACTATGTTTAAGGGGTTGAGATAGAATTTGAAGCATATCCATATTTTAGGAGGGCCCCAAATCAGGATTTTAGGGGCTGATCTGTTAGTTTAACCATTTCCATAGGGATCTAGGAGTTGAAATTTGACATGTACGACTAATTTGTGGTCCCAAGGCTATACATAAAGTTTTGATCCGAACGGATGGTGGCAACCCTGTAATCTTACATTCTGAGTGACTTTTTAGGCCCATTTAATGTGAGTGGCCTGATTTTCCTAGATCTTGGCCATGTAAATTCATTGATCTCGGTCCCTTAGTTATCTCAGCTCCATATTTCAAGGAGAATTCAAGGAAGAATGACTGGAAGAATTATCAGAACTAACCTCAACGGTCAGATCAAGGGCTTCAAGCCCGTACAACCCCCATTTCCTTGGAGATTGGTTGATCAATTCAACATTCCTCCTAAGTTTTAGGAGATGACTGAAACAACTATCGAAATGCTACCGAATTCGCCATCGGATTGTCTTCTCTTTCATTCATTGCATTGTATTAATTGTACTTTATTTTTCAGAATCAAGGGAATCTGAGGATGTAAATGAACTCAGAATAAATGTGATCAATGTTCTCTTATTGAATTCTTTGTTATCATTGAATAAATCCCCCAAATTAAATGCATTTATTTTCTTGTCGAAACACGTGGGAAGGGATATGAAAGTGACTTACACATCCAAAATTCCCTATGATCCCGAAAAATATGAAATGGCGGTAAAGACCGCACTAGTTGAAGAAGAAATATGCCAATATGTCCTAGAGGGGGGGTGAATAGGACTTCTTAAGATTTTTATAATTTATTTAAAAAATCCTACTTCACTAATCCTATGATCATGTAATTATTAAGATTACTCAAATGTAACTCTACTGGCTTCCAAGCCTGGTAGAGGATCCAATCACAAACTATTTTAAAAGTAAGCAGTATGCAAGCTAGCTTATGATGGATATGACTGTGTAGGTGTGTGTGGTGTGATCAAATATTCAAATATGGAAGTATAAGAAAATCACACAATCAAAAGAATAACAATCTCAAATACAGTCATTTTTATAGTGGTTCGACGATAAGTCTACTCCACTCCCGATAACCGCACTCAACCCTTGAGTGTACCGGATTTCACTAAGGAGGTTTCACAGCGGTTCACCTCAAACTTAAGGTTTTAAATCAGGTTCACCTTCAACCTTTACAACCTACCCTGAGGCTGACTGTTTATGCTCTCACGAGCAAGGGTCAACACAACACACCCACTTTTAGGCACACTGGCCAAGGATCTTCCATAAGACCCTACTAAAGGTTTCTACATGGTTCACCTCAAACCCGAGGTTTTACATGGTTTACCTCAAACCCAAGGTTTTACACGGTTCACCTCAAACCCAGAGTTTTACTGGTTCACTCCTAACCAGATGTTTATGCTTTCCACAGAGTAAGGGTTCATACAACGCACTCGCCATGTATACTCCCGCTGGAGGCCCCCTTGAGGACTTCAAATGGTGAGAATCACTTAAGACCCAATCCTAAAAAGGAATGATCACAAGTGTCCTCTTGGACTCTAGATACTTACAAAGAAGTTGATGAGTCCCGATTAACACAATGCCGAAGATTCCTCTCCCTTGTTGACGAAGAGTCTTCTGTCCCTTGATCCAAAACACAAAATGATGTACCAATACTCGACTTCGGGTTGGGTCAAGGTGAAGATGGAATCCTACTCTCAAAATGTTTTCCTATTAGGACGATAGAGCAATTCCAATCTTATGCATTTAAGGCATCCCAGCTTAATGATTTGCCATTAAGGTAGCAGCTGGACGATCCTTGAATGCGGAAGTTCATTTCCCAATCCACTCTATTGAATATCAATGATGAGGGTGGATTGGAGGATGAACTTTCTTGAGAGAAAGGGCTTTGGATATAAGATATAAGTTGAAACATACAAAAGCTCTCCCTACTTTCTCTCACAGCAATAAAAGACAAGTCCTCTATATATAGGCAAAAAGTTTCAATGGATATAAAACGGTCACATTTATGACAGAGTTCGATATCATCGAGCATATACTCTCGATAACATCAATGGTCTGCTCGATGACTCGAACTCAGTGTCATACGCTTTTGAAACTCTTTGCCAACTGGTCGATGAATCGAAACTATTGTCGATGTCATCGGATTTCGAACTCCAATTCCATCGATGACAGGTTCGATCTATTGACACTTGAAAAATGAGAGAGACTTAACTTAAAAATATTTCAAGTTTTCATGAATGATCGTGGAACCATCGAAATCGTCAGAATTTGAATGTCGATGATATCGATATCAGGGTCGATGCATCGATAAATCCAGCGGATTTTTTGTTAAGCTTGTTGGACAGTTTCTGACCTTGTTTGATGCAATCGACCTGGTATCACTATCATCGATATTTAAATATCGATTTTATCGAAGGGCCCCCGATCATAGTTAAAAATATCCTTAAATATCTGCTGTAAGATATGCGCGCCCACGATCGATATCATCAATGGACCTCTGATCTTATCGATATTTGATTTCAGATCATATCGGAAATTCATCGATATATCGAAGTAATTTGAGATTTTCATTAAAAAACAGGGGCACTAGAAATCAGCCTATCAATCTTATCGAGCCACTTTCGATGGACTCGAGATTTGTATATCGATGATATCGATAGGGTAATCGATATATCAATAAATCAGTCCAAATGAATATTTAGTTGCTGGACACTTTTAGTCCTTATATCGATGATATCGATAGGTTCATCGATAGATCGATAAATCCATCCAGATGACTAGTTAGTTGTTGGACACTTTTGGTCCTCATATCGATAAATCGTTAAGGTATCGAGGACATCGACAGAGCAGGTCTATTATATCAAGAGTGTTTCGACAAAATTGATAAGGCAAGAAAAAGTTAGAGATTTTCCTATTTTGAAAAAAAATTTCTCACCTTAAAACTCTATGATTTCTAACATGTTTTTAAGGGTTTTATTCACCTGGTGTTTTGGGTCATGGGATGTGAGGCATTAGATTTACCTGTGGCGAGCTTGCACACATCTGGTTGAGGCAGACGCTTGAATTGATCTTCAAACCAGGTTCCGTAGACAATCTGACTCAACTCTCATGTAACTTGACAAACCAGGGCACTTTCAATCTTCCCCTTTATCAATTACGTGACAAAAACCCCAAAACACCCTAGAACACTTCTAGACAAACATACCCTAAATTATGTGTACATGCTTTTACACAATTTTACAATTTCTATCCCATGTACACAACCAGTAGCTGCTCCCCCTGACTTGTAAACTCCAACTCCCCCTTGCTTGTTGCGGCTGCTCCCCCTATCTAATCAGATATACAATTTCCATTAGGGGTGTTTTGTAAATGTTCTCCCCTTTTTGTCAGTCATTGACAAAGATATATCAAGTGATATTGACTGAAGAGTGAATTGCTTGGGAGAACCAAACAGGCAGAAGCAAAACAATTGATGTATAATAATTAACTTAGTTCAAACAGACATCAATTTCAAAACATATGGATGCATAGTAGATTAGATACAATAGTGATATAACAGATAAAACAATCAGTAAAGGACAATACATGCATATCAGATCAGAAAGTTGATAAACCAGGGTAACTCAAGATATAATCATGGCATTAAAGATATGAATTCTATTCAGCCATATTCAAAATGAAACCAAAGTTATCCAACTATCCAAAATAGACTGCCCAAGATTGGCAGCAAATTAACAGTTATCCCAGCAAAAACACCAAGCCCACGCATAGATACCCAAAAAAATGATATACAACTAGCACAATCAGCTTCTACCGTCTTCGCGAATCACCACGTGTGAGTAAATCAACTACTTGCTGATTTGTTTGTTGGAGAGAATCGACTTTTTCTTCAATCACGGTGAGACGTCTCTCACAATTGTGAGGTCGCTCCTCCATGCTTGCCATACCGTTCAGTAGGTGACGTTCAAGGTGATGAGTTTGGCGATTTGTGATAGACTCCGGACTCAGCAATGGCGTTCGGTTAGATCCCTATGGATATGACTGATAAGCATATGGAGCAGCCAACTGCAGGGGGGCACTGTTCTCGGGAAGAGCTGAAGGAAGACACAACTGTTGTGCCACCTGAGCCGAATCACTATCAAACCACTTCTCTAGATAGACTCTATCAAATGAGGTAGGAATACCAACATGATGGGCTAATTTACAGATGAGTACAGGAAAAGCTAGTGTATCCTGATGATTACCTCGAATGACCCGAATTAGCTGCTTAAGAAGAAGTGTTAGGAGGCACACCTGAACTTCCTAGTACACATCATATAACACATTTAACACAAAGGGAGATAGATGATTACCATTCACATCACAAGGATAGACATTGGACCTAAAAATATTATGAAGGATTTTAAAAGTGGGTCCAAGATGATTAATATGAAGGGAATTATCATCGTTCCGAGAAATAGTAGTTCCCACGAGTTATCTCGCCCCAAACACCAAGACCATTTAGATTCCGACTGGTAACAGGAATGCGAGTTACTTGGAGATCTAAAAGGTGACTCAAGGTGATGGGAGTGATGTGCTTGGAGTAATGCAATAATTCTACTTGAACACAGGGTGGATCATCACAAATAACATGACTTTTTCCGAGGAAGTCATGGACCACTCCAATTTGATAAGTACCACCAAGATTTAGAATATTTTGCATCCTAGTACTTCTAGAAGGAGGTCTACACCAAAAGACTCGATGGCACTGTTAAGAACCAGACGTTCAACAACAGTGGCTGGATGTCTCACCGATGAAGTGAGTTGATGCAAACTGGGTTGTTTCGCTTTCCCTTTTAAAGACTGAGAAATAGACTTAACTTTCCCTTTGTTCATGATTTTTCAGTGTAAGAGATAGGCAAAGGTAAGGTAGGTCAACCAAAAGAACGGAAAATACTCGACCAAAAGTGAGATTAGACTCTGGAATGGAAGGAATGGAAGAATAATACCCATTTTTTTTGAAGCTTCTGGGACTCGCCGATAGTCTTCTAGCCAAGGATTCGAGTAGGAAACCAAAAAAAATTCAGAGAAGTAAGGTTTCACCATTCGACCACCTTTTATTGGGCGCCAAACTTCGATTTGATCGAACTTTCTTTCGATTTCATCGACGATCCTTAGTCGATGTTATCGATAGTAGCTTCGATGATAGTCTTGATCATGTGACTTTCCACATTCTGAAGGGATATCAATGATATCGACAGTTGATTGATTTGATCGAAAATGCACATGACTTACCGATAGTATTTTTCATTAACCCTTATATCGACAGACATATATGTATATTATGGATCATCTTTGAATCTGACATATACACAACAAAATTTTGTACAAGTTAAGATTATAAACATCAGAATGTTTATGTACAAAAAAAATTGAGATGAGGAACCTCAAATATATCATTTTGAGCTTAGCCAAAAGTTGCATCTTTTCACCAAACATCCAGATCTAGATACATGATCTGGACTTGTTTTGCTCAATACTTCTAGGCATCGGTCCTTTCTATGCCTCTGATAATGTAGCAGTGGTTGCTTGTGTGATGGCCCTTCATTACTGATTTTCCTGATAGGTATAGGATTTCACACTCTTGTTTGTTAAATTTAACCACGTGCCCATTATCACAGATTTGAGATATGCTTAGGAGATTATGTGTCAGACCTTTTATGCAGAAAGCATTCTTATTTTCAAGCAACTGAATTCCTTTTATGATTCCCTGTCCAATTACTTTAGCAGTGGTTTCATCTCCGTAGGTGACTATCCCATTATGAAAGTTCTCATAATTTGAAAGAAGGGACATGTCACCGGTTACATGTCTGGAGCAACCACTGTCAAGGTAACACTTAGTATCATTGCCTGTTAAGTGATTTGAGTGAGTAGAAAGACAATTCCTCTTTTCTTTAATTATCCACTTTGCGACAGGGTTCTTACTTGTAGTAGATTTAATTTTCTGATCTGATTTAATTACTTGATTAGTCTTTGTGTTGCTACTGAAGGCATTAGATTTTTCAAGTATTTATGTTCCATACCCATTTTTGGCTCTAACTTTCTCATATCCTAAGCCATTCTTGTTATTTCCAGATTTTCCCATACCTAAAAGTTTTTCTAACTTCTCACCACTCTAGGAAAACTTATAGTTTTGCTTGGCAATTCTTCTGGACTCTTCTAGATTAAATAGGAGTGTATGATTTTCATTTTGAAGGAGCATATTTTTGTCTTTTAATTACTCAACCTGTTTGTTTAGTTTTTCAGTCTCAGATTTAAGGAAGGTGTTAATTCTTTCAAGTCTATCATTATTTGAGTGATGATGCTATAAATCATTGATCAGATGCGTATTGATTTCTACAGTTGTGTCCAAATCTTTTTGTAGCAATTGTTTCTTGTTCTCAGATATTCCCAGTTTTTTAATTACGTTGATGCTATGGATATAAAGTTGATTATAGGCATCTTGCAGTTTATCCTTTTCGATTTCTTCTTCTTATTCTCCAGTTTCCTCATTATCAGATGGAAACGATTCTGTGGCTTGCTGTTCTCTCTCATTTTTAGATTCTGTGGGAATGATTGGAGCAGTGGAGACCATAAGAATTTTCAAGGATTTCTGGTCATCGTCGCTCTCTGAGTCACTGGATTCTGAATTTGACTCCTCAGTATCATCCCACGTGGCAACCATTGCCTTGCCCTTAGTTTTTTTGTTTGGGCATTTGGTTTATAGGTGTCCATATTCCTGACAAGCATAGCATTGTGGTTCCTTGGTTCTTCTACCAAATTTGCCTGCAGGAAGTTTGTTGTTCACCTTTCTCCCTCTAGAGGGACAGCTGCGATTCTTCTGAAAGAATCTCTTGAATTTTTGTGCCAGCAAGGCCACTTCTTCATCATCATCTTCCTTTTCACTTTCACTGTCTTCATGAATTGTTTTCTTTAAAGTTTTTAGGACAGTGTTTTTGGATTTTTCAGATTGTTTGAAGTGTAGTTCAAAAGTTTGTAGGGAACCTACCAGTTCTTCTACTTTCATTTCATCTATGTTCCTACACTCCTCAATTGTTGTAACCTTGGGATTAAATCGTTCCGGTAGGGATCTTAGAATTTTCCTACAAATTTTCAGTACTGAAACTTTCTCTCCCAATCCACCCATGGAGTTGCAAATAATGTTTAACTTGGTGAAAAACTCCATAAACGTTTCATGCTCTTCCATTCTGAGACTTTCGAACTGTGAAGTTAGGAGTTGAAGTTTGGATCACTTCACAGTGCTTGTGCCTTCATGGGTTGTTTCCAATAAATCCCATACTTCCTTGGATGTCCCACACATACTTATCTGATTGAATATATCCTAGGATATGACACAGTAGATAGCATTCATAGCCTTGGCTTCAGATGTTTGCCTTTCTTTGTCGAATGCTGTCCACTTTTCTTTAGGTTTGGGCTTTGTGAGTATTGTGCCACTATCAAGTACGACTTGTTCAGTTGGTGGCACGTATCCACTTTCAACTATGTCCCAAACGTCATGATCCAAAGATCTCAGAAAGTAGTGCATCACAGCCTTCCAGTATGCATAGTTTAAGCCGTCAAATACTGGAGGTCTAATGACTGATGAGCCCTCTCCTTTGGCCATATTCCCAACTTCAGTCAAGATCACTCTCTAGGCGATGAAGCACTTAAAGAGAGACCCTCTCTGATACCAATTGAAATGGCGGTAAAGACCACACTAGTTGAAGAAGGAATATGCCAATATGTCCTAGAGGGGTGTGAATAAGACTTCTTAAGATTTTTATGATTTATTTAAAAAATCTTACTTCACTAATCCCGTGATCATGCAATTATCAGGATTACTCAAATATAACTCTATTGGCTTCCAAGCCCGGTAGAGGATTCAATCACAAACTATTTTAGAAGTAAGTAGTATGCAAGCTAGCTTATGTTGGATATGACTGTGTAGGTGTGTGTGGTGTGATGAAATGTTCAGATATGGAAGTATTAAAGAAAATCACACAATCATAAGAATAACAATCTCAAACACAGTCATTTTTATAGTGGTTCGACGATAAGTCTACTCCACTCCCGATAACCACACTTAACCCTTGAGTGTACCAGATTTCACTAAGGAGGTTTCACAGCGGTTCACCTCAAATCTAAGGTTTTAAATCAGGTTCACCTTCAACCTTTACAACCTACCCTGAGGCTTACTGTTTATGCTCTAATGAGCAAGAGTCAACACAACGCACCCACTTTTAGGTACACTGGCCAAGGATCTTCCATAAGACCCTACTGGAGGTTTCTACACGGATCACCTCAAACCCGTGGTTTTACACGGTTTACCTCAAACCCAAGGTTTTACATGGTTCACCTCAAACCTAGAGTTTTACTGGTTCACTCTTAACCAGATGTTTATGCTCTCCACAGAGCAAGGGTCCACACAACGCACCCATCACGTACACTCCCGTCGGAGGCCTCCTTAAGGACATCAAAGGGTGAGAACCACTAAAGACCCAATCCTAATAAGGAATGATCACAAGTGTACTCTTGGACTCTAGATACTTATAAATAAGTTGATGAGTCCCGATTAGCACAATGCCTAATATCTCCTCCTCCTTGTTGACGAAGAGTCTTTTGCTCCCTTGATTCAGAACACAAAATGATGTACCAATACTCAACTTTGGGTTGGGTCAAGGTGAAGATGGAATCCTACTCTCAAAATATTTTCCTATCAGAAAGATAGAGCAATTCCAATCTTATGCATTTAAGGCATCCCAGCTTAATGATTTGTCATTAAGGTAGTCGCTGGAGGATCCTTGAATGCAGAAGTTCATTCCCTAATCCACTCTATTGAATATCAATGATGAGGGTGGATTGGAGGATGAACTTCCTTGAGAGAAAGGGCTTTAGATATAAGATATAAGTTGAAACACACAAAAGTTCTCTCTACTTTCTCTCACAGCAACAAAAGACAAGTCCTCTATATATAGGCAAAAAGTTCCAACGGATATAAAACGGTCACATTTAGGACAGAGTTCGATATCATCGAGCAGGTTCGATATCATCGAGCGTATACTCTCGATTGCATCGATGGTCTGCTCGATGACTCAAACTCGATGTCATACGCTTTTGAAACTCTTTGCCAACTGGTAGATGAATTGAAACTATTGTCGATGTCATCGGATTTTGAACTCCATTTCCATTGATGACAGGTTCGATCCATCGACACTTGAAAAATGAGAGAGACTTGACTTTGAAATATTTCAGGTTTTCATAAATAATTGGGAAACTATCTAGATCATCAGAATTTGAATGTCGATGATATCGATATCTGGGTCAATGCATTAATAAATCCAGCAGATTTTTTGTTAAGCTTGTTGGACAGTTTCTGACCTTGTTCGATACAATTGACCTAGTATCGATATCATCGATATTTGAATATCGATTCTATCGAAGGGCCCTCGATCATAGTTAAAAACATCCTGAAATATCTGTTGTAAGATATGCATACCCACGATCGATATCATCAATGGACCTCCGATCTTATCGATATTTGATTTCAAATCATATCGGAAGATCATCGATATATCGAAGAAATTTGAGATTTTCATTAAAAAATAGGGGCGCCGAAAATCTGCCTGTCGATCTTATCGAGCCACTTTCGATGGGCTCGAGATTTGTATATTGATGATATTGATAGGGTAATCGATATATCGATAAATCAGTTCAGATGAGTATTTAGTTGTTGGACACTTTTAGTCCTTATATCGATGATATCGATAGGTTCATCGATGGATCGATAAATCCGTCCAGATGAATATTTAGTTGCTGGACACTTTTAGTCCTCGTATCGATAATATCGTTTAGGTATCGAGGACATCGATAGAGCATGTCGATTATATCGAGAGTGTTTTAATAAAATCGATAAGGCAAGAAAAACTTAGAGTTTTCCCATTTTGAAAAAAGTTTTCTCACCTTAAAACCCTATGATTTCTAACATGTTTTTAAGGGTTTCATTCACCTAGTGTTTTGGGTCATGGGATGTGAGGCTTTAGATTAACCAGTGGCGAGCTTGCACACATCCGGTTGAGGCAGACGCTTGAATTGATCTTCAAATCAAGTTCCATAGACAATCTGTAACATTCCAAATTTTTTCCAACCTAGAATTAGACGTCCTTAGGCAATGGATCGCTCCTAACACCTTATTAACTTGTCAGAACCCAATCCCATATTTTAAAAAAAATCACTTTTTAACCCATTTCATTCACAAAGCTCACCTTTCACCACCTTGTTCTTTAAAATTTTCAAAGTACTTTCATATTAGACACTATCTTAAAAGTTTAGGTGATGAAAAACAATATTTAAACTAAACAATACTCTAAATAGTAAATACATAAATAAAATGGGCTTTTAACCATTACCCTTATGGAATCTCATAAAACGAATAGGTATTTGGAACATCAGCCTCTCCTGCCCTAGGATCTTCTTCTGTTGTAATTAGGGCATGATTTAATAACTTGGATTACTTTATACACAACCTACAAAGGCCTAAGTACAACTTCAGATAGAAATCTTATAAGACTAAGTACCACCTCAGACAGAAATCATACAGGACTAAATCCTTTAGAAATTAGGCGAGGATTAGCTAGTGTTAAACTAGAGTACCTGTGAAATTAGCACCAATCGCTTTAAATACGATCCGTAAGACCCAAAATAAGTAGAACAGTTAGCGCTACATTACCCTAAAATCTAGGATCAATCTCATTACCCAGTTGCTCTCGGGAGCACATTGAAACTCCGTATCAGTTTTGGACCGCACGTCAGAAGTCCGAATAACGCGAAGTTAAGTGGTTAGAACCGCCTTGCTGGGCTTGACAACCATCTCAGAAATCAAATCCAGATAGTGTCCCAGTGCTATTCGCTTGAGCCCGGAGTGAAGAGTGTGAGAAATGTGAAACTAATTAGAAATAAAGTTCAATTTTAAGTAATCTGAGCCTTGTCGCTTGCGGGCCAAATATAAGCAATCAGACCGTCGGAATTTGACCCAAATACACCCTTGGATCAGGAGAAATTTCATACACATGGCAGCGTACTCGTGGCCCTGATCGAGTCTCAGTGACCGTTGAAGTGAAACTGGTCCACCCCGGGCGATATGTAAATCTGATTGGACCGAAAACGTAACTCGACCTAGATCCAATGTCTGTGATCTTAAGTCTGACCTTGGGCTCAAGGGGGGCTTCCAGAAGTGCTCCGTTAAGACGAAACTGTTCGTATTTGGACATAACCTAAGTATACCTTGGCCTTGGGTCTAATTTGGTGAGTTTTGGGCCTACATAAGGACCTTAAACCCTCACTCTCTTATCCCATATGAATTTGAGAAAAACTTAGGAGAGAGAAGAGAGAAAAGAGAGAAAGTGTGAGAGCAGTGAGAGATTCTTCCTGATGCTCTACCCTGCTATCCTACATGATTAATCATCATGACCTAATCGCTTTTCCACCGATTTTGGCTTCATTTGTAGGTAAGAAAACCTAACCCTAAGCTATTTTAGAGTTTCCAAGAGTGTAGGTGATGGAATAGCTGACCTATTTCATGATTCAGGTTGTCGTTGTGCCATAAACAAAAGCGTTGGGTTCAAACTGGTTTCAGTTCACATTTACCGACAAAAGGTGCGAACTTTAGACGTATAGGTTATGGTTTTTAACACTTTCAATGTTAGATAATGATAGATTCATGATCTGGATGCTATTGCATATGTACAAAGTGCTATCTGTTTCATTTTTCGGTTATACGTTAACTATGTTGAATATACTGTATTCCTCGTATTTGTAGAAAATATCATATTCGTATGAAATACAGATTTGTGCTTTCCATGATTATTTATTGTCTAGGTATGCTAGATACATATGTATCAACTTCTGGGTGAACGGATTAGCCTAACACCTGTTATATTAACATACATCGTGTAGATACTAGTTATAGCCTAAGTGTTTGCAGAAATGTTCGAATGAATATGGAACTATGATTTGTGCTTGCCATGACTATTGGTCATGAATGCATGATCGTGGTTCATGTGGCAATCCTTTGTGAAAGGATTCGCTACGACTTGTGTTTTAACTAGCTTATTATAGGTATGTTAGAATGTGTAGTCTAAGTATTTGTGAAAATGCTTGTATAGATATGTACTTAATCTAGTAGTGCCTTGAGTAGGTGTTGAGATAGGATTCTCAACTACCTTAGTGATGTGTATGAGTTCCTTCATGTAAGTTGTTTCATTTAATCACTTACTGGTTTATGAAACGTATGTGTTTGGATTTCCTGTTTGCATTGTGTTTTATGAAATGCTTGTTAATATGCTTGAATTACTTGTTTATTTAATTCTGTTCTGACTACTTCATATGTTTAAGTTGTATTCCATAAAAAAAATCGTGAAGGGTGATGGGGGAGTGGTGTAACGATTCCGTGCAATAGCCCTGACAGCCCTAAGCGGACAATATCAGACTTTGATTGTGTGATTTGAAATCTTGATCCGTTACTGCTTTAACTATCTGTAATTGAATGTGATTGGGGCTATTGTATAGTCCAGGCAATCGGTAATAGGCCTTGAGTTCGTGGCTAAGATTCATTCGCCATGAAGGACGTGTTTGACGAACCCGAGCCGTACTTCGGTTGTCGGCAGTGGTTAGGCCACGTGAAGTGCTTATGCACTTCATGTCATTTAGCTGGTTGTGCGCTCATGCTAGTCGAGCTCGTCAAGTAACCCAATCTGTCTAATGTATGTTCACCATGTTTGGACGCCACTGCTTGAACCTAAGGTACCAAACTAACTAGTGCAACCCCGTTAACCTTGGTACCTCGATCCGCTAAGACTCATGAGCCAGGCATGGTGGTATGGGACACCGTGATCGAGCTGTCAACCTACGCTGGGGCCACGAGCCTCCTCGTAGTGACTAGTGAGCAACCCAGACTCGTGAGCAAAATGCGGTGGTATGGGACATTGTATTCGAGTTGCCGGCCTACACTGTTTTGATGGGTGATGGGGGAATGGTGTAATGAGTGCATGTAACAGCCCTGACAGCCCTAACCATGCCCGGTGTAGTGACCTCGAGCATACTCTGAATCTGCAGAGTGGCAACGAGCCTTCCCGTAGTAAACAGAGTATAAACTAGGCCTGTATTGATAAGGTGATTGGGGAGCGGTGTAACGAGTGCGTGTAACAGCCCTGACAACCCTTTACAGCAACCTAGAACCGCATTATCGTATGAGATTATCTAGGACTGACGACCCTAGAATAGATCATTGTTTGGGAATGATATAAGGGAGGTACTTTAGTTTCCCAATCCTGCTACATGAAAAGGACTAATAACAACTCGGTAATCATGTTCATATCACACTGCATGTGCCTGGAAGATATGGAGCACTGAGGGATGAAAGCATGCTGCGGACGTAAGATGGTGTCGCACGAGGGAGTATGTTGGCGAGGGCATGCATCATGACTGCATTCATACTTACATTAATAAGAGTATTTAGAAGTGTTTGATTGTACTGCTTTATCATTACTGCTTGACTGAATTGATAACATGTTAACCTATGCTTTGTTGTTCCACTGAGTTGATCACTCACTCTCACGTTACGGGACGGTGTTCCGGACACCCACCATACTCTGTCTGATTGCAGATGGCGACACTACTCCTGAGGCGGAGCCGGACTTTGTGACGACGAGGATGCTTTCTCGTATATGCTGTTTTCTAGCGGCTTCATGTGAGCCGTGCTTTGATCAATGGGGTTACAGGAATGTCGAATAGATGACATTACACAATTTGGTATATTTTGGAATTGTACTTGTAATCAATTAACCTGGTAACATTATCATACTTTAGAGACTCACCACAGTTTATATATTTTATATATCTATCACAGTCTTTCGCTTATAATTTCACTTATCTCTGGAGTATGATATACTATTTTGGTATAATCCCATTCATGTTTCAATGCTCTCATCATGATCATCATTATCTATATTGCATAAGTGATGCGTTGGAACTCGGGAGCTGAGCTTTGCTCGACCCTCGATTTTCACGGCGTTACAAGATGGTATCAAAGTCTGATTTGGATTAAACCGGACCTAAGTTATGGTCTCACGATGTATGCTGATGCACTTCAACTTAGGAGGGTGCGAGAATAATGTAGAAACAGTCTTAGGCATCCTAGTTTTGGCCAACGGCAAAGTTCACTGAAAACGATAGTTGTAATCGAGTTTGTACTTAACCCTGGTTGCACGGGTCGATCTTAAAACACTTCTAGACCGTCAAACGATAGGTTTAGATCACAACTCACCCCATCCCAACCGTTGAAAACTGGAAAATGTAAGTAAACATCAGAAACTTACTCAAATGACCCGAAACGACTTGAAACGGAGTTGGGGCTGAATCGATGTAATCTGGGGGGACCTATGGTAGACCCGGGGTACCATTGGCACCCTGGGAGGGGGGTGGTCACCGCCCTACCACGGCGGCACTGCGCCCAGTCCAGAGGATCATGGCGGCACTGCGCTCACTGCGGTCGACCGCGCTCCCCTTTGCCCGGGCCTGTCGGGCCACTGCGGGCCGGCGTCAGGCTGACCCTTAGACATGTGTGGGGCTCACAAAATTTTGTGAGGACCCTTATTTCTTGTCCGTTTTGCCCCTCCTTCTCAAAGCACCCCTTAAAGCTCTCCCCTTTCTTCAAAACTTCTGATTTCACCTCCCCTCTAATCACCCAATCCGTCATTTCCGGTCACAATCCACCCACCTCCATTGTTTATAGCAGGACCTATCCCCCTACCCTCTCCATTCTCTCTATTTGAGCTCATGCATTCTCCATTTGAGGCTCAAAATCGTGGAAGCTCTCAACACATCCCATCTTTCCATTCTCCCTCTTTATTCCCTTTCATTTACGCCTATGTCGGCTCAAGATTCCGAAACCCAACAACCCCTCTCCTATCTTCTTCATTTCCTTTCATTTGAGCACCAAATCCACAGTTTTATGTCCCATAACCTTCACAACGTCCAAGTGTTGGGACATTTAGGGCCCATTCGGCCAACTGCATTAGGTGAGAGTAAGGTGGATGGAATTGTAAAAGTAATAATAAATGCATGTGTAAGGTATTGTCCCTGGATTGGGTGTATCCCATGTTTTCCAATACCGTGTTTGGACTGTATGCAATTAAAAGTAAATTCTGGGATTTCCTTACAAATTACACTAAGAAATTCATCATCATGGGAGTTGAAAATCCCATCTCACACCTTCCAACACAAGGCTCATTTTCCAAAGCCCATCCAAAGAAATTTTAATCCCATCCCACCCTCCTACCAAACATGTCATTCTCGATCCTGAGGTGGGATTTGCAATGTAAGCCCATTTAATACAACTTAAGACCACTGGCTAGACAGGCCTTTAGAGTGTTGAACCTAGAGTTTGTACTCGTAGATGTTGCAAACACATCTGACAGCATAGGAAATCCACCAAATTAATAACGTGAACCCTAAGACCTTCTTAGCTAGTATGAGCATGTGTGTAGTGCTTGAGCGTAGTTAAATTCGAGTTCGGGCAACTCAATTCCAAACAGACAACTTTTGACCCTACGCGATAAAATAATTTCTTATATTAGAATGATATGAAACTTATCTATTGTATAAGCATAGACTTTATGCTCTAATCAAGTAGAAGGTTTGGATCAACTAGGATTAAGAACTGATATGACAACTTTTCTATCCTCGCGAGGCAGAAGATCCATGTATCTGACTCAGACCCACTACACAACTTTCCTTCCGTGTTGGCTCGGTATATAGCCGATAGCGACCTTGTCTTTAGGCCTAAGGAATTACCCAAATGGGCAACAGACAGTTAGGAATTAGGTCCCAAATCACATGCCATGTCGGCATATATATTGTGCATATGAATGTAGAAAGATAGCCTGCCTATTAAGCTAGACATGATTAAATAGGATAAGTCTGGACCGTGACAAAACTCCTTGGTAGAATTAGGCATCTTGCCTCAAACCCACACCTGCCCCTGAAATCAACCACAATACCCATCATCTTTAGCTCCTTTCTATAATCATAAGTACCAATGCCATAATACGCATCATCGATGAAAAGAAGACCAATGTATTGCTAAATCGCTTCCCATGTCATACCAAAGATAGGTCTCAAATTTCAACTCGTTCTGACTACAGATCGATGTACAAATTCTTGAACCCTGAGAATAGAAACAATTTTAAAGGGGTAAACAAGTTATGAACCCAGTTGAGTTAAGTAGGTATACACCTCTACCCGCTCATAGGTGTAGCGGTAGCATGGTTGGCCATTACCCCACTGGCCTAGGATCGAAAGAAATCACTCCCAGTTATACGCAAGGTTAGGTCATTAAATAGGATCTCAATCTTCCTTATAATGAAGTCATCGAAGGAAATCAATTAGGGTTCAAGTATTAAACAAATTCATAGTACAGAATAGGTCGGGTGCGAACTAAATTACAATAGCCAAGGTCAACGTATCTACAACTGTACTCGTTGAATACGAACATAATAGAAGTCTTAGCAAGTTCTACTATGTGAAACCGTTTTAGGATGATCTAGTAAGATTTGACTCACCATTTTCTTAGACATAGATAATATCGTGGACTCTCTTAGACCAAGACTTAAAGGGCAACCTGAGAAATAGGACATTTGAACCTTTCAGTGATGGGCATTCCTTAAGTGTTTAGAGTGATCGGTCTACAGAGTTACTGAAATGTATAACTGTGAAACATTCACGGCTTAATCCAATTCTCAATCCTGGTCTCAATCCTGGGCGACTACCTATGGACTCACTGCTTGACCGAGCAGAAGACCGGGAGCCACTAGGACTAGGAAGGGATACGATGAGCTTTCTACCCTGGCCAGGTAGATGATCGATGTATCTGGATCAAGCCCACTATAACTGTCTCTCCGTGTTGGCCAAACATTGAAAACAACTATCTTACTCTAAATAGATAGGAATTGTCATCAAGACGTCAAATAGATAACAGAATAAATTGTATCAACCTATTAGGGAATAAGCAAGGGATAAAGAAATAAATTTTTAAGGGGGGTAGTGCCTAAAATGTACTAAACTAGCATGCACAATATACACCCTAACACGCATATAAACTTGAAATCAATAAGTATTAGGCAAATGAAATAATAGAATTCTTACTTATTACTTTTAGTCAATTTCGAGGACGAAATTATTTTTAAGGGGGGTAGATTGTAACATCCCGAATTTTTGCCAACCTAGAATTAGATGTCCTTAGGCAATGGGTCGCTCCTAATACCTTATTAACTTGTCAGAACCCAATCACATATTTTAAAAAAAATCACTTTTTAACCCATTTCCTTCACAAAGCTCACCTTTCACCACCTTGTTCTTTAAAATTTTCAAAGTACTTTCACATTAGACACTATCCTAAAAGTTTAGGTGATGAAGAATAATGCTTAAACTAAACAATACTCTAAATAGTAAATACATAAATAAAATGGGCTTTTAACCATTACCCTTAGGGAATCTTATAAAACGAATAGGTATTGGGAACATCAGCCTCTCCTGCCCTATGATCTTCTTCTGTTGTAATTAGGGCATGATTTAATAACTTGGATCACTTTATATATAACCTACAAAGGCCTAAGTACCACCTCAGACAGAAATCTTACAGGACTAAGTACCACCTCAGACAGAAATCATACAGGACTAAATACTTTAGAAATTAGGCGAGAATTAGCTAGTGTTAAACTAGAGTACTTGTGAAATTAGCACCAATCACTTTAAATATGATCCGTAAGACCCAAAACAAGTAGAACAGTTAGCGCTACATTACCCTAAAATCTAGGATCAATCTCATTACCCAGTTGCTCTCGGGAGCACATTGAAACTCTGTATCAGATCTGAACCGTACGTCAGAAGTCCGATTAACGCAAAGTTAAATGGTTAGGACCGACTTGTTGGGCTTGACAACCATCTCAGAAATCAAATCTAGATAGTGTCCCAGTGCTATTCACTTGAGCGCGGAGTGAAGAGTGTGAGAAACGTGAAACTAATTAGAAATAAAGTTCAATTTTAAGTAATTTGAGACTTGTCGCTTGCGAGCCAAATATAAGCAATCAAACCGTTGGAATCTGACCTAAATATACCCTCGGATCAGGAGAAATTTCATACACATGGCAGCGTACTTGTGGCCCTGATCGAGTCTCAGTGACCATTGAACTGAAACTGGTTCGCCCCGGCTGATTTATAAATCTGATCGGATTGAAAACGTAACTCGACCCAGATCCAATGTTTGTGAACTTAAGCCCGACCTTTGGCTCAAGGGGGGCTTCCAGAAGTGCTCTGTTGAGACAGAACTGTTCGTATTTGGACATAACCTAAGTATACTTTGGCCTTGGGTCTAATTTGGTGAGTTTTGGGCCTATATAAGGACCTTAAACCCTCACTCTCTCATCCCATACGAATTTGAGAAAAACCTAAGAGAGAGGAGAGAGAAAAGAGAGAGAAAGTGTGAGAGCAGTGAGAGATTCTTCTTAATGCTCTACCCTGCTATCCTACGTGATTAATCATCACGATCTAATCGCTTTTTCGGTGATTCCAGCTTCATTCGTAGGTAAGAAAACCTAACCCTAAGCTGTTTTAGAGTTTTCAAGAGTGTAGGTGATGGAATAGCTGACCTGTTTCATGATTCAGGTTGTCGTTGTGCCGTAGACAAAGGCGTGGGTTCAAACTGGTTTTGGTTCAAGTTTACCGACAAAAGGTACGGACTTTAGACTATAGGTTATGGTTTTCAGCGCTTTCAATGTCAGATAATGATAGTTTCATGATCTGGATGCTATTGCACATGTACAAAGTGCTATCCATTTCATTTTTCGGTTATACGTTAACTACGTATGTTGAATATACTATATTCCTCGTATTTGTAGAAAATACCGTATACGTATGAAATACAGATTTATGCTTTCCATGATTATTTGTTGTCTAGGTATGTTAGATACATGTGTATCAACTTCTGGGTGAACGGATTAGCCTAACACCTGTTATATTAACATACGTCGTATAGATACTAGTTGTATCCTAAGTGTTTGCAGAAATGTTCGAATGAATATGGAAATATGATTTATGCTTGCCATGACTATTGGTCGTGAATGCATGATCGTGGTTCATGTGGCAATCCTTTGTGAAAGGATTCGCTATGACTTGTGTTTTAACTAGCTTATTATAGGTATGTTGGAATGTGTAGTCTAAGTGTTTGTAAAAATGCTTGTATAGATGTGTACTTAATCTAGTAGTGCCTTTAGTAGGTGTTGAGATATGGTTCTCAACTACCTTAGTGATGTATATGAGTTCCTTCATGTAAGTTATTTTATTTAATCACTTACTGGTTTATGAAACGTATATGTTTGGATTTCCTGTTTGCATTATGTTTTATGACATACTTGTTAATATGTTTGAATTACTTGTTTATTTAATTTTGCTCTAACTACTTCACATGTTTAAGTTGTATTCCATAAAAAAAATTGTGAAGGGTGGTGGGGGAGTGGTGTAACAATTCCGTGCAACAGCCCTGGCAGCCCTAAGCGGACAATATCAGACTTTGATTATGTGATTTGAAATCTTGATCCGTTACTGCTTTAACTATCTGTAATTGAATGTGATTGGGGCTATTGTATAGTCCAGGCAATCGGTAACAGGCCTTGAGTTCGTGGCTGAGATTCATTCGCCATGAATGACGTGTTTGACGAACCCGAGCCGTACTTCAGTTGTCAGCAGTGGTTAGGCCACGCGAAGTACTTATGCACTTCATGTCGTTCAGCTAGTTGTGCGCTCGTGCTAGTCGAGTTCGTCAAGTAACTCGATCGGTCTAATGTATGTTCACCATGTTTGGACGCCACTGCTTGAACCTAAGGTACCAAACTAACCAGTACAACCCCGTTAACTTTGGTACCTCGATCCGCCAAGACTCATGAGCCGGGCATGGTGGTATGGGACACCATGGTCGAGCTGTCGGCCTACGCTGGGGCCATGAGCCTCCCCGTAGTGACCAGTGAGCAACCCAGACTTGTGACCCGAATATGGTGGTATGGGACACTGTATTCGAGCTGTCGGCCTACACTGTTTTGATGGGTGATGGGGGAGTGGTGCAATGAGTGCGTGTAAGAGCCCTGATAGCCCTAACCGTGCCCGGTGTAGTGACCTCATGCATACTCTGAATCTGCGGAGGGGCGACGAGTCTTCCCGTAGTAAACAGAGTATAAACTAGGTCTGTATTGATAAGGTGATGGGGGAACAGTGCAACGAGTGCGTGTAACAGCCCTTTACAGTGACCTAGAACCGCATCATCATATGAGATTATCTAGGGTTGACAACCCTAGAATGGATCATTGTTTGAGAATGATATAAGGGAGGTAGCTTAGTTTCCCAATCCTACTGCATGAAAAGGACTAATAACAACTCGGTAATCATGTTCATATCGCACTGCATGTGCCTGGAAGATGTGGAGCACTGAGGGATGAAAGCATGCCACGGACGTAAGATGGTGTCGCACGAGGGAGTATATTGGCGAGGGCATGCATCATGACTGCATTCATACTTGCATTAATAAGAGTATTTAGGAGTGTTTAATTGTACTGCTTTATCATTACTGCTTGACTAAATTGATAACATGTTAACCTATGCTTTATTGTTCCACTGAGTTGATCACTCACTCCCACGTTACGGGACGGTGTTCCGGAGACCCACCAGACTCTGTCTGATTGCAGAGGCGATGCTACTCCTGAGGCGGAGCCAGACTTTGTGACGACGAGGATGCTTTCTCGTATATGCTGTTTTCTGGCGGCTTCATGTGAGCCGTGCTTTGATCGACGAGGTTACAAGAATGTCGACTAGATGACCTTATGCAATTTGGTATTTTTGGAATTGTAATTGTAATTAATTAACCTGGTAACATTATCACACTTTGGAGACTCACCACAGTTTATATATTTTATATAACTATCACAGTCTTCCGCTTGTAATTTCACTTATCTCTGGAGTATGATATACTGTTTTGGTATAATTCCATTCATGTTTCAATGCTCTCATCATGATCATCATTATCTATGTTACATAAGTGATGCGTTGGAACTCGGGAGCTGAGCTTTGCTCGACCCCCGATTTTCAGGGCGTTACACAATCTGACTCAACGCTCACGTAACTTGACAAACTGGGCACCTTCAAAATATGACCAGGACACAGAAGCGTCGTTGGCAGAG
Organism: Magnolia changhungtana; assembly: GCA_030180095.1. Lineage (NCBI taxonomy): Eukaryota > Viridiplantae > Streptophyta > Magnoliopsida > Magnoliales > Magnoliaceae > Magnolia > Magnolia changhungtana. The sequence goes on along the minus strand of JASAUF010000140.1, from coordinate 167,449 downwards.
AAATATGGCCACACTGAGAAGAAAAGAAGAAAACAAAACTGAAGTTCATCTTCGGTCGAAACCCAGTTGCCACGTTCATTTTGGCAAGTCCCTTCGTTGGAGGATCATACAGTAATAAATGCAGATGAAGTAATTTCTCTGCCTATTGATCAAGAGAAGGGAGTTATCCTCAAAGATATCAAAGTTTCTGACAAATCTAAAAAAGAAGACGATTCTGATAATTTGTCAGATTACTTTAGTGAGGATTGCTTCCCAGCTGAAGAATAATTTATCAGATTACCCGATGAACTCACAACTCATGTAGATAAGCCAGAGGTTATGGCGACCGATTCACCAACTGTCCTCACAAAAAATATAACCCATAGTCGAACTGATGAAATCAAGTCTAATACACTAGAGGGGCAAGGTTTTGATAATAGTATTGTGTTTGTTTCACTGCCACTGGTGGTATTTCATTATAACATGGTGCTTACTTTACCGTCTAATTTTCAGGCAAGAACAACTCAACCAAACTCAATACTAGGATACGTGGAGGAACATGTTGCTTCAGTTATCATTCAGCATGCTTCTTTCCCCTATGATGAAGGGAGACAAGGCAAGGTGTCGCACACCAATGCGATCACCGTGGCGACCGATGGAGGTAACGACAAGGTAATTATCAAAAGACCCACTATTGATATGACACAACATCTTAAGCCATTATATATTTCAGCTCATTTAAACCGATGTCATGTGACCAAAATTTTAGTAGACAATGGAGATGCAGTGAACTTATTGCCAAAGAGAATGATGGCCAAACTGGGAAAGACTACGACTGATCTGATTCCTTCCGAGGTAACTGTTAGCAATATCGCAGGCCATGCTACTAACACACATGGTGTTCTGTCGGTCGATCTTACAATAGGTACTAAATTTGTTCTGGCACCGTTCTTTGTGGTGGATACTTCGTCAACCTATAATGCCCTGTTAGGAAGAGATTAGATTCACTTTGTTGCATGTATTCCCTCTTCTATTTATCAGTTTGTTATATTTTGGAATCAGAACAGGTTTGAGCTCGTATTGGTTGATAATAAGCCATTTTTGGCCTCATCAAATGCCGACAAAGCTTATTAGTATGGTGAAGCAATAGGGCTCATCAGGTTCACTGGAAGAACTAAATATGGATGACCAACAAGTATTTATGTAAAGATGAACTTGAACAGTATAATTTGGGCTATGATGGTCTAGGGAAGTGAAACCCAGCTGAAGGATTTAATCCCCAATCAACCAGCTACAAGCTATATCATCGAAGAGTTGCCATGATTGTGGCAACTAAAGGAGTAGTGTGCATGGTTGAGTTCGTAATCAGGATAAAGAGGCTTGAAAAGAGTCTGGAACAAAGCGACGAAAGAATTTTTATGAACTTAGCTGAACTACACATAGCGGCCAAGGAAGATAGTTTCGACATAAGAGACTTACTAGAAGAAGTGGAAGAACATCGTTCGCAGGTTCAAGACTTGCTGGATGAAGTGAACTTGGGGACGGATTAGGATCTGAGACCCACATTTATAAGTAACTTGTTATAACCGCCCGAGCGGAATGAAATGATAAAGTTGCTGAAGGAATTCATAGACTATTTTGCTTGGGATTATCATGATATGCCAGGACCGGATAGGTCTTTGTTCGAGCACAGGTTACCAACCAAAGAATGATATCAGCTGCATAAGCAATGTAACGCCCTGAATTTCAAGGGTTGAGCAAAAGCTCTACTCCCGAGATTTAGTACATCACTTATGTAACATGGATAATGATGTTTAGATTTCGTCCATATTAATGAGTTAAACATGAGTGAGATTATACCAAAACAGCATATCATACTCCAGGTGTAATTAAATTAAGCAAGCGAAAGTCTTAAGTAGGTGTATTTAAACATAAAAGTGTTTCACAAACTCTGGAGTATGAATATATACCAGGCCGAATACGCACAAGTGTTGTTTCAAAATATACAAAATATCAAAATGTAAAGTGTTCGACTAATTCATATATCCCTGTAATCCTGTCAAATCAGCACGAGGTCTACATAGACTCGCATGAGAGTTGGCAGTGGGAGAACTCCCCCTCTTCGTCCATGAAGTCTGGCTCTTTGCATGAACTTTATCGTCTCCTCCACCTAAACCATAGTCTGGTTGGTGTTTTAAAACATTACCCCAGGGTGGGAGTGAGTGATCAACTCAGTGTTACTATAAGGCAAAGGTTAACATATTATCAAGTCAATCAAGCAGTAATGATAAAGCAATACAACAATCACTTCCTAACTACTCTTGTTAATGCAAGAATGAAGTGCAGTAATGACGCATGCCCTTGTACAAAGCTCCCTCACAAGTGACTCCGACAACCAAGTTCGTACATGACAACCTCCTTAAAGTGCAACTTCCTCACCAAAGCACATGTAATGCGGTGCATGGTCGTGTTAGCCAAGTTCTAATTTAAGCTAATTCATACAGCAGGTTCAGGAAGCTAAGGTACCTCCCTTTATCATTACCCCAACTGAATGATCCATCAAGGGTTGTCAATCCTAGTTAACCACATACGATAGGTAAATTGTAGGGCATCATCCTTAATGAAATAGCAGTCGATAGGCAAATTCAAAAGTTTATACTCGCGGTCACTACGGGAAGGATAGTCACCTTTGCGTAGGCCGACAACTCGAACACTGTAATGCCCTGAAAATCGGGGGTCGAGTAGCAACTCAACTCCTGAGTTCCAAAACATCACTTATGCAACATGTATGTTTATGATTAAATGTTGTCTGTGTTAGTACATGAATCACGAGTGGGATTATACCAAAACAGTAATTCATACTCCAGATCAAGTTGTAAAACACAAGCGGAAGACTGAAAGACATAAATAAACGTATATAAGTCAAAAGAGTACGATCGGTCTCCAGAGTATGAATACATCACTGAGTCACCATCTACATGCAATAGTCTCAAAATCAAAATGTCAAACAGTACAACTACAATGATAATCCCTGGAGCCTCGTCGATCTAGATAGCCTAAGCGAAGCCACCGGAGAACTGCATATAAGAGAACTCATCCTGATCGTCATAGTAATCAGGCTCTGCCTCTGGGGTCACGTCGTCATCTGAAATCAAGACAGAGTCTAGTTGGTGTTTAAAACACCGTCCCATAACGTGGGAGTGAGTGATCAACTCAGTGGAATCATAGAGCAAAGTTAACATGTTATCAATTCAATCAAGCAGTAATGATAAAGTAATAAAATTAAACATCCCTGATTACTCTTATTAATGCAAGGATGATATGAACAATGATGCATGCCCTTGCCTACACTCCCTCGTGGGACACCATTTGATGATCGCGGCATGCTTTCTTCCCTCTGTGCTCTTCAATCCGGGGAACATGCAGTGCGATGTTATGATCGTGATTATCGAGTTCTTATTAGTCCATTTCATACAGCAGGATTGGAAAACTAAGGTACCTCCCTTATGTCATTTCCCAAACAATGATCCATTCTAGGGTCGTCAGTCCTAGGAAATCTCATACGATGTTACGGTTCCAGGTCACTGCAAAGGGCTCGTCACCAAATCGGTGCAGGCCTAGTTTATACTCTATATGCTACGGAAGGGTCGTCCCCTCCATGTAGACTCCGAGTATGCTCGAGGTCACTACAAATGGCTCGTCACCAAATCAGTGTAGGCCGACAGCTCGAATACAGTTTTCCATACCACCGTATTCGGCTCACGAGGTGATGTTGCTCACTGGTCACTATGGGGAGGCTAGTATCCCATCATAGGCCGACAGCTCGACTACGGTGTCCCATACCACCATGTCCGGCTCATGAGTCTTAGCGAATCGAGGTACCAAGGTTAACAGGGTTTTCATTGGTGAGTTTAGTACCTAGGTTCAAGCAGTAGCATCCAAACATGGTGAAGATACATCGGGCCAATCGGGTTACTTGACGAGCTCGACTAGCACGAGCGTACTCGAAGTTGATCGACATGAAGTGTATAACCACTGCCGATAACTCTAGTACGACTCGGGTTCGTCAAACACGTCCCACGTAGCGAATGAATCTCAGCCATGAACTTAAAGCCTATTACCGATCGGCTGGATTATAGTGTAGCCCCAATCACATTCAATCCTTAACCAGAAAGCATGTAGAGTAGTCAAAGCAGAATTAACTAAGTAATTCAAACATGTTAATAAGCATGTTATAAAACACAATGTAAACAGGAAATACAAACACATACATTTCATACGTAAGCGATTAAACTAAATAACTTGCATGGAGGAAATCATACACATCGCTAAGGTAGTTGAGAATCCTATATCAACACCCACCTAAAGTACTATCATCCAAGTACTTACTCATACAAGCATTTTCTCAAACACTTAGAATACACTTATTAACATACATAACGCATGTTGGCCAAAACATGTATTAGGGCAAATCCTTTCGCCGAGTAGTTATTACACATATATCTAGCATATACACACAGTAATTAATCATGGCAAACACACTTTCATATTTTGTACATATGCGGTATTTTCTACAAATATACAGAATACACTAAACACCATAAATTCCATATATAACTGAATCGCAAAACGAACATCGCATTTTACATGTGAAATAACACCCACATCAGGAATCTATCATTATTTAACGTTAAAAGCTTTGAAAACCATAACTATACGTCTATAGTCTGCACCTTATGCCGTAGAAGCGTAACGAATTCGACAGAGACTCCAAGTCTTCGTCAACGATGGAATGACGACCTATAGCACTAGTTAAGTCAGCTATCTTGCCACTTGTAACAATTAAAACCCTAGAACAGATTCAGGTTAGGTTTTCTTACCTAGGAACGAAGTCAGAATCACCGGAATAACGATTAGATAACAATGAATAGGCACATAGAATAGCAGGATAGAGTGCCAGGAATCTTCTCTCACTTCTCTCACAGCTTCCCTCTCTTTACTCTCTTCTCTCTCCTAGGGTTTTCTCAAATTCATATGGAGTGAATGAGAGATGGTTTAAGGTCCTTATATAGGCCTAAAACTGATGAAAATGGCCCCGAGGCCAAGGTATACTTAGGTTATAGCCAAAGGACATCTGTTTCAGCTCAATGGAGCACTTCCAGAGCCCCCCATAGAGCCAAAGGTCGGACTTAAGCTCACCAACCTTGGATCTAGGTTGAGTTAAGTTTTCGTTCCAATCGGATTTCCAGATCGCATGTGGCGGACCAATTTCTTGTAACGCCCTGAAATTCGGGGGTCAAGTATGAACTCAACTCCCGAGTTCCAACGCATCACTTATGCAACATACACAATGATGGTTAAATGTTGTCTGAGTTAGAGTAATAAACATGAATGAGATTATACCAAAACAGTAAATCATACTCCAGTTCAATTGTGTAAAGGCAAGCGGAAGACGGAAATTGTATATTTAAAGTATGTAAGGAAACAAAATTTTTTTATGAAACATCAGAGTATGATCGCTAACTGAGTACCCATATACATGTACTGTTTTTAGAGTCAAAAATCAAAATACACTCTAAAGATGTGTCTTGTAATCCCCGCGGTGCAATCGGCCTAAGCAAAGCCGTCCGAATACTACATAAACGAGAACTCGTCCTAGTCCTCGTCAAAATCGAGCTCCGGCTCCTGAACCGTCGCACCGTCTATACCTGCGACAGAGTCGGTTGGTGTTGCAAACACCATCCCATAACGTGGGAGTGAGTAGCTAACTCAGTGGAACAATAAAGCATAGGTTAACATGTTATCAATTCAATCAAGCAGTAATGATAAAGCAGTACAAATCAAACAATTCTAACTACTCTTATTAACTGCGAGAATGAAATGACATGATGCTGTATGCCCTTGCCAAACCACCCTCATGCGACATCATCTTACATTCACGAATGCTTAACTCCCTCAGTGCGCCACATCTACTAAGCACATGCGGTGCAATGATGATCATGATTACTGAGTTATTATTAGTCCATTTCAAACAGCATATTGGGAAACTAAGGTAACTCCCTTGTATCATTTCCAAACATGATCCATTCTAGGGTCGTCAATCCTAGTTAATCTCATACGATATTATGGTTCGAGAAGCATAGCGAAGGCATCGCAAAGGGCTCGTCACCCGTCAGCGCGGATACAGATCTCACCGTATGCGGCTCAATTGCTGGCCGTCAGCTTGAGTACAGGTCTCACCGTACTCGGCTCAATCACTAGCCGTCAGCTCGAGTACAGGTCTCACCGTACTCGGCTCAACTCATACTCTAGTTGCTGTGAAAGACTCGTCGCCAATCACAGACCCTTGGAGTATACTCGAAGATACTATGGAGGACTTGTCGCCCGTCAGCACGAGCACAGGTCTCACCGTACTCGGCTCTCGCCGTAAGTAAATACAGCTCGAATACAGTGTCCCATACCACCGTATTCGGCTCACGAGGTTTGGTTGCTCAATGGTCACTATGGGGAGGCACTTGGCCCCAGCATAGGCCGACAGCTCGGCCACGGTGTCCCATACCACCATGACCGGCTCATGAGTCTTAGCGGATCGAGGTACCATGGTTAACGGGATTGCCACTGGTAAGTTTGGTACCCTAGGTTCAAACAGTAATGACCAAACATGGTGAACACACATTCGACAATCGGGTTACTTGACAAGCCTGACTAGCTTGAGCGCACAACAAGTTGGGCGATATGAAGCGCAAAAGCACTCCGTGTGGCCAACCACTATCGCCGAGCGAAGTACGACTCGGGTTCGCCAGACACATTCCTTGTGGCGACATGAATCACAGCCACAATGTCCAATCTGGTACCGAATGCCTGGACTATAAACATACTCCCAAACTCATACAGTTCTCATCAATAGCATGTGGAGTTAAGCATGATAAATAAAGTAATACAACATGTTAGGAAGCATATCATAGAGCATGTTATGAAGCATGATATAAAGCATGTTGTAAAGCATGTTGTAGAGTACTATACAAATAGGGACACAATTACGTATACATCACAAGTAAGTGGCTAAAGTAAACCACCACATGGAGGGTATCCTACATATCTCTAAGGTAGTCGGGAATTTCATATCAGCACCTACCTAAGGCACTAACACTTAAACATTTACACTCACAAGCGTTTACACAAACACTTAGAGTACACCATTCCAACATACATGACGTATGTTAGAAAAATACGTCTTAGGGCTATCCTTTCGCCAAGCGGTTGTTTTATCCATGTATACCATAATCATACAGCAAATAATCACAACAAATGCATTTTCAAAATTTACACATATACGGTATTTCTAGAATACACAATTTCTACATACGTAGTATTTACAAATGAGCATGTATTACAGCGATTCCTTTCGCCAAACTAGTATTTTATCCATATGTTGTATAATCATACATTAAATAAACATGTCAAACATTTTTCTAAAAAAATACGTATACGGTATTTCTAAGTATACCTAGAGTATGTGAAATTCCATATTTTACAACGTTAATCGAAACAGAAAACGGAAAGCACTTTGTACATGTGCATTTGCATGTAGATCATGAATCTATCATTATCTGACATTGAAAGCGTTGAAAACCGTAACCTATACACCTAAAGTCCTCACCTTTGCCCTTGGAATCACAACGGATTTGTAAGGTTTGGTGAGCTTCCGTATTCGGGAGTTTTCTTGCCTAAAAAGCGGAATTGGTTAGCCTTTTCACAACCTATAACCTATCTACTTCAAATTAGACCTAGGGTTAGGGTTTCATACCTTCAAACAGAGTGGATACCGCCGGAAAAGTGCCTAGAAAGAGGCGGTGTAGGCCGTGCGATAATCGAAAGCAGCAGGAGGAAGTTCTCCCACAAATCCCAAGCTCTTCTCTCTCTTTTCTCTCTCTCTCTCTAGGGTTTTATCCCAAATTCGTATGGCTGTGAGAGGGGCTGTTCTAAGCCTCTTTTATAGCCAAAAACCTCCCCAAAATAGACTCAAGTTCAAGGGTTACTGCTAATATAGGTATTTCATCACTTTTCCAGCATAAAAGAGAGGTTCTGGTGGCCCTCCTTGAGCCAAACGTCAGACTTAAGCTCACCACACATGGATCTATGTGGGATTACGTTTTCGACTCGATCGGATTCCCAGATCGCACGTGGCAGACCACTTTCAGTTGAACGATCAATGGGCCATGATCCGAAATTCCAAGCACATGTAAATGTTCCTGAAATTTTTCTTAATCCGAGGGTGTAATTTAGTCTGATTCTGACGGTCTGGTTGCTTAATACTGATGCGCAAGCAAATGGTGCCAGATCACTATTCCAGATATTTATTTTGTAAAGGGAATAGTATTTTTCACACTCCCTCGCTCCGGATCCAAACGAATGGCCGTGGGACATCGGCTTAACCTGATTTTTGAGATGATAGTCAAGCCCAGCGAGGCGGTCCTAAGTCCTTAACTTTGCATTAATCGGATTTCCGATGTGCGGTCTAGACCTAATACAAAGTTTCAAGTCATTCTCGAGAATAGCCGGGTAATGAGTTTGATCCTAATCTTTAGGGTAACCTAGCGTCAATGATTCTACAAGTTTTGGGTCTTGCAGATCGTATTTAAAGCGATCCCAACGGATTTCATGGCTAATCGAGTTTTGAACTTAGTTAACTTTGTTAAATTTCTAAAGGATTTAATCCTAATTGATTTCTGGTCGAGATGGTACTCGAGCCAAAGTACGGAAATTTACGGGTCGTTACAGTTTCAGTTCAATAGTCACCAAAACTCGATCAGGGTTACAAGTACACTGACCTATGTATGAAATTTCCACTGATCCGAGGGTGTATTTGGGTCAGATTCAGACGGTCTGATTGCTTATATCTGGCACGCAAGTGACAAGTCTTAGATTACTTAAATTAGATTTAATTTCTAAAGAAAATCAGTTTTCTCACACACTTTACTCCGGGCTCAAACGAATAGCCCCGGGACACTATCTGGACTTGATTTTTGAGGTGGTGGTCAAGTCCAGCAAGGCGGTCTTAATTACATAATTTCGTAGTAATCAGACTTTCGACATGTGGTCAAGATCCGGTACGGAGTTTCAATGTGCTCCCGAGAGCAACTGGGTAATGAGATTGATCCTAGATTTTAGGGTAACCTAGCGTCAATGATTCTACAAGTTTTGGGTCTTGCAGATCGTATTTAAAGTAGATCAAGTGGATTTCGCAGCTAATCTAGTTTAACACCTAGTTAAACTTGTTTAATTTCTAAAGGATTTGGTCCTGAGTGATTTCTGCCTGAGGTGGTACTCGGGTCTTTGTATGAAATTTTCCAAGTCGTTACAATCTACCCCCCTTAAAGAAAAATTTCGCCCTCGAAATTAGTACTTGTTTGTACTTCTCAAGAATCTGAGGGTAGTTCTTTTAGACCCCGGCCTCTGTCTCCCAAGTAGCCTCTTCCTCAGTGTGATATGTCTACAATACTTTCACAAGTGGGATGACCTTACTACGCAACACCTGCTCCTTCCTATCTAAGATACTCGTCGGACGCAGTACATATGTAGCATCCTCACTCAACTTCACCTGTTCCCATCTGATAATGTGGGAAGGATCAGTAATGTATTTCTTCAACATAGATACATGAAATACGTTGTGTATGCCCGCAAGTGGTGTGGGCAAGACAAGACGGTATGCCACCACACCCACTCGATCTAATATCTGGAATGGGCCAATGAACCGTGGCGTGAGCTTTCCTTTCTTGCCAAAACGAAGGACTCCCTTCATGGGGGGGGGGGACTCAGAGGAATACATGGTCCCCAACTTCAAACTCTAGTGGTCGCCGCCTCGTATCGGCATAACTCTTCTGTCTGCTCTGGGCCATCAGAAGTCGACGCATGATAATGTTGATCTTCTCTGAGGTCGCCTGTACTAACTTTGGGCTAATCAAACTGCGCTCGCCAACCTCTGCCTAACAATGCGGTTGTAACATCCCGAAAATCGGGGGTCGAGTAGTAACTCAGCTCCCAAGTTCTAGAACATCACTTATGCAACAAAATGAATGATGATTGAATGTTGACTATATTCGTGCATTGAACATGAGTGAGATTAAGCCAAAACAGCATATCATACTCCAGAGACAGTTAAATTGCAAGTGGAAGACTGTGATAGACATATAGAATATAAAAACTGTGTTGAGTCTCCAGAGTGTGATAATGTTACTAGGTTAAATAAATACAAGTACAATTCTAAAATTTACCAAATGTGAGGAAATGTAATGTCTTCTATCCCAAGTACCATAGCCCCGTTAATACAATACCAGGTCTTCATAGACCTGTCAGAGAATTATATGTAGGAGAACTTCTCCTCAACATCATAGTAGTAGTCCGGCTCTACTTCATAAGCATCGCCATCACCTGAAACTCAACAAATCAGTCAAGCAGTAATGATAAATTAGTACAATCAAACACTCCTAACTACTCTTATTAATGCAAGTATGGATGCAGTCATGATGTATGCCCTCACCGACTTACTCCCTCATGTGACACCCTCTTCGTTCGCGGCATGCTTTCATCCCTCAGTGCTCCACATCTTCCAGGCACATGCAATACATGATAAGCATGATTACCGAGTTGTTATTATTCCATTTCAAACAGCTGGATTGGAAAACTAAGGTACCTCCCTTGTATCATTCCCAAACATGATCCATTCTAGGGTCGTCAATCCTAGACAATCTCATACGATGGTGTGTTTCTAGGTCACTGGAAGGGCTGTCAGGGCTGTTACGCAGAATCGTTGTACCACTCCCCCATCACCTTATCAATACAAGCCTAGCTTATACTCTGTTACTACGAGAAGGCTAGTCGCCTCACCGCAGATTTAGAGTATGCTCGAGGTCACTCCACTGACACCCTACTAACTGGCAGTCTATTTTTGAAGCCCAACCGGTCCGCTTATTGAGAATGGAACCCGAATACAACCCGACTGGTGACTACAGCCAGGCTGTGCCAGCGTAGGCCGACAGCTCGAATATAGTGTCCCATACCACCATAACCGGCTCACGAGTCTGGTTGCTCAATGGTCACTACGGGGAGGCACGTGGCCCCAGCATAGGCCGACAGCTCGACCACGGTGTCCCATACCACTATGCCCGGCTCATGAGTCTTAGCGGATTGAGGTACCATGGTTATGAGATTCCACTGGTAAGTTCGGTACCCTAGGTTCAAGCAATGGCATCCAAACATGGTTAACATACAATGGGCCAATCGGTTTATTAGACTAGTTTGACTAGTACAAGCATACGCTAGAGTAGCCGACAAGGTACCACTGTTGTCAACCATCGTACGACTCAGATTCACCGAACGCATCAATTGTTGCAAGATGAAATCGCCCACTTAGACAGGAATTGTTACCGATTGCCTGGACAATAATCATAGCCCCAATCACATTCAATTACAGATAAGTAAAGCAGTAATGGATCAAGATTCAAATCATACAATCAAAGTCTGGTATCATCCGTTTAGGGCTGCTAGGGCTGTTACACGGAATCGTTACACCACTCCCCCATCACCCATGACGGATCATACAACATAAACATGAATTTAAACATGCGCATTACATAAATAAAATCATACAATCAGTTGAGCATGTCAACAAGCATATCATAAAGTATATTATAAAGCATGTTATAAAGCATGTTATGAAGCACTATATAAATAGGAATACAAACACATATATTTCATAAGTAAGTGGTTAAAGTGAACAACCACATGGAGGAAATCATACATGTCTCTAAAGTGGTTGAGAATCCCATCTCAACACCATACCTAAGGCAACATCATCCAAACACTTACTCACACAAGCATTTTCACAAACACTTAACATACACTATTTCAACATACTTAGTGTATGTTAGCAAACATGTATTAGGGCGAGTCCTTTCTCCAAGCAAGTATTTTACGCACATATAATATATTTATATAACAAATAATCATGGCAAACACATCTCTAAAATCTATATGTATATAGTACTTTCTACAATACAGTATTTCTACATACATAGTATATATTAGTAAAACATGTATTTGGGCAAACCCATTCGCCAAATAAGTATTTTATCCATATATCGTATATTCATACAACAATTAATCATGTCAAACACATTTCTAAAATTTATACGTATACTGTATTTTCTACGAATACCTAGAATATGTAAAATTCCATATTCTGCATCTTTAATCAAAACAGAAAACAGACAGCACTTTGTACATGTGCAATTGCATGCAGATCATGAATCTATCATTATCTGACATTGAAAGCGTTGAAAATCATAACCTATACACCTAAAGTCTGCACCTTTTGTCGTAGAATTGCAACGAAGTCGATAGGTTTGCTAAGCGTTCGTATACGGCAGTTTGGTAACCTATAGCATATTTTCTGTTAGCTATTTCATAACCTACAACTATCAAAACCCCAAATCAGTTTAGGGTTAGAGTTTCTTACCTAGAAACGGAGCCGAAATCGCCAGGAAAGCGATTAGAACGGAATGGTGGAGCTCGTGGAGCGGCAGGGATGCATGGCAGGGAGATTCTCCTGCATCTCCCACACTTTCTCTCTTTTCTCTCTTCTCTCTCAAATTCGTATGGCTGCAATGAGAGAGGGTTTATAGTCCTTATATAGTCTAAAAACTCACTGAAATAGACTCCAGGTCAAGGTATACTTGGGTTATAACCAAAGCGGACCTGTTTCAGCTCAACGGAGGACTTCTAGAGCGCCTCCTTGAGCCAAAGGTCGGACTTAAGCTCACTAACACCGGATCTATGTTTAGTTAAGTTTTCGTTTCAGTCGGATTTCCAGATCACACGTGGTGGACTAGTTTCAGTTCAACGGTCAGTGGGTCTCGATTGGAGATTCCGAGTACATGTAAATGTTTATGAAAATTTTCATGATCTGAGGGTGTAATTTGGTCAGATTCTGATGGTCAGGTTGCTTAATACTGATCCGCAAGTGACGAGTCTCAGATTACTATTCAAGATATTTATTTTGTAAAGAAACAAGTGTTCTCACACTCTCTCGCTCCGGACTTAAGCGAACAGCCGTGGGACACTATCTGGATTTGATTTCCGAGATGGTTGTCAAGCCCAGTGAGGCGGTCCTAAGTCCTTAACCTCCAATTATTCGGACTCACGATGTGCCGTCTAGACCTGATACAAAGTTTCAATGCGTTCCCGAGAGCAGTCGGGTAATGAGTTTGATCCAAGATTTTAGGGTAACCTAACGTCAATGATTCTACAAGTTTTGGGTCTTGCAGATCATATTTAAAATGATTCAAACGAATTTCGTAGCTAATCTAGTTTAACACTTAGTTACTTTGTCTCATTTCTAAAGGATTTAATCCTAAGTGATTTCTGTCTGAGGTGGTACTTAGTCCTTTGCAGTTTGTATATAAAGTGATCCAAGTTATACTACTTGGCTAGTTTAAGATAGTGTCTAGGGTGAAAGTACTTAGGAAAATTGAAAGAACAAGGTGGTGAAGGGTGGGGTTTGTGAAGGAAAATGGGTTCAAAAGCAGTTTTAGATTGTGAGATTCAATTCTGACAAGTTAATAAGGTATTAGGATCGATCCATTGCCTAAGGATGTCTAATTCCAGGTTGACAAAAATCTGGGCTATTACAGCGGTGCTCTGCAAGGGCGCCCATACAAGGCCTCATAAGGAGCCATGCTAATACTCACCTGAAAACTGTTATTGTAGGTGAACTCTGCATATGGGAGATAGTAATTGATGAGTGTCAAATATTGCATATCAGACCCAGTAATTACCTGATTTTACACACATGATAAAGCCTAACATCAGATTTTAATCGTGTTTTTATTACAGGAGGAAATTAGGAGTGTATATTGAAAGATGATGTTAAAAACATGGATTTGACGCTCCAAAATCACCAGAGCACGGGATGAACCTCAGAAGACCAATAATGAAGATTTTACACGCCTGGGATCTGAGGAAAGCAAGCCAAAGAGGCCCGAAAAGGGTCCAGAATGCAAGATCACATGGTTCCCGCCATCCGATCAGTTCAAAACTTCATACATGGGATGAGGGCTATAAATTAACCGTACATATTAAATTTCAGCCATTGAGGATCTCGGGAAGTGGTCCAACGGACAGATCAGCCCATTAATCTTCAATTTGGGGCCCACCTGGTCTCTGGATATGCCTCAGATTTGGTTGCAATACATTATTTGAGGGGACAAAACAGATGGTTGGATTGGATTGCTCGTACACATTGCAGTAGATCCCACCTAGGGTGGCATGTGTATAGTACACATGTGCACAAGACGTGCATCAAAAAAATCTGAAAGTCGGTCAGCGTTGCTGACCGACTCTTCTTCTCAAGACAAGAGAACGCAACAGCGTCTCCCTATCTCAATTTGGGTTTCGATTGTGGGCCCCACACATTACCCAAATGTGTGATCAGGACCGTTCATCATGTCTAAATGGCCTACATTACGATTGCCTAGGTGGCAAAAATTCAAATCAAAGCATAAAATTCAATCCCCACCATTCAAACATGTAATGGACGGTGAGACGAGATCTTGCGTGACCCATATCAAAATGGAGAAAAACTGGCGTTTCTAACCGAAATTTCGATAGAAATCTAATGGACGAGTGGATTTCCCAAGATAACATCACAAAGGGACCCCACCATTTCCGCAAAGAAATCCGCGTATCTGTTTCTGCGTCAGCGAAGGCACGGACGCTGGTCCGTTTTGCGTAAGACAGTGGGCCCCACCCGTCGCCCGTACGGTCGATCCGACCCGTCCATCGTGTAGAGGGCCATGGATACTACAAAACCATATTGAGATTCCACTCCCATGCGTACACACGTGTGCGCATACAGAGGCCACAAAAGGGCTGCTTCGGCGACGTTCAAAACCGATCTTTTCGAGATTTCTTCTGTGGGCCGCGCCAATGGACCTTCAAAACCACTCATTCTTGACTGAATTTTCATCCTGAATCCAATGGACGTGGTGGATTTTCCAGAAAACACCTCTGTGGGGCCCACCGATCACGGTTGCGAAAAATTACACTTTGAGTCCGTCTACGACTCTGCCACCGATTCCAGCCATCCAGCAGCTATAAAAAGGAAGTTTTGGACGTGGGAGAGGGATTCAGATCCAGAGAATTGGAGATCCAGAGCTAGGGAGAGAAGAAAGAGAAGGAGAAAGAGAGAGAGATTTTTCGGTTTGGAGTTTTAATTTATGAATTTTATTTAATATTTTTATGGATTTTATGGGTAACTAATCTCTCAGCTAGGGCTGAGATGAAGCCCCTAATTTGATCAGCTCTTGTATTGGTTGATTTACTTTGAATTTTAATTAATTTGTTTCTTTCTCTGAGTGGGCTTTATGTGTTTAAATTCCATACTTCTCCATCTATGAACTGGACCAAAGTATAGATGGATGTTGTTTGGATGCTTATTACAGGTGCTTGGGTCTGATCAAGAACAAGTTTCCTATAGAGGAAGGAACAGGGTGCTTTAATGAATTTTGCATACCATGTGCCCGACCAAGGACATGGGATGTATTGTTCATGGCATTGCTTAAAGGAATTAGACAACAGATGTCCGATTTAGGACACAGATTGTGCTTTCTCTATTTAAGTGGTATCAATCAAGGTCAAGGTGAATCAACAGACAAAACAAGGGTTAGGATAATTAGGGGTGGATTCGAAAGTCCTAGTGCTTTCTCTCTGATTGAATTTTCTTCCCTATTCTTAATTATTTTTCCTAAAATTGTGCTTAATAGTTTAGTTCATTATTCATTGGATTAGTTAAGAAGAATCATAGATTTGAATTGTGACAACCAGTCCTCGTGGGATTCGACCTCGATCTTACCGAGTTTATTACTACATCACAACCCTATACTTGGGGAGTGAACAAGTTTTTGGCGCCGTTGCCGGGGACTGTTTCGTTCCAAATTGAATTTAGGGTTCTCTCTTATCATAATTCATAGTCTTAGGATTTTACTAACTTTAGGTTAAAATTTTTTTTTATTTTTAGAAACTAACCTATTCCTTGTTTTGTAGGATTCTGAGATAGAAACTTCTAATTTGGTGATATCTTCCTAAATTCTTTATTTTTTATTTCTATTTTTAGAATTAGGATTTTATTTTTAGAAATTTTCTAACCTTAGATTTACTATTCTTAAAAACTAACTTGTTTTGTTTTGTTTTGCAGGTTTTTAACATAGGAACTTCTACTCTGGTAACATCTCTCTAACTTCTCCTTTACTTTCTGTATTGCTGTAGGATTTTGATTTCTTCTAGGATTAGACTCAGAGTTAAGGTTCTACCATGGAATCGTGGGTAGATGCATATGCTGAGTTGGATAGGTTTTATTGGGAAATGCCTGAAGGTTGTGGAATCCAACATATACCTCAAGATTTCTCTCCATCGAGAACAGACATTGAGAACCGACTAGAACGTTATGTTCCATCGGTTAATAGGGCCGTATACGATCATAATTATGGGAATGAGGACTATTATCAATCATCATATTCTCCCATGTATGATCAGTATGACTATAACCAGTGGAACCATCAAAACTGGGAAGTTGAACCAACAACATATTGTAATAATTATTCTCTTGGATCCCATACCTTTGAGATCCAACCAGAAACGATCCAAGAGGATTCATGTGTTGATCCAGAACAAGTAAACCAGTATGTTGCGAAATTGATGAAATCATTAGAAGCACTCAATTCGCGCATTGAAAGGATAGAGGAAGCTCGCTCATCCCAACTACAATCCAATCCAGAAATACAATGCGAGGAAAGTGATCCTCACTTGCTTTTGATGAAATCTGGAATTTGGAATGAGGAGTTGGATTCCATTAATGAGCACACGGTTCAATTCCCCGATGAGTCGATCTCAATGACTGTTCAAAAGGATGGGGAAGAAACATGGTTGTCTTTCAAATATAATGATGATGACACACCCCACTCACATGACACACTTGAGTTCAATAAAGAGGAAGAGGTTAGTTTATACGAACCTCAACCCAATCTGGAAATAGAATGTGAGGAAAGCGATCCCATCCCAAGTGTGCACTGCACAGAATTAGACAATGATGCGTATTGGGACGATGATCATGGATGTTCAGCCCTAATTCCCTTGGAATCAATCTCGAGTTTGGTCCAAGTCAATGATCAAGACGTACACGAAGTGGTTGGTCATAATGAGCCACTCCCCTCACCTAACATGTCTGATTTAAAGGTAGAGGATGGGCCCCTTAAAACTGACCCTTCTAACTCTTGTGAAACATATTTGGACCACTCTTCTGAATTACATGATGATATGATTCGGGAGATGGACGAGCTACTCGATATGACTCTTGAATTTGAAACCACCCAGTTGAGGCCACCATTTGAACTGTTGAATAATGACGATTCATCGCCTCTTCTGAGTAGTATCGATGAACAAAGTCCACACATCAATGCTACGTATACTGATCCTCAATCTGTCTGTGCAGGGCTGGAGCAAGAGAGCACACCTCCGTTTACTTTCAAAAACGATGGATTCCTTGGGCAGATTATCATAAGCTCTAATGTGGAAAATGAGTCACTCTCAGCTGAATGTCCCACCTCTTTGGATGATTGCTTGGCACACTTTGCAGATTCAAACGATCCCATGATAAGAGACATAGTGAATGCCTTACAAAACAATATCTCGGTAGTCATCACTGACCGAGAGGACCCTTACTCTGAGGCCCCTCCTTCCATAAATCCTGAATATTTACCATTAAGGGAGGAGGAGCTAACGATTGAACCGAAGTCTGCTACTTCGGAATGTGTTGAGACTACGTCACTTTCTGAGAATTTTTCTGACTTTCATCTATGTGTAGTTTCTGATTCACCATGGGATACTAACTTCGAAACTTCTTCTGTCACAGGAGAATCGTATATACTCTGGATACCTCAAGCACTTCAACGAAAAATTTCTTATGAGGTACATAAATTTCTTTGGAAAGTCAAGCTCCAGGGCATCCAAGCCTATTGCAAAAATGGCTTTTGGATGATCCTGTTGAGAAATCTACTGAGAAACTTATCAAGATACTGGCCGGAAGAGGAACCTTGCAGCATGATCGATTAGTTCAATGTTTGTGGGTAACATTACTGCAAACCCTCACGAGACTACAACTCGTCCACTAGGGGTAACCTAGGGGTTTAAAGGCTTGTGCATGCGCTAAATGCAATCGAGAGCACCTGCGAAAGTGGTATAGGTAGGATTTTCTTTTGTTTTTCTTTTTGTTATTATTATTATTTTTTACTTCTGTTGATCTCTTTCTTGTGCTAACTCACTTTTATGATGAAATTTTTTGCGAAAGCTTCTTGATTCTCCATCCAGGTACTATCTTTCCATCACTCATATTTTGTTCTCGTTGTCCCATGTGCATTGCATGGTTATTTCTTTTACATTGAGGACAATGTAGATTTTAGGTTGGGGGTGGGAGATTAGGTTACCTAATCAGTATTTTCTTGGTCTTGAGCAAAATTTGTGAAAATTTTAAAATTTTTTCTGGAATTTCTATTGAATTCAAAGTGATTTTGAAGGATAGTTGTGATTTTAACATTATAAGATATGTGATGTTGGTAACTTATGACTCTTGGATCTGGCCACCTGCCTGATTTCACAGTCAATTTTGACTTGTTAATCCATGATTAGAAGTGGTAAACATTGATTGAGCCATGATTTCTCATATTACATCTCGCTTACACATTAAGTTTTCGATTCGATGACTGAATGATTAACTGGAAAAAGAAGAATTAAAAGGCTAAGTCACATAATCTTCCCCATAGGTTTGCTCCCTATAGGTGAGGATTTGATTCTCCATAGTTGACATATAAAAAAAAAAAAAAATTAGGCGACAAGTTTTCGCCATAGGTTTGCTCCCTATAGGTGAGAATTTGATTCCCCTCATTTGCATTACTGCTCGTAAAGAAAATCAAAAGCCTGGTAAAATGAAAAGTTAATCTGTACGATAAGTGTTGGTTTCAGGTTTGGTTGTTACGAATTACCAATGATATCATGAAATTGACAATTGGATCTCTTAATGTTTGTAAGTCGAGATCACACTTGACATTCATGGAGCTCAATGTTTAGGAATGTTCTAATTGATGGATTAATATTTTGAACTTGATTATGAAGTTTACTATAAGGTTGATTCCAAGAGAAAAATTTCACACACCAATCATGAATCTTAGATTTTTCACATCTCAGCTATCTGTTCACTTGTCACTTGAATTTACAGGAATTGTCTTTTATTTCTGAAATTATTTTTCGCATGTTTTGCTCGGGACTAGCAAAATGCTGGTTGGGGGTTGTGATGAGTGTCAAATATTGCATATCAGACCCAGTAATTACCTGATTTTACACACATGATAAAGCCTAACATCAGATTTTAATCGTGTTTTTATTACAGGAGGAAATTAGGAGTGTATATTGAAAGATGATGTTAAAAACATGGATTTGACGCTCCAAAATCACCAGAGCACGGGATGAACCTCAGAAGACCAATAATGAAGATTTTACACGCCTGGGATCTGAGGAAAGCAAGCCAAAGAGGCCCGAAAAGGGTCCAGAATGCAAGATCACATGGTTCCCGCCATCCGATCAGTTCAAAACTTCATACATGGGATGAGGGCTATAAATTAACCGTACATATTAAATTTCACCATTGAGGATCTCGGGAAGTGGTCCAACGGACAGATCAGCCCATTAATCTTCAATTTGGGGCCCACCGGTCTCTGGATATGCCTCGATTTGGTTGCAATACATTATTTGAGGGGACAAAACAGATGGTTGGATTGGATTGCTCGTACACATTGCAGTAGATCCCACCTAGGGTGGCATGTGTATAGTACACATGTGCACAAGACGTGCATCAAAAAATGCGAAAGTCGGTCAGCGTTGTTGACCGACTCTTCTTCTTCTCAAGACAAGAGAACGCAACAGCGTCTCCCTGTCTCAATTTGGGTTTCGATTGTGGGCCCCACACATTACCCAAATGTGTGATCAGGACCGTTCATCGTCTAAATGGCCTACATTACGATTGCCTAGGTGGCAAAAATTCAAATCAAAGCATAAAATTCAATCCCCACCATTCAAACATGTAATGGACGGTGAGACGAGATCTTGCGTGACCCATATCAAAATGGAGAAAAACCTGGCGTTTCTAACCGAAATTTCGATAGAAATCTAATGGACGGAGTGGATTTCCCAAGATAACATCACAAAGGGACCCCACCATTTCCGCAAAGAAATCACGATCTGTTTCTCGCGTCGGGCCGAAGGCACGACGCCGGTCCGTTTTGCGTAAGACAGTGGGCCCCACCCGTCGCTCGTACGGTCGATCCGACCCGTCCATCGTGTAGAGGGCCATGGATACTACAAAACCATATTGAGATTCCACTCCCATGCGTACACACGTGTGCGGTACAGAGGCCACAAAAGGGCTGCTCGGCGACGTTCAAAACTGATCTTTTCGAGATTTCTTCTGTGGGCCGCGCCAATGGACCTTCAAAACCACTCATTCTTGACTGAAATTTCGTCCTGAATCCAATGGACGTGGTGGATTTTCCAGAAAACACCTCTGTGGGGCCCACCGATCACGGTTGCGAAAAATTACACTTCGAGTCCGTCTACGACTCTGCCACCGATTCCAGCCATCCAGCAGCTATAAAAAGGAAGTTTTGGACGTGGGAGAGGGATTCAGATCCAGAGAATTGGAGATCCAGAGCCAGGGAGAGAAGAAAGAGAAGGAGAAAGAGAGAGAGATTTTTCGGTTTGGAGTTTTAATTTATGAATTTTATTTAATATTTTTATGGATTTTATGGGTAACTAATCTCTCAGCTAGGGCTGAGATGAAGCCCCTAATTTGATCAGCTCTTGTATTGGTTGATTTACTTTGAATTTTAATTAATTTGTTTCTTTCTCTGAGTGGGCTTTATGTGTTTAAATTCCATACTTCTCCATCTATGAACTGGACCAAAGTATAGATGGATGTTGTTTGGATGCTTATTACAGGTGCTTGGGTCTGATCAAGAACAAGTTTCCTATAGAGGAAGGAACAGGGTGCTTTAATGAATTTTGCATACCATGTGCCCGACCAAGGACATGGGATGTATTGTTCATGGCATTGCTTAAAGGAATTAGACAGTCTGTATGCCCGATTTAGGACACAGATTGTGCTTTCTCTATTTAAGTGGTATCAATCAAGGTCAAGGTGAATCAACAGACAAAACAAGGGTTAGGATAATTAGGGGTGGATTCGAAAGTCCTAGTGCTTTCTCTCTGATTGAATTTTCTTCCCTATTCTTAATTATTTTTCCTAAAATTGTGCTTAATAGTTTAGTTCATTATTCATTGGATTAGTTAAGAAGAATCATAGATTTGAATTGTGACAACCAGTCCTCGTGGGATTCGACCTCGATCTTACCGAGTTTATTACTACATCACAACCCTATACTTGGGGAGTGAACAGTAATCCCAACTGTCCTTAAAGTCTAAAACACAAGCCCGCAGCATATCCTCCAAAATCTGATTCACCCGATCCATCTGCCCATCGGTCTGTGGGTGGAACGCGGTACTGAACTTCAACTTTATACCCATTGCTTCTTGGATACGAGTCCAGAAGATAGATGTGAATTACGTGTCTCAGTCTGACACGATCTCCAAAGGAACTCCATGTGGACGTACTATTTCTTTGATGTACAATTTGGCCAAGTCGTCTGCTGAGTTCGAAATTCTGATAAGGAGGAAATGGGCTGATTTCGTTAACCGGTCCACAATCACCCAAATAGAGTCATAACCTTTCCTCGTCTTCGGTAGCCCTGAGATGAAATCCATAGAGATGAAATCCCATTTCCATTCAGCTATGGGCAGGGGCTGAAACAGTCCAGGAGGTTGGCGATGCTCTGTCTTGACCTGCTGGCATGTGAGACAACGAGAGACATATTCTGCTATATGAGCCTTCATATTGTACCACCAATACGACCTCTTCATGTCCTAATACATCTTCGTGCTACCAGGATGCATCGCAAGCTTCGATCTGTAGGCAGCCTCAAGAATCTCCTGTCTTAAGTATGAATGTCTGGGATGCGTAGGCGGCCACGGTATCGTAGGCCCCCATCTGTGCCAACTCTCCATTCGGAGTTCTCGTCATCGCTAGCTTGCTCTCGAAGCTCAGACAATCGCGCGTCGCCCTTCTGGGCCTCGATAATCCTGTCATCAATGAGTGACCGCACCCGAATATACGAGACACTCTCGAATGGCTCCTGCATGGTGAGTTTCTTCTCAAAGTCCCACACGAACTCCACCATGTGCCATTCCACAACCATCAGTGGAGCCGCAAATGTTATCGCCTTCTTGCAGCTCAACACGGCTGCCACAAGGTTGGCCTTACCAGGATGGTAGGAAACCTCGAATTTGAAGTCCTTCAAGGTTTCCAACCATCAGCGCTGCCTCATATTCAAGTCCCGTTGAGTGAATATATAGCGAAGGCTCTTGTGGTCGAAGAAAAGCTCGAACTCCTCTCCGTAGAGGTAATGTGTCCAGAGCTTCAATGCAAAGATGACCGCTGCTAACTGAGGTCATACGTAGGGTAATTCTCCTCTTATTTCCTCAACTGTCTCGAGGCATATGCGATCACCCTTTCCTTCTGCATAAGGACACAACCCAAACCAACTCGAGACGCATCGGTGTAAATCGTATACTTGCCCCTTACTCTGGCAATACTAGCACAAGGGCGGACGTCAGTCTGTCCTTCAGCTCCTGAAAAGCCGCTTCCGCCTTCTCATTTCAGGCAAACTTCAGGTCCTTTCGAGTTAACTGAGACAAAGGTCTGTCTATCTTGGAGAAGTCCTGAATGAATCGCCGATAGTAGCCAACGAGTCCCAGAAAACTCCTCACCTCGGTAATCGACCCAGGCTGTTTCCAGTCTTGAATTGCGGCTACCTTAGCAAGGTCCACCGTGTCCCTTCCTTGGACACCACATGTCCCAGGAACTTGACTTCCTCTTTCTAGAAGTCGCACTTCTTGTACTGTACGAACAACTGGTTCTTCCTCAGCGTAACTAAGACTGCTCATAGGTGTTCTTCGTGCTCTTCCCGACTCGCAGAGTATATCAGGATGTCATCGATAAACACGATGACAAATCGGTATAGAAATAGTTGGAATACCCGGTTCATCAAATCCATGAACACGGCCGGCCAGTCTTAAGACCGAACGACATCATAAGGAACTCGTAATACCTAAAACTAGTCCTGAAGGCCATCTTTTGTATGTTCTCATCCCTGACGCGCAACTGATGATACCCTGACTGTAGATCAATCTTCAAGAAGTATCGCGCCTCTTTCAACTGATCAAATAGATCATCGATCCTGGGCAAAGGATACTTATTCTTCACTGTCAATTGGTTCAATCTGCGGTAATCAATACATAAGCGTAACGAACCGTCCTTCTTATTGACAAACAACACAGGTGCTCCATACATCGCGTAAAACTCTATGGCTCACCACAAAATCAGAGTATGCTCGAGGTCACTGCAAAGGGCTGACAGGGCTGTTATGCACAAAGGTTGCACCACTCCCCCATCACCTTATCAATGTAGGCCGATAGCACGAAAATAGTGTCCCATACCACCATAATCGGCTCACGAGTCTGGTTACTCACTAGTCACTACGGGGAGGCACGTGGCCCCGGTGTAGGGCGACAGCTCGACCACGGTGTCCCATACCACCATGCCCGGCTCATGAGTCTTAGCGGATCGACGTACCATGGTTAACGGGATTTCACTGGTAAGTTTGGTACCCTAGGTTCAAACAGAGGCGTCCAAACACGGTAAACATACATAAGATAAATCGGGTTGCTTGACGAGCTCGACTAGCTCGAGCACACAACAAGTTGAATGACATGAAGCGCATAAGCACTTCGCGTGGCCTAACCACTGCCGCCAACCGAAGTATGATTCGGGTTCGTCAGACACATCCTACGTGGTGAAAGAATCTCAACCACGAATTCAATCCCATTACCGATTGTCAGGACTATAATCATAGCCCCAAACACAATCAATTACAGAATAGTTAAAGTAGTGATGAATCAAGATTTTAAATCATACAATCAAATATCCAATATTGTCCGCTTAGGGCTGGAAGGGCTGTTGCTCGGAAACGTTGCACCACTCGCCCATCACCCTTCACGGATTTCAGGGAATACAACATAAACATGTGAAGTAAACAGAGCATAATTAAATAAACAAGTAATTCAGGCATGTTAACAAGCATGTCATAAAGCATGTTATAAAGCACTATATAAACAGGAAACACAAACACATATATTTCATAAGTAAGCGGTTAAAGTAATTAACCACATGAAGGAAATCATACCGGTCTCTAAGGTTTTTGAGAATCCCATCTCAACACCTACCTAGGACATCATCATCTAAACACTTACTCTCACAAGCATTTTCACAAACACTTAGCATACACTATTTCAACATACATAGTGTATGTTAGCAAAACATGTATTAGGGCAAATCCTTTCGCCAAGAAATTATTTTATGCATATATAATATATTCATACAGCAAATAATCATGGCAAACACATCTCCAAAATATAGACGTATACGGTACTTTCTACAATACACTATTTCTACATACATAGTGTATATTAGCAAAATATGTATTAGGGCGAATCCTTTCGCCAAATAAGTATTTTATCCATATATCATATATTCATACAACAAATAATCATGTCAAACACATTTCTAAAATATATACGTATACGGTATTTTCTACGAATACTTAGAATATGTAAAATTCCATATTCTACATCTTTAATCGAAACAGAAAACATAAAGCACTTTATACATGTGCAATTGCATACAGATCATGAATCTATCATCATCTGACATTAAAAGCGTTAAAAACCATAACCTATGCACCTAAAGTCCTCACCTTTTGTCGTAGAATCGTAAAGGAGTCGATAGGTTTACTAAGCTTCCGTATTCGGTAGTTTGACAACCTATGGAATGAAATAGGTTAGCTATTTCATAACCTACAACTATTAACACCCCAAATCAGATTAGGGTTAGGGTTTCTTACCTAGAAACGAAGTCAGAAATGCCAGGAAAGTGATTAGATCGGAGTGGTTGAACATGTATAGCAGCAGGGAAGAGTGGCAGGGAGATTCTCCCACTTCTCTCACTCTTTCTCTCTCTTCTCTCTTCTCTCTCTAGGGTTTCTCTCAAATTCGTATGGCTGTGAGAGAGAGGTTTCTAAGGTCCTTTTATAGCCTAAAAACTCTCTGAAATAGACTTGTGGACAAGGTATACTTAGTTTATAACCAAAGCGGCTTTGTTTCAGCTCAATGGAGGACTTCTGGTGGGCCTCCTTGAGCCAAAGGTCGGACTTAAGCTCACAGACTATGGATCTAGGTTCCATTAAGTTTTCATTCCAGTAGGGTTTTCAAATGACATGTGGCGGACAAGTTTCAGTTCAACGGTTAGCGGATCTCGATCGGAGATTCCGAGTACATGAATATGTGTATGAAATTTCTCCTGATCCGAGGGTGTAATTTGGTCTGATTCTGATGGTCTGGTTGCTTAAAACTGATCTGCAAGCGAGAGGTGTCGGATTACTATTTGAGGTATTTATTTGAAAAGAAATTCAAGTGTTTTCACACTCCTCGCTCCGGACTCAAGCGAATTATACTGGGACACTATCTGGATTTAATTTCTGAGATGGTTGTCAAGCCCAGCGAGGCGGTCCTAAGTCTTTAACTTCGTATTATTCGGACTCCCAATGTGCGGTCCAGACCTGATACGAAGTTTCAACGTGCTCCCGAGAGCAGTCGGGTAATGAGATTGATCCTAGATTTTAGGGTAACCTAGCGTCAATGATTCTACAAGTTTTGGGTCTTGCAAATCATATTTAAAGCGATTCAAACGGATTTCGTAGCTAATCTAGTTTAGCACTTAGTTACTTTGTCTCATTTCTAAAGGATTTAATCCTAAGTGATTTCTGGTCGAGGTGGTACTCAGGCCTTTGTAGTTTGTATATAAGGTGATCCAAGTTATAATACTTAACTAGTTTAAGATAGTGTCTAGGGTGAAAGTAGTTAGGAAAATTGAAAGAACAAGGTGGTGAAGGGTGGGATTTGTGAAGGAAATGGGTTCAGAAGCGATTTTAGACTGTGGGATTCAGTTCTGACAAGTTAATAAGGTGTTAGGAGAGGCCCATTGCCTAAGGACGTCTAATTCCAGGTTGGCAAAATCTGGGATGTTACACCACACATGGTAGGGCCTCACTTGATCGGCCGACCGGCGGCAAGCCTCCCCTCGCACAGTGCGACCACACCTGTTGTGAAGGCAGGCGGTGCGCCACTGTGCCCCTCTCGGGTCACCGACGATGGCTCCGCCCTAGGGCGGTGGCCACCCCCTCATAGGGTGCCGTGGGTGAGCGTGGGACCCCCTGGGCCCCATTGGTTTTTGTGGATTGGGTACTTAGGCCCACAGGGTGTACTTTCTCGATCCAATAAACATGTATTCGCGCCTTTTGGCTTGTTTCAAGTTTGGGATTCACCGACTTATAGTTCAAACCCATCGATTGATGGCCAAAAAATTGCTGAGATCACTTCACATGATCTGGGATGCGTACGGGCTACACTACTGCAGTCAATCTCGCCTATCGGTGAAATTTTGGAATCCTATGATAGTTTCTAAATTCTATCACCCCCTTCCTAAGTCAAAGTGTGTCAAAGTACGTCATGTTACCTATAACCCAGGTCCAGTTTAATCCAATTCATGCTCTTATACCAACTTGTAACGCCGTGAATTTCTGGGGTCGACCAAAAGCTCTACTCCCGAGATTCATCACATAACTTATGCAACATGGATAATGATGTTTAGATTTCATCCATATTAATGAGTTAAACGTGAGTGGGATTATACCAAAACAACATATCATACTCTAGGTGTAATTAAATTAAGCAAGCAAAAATCTTAAGTAGGTGTATTTAAACATGAAAGTGTTTCACAAACTCCGGATCATGAATATGTATCAGGCCAAATACGTAAAGTGTTGTTTCAAAAAATACAAAATATCAGAATGTAAAGTGTTCGACTAATTCATATATCCCTGTAACCCCGTCAAATCAGCACGAGGTCTACATAGACCCGCCTGAGAGCTGGTAGTAGGAGAACTCTTCGTCCATGAAGTCTGACTCTGTCACGTAGACTTCGTCGTCACCTACACCTAAACCATAGTCTAGTTGGTGTTTTAAAACACATTTCCAGGGTGGGAGCGAGTGATCGACTCAGTGGTACTATAAGGCAAAGGTTAACATGTTATCAAGTCAATCAAGCAGTAATGATAAAGCAATACAACAATCACTTCCTAACTACTCTTGTTAATGCAAGAATGGAGTGCAGTAATGATGCATGCCCTCGTAGAAAGCTCCCTCACAAGTGACTCCGACAACAAAGTTCACGCATGACAACCTCCCTAAAGTGCAACTCCTCTCCAAAGCACATGCAATGCGGTGCATGCTCGTGTTAGCCAATTCTTAATTAAGCTTATTCATACAGCAGGATCGGGAAGTTAAGGTACCTCCCTTTATATCATTACCCCAAATGAATGATCCATCTAGGGTTGTCAATCCTAATTAACCACATATGATAGGAAGGTTGTAGGGCATCACCCCTAATGAAATAGCAGTCGATAGACAAATTCAAAAGTTTATACTGGCGGTCACTATGGGAAAGCTCATCACCTTAGCATAGGCTGATATCTCGAACACGGTATCTCATACCACTATGCCCGGCTCACAAGTTTGGGTTGGTCACTGGTCACTACAGGGAGGCTCGTCCCCCCAGCGTAGGCGGATAGCTGCCCGGCTCATGAGTCTTTGCGGATCGTGGTACCATGGTTGAAACAGGCTTTTACATTGGTAAGTGGTATCTTAGATTCAAGCAGTGATGTCCATATATGGTAAACACACAATAGGCCAATCAGTTTGTTTTACACGTTGACTTAATCGACATGGAGTGCATAAGCACCCCTTGTGGCCTAACCACTGTCGACAGTCGTCGTGTGACCCGGATTCGTCGAGTTACCCAATTTTGGCGAGACTAATTCAGCCACTTATACATGGACTATTACCGATTACATAGGCCACACTATAGCCCCAATCTTACTTAGATGCAGTAAGTAAACACATGCGATAATCACTTCAGCATTCAACGATCAATTCAGGTGAATTCCTCATTTGAGCATTTTATCAAACACATTGAACATGTTACCAACCACTTGCATTTTATCTATAGATTTCTTAGTGGTAAAAATGATTACATGAAAGAAACAATACATATGAGCAAGGTAAATAAGAATCCTATCTTAATACTCTTAATAATTACAAATCATCAACATTTTCTCATTCAGACAATTTACCAAACACTTAGGCTATGCCTCACCAAATATACAGACTAGGTAAGTTACAACATATATTTTAGCAAATCCTTATACAGAGAGGTTAGCATACATATGGCAGCAATGAATCCTAGATTAGTAGGCATAGCCAACACAAATCATGTTTACATGTTCATTCAAACATTTCAATAAACACATAGAATGCATATTTTTCACAACATAGTTCATACATGTAAAACATATCGAAAGCGGTGTGTCTAAGACGATATGGTAGCAATCAAGTTAGACATAAATCATTAGCTGACATTGAAAGCATTGAAAACCATAACCTAAACGTTTATAGTCCACACCATTCATCGAAATACACGATTCGGACTCAGTTCAAACACCACGTTCCCGAAAACAAAACGATGGGCACCTAAACAATGAAATATGTTAGTTATTTCGTCGATTACTCTATTTGGATTTCTAAATCAAGATTAGGGTTAGGATTTTTTACCCAAATTGTAACCAGAAACGGTTGTGTAGTGAAGTGGGGAGGTGAATCCGTGGCGTGGAGTCATGGAAAAGAATCCCAGCAATGATCTCCCTATTTCTCTCTTATCTCCTTGCTCTTTTCTCTTCTTTTCTCTCTTCTCTCTCCTATGGTTAGAGAAATTCGCATGGAATAGAAGTGGGGTGGTTTAAGGGATATATATACGTCCAAAACTAATGTAAATGGCCCTAGGGCCATGGTATACTTAGGTTATAACCAAAGGGTGCCTGTTTCGGGCAAACTGGGCTCATTTGGAGGTCCATTATTCACTTATGTCGCACGGTAAGCTCCTTGACACTAGATCTATGCCAGGATGTGGTTTCGGTGTGGTCAGATTAGTTAATCGATTGCGGGGGACCCGTGTCAGTTCAGCAGTCGTAATTATTCGATCAAGGGCCACAAGTATACGAATAAGAGTAGGGAAATTTCATCTTCCCATGAGTGAAGTTTGGTCAGAAACTGACGGTCTAAAATCCTCAATTTCATGCGTGAACAAATGACCCAATTCACTTAAGTTCTAATACATTTTCTAAAGGTATTCGCGTTTCTCACACACTTTACTTAGGGCTCAAGTTGTGTGCTTTAGGACACAATCTGGGCTCAATTCCCACGATGGTCGTCAAGCCCAGTAGGACGGATATAACCCTATAGTTTTACGGTCATCGGACTTTTGACGTGCGATCCAGGTCTGATTTAGAGTTTCAATGTGCTCCCGAGAGCAACAGGCTTTTGGGGTCTTACCATTTGTATAAATAGTGGTTGGAGTTAAATCCACTGATTAATTTAGTGAGTACTTAGTTAATTTTCGCCTAAATTTCTACAGAATAAGGTCATTATGGATTTTTGCCTGAGGTGACACTCTAGTCTTTGTACTAATTTTTTCGAGACGTTACAAGTAGCCTCCTAGGAGAATGATGACCAAAGTCACTCTCAAAGTCAAAGAAGAAATCGAACGACTTTTAAAAGTGGGCTTCATCTGACCGATCAAATATGTAGAATCGATGTCAAATGTGGTCCCAATAATGAAGAAGACCTGTAAGATAAGAGCGAGTGTAGATTTCAAAAATCTAAATCTAGCCACTCCCAAAGATAAATATCCTTTGCCTATGGCTGATTAGTTAACTGATCAAGCTATCAGACATGAGATTGTGTCATTCTTGGACAAGCATTCATGGTAAAATTAAATATATATGGCCTTTGATGACGTACCAAAAGTAGCATTTAGGTGCTCGAGACCCTTGGGTACTTACTGCTGAGTGGTTATGCCTTTCGGCCTAAAAAATGTTAGGGAAACATATTAAAGGGCAATGAATGCCATTTTTCATGATATGATTGACCAATTTATGGAAGTTTACTTTGACGATGTATTGGTTAAATCAATCGATGCAGAAGATCATTTGATCTGTTTACGTATATCTTTTGAGCGAATGCAAGTCCATAAGTTAAAAATGAATCCAATTAAGTGCACATTTGGGGTGTCAACTGGTAACTTTTTGGGGTTCCTCATACATCAAAGAGGAATCGAAATTGATCAGAATAAAGCTCATGTCGTGATCGATATAAAGGCGCCAATGAACAAGGGGAATTATAAAAGTTTTTAGGCCATCTCAATTTCTTACGGTGATTCATATCTAACTATGCCGGTAAGACCAACATCTTTTCCCCTTTGTTGAAATTAAAGCAGGGGTTCAAATTCTTATAGGAAGGAGAATATCAACTGGCTTTCGATCAGATTAAGGAATACTTAACAAAGCCGCCTGTGTTGATGCCTCCTATCATAGGTCGGCTACTTAGGCTATATATTGTTACATCTACAGGATCGATCAGAGCCTTATTAGCATAGGAGGATGATTCGTGAAAGGAGAGAGAAATTTATTATCTAAGCCGAGTGTTACTTGATAAGGAGACTCGATATTCGGCCATGGAAAAATTATATTTGTCTTTATACTTCGTAACCACTAAGTCATGACAATATTTATTGGCCGAAAGAGTAAATGTGATCTCCATTACTGATCTAATTAACTATATGTTAAATCGTCCCATTACGAGCGGCCGAATTGGCAAGTGGGTACTAGCATTATTTGAATTTGATTTACACTACTTACCGCAGAAAGTGGTAAAAGGAAGGGCCATAACAGAATTTCTACCCAGCCATCCGTCAGACCTAGAGGAGCATATTCCTCTCAGTGTTATGGATGTGAATCTTACATAGATTGAGGCTTGAAAATTGATCTTTGATGGATCAATGACCCATAAGGCATCTGGGGCCAATCTAGTTCTAATTGCTCCTAATGGGAATAGTCAAGAATATGCATTTCAGTTAGAATTCAAGTCTACTAATAATCAAACCGAATATGAGGCAATGATAATCAGTTTGGAAATATTGCTAGAAATGTGGGTAAAAGATGTGGTGATCATCGGGGATTCTCAACTGGTGAAAACCAGATGGCTAGTTTTTACAAGTGCACTAGTTCATCATTGTTACTATATTGTGCAGTGGTTATCCAATTGTTGAAGTAATTCGATGACGTCCAATTAAAGAACGTTACTCAAAATTATAATATAGATGCCAATGAAATTGCATAATTAGCAGCATGTCACGCCCCAGACTTGGAAACTGAGCTCACAAAATTCCCGATCACCAAATCCGGCGCTGACAACCTCCGTAGTACCCCATTCTCAGCTCCGGGCACCCATATACCAGGTTACGATCCTGGGATCCTATTAGGAGGATTTTTAACATAAATTTATTTTATAAGAAGCATAAACATAAGCATAACCCACAAACAATAACCACAACCTCACCACATATCCACTATAATCAAAATCTTTGGGTACAATGCATAAAGGGAAATACAATGTCGATATCAAAGGCTCCAGAAACTCAGCGGCACACTCTTGACTCAGTGCTGCAACGGCGTCCTATCGTCATCTACATGCAACAATCGTACATAAGCTTATAGAAAAGCTTAGAGGGTGGTGTAAGTGTGTGCGTAAGGTAAGTGCCAAGTATGTAATGTCAGAGTATGCAGAATAATGTTGGTAAGTCCATGAATGTTAACAGCTATACTAAGGCTATGCAATGCGAGGCCTACATGGCCCATGACATATGCAAGATGCAACTCAAGCATACCAATCCTCATCTAAATCTACATATCAATACAACTCATCTCTAGAATATCACCGGGGTCTAGTACACTATACACCAGATCGCCGCCCCATTTGGATACATAACCATGTGAGTGGAAGAGACCTCACTACCCGCCTGACCAGTAATCTGCCAATATTTACCCGGCACGTTGGTAGCAGACCCATTTGCGAGCTGGTCAGACTCAGCTTAGCTTTGCCCCCTACCCTCGAGCGGATAAGGTCACACTCCCTTCCAACTGACCACAACAGAGTAGGAGATATGACCTAATAGTATTTGGCACTCGTGCGCTCATACATCCACTCGGTTTCGACGTTAGAGCTTCCTCTTAGTACCATAAGGGTTTAGGAACTTTCACCCAGGGACATCCATAACACTCCAGTGCTAGAACCAAGTATTTTCAGTATCCAATCCTGCCGTCCATGATATGCCTGTAGAGGCCACAACCCTGATGTCGTTAGGGCATATAGTAATAGTATCACGCAAAAGCAAGATGCATGAGTCACACCATCCAGTCATGTATTAAACCTATGCGTATCATGCGCTCATGTGGGGCAACTCCATCCATCAGGGAGTCCCAAAAATAATCTGCCCAATGGCATATGTTATGATCAGTCACTCTTATATCAGGCACACATATGATGCATACGGGCATGTATCATGATGTTATGCTAGGTATATCCAACGGTGATGTTGTACTCTCCTCATATTAAGGATGGGCCTAGATGGCCTACTCGTATCAAGAATGGGCCTAAGAACAAGGAGTGGGCTTCCTCATCCATTCTATCATGTCATGAAGAGGGCTCCCTCATGGAGGCCTGGTAAGCACACAAGGTGGGCTTCAAGGTTTGGATAATATTACTAGCATCAATAGGGGCCCAATAATTTAGGGTTAGCCCAATAAAGTGAGATGGGTCATACTAATAACAGTGGGGGCCCAACGATTTGGGTTAGTCCACTAAGAGGAGATGAGAATGGGCCTAACAACGGGACCTAGGGAGGATTGCAATGTGGACATTTAACCACCATTGCTCCCAAGGTGTGGCCCATTTAGAACCTATCCTATAATGGGGTCCATGGTCTTTATACTAACTATGAAAATGAATGGGCATCATAAACATCATCACATACATCATGGTGGAATCACACATCACAATTGGGCCTCATCACATAGGACTCATATGCACCACAATGAGCCTCATCACATGGGCCTTATACATATCACAATGGGCCTCACACAAGGGCCTCACATACATCACGTTGGACCTCACACAAGGGCCTCATATACATCACATTGGGCCTCATACAAGGGCCTCATATACATCACATTGGGCCTCACACAAAGGCCTCATATACATCACATTGGGCCTCACACAAGGGCCTTATATACATCACATTGGGCCTCACACAAGGGCCTCACACACATCACCATGGGCCTCATACAAGGGCCTCACACACATCACATTGGGCCTCATCACATGGGCCTCATATACATCATTGTGGGCCTATGGGGCAACCCATGTTTCAGCAAAATGGATGGGCAGCATATATGTACAACAAGGTGGCCCTACACATGTAGCAGGTGGGCCGCTGCCCTGGACGGTGTGGATCATATACATCACAGTGGATCCCACCGCCCCAAACAGCTAGATGGTGAGGATGATACACATACATCATTGTGGTGTCCACATCCGACGTCCGGGGACTGGACGACGTGGAATAAAACACATTCATCAAGGTGGTCCCACATCTAGCCCATCTGGATGGTGGGACAGATACATACATCAAGGTGGTCCCACTCCAGGGTCTGGACGGCATGTGGACTGGACGACGCAGATACAACACATACGTCATGGTAGGTCCCACCGTCCCTGTTGGACAGTGTGGACAGAACACATACATTACATGGGGTCCCACCATCCCTATTGGACGGTGTGGATGAAACACATAAATCATGTGGGCCCCACAGCTGTTGGACGACATGGGTGCAACACATACATCACGTGGGGTCCACACTTGTGGATGAAATACATAAATCAAGGTGGATCCACGTGGTGGCCCACCAGCTTGGATACAAGCTGACATTTATGTTTTCTCTTCGTCCAGGTCAGCTGGACAGTGCCAGCAGCTAGGTCATCTAGGCCTGCTGGCAGGTTGAATGGTACTAAATGCTTGTCGTATAGGCCATGGGCCCACTTCTAATGGGTTCCCCCTGCAAGGGCAGTGGGGATACAATGCATTCATCAATGTGGGGTCCACGTCAGTGGGCCACCCCACAAGAGCTAGCTGATATTGGTGTTTTTCCCTCAACCAGGCCTGTATGGTCTGTCCAGCCATGGAGGCCCAATCTGGGCAGCAAGATGGGCCCTCTTGTTGGGTGGGGGGTGTCCCACTGTTTGGGCAGTTAGGGTAAGATACATACATCATCAGGTGGGCCACACATTAATATGGAAAGAGAGAGAGAGAGAGAGAGAAAGAAAGAAATCAGGCAAAGGGAGGGGTATCCGCCACTATAAGCCCCTCCAAACAAATCCAAACCATATATCATGGGCTCTATGCATGCATGGGCTCTACATCTAAAAATATGAGGTGGGGATGTCATTCCCACCACGAAATCAGGGTCTAGATGACCCATCAAAGCCATGGATTAAATGAAACATCATGATGGGGTCCATGGAGAATGGCCCCATTAAGGCTCATGCATGTAACAAGGATGGGCCATTGGTCACACCTAAGGGGTCAAAATAGAATTTCCACCATTGATTAGTGGGTCCTACATACCCTAAGCAAGAAAACCTAGAGATCTAAGCCATAAAACACCAAATCAAGTCTTAGAAAAGCACCCACCTCAAATGTAATGCCCTGAATTTTTGCCAACCTGGAGTTAGATGTCCTTAGGCAAGGGGTAGATCCTAACCCCTTATGAACCTCTCAAACCTCAAATCCTTTAGGAATTAGACAAAGTTAACTAAGTGCTAAACCGGATTAGCTACGAAATCCACTTGAATCACTTTAAATATGATCTGCAAGACCCAAAATGTATAGAATCATTAACGCTAGGTTACCCTAAAATCTAGGACCAATCTCATTACTCAGTTGCTCTCAAGAGCACATTGAAACTCCGTATCGGATCTTGACCGCATGTCGAAAGTCCGATTACCACGAAATTATATAATTAGGACCACCTTGCTGGGCTTGACAACCATCTCGAAAATCAAATCCAGAAAGTATCCCGGGGCTATTCGCTTGAGCCCGGAGTGAAGAGTGTGAGAAACGTGAAAATAATTAGAAATAAATTCTGAATTTAAGTAATCTGAGACTTGTCACTTCCGGGCCAAATATAAGCAATTAGACCATTGGAATCTGACCCAAATACACCCTCGGATCAGGGAACATTTCCCATACAGGTTCGTGTACTTATAACCGTGATCGAGTTTCGGTGATCGTTAAACTGAAACTGGTCCGCCACGTGTGATCTGGGAACCAGATTGGAATGAAAACTTAACTTGACTTGGATCCATAGTCAGTGAGCTTAAGTCTGACCTTTGGCTCAGGGGGGGGCTCTA
Organism: Magnolia changhungtana; assembly: GCA_030180095.1. NCBI lineage: Eukaryota > Viridiplantae > Streptophyta > Magnoliopsida > Magnoliales > Magnoliaceae > Magnolia > Magnolia changhungtana. Next base: position 131,722 of record JASAUF010000140.1, on the reverse strand, counting down.
GAAGTGCTCCGTTGAGATAGAACTGTCCATATTTGGACATAACCTAAGTATACCATGGCCCTGCATCTAATTTGGTGAGTTTTTAGCCTATATAAGGACCTTAAACCCTCTCTCATTTAGCCGATATATATTTGAGAGAAACCCTAGGAGAGAGAAGAGAAAAGAGAGAGAAACTGTGAGAGAAGTGGGAGAATCTTCCTGCAATTTTACCCTGCTGATCTGTAACAACTCGTAAATTTCTGTACAAGGACCCAAGTACCACCTCGACCAGAAATCACTTAGGATTAAATCCTTTAGAAATTTGATAAAGTTAACTAAGTGCTAATCTAGATTAGCCATGAAATCCGTTTGAATCACTTTAAATACGATCTACAAGACACAAAACTTGTAGAATCATTGACGCTAGGTTACCCTAAAGTCTAGGATCAAACTCATTACCCGACTGCTCTCGGGAGCACATTGAAACTCCGTATCAGGTCTGGACCCCATATCGGGAGTCTAAATAATACGAGGTTAAGGACTTAGGACCACCTCGCTGGGCTTGACAACCATCTCGGAAATCAAATCCAGCTAGTGTCCTATGACTGTTCGCTTAAGTCCGGAGCGAGGGAGTGTGAAAACACATGTTTCCTTTACAAAATAAATATCTGGAATAGTGATCTGAGACTTGTTACTTGCGGTCAATTTGTAAGCAACCAAACCGTCAGAATCTAACCCAAATACACCCTCGGATTAGGAAAATTTTCATAAACATTTACATGTACTCGGTATTTCGGATCGAGGTCCGTTAACCGTTGAACTGAAACTGGTCCGCCATGCGTGATCTGAGAATCTGACTGAAATGAAAACTTAACTTTACATGGATCCAAGGTTGATGAGCTTAAGTCTGACCTTTGGCTCAAGAAGGCCCACAAGAAATCCTCCGTTGAGCTGAAACAATGCCACTTTGGTTATAACCCAAGTATACCTTGTCCTCAAGTCTAGTTTGGAGAGTTTTTATGCTATAAAAGGACCTTAGAACACTCTCTCTCACAGCCATATGAATTTGAGAAAAACCTTAGAGAGAAGTGAGAAAAGAGAGAGAGAAAGAGTGAGAGAAGTGGGAGAATCTCCTTATTACTATTTCCTGCCCCTACCCTAGCTCCACCACTCCGTTCTTGCCACTTTGCTGGCGATACCGACTTCATTTTGAGGTAAGAAACCCTAAACCTAAATCTGTTTTGGGGTGTGTTGGTTGTAGGTTATGAAATAGCTAACCTATTTCATTCTTTAGGTTACCAAACTACCGAATACGGAAGCTTGGGAAACCTAGCTGATCCGTTGCGATTCCACGGTATAAGGTGAGGACTTTAGGTGTATAGGTTACAGTTTTCAACGCTTTCAATGTCAGATAATGATAAATTCATGATCTGTATGTAATTACACATTTACAAAGTGCTTTCTGTTTTCTGTTTCAATTAAAGATGTAGATTATGGAATTTTACATATTCTAGGTATTCGTAGAAAATACCGTATACGTATAAATTTTAAAAATGTGTTTGATATAATTATTTGTTGTATGAATATAAGATATATGGATAAAATTCTTATTTGGTGAAAGGATTCGCCCAAATACATGTTTTACTAGTATACACTATGTATGTAGAAATACTGTATTGTAGAAAGTACCGTATACATATATATTTTAGAGATGTGTTTACCATGATTATTTGTTGTATAAATATATTATATATGCATAAAATAGTTACATGGCGAAAGGACTCGCCCTAACACATGTTTGCTAACATACACTAAGTATGTTGAAATAGTGTATGCTAAGTATTTGTGAAAATGCTTGTGTGACTAAGTGTTCGGATGATGATGCCTTAAGTGGGTGTTGAGATAGGATTCTCAACTACCTTAGAGACATGTATGATTTCCTCCATGAGGTTGTTTACTTAAACCACTTACTTGTTTAATATATTTGTTTGTATTCCTATTTATGTGTGCTTTATAACATGCTTTACAACATGCTTTATAACATGCTTTATAACATATTTGTTAACTTGCTTGAATTACTTTGTTTATCATGCTGTACTCCATATGCTATGGATAAGAATTGATTGAGTTTGGGACTATGTCTATAGTCTAGACAATCGGTACCAGACTTGAGATCGTGGTTGAGATCCATTCCGCCACGTAGGATGTGTTTGACGAACCCGAGTCGTACATCAGTTGGTGACAGTGGTTAGGCCACGTGAAGTGCTTATGCACTTCATGACGTTCAGCTGATTGTGCGCTTGAGCTAGTCAGGCTCGTCAAGTAATCCCGATATGTCTATTGTGTGTTCACCATGTTTGGTCACTGCTGCTTGAACCTAGGGTACCAAACTTACCAGTGGAAATCCCATTAACCATGGTACCTCGATCCACTAAGACTCATGAGTCAGACATGGTGGTATGGGACACCGTGGTCGAGCTGTCAGCCTACACTGGGGCCACGTGCCTCCCTGTAGTGACCATTGAGTAACCAGACTCGTGAGCCGAATACAGTGGTATGGGACACTGTATTCGAGCTGTCGACACCTACGGCGAGAGCCGAGTACGGTGAGACCTGTATTCGTGTTGACGGGCGACGAGCCCTCCGTAGTGTCTTCGAGTTTACTCTAAGGTGTATGATTGGCGACGAGCCCTTCGCAGCAGGTAGAGCATGAGTTGAGCCGAGTGCAGTGAGACCTGTATTCGAGCTGACGGCCAGCGATTGAGCTGAGTACGGTGGGACCTGTACTCGAGCTGACGGCCAGCAATTGAGCCGCATACGGTGAGATCTGTATCCATGCTGACGGGTGACAAGCCCTTTGCGATACCTTCGCGATGCCTCTTGAACTATAATATCGTATGAGATTAACTAGGATTGACGACCCTAGAATGGATCATGTTTGGGAATGATACAAGGGAGGTACCTTAGTTTCCCAATACTGCTGTTTGAAATAGACTAATACTACTCGGTAATCATGCTCATCATCGCACTGCATGTGCCTGGTAGATGTGGAGCACTGAGGGATGGACGCATTCACGAACGTAAGATAGTGTCGCATGAGGGTGGTTTGGCAAGGGCATATCATCATGTCATTTCAAACTTGCATTTAATAAGAGTAGTTAGGATTGTTTGATTGTACTGCTTTATCATTACTGATTGACTGAATTGATAACATGTTAACCTATACTTTATTATTCCACTGAGTTAGCTACTCACTCCCACGTTACGGGACAGTGTTATACACACCAACCAGACTCTGTCGCAGGTATAGAGGATACGTCGATTTAGGAGGTGGAGCCTGATTACGATGAGAACTAGGACGAGTTCTCATTCATGTAGTACTCTGACAGCTGATCGCAGGGATTTCAGGATCTATCTTGTAGTTGTATTTTGCCCTTTTGATTCAGAAATAATATATGTATATGGATACTCAGTTTGTGTTCATACTATGGAGATCATGATGGTTTGGTTTCCTTACATACCTTATATACTCAGTTTTAGTCTTCCGCTGCCTTTATACAATTGATCTAGAGTATGAATTACTGTTTTGGTATAATCTCACTCATATTTATTGCTCTAACATAGACAACATTTAATCATCATTATCTATGTTGCATAAGTGATGTTCTGAAACTCGAGAGTTGAATTGCTACTCGACCCTCGAATTTCAGGGCGTTACACGATCTATGTGCTTAACCATCACTTTCCAATCGCTATCCCGGCAATTCCGGCTTCGTTCTTAAGTAAGAAAAACCTAACTCTAACCTGTTTTAAGGTTTCAATTGATACAAGTAGCGAAATTACTAACATAACTCGTGATTTAGGTCGATATACTATCGTGGACGAAGACTTAGCAATTCTATCGCATTCGTTACGTTTCTACAGTGTAAGGTGCGGACTTTAGACGTATAGGTTAAGGTTTTCAAAGATTTCAATGTCAGATAATGATAGACTCATGACTGGGTGTTATTGTACGTGCACAATACGACGTTAGTTTTGTGATTCAGTTACGTATAGAAATTATGGCATATTGTGTATTCTATATATTTGTAGAAAATACCCTATACGTACAAATTTTGAAAGTGTAGTTGCCATGATAAATTACTATATGTACATGCTATATACATGTGTAATACTTACTCGGCGAAAGGATTCGCCTAAATACATGTTTTTGCTAATATACGTTATGTATGATAAATAAATGTATTCTAAGTGTTTGTGAAAATGCTTGTATGAGTAAGTACTTAGATGATTGTGCTTTAGGTAGGTGTTGAGATAGGATTCTCAACTACCTTAAAGATGTATATGATTTCCTCGATGTTAGTTGTGTAATTTAATCGCTTACTTATGAAATGTATGTGTTTGTATTTCCTATTTATATTGTGCTTTATAACATGCTTGTTAACATGTTTGAATTACTTTGTTAATTCTGCTTTGACTAGTATACATGCTTTCTGGTTACGGATTGAATGTGATTGGGGTTATGTTATAGTCCAGGCAATCGGTAACAGGCTTGAAGTCGTGACTGAGATTCATTTTGCCACGTAGGACGTGTCTGACAAACCCGAGTCATATGTTGGTCATCGGCAGTGGTTAAGCCATACGAAGTACTTATGCACTTCATGTCGATCAATGCAATGTGCGCTTGTGCTAGTCAAGCCCGTCAAGTAACCCGATCCGCCATTGTATGTTCACCATGTATGGACGCTACTACTTGAACCTAAGGTACCAAACTTACCAATGTAACCCCGTTAACCTTAGTACCTCAATTTGCTAAGACTCATGAGCCGGACATAGTGGTATGGGACACCGTGGTCGAGTTGTCGGCCTACGCTGGGGCGATGTGCCTCCCCGTAGTGACCAGTGAGCAACCCAGACTCGTGAGCCGAATACGGTGGTATGGGACACTGTATTCGAGTTGTCGGCCTACACTGATAAGGTGATGGGGGAGTGTTGTAACGATTACGTGTAACAGCCCTAGTAGCCCTTTATAGTGACCTCAAGTATACTCTAAATCTATGGAGAGGCGACGAGCCTTCCCGTAGTAAATAGAGTATAAACTAGGCCTGTGTTGATAAGGTGGTGGGGGAGCGGTGCAACAAGTGCGTGTAACAGCCCTGGCAGCCCTTTACAGCGACCTAGAAACGTTTCATCGTATGAAATTATCTAGGACTGACGACTCTAGAATGGATCATTGTTTGGGAATGATATAAGGAAGGTACCTTAGTTTCCCAATACTGCTATATGAAAAGGACTATTAATAACTCGGTAATCATGCTCATAACATAGCACTGCATGTGCCTGGAAGATATGGAGCACTGAGGGATGAACGCATATCGCGGACTTAAGATGGTATTACACGAGGGTGGTTTCGCAAGGGCATGCATCATGACTGCATTCCATACTTGCATTAATAAGAATATTTAGGAGTGTTTGATTGTACTGCTTTATCATTAATGGTTGACTGAATTGATAACATGTTAACCTATGCTCTATTGTTCTACTGAGTTGATCACTCACTCCCATGTTATGGGATGGTGTTTAAACACCAAACCAGACCCTATTTGAGTTTCAGATGATGGCGATGCTTGCGAAGCGGAGCCGGATTTTTTTTATGATGAGGAGGGTTTCTCCTTACACAGCTATCAGGTGGGTCTATGTAGACCATCTTCTGATTAACGAGGTTAAAAGGTTATTGATTCGATGCTATTACACTTTAGTTTGCTCTTTTGGAGCACCCTTGTATATTCATTTTGTCCATTTTTGGAGTATATATTGATATATTTAACCTGGTAACATGTTCACACTCTGGAGACTTACAGTAGTTTTTATATATTTTATATATCTATCACAGTCTTTCGCTTGCATAATTTAACTGTCTCTGGAGTATAATATGTTGTTTTGGCTTAATCCCATTCATCTTTAATGCACTAATACGGACAACATTTAATCATCATTCTTTATGTTGCATAAGTGATGCATTGGAACTCAGGAGTTGAGTTTATGCTCGACCCTTGATTTTCAGGGTGTTACATGATGGTATCAAAGCATGATTTGGATTAAACCGGACCTGGGTTATGGTCACACGAAGTACGCTGTCGCCCTTTGACTTAGGTGGGTGCGAGAAAATGTAGAAACCGTCATAGGTATCTCGATTTCCCCAATCAGCGAAGTTCACTGAAATTGGTCATTTTTTTTGACTCCATACTCAACCGTGATCGCACGAGTCAACCTCAAGACCTTCAAACGACGGGTTTAGATCACAACTCACCCCATCTCAGCCATTAGAAATCGGTAAATACAAATATGTATCAAAAACTTCCAGCAACGACCCGAAATAACTCAAACCGGAGTCGGGGGCCTACTTACACCATTCCAGAGGGACTCGGGGTAGGACCCAGACCTTTCTGGGGCCTAGGGGGCACGAGGACCTCCCCCAAGTGGTAAGACATTGCCACTTTGTCCAAAGAGTGGTGAGGCCCTCGCCAGTCAGCGGGCCTGGCCGGGCGGGCCGGTCGGGCCGATCGTCTTTGGGGCCTAGGGTGATCCCCTGGTGTGTGGGCCGTCGACTAAAACACTCACAAACACCTACCTCCTTCACAAACCACACCCCAAGCTCTCTTTTCTCTTCCAAGTTCCTGATTTTTGACAAAAACCTCCCCTCCAATCATTCATTCTGTCGTTTTATGCCACAACCCAAACACGTTCATCGTTTATAGCCATACTTACCCCTCTACCCTCTCTGTTTTCTCTCATTTGAGCTCTTACATCCCTCATTTGGAGCTCAAAATCGTGTAAGCTCTCAACCCATCCCATCTCTTCATTTTCTTTCTTCAATCCCTGTTATTTGGGCCTTTACAACCTCTGTTGAGGCTCAAATTCGTGGAGAACCAAAAGCTCTAGCCCCTATTCCCCTTATCTTCGGTTTCCATGGCCTTCTCTGAGTTCGTTACGACAATATTTTCGATCTCCACCTTTCCTTCTCTCATGGGAAAGAGAAAGGGTGTCCTCCTCCGTCGCTAGACTCGGATGTCTAGTCATCCATACCCTCGCTCTGTAGCTTGTTCGTTGTTGTTTTAGGATGTTTGTGTTTAAATGATTCCTGTGCTTAGTAGTGTAGTAGGTAGAAAGTGTATTTGTGCTTGATGGTTCGGGCTTAGTGTAGCCGCATGCGTTCTTGTCATAATTCATGTAGAACTTTATTCCCTATATTGTGACAAATTTTATTAAATGAAATGCATGAAACCCCTTTTGTTATCAAATGTGTAGAACGCTGGACAAGTTGGAGTTGTACTTGACAATTGCGAACCCCTTCCATCCTCCACCATTACACCTCTAAACCCATCTCTCACTCCTCTTGGCCTCACCATCTCACACCCATATGAGCACAAAATCCACATTTTTGTGTCCCATACCTTTCATAACCTCCACACGTTGGGACATTTATAGCCCGTTCGGCCACCTTCATTAGGCGAGTTTAAGGTGGATGGAATTGTAAAAGTAACAATAAATGCATGTGTAAGGTATTGTCCCTACATTGGGTGTATCCCATGGATATCAACACCATGTTTGGAATGTATGCAATTATAAGTAAATCCCAGGATTTCCTTTCAAATTACACTTAAAATTTCATCACTATGGGATTTGGAAATCCCATCTCACACTCTCCAACACAAGGCTCATTTTCCAAAACCTATAAAATTAATTTTAATCCCCTTCCACCCTCCTACTAAACATGCCACTCCAAATCCTGAGGTGGGATTAGCAATGCAGCCCCATTTAATACAACTTAAGACCACTGGCCAAATAGGCCCATAGAGTTTTGGACCTAGAGTGGTGCTCCTAGATTTCGAAAGACCTAACAATATGGAAAATCCAATAAATTGATAACGTGAACCCTAGAACCTCTTAGTTGGTATGAGCATATGTGAAATGTTCGAGCATAGTTAAATTCAAGTGCAGGCAACTCAATTCCAATCAGACAACGTTTGACCCTAAACGATAAACAATTTCTTGTATTAGAAAGGGTATGAAATCATCTAGCGTGTAAGCATAGATTTTGGGTTACAACTAGTGGTTGGTTATACCAAGGAATGTAAAACACGGATTATGCTAAGACAATTGAAAGATAGACTTAGTTAGTTGGCTTGATTAGGTTAGAGTGAAAGTTCATTCTTTCGCTGAATCCCCTTAATACTTATCGGCTTCTTTAGTAACTCTTAGGAAGCTCATTTAACGTAGAAACTTTTCACGCTCAGAGAAAACTTATAGATCTCTTGGATTTAATGTTAGGTCAAAGCAATACACCCCTTAGACTTGCCCTCCCCAAAGACTTATTACAAACGGGAACACGGAATAAAGAACTATATATAAGCGAGGTATTCATGGTTTGAATTGAACTCTCAAACCTGGTAGTTACCAATGAACTCTATGGTCTGATTAAGCAGAAGGTCGGGATCAACTAGGATTAAGAACTGATATGACTAATTTTTTATCCTCGCAAGGCAGAGGGTTTGTGTATCCGGCTTAGACCCACTACATAACTTTCCTTCCGTGCTGGCCCGATCACTTATAACCAAAAGTGTAGTACTTTGTCTCTTGAGAAGTGTTAAGAACCTATAGGGGGTAGAACATTATGAGCCCAATCTAGTTAGGTCGGCTAATACACCTCTTTGATCGGAGTGGCGCAACGAAAGCATGGTTGGCCCTTTCCCACTGGCCCAGGATCGAAGGAAATTGATTCAAGCTAGACGAAAGGTTAGGTCACTAGATAGTCACTAAATAGGGGTTTAACCTTCCTTAGACTGTTAACGTTGAAATTACTGGAATAAAAGCAAATAGGGTTCAAGTATTAAATCAATTCGTACTAATAGACTTAACAATAGTTACGACTTAAGTCACAATAAATAAAGTTAGTGTATTCGCAAATGTTAATAGAGACCTTAGCCAATTCTATACTATTAGAAACCTCTTTAGGATGATCTATTAAGATATGGATTCACTTTTTCCTTGGACATAGATTATAACGAGGACTCTCTTAGACCAAGACCTAAAAGGCAACCTTAGAAATAAGAACTTGAAACCTTTTAGTGATGGGCATTCCCTAAGCTTTTACAGTGATCGGACTACGGAGTTACTGAAATATACAACTGCAAAACATTCGCGGCTTGACCCAATTTTCAATCCTGGGCGACTACCAATGAACTCACTGCTTTGACCGACTAGAAGACCAGGATCTACCAGGACTAACAAGGGATACAATGAGCCTTCTACCCTAGCCAGGTAGATGATCGATATATCGAGATCAAGCCCACTACAACTGTCTCTTTATGTTGGTCAAACATTGAAAATAAATTTCTTACTCTAAATAGGGGGGAATCATCATCAAGACTCCAAATAGATAAAGAAATAACTTGTAGCAAACCATTGGGGTATAAGCAAGAGATAAAGAAATAAATTTTTAAGGGGGGTAGACTAAAATGAACCAGAATAATGTAGACAGTATGTGCCCTACCACGCATATAAACTTGAAGTCCATAACACGAAGGCAAAAGAAATAATAAAATCTTTACATCTTACCCTTAGCCAATTTCGGGGACGAAATTATTTTTAAGGGGGGTAGATTGTAATGCCCTAGATTTTTTCTAACCTGGAGTTAGATGTCCTTAGGCAAGGGGTAGATCCTAACCCCTTATGAACCTCTCAAACCGCAAATCCTTTAGGAACTAGACAAAGTTAACTAAGTGCTAAACTAGATTAGCTATGAAATCCGCTTGAATCACTTTAAATACGATCTGCAAGACCCAAAACATGTAGAATCATTGACAATAGGTTACCCTAAAATTTAGGACCAATCCCATTACCCAGTTATTCTCGGGAGCACATTGGAACTCCGTATCGGATCTGGACCGCACGTCGAAAGTCCGATTACCACGAAATTATATAACTAGGACCGCCTTCCTAGGCTTGACAACCATCTCGGAAATCAAATCCAGATAGTGTCCTGGGGCTATTCGCTTGAGCCCGGAGTGAAGAGTGTGAGAAATGTGAAAATAATTAGAAATAAATTCCGAATTTAAGTATCTGAGACTTGTCGTTTGCGGGTCAAATATAAGCAATCAGACTATCCGAATCTGACCCAAATACACCCTCGAATCAGGGAACATTTCCATACAGGTCCATGTACTAGTAACCATGTTCGAGTTTCGGTGACCGTTGAACAGAAATTGGTCCGCCAGTGTGATCTGGGAATCCGATTAGAATGAAAGCTTAACTCAACCTGAATCCATAGTAAGTGAGCTTAAGTCTGACCTTTGGCTCAAGGGGGGGCTCCAGAAGTGCTCCGTTGAGATGGAACTGTCCATATTTAGACATAACCTAAGTATACCATGGCCCTGAGTCTAATTTGGTGAGTTTTTAGCCTATATAAGGACCTTAAACCCTCTCTTATTCAGCCCATACGAATTTGAGAGAAACCCTAGGAGAGTGTAACATCCTAGATTTTTACCAACCTAGGATTAGACGTCCTTAGGCAATGGGTCGCTCCTAACACCTGATTAACCTGTCATAACTCAATCCCAAAGTCTAAACCGCTATTAAACCCATTTCCTTCACAAATCCCACCCTTCGCCACCTTGCTCTTCCACTTTTTCTAAGTACTTTAACCCTAGATACTATCTTAAACTAGCTAAGTATTATAACTTGGATCACTTTATATACAAACTACAAAGGCCTAAGTACCACCTTAGACAGGAATCTTACAGGACTAAATCCTTTAGAAATTTGACAAAGTTAATAAAGTGCGAAACTAGATTAGCTACTAAATCCACTTGATCCACTTTAAATACGATCTGTAAGACCCAAAACTTGTAGAATCATTGACGCTAGGTTACCCTAAAATCTAGGATCAATCTCATTACCCAGTTGCTCTCGGGAGCACATCGAAACTCCGTATCAGATCTGGACCGCACGACGGAAGTCCAATTAATACGAAGTTAAAGAATTAGGACCACTACGCTAGGCTTGACAACTATCTCAAAAATCAAATCCAGACAGTGTCCCATGACTGTTTGCTTGAGTCCGGAGCGTGAGAGGGTGAGAACACTTATTTTCTTTACAAAATAAATATCTCAAATAGTAATCTGAGACTTGTTACTTGCAGACATTTTGTAAGAAACCAGACCGTCAAAATCTGACCCAAATACACCCTCGAATCAGGAAAAATTTCATAAACATATCCATGTACTTAGAATCTCCGATCGAGATCCACTGACCATTGAACTGAAATTGGTCCGCCATTTGCGATCTGGAAACTCGACTGGAACAAAAACTTAACTCCACCTAGATCCATCATCTGTGAGCTTAAGTCCGACCTTTGGCTCAAGGGGGGCTGGTAGAAGTCCTCCGTTGAGCTGAAACAGATGCCCTTTGGACATAACCTAAGTATACCTTGACTTGGAGTCTAATTTGGTGACTTTTTAGGCTATATAAGGACCTTAAAACCCTCTCTCACAGCCATACGAATTTAAGAGAAACCCTAGAGAGAGAAGAGAGAAAAGGGAGAGAAAGTGTGGGAGATGTGGGAGGATCTCCCTACTGCTTTTCCTTGCCGCTATACAAGTCCAACCACTCCATTCCAATCACTTTCCCGGCGATTCCAGCGTCATTTCTAGGTAAAAAAATCCTAACCCTAATCTGTTTTAGGGTTTTGATAATTATAGGTTATGAAATAGCTAACCTATTTCATTCTATAGGTTACCAAACTGCCGAATACGGAAGCTTAGCAAACCTATCGTATTCGTTACGATTCTACAATAAAAGGTGTAGACTTTAGGTGTATAGGTTATGGTTTTCAACGCTTTCAATGTCAGATAATGATGGATTCATGATCTGCATGCAATTGCACATGTACAAAGTACTGTCTGTTTTCCGTTTCGATTAAAGATGAAGAATATGGAATTTTACATACTCTAGGTATTTGTAGAAAGTACCGTATACATATAAATTTTAAAGATGTATTTGCCATGATTAATTGCTGTATGAATATATTATATATGGATAAAATATTTGTTTGGTGAAAGGACTCGCCCTAATACATGTTTTGCTAATATACACTATGTATGTGAAAATAGTGTATTCTAAGTGTTTGTGAAAATGACTGAATGAGTATAGAATTCTCATTCATTCTCGCCATGACTAATTGTCATGGATATATGATTGTTGTATTGGCGATACCCCTTTGACGAAAGGATTTACCCTAAATCATGCCACGGCCACTATACACTATGTGTGTTGAAATGTGTAGCCCAAGTGTTTGTGAAAATGTTCAAATAAATATGGAACTTGGATTCATGCTTTCCATGATTATCCATCGTGGGTGCACGCGTGTTATATTTGGGGCAACTCCCTAGTGAAAGGATTTGGCCTAATGCTTATGTGATCAACATATGTCATGTATGTTGATGTATGTAGTTTAAAGTGTTTGTTGAAATGTCTGAATGAGTAGTAGATAGTAAATTGTAATGTATAAGGCTGTTGAGATATGATTCTCATCTTCTTTAACTATGTGCATGATTTCTTTAAATATTTGTGTGATTAGGAATTGAATATGTACAAACTCATGCTTATGTTGTACTTCATAACATGCTCAGCTGATTGTATGTTTTTATCTGTGTAATGCATATGTTTAAATTCATGTTCATGTTGTATTCCATAAGTGCCGTGAAGGGTGATGGGGGAGTGGTGTAATGAGTGTGTGCAACAGCCCTGACAGCCCTAAGCGGATGTTATCAGACTTTGATTGTATGATTTGAATCTTGATCCATTACTGCTTTACCTATCTGCAATTGAATGTGATTAGGGCTATTGTATAGCCCAAGAAGTCGATAATGGGATCGAATTCGTGGCTGAGATTCATTCGCCACGTAGGACGTGTTTGACGAACCCGAGTCGTGCGTTGCTTGTCGGCAGTGGTCAGGCCACACGAAGTGCTTATGAGCTTCATGTCGTACAACTCAACAGGCGCTCGTGCTAGTCGAGCTCGTCAAGTAACCCGATCTGTCTTATGTATGTTCACCATGTTTGGACGCTACTGCTTGAACCTAGGGTACCAAACTTACCAGTGAAATCCTGTTAACCATGGTACCTTGATCCGCTAAGACTCATGAGCCAGGCATGGTGGTATGGGACACCGTGGTTGAGCTGTCGGCCTACGTTGGGGCCATGTGCCTCCCTGTAGTGACCAATGAGCAACCACACTCGTGAGCTGATTATGGTGGTATGGGATACTATATTCGTGCTATCGGCCTACATTGATAAGGTGATGGGGGAGTGGTGCAACGAATGTGTGTAACAGCCCTGACAGCCCTTTGTAGTGACCTCGAGCATACTCTGAATTTGCGGTGAGGCGACGAGTTTTGCCACGGTGTATGGAGTATGAACTAGGCCTGTATCCGTATAGTGATGAACCGTTAAAGAGGTGATGAGGGAGTGGTGTAACCATTGTGCGTAACAGCCCTGACAGCCTCTGCAGTGACCTAGAAACACAGTATCGTATGAGATTTACTAGGACTGACGACCTTAGAATGGATCATGTTTGGGAATGATATAAGGGTGGTACCTTAGTTTTCTAATCCTGCTGTTTGAAATGGACTAATAACTACTCGGTAATCATGCTCATCATCGCACTGCATCTGCCTAGTAGATGTGGAGCACTGAGGGATGAACGTATGTCACGAACGTAAGATGGTGTCGCATGAGGGTGGTTTGTCAAGGGCATTCATCATGTCATTTCATACTTACATTAAATAAGAGTAGTTAGGATTGTTTGATTGTACTGCTTTATCATTACTGCTTGACTGAATTGATAATATGTTAACCTATGCTTTATCGTTCCAATGAGTTGATCACTCACTCCCATGTTACGGGATGATGTTGTACACGCCAACCAGATTTGTTTGAGTTTTAGGTGATGGCGATGCTTATGAAGCAGAGCCAGACTACTACTATGATGTTGAGGAGGAGTTCTCCTACATGTAACTCTCTGACAGCTCTATGAAGACCTGGTATTGTATTGATAAGGCTATGGTATTTGGAACAGAAGACATTACACTTCCACAACTTGGTATAATTTGAAATTATACTTGTAATTCTTTAACCTGGTAACCTTATCACACTCTGGAGACTCACCACAATTTATATATTTTATATATCTATCACAGTCTTCCGCTTGCAATTTAACTGTCTCTGGAGTATGATATGCTGTTTTGGTATAATCCCATTCATGTTTCAATGCTCTCATCATAATCATCATTATCTGTGTTACATAAGTAATGCATTGGAACTCGGGAGCTGAGCTTGCTCAACCCCCGATTTTCAGGGCATTACAGAGAGAGAAGAGAGAAAAGAGAGAGAAAGTGTGAGAGAAGTGGGAGAATCTTCTTGCAATTCTACCCTACCGATCTACGTGCTTAACCATCACTTTCCAATCGCTATCCCGGCGATTCCGGCTTCGTTCTTAGGTAAGAAAAACCTAACTCTAACCTGTTTTAGGGTTTCAATTGATATAAGTAGCGAAATAGCTAACATAACTCATGATTTAGGTCGTTATACTATCGTGGACGAAGACTTAGCAATTCTATCGCATTCGTTACATTTCTACGGCATAAGGTGCGGACTTTAGACGTATAGGTTAGGGTTTTCAAAGCTTTCAATGTCAGATAATGATAGATTCATGATCTAGGTGTTATTATACATACACAATGCGACGTTCGTTTTGCAATTCAGTTACGTATGCAAATTATGGCAAATTGTGTATTTTGTATATTTGTAGAAAATACCTTATACATACAAATTTTAAAAGTGTGGTTGCCATGATAAATTACTATATGTACATGCTATATATATGTGTAATACTTACTCGGTGAAAGGACTCGCCTAAATACATGTTTTTGCTAATAAACGTTATGTATGATAAATAAGTGTATACTAAGTGTTTGTGAAAATGCTTGTATGAGTAAGTACTTAGATGATTGTGCTTTAGGTAGGTGTTGAGATAGGATTCTCAACTACCTAAGAGATGTATATGATTTCCTCGATGTTAGTTGTGTAATTTAATCGCTTACTTATGAAATTTATGTGTTTGTATTTCCTGATTATATTGTGCTTTATAACATTCTTGTTAACATGTTTGAATTACTTTGTTAATTCTACTTTGACTAGTATACATGCTTTCTGGTTACGGATTGAATGTGATTGGGGCTATGTTATAGTCCAGGCAATCGGTAACAGGCTTGAAATCGTGGCTGAGATTCATTTCGCCACGTAGGATGTGTTTGACAAACCTGGGTCGTATGTTGGTCGTCGGCAGTGGTTAGGTCACACGAAGTGCATATGCACTTCATGTCGATCGATGCGATATGCGCTCATGCTAGTCGAGCCTGTCAACTAACCCGATCTACCATTGTATGTTCACCATGTATGGACGCTACTGTTGAACCTAAGGTACCAAACTTACCAGTGTAACCCCGTTAACTTTGGTACCTCGATCCACTAAGACTCATGAGCTGGACATGGTGGTATGGGACACCTTGGTCGAGTTGTCGGCCTACGCTGAGGCGATGTGCCTCCTTGTAGTGACCAGTGAGCAACCCAGACTTGTGAGCCAAATACGGTGATATGGGATACTGTATTCGAGCCGTCGGCCTACACTGATAAGGTGATGGGAGAGTGGTGTAACGATTGCGTGCAACAGCCCTGACAGCCCTTTGTAGTGACCTCGAGCATACTCTGAATTTGCGAAGAGGCAACGAGCCTTCCCTTAGTAACAGAGTATAAACTAGGCCTGTATTGATAAGGTGATGGGGGAGCGGTGCAACGAGTGCGTGTAACAGCCCTGACAGCCCTTTACAGCGACCTAGAACCGTATCATCGTATGAGATTATCTAGGACTGATGACCCTAAAATGGATCATTGTTTGGGAATGATATAAGGGAGGTACCTTAGTTTCCCAATACTGCTGTATGAAAAGGACTAATAATAACTCGGTAATCATGCTCATAACATAGCACTGCACATACTTGGAAGATGTAGAGCACTGAGGGATGAACGCATGCCACGGATGTAAGATAATGTCGCACGAGGGTGGTTTGGCAAGGGCATGCATCATGACTGCATTCCATACTTGCATTAATAAGAGTATTTAGGAGTGTTTGATTGTACCGCTTTATCATTACTGGTTGACTGAATTGATAACATGTTAACCTATGCTCTATTGTTCCACTAAGCTGATCACTCACTCTCACGTTATGGGACGGTGTTTAAATACCAAACCAGACCCTGTTTGAGTTTCAGATGATGGCGATGCTTGCGAAGCGGAGCCGAATTTTTTTTATGATGAGGAGGGTTTCTCCTTACACAACTATCAGGTGGGTCTATGTAGACCATCTTCTGATCGACGGGGTTACAAGGTTGCTGATTAGATGCCATTACACTTTAGTTTGCTCTTTTGGAGTACCCTTGTATATTCATTTTGTCCATTTTTGGAGTATACATTGATATATTTAACCTGGTAACATGTTCACACTCTTAAGACGTACAATAGTTTATATATATTTTATATATCTATCACAGTCTTCCGCTTGCATAATTTAACTGTCTCTAGAGTATGATATGTTGTTTTGGCTTAATCCCATTCATCTTTAATGCACTAATACAAACAACATTTAATCATCCTTCTTTATGTTGCATAAGTGATGCGTGTAAACTCGGGAGTTAAGTTTTTGCTCAACCCCCGATTTTCAGGGTGTTACATCAAATCTCCTACTTCTTCCACCCTTAGGTTCTAGTGCTTCAAAGGAAGGGATTTAATGGTTGAGATGGGTTTGAGATGATTGGATTGAGAGATCTTAAGCTTGGATGAGGGCTGGATTTGGGAGTTCTTTCATGGACATTGGGAGCTCTCTCTCTTGCTAGGGATGAGAAATGAGGGAGAAAGGGAGGGAGAGAGAGATGTAGGGGTGGAATGATTGTTGTAAGAGAGGAATCATTGCTTTGTAAGAGGGATGAGGCTAGAGAAGGCATGCTTGAAATGATTATGTGTAAGAAGCATGGGGCTAGGGTGACATCACCCTAGGTAGGCTAGGGTGATGTCACCATCATGATCGGTTGTAGGATATTTCTCTGCTTGGAAATCTTGGGTCCCACAACACGCGATCAAAGGCCGGAATAATGCACGGGCCACAACTCCTAATCTAAGCATCGCATTGGCGCACGAGATGCAGTGTTGGAACCACGACAACGACATGTTCACAATGGCATAGGTCTCAGGTTAAGCTGACTCAGGTTTAAAGGATGCAACTTAGGATCACTCGCAAATGCTATTTACAGATCGCAGGTCACCGGAATTTGATGGGGTGGATCGCGGGATCCTAAGGAATGGAATGGTACTAAGACACGGGCCTAACACAGCAGGGTTGGAAGTTTTAAAGGGATCGGCCGGTCGGTCAATCACAATCCAAAAAGGATTGTTACCCTCGATTTTTTAAAGGGAAAGCTTTACAAAAGTCTGTCTAATCAATGATGAAGAAAACAATTGGACAACCCCTCTTATGGGATACACGCAGAATTCTTGAACTAGGACCGATAGAGATAAAAGAAGATCGGCCGTAAATTATGTCATGATTGATGATGAATTATATCGCAAAGGGGCCGATGGAGTTGTACTTAGACGTATATAAAAAATGAAGCAATGACCGTCATAGAAGGGGTCTATGAAGGTGTCTGTGGGGCTCATCAAGCAGGAAGAAAAATGAAACTCATGCTCAAATGTTACGGATAATTTTGGTCAGAGATGATGGCCGAATGTGTTTGATATGCTAAAGGCTGCGAGGCTTGACATAGGAATGGGTTGGTTCAACACGTACCTGCGGCCGAATTGCATCCTATTATAAAGCCTCGACCATTTCCAGGATGGGCGATCAATTTGATTAGACATATTTATCCACCTTCGTTAAGATAGATTCGTTTATCATTGTGGCGACCGACTACTTTACTAAATGGGTCGAAGCAAGACTTGTGCGTAAGGTCAGTCAGAAGGATATTATCAATTTCATAGAGAATAACATAATAAGTCATTTTGGTATTCCCGGATTTATTACAATGGATTGAGGAGTAGCATTTATGGCTAAGGAAATAAGAACCATGGCTAAGCGATATGGGGTAAAGATTCTCCATTTAACTTTGTATTATGCTCAGGCTAATGGTCAGGCTGAGGCCAGTAATAAAGTGATTAAAAATATTCTAAGGAAAATGATACAAGGAAACCCAAGGGAGTGTCACCTTAAACTATCTAAAGCCTTGTGGACCTATAGGGTATCACCTTGTACTAGTACGAGGGTGAGTCCATTTATGCTAACTTACGGGCATGAAGGTATTTTTCCATTGGAAGTTATGATCCCATCCATGCAAGTTTCCCATCAATCACGGTTAAGTCCGAACGAATTCACAGAAGCTATGTTGGCCGAGCTTGAAGGGATGGATGAAGTCCACATTAAAGCTTTGAATTCTATCATGGCCAACAAGGCGGCCATGGCTCAAGCATACAACAAAAGAGTTAAAGGAAAAGCTTTTAAGGAAGGAGACACGGTTTGGAAGATGATCCTTCCTATAGGACAGAAAAACCGAACATTGGAAAAATGGCCCCACACTTGGGATGGACCATATACCATAGAGATAGTTTTAAAAGTCGAGGCATAGCTCCTTAAATATTTAGATGGTAATATTGCCCCAATGCCTATAAATGGCTAGTTTCTGAAGTAGTATTTCCCTCTACTATGGGAAGTCATCAGGGATCAGGCTGGCCTAGTTCAGTAAAGAAATGACAAGTAAATTAAGTAAAAGCCCTTAAACGAGGGGTCTAGCTAAGTTGTTTATAATAAAGGCCCGAAGGCCATAAGTTTGGAGTAAAAAGAATGTGTATGTATGAAAGAAAAAGAGAAGAAAAATGGTTGATTCAAAGAGGAGGGCCAGACAGTTAAATCATCCCATGGCCCACTTAGTGTGAGCAAAAGTTTAGGCAACAGCAACTTTCGCATCCCTTGCCCAATTCTTTCTCTCACTCCAAAATATTTGCAGACTCGCTAGCTCGGCCAAAGAACGTTCTATGTAGGGTAGTCGGCTGTCTAGAGTCATTTTTCCATCTTAGACACTCTTTCACCAACTTCACTGATGGCGGCATGACCCCTGTAGAGCTCTAGCTAGGTATCCATCAATGCGATGAGCTCGGAGCTCGCTGGCTGATCACGATCGGGAAATAGCCGATTGGTCTTGTCTAGATCATGAAGAAGACGGTTGCGAGCATGGGTCATCAACAGCAACATCCCTTGGTTGAACTCGTTCTCACGAGTAGACCGAAACACTCTTTGCCGAGAGCTAAAAGGCGTCTCAAGGCAGTCGTGCATCGGTTAAATTCAGTATCTGCTTTAACAAACGTATGCCTAAGACACTAAAATTTAAAGAAGATGTTCAAAAGTTCAGGAGGAGGCCGCTCTTACTTCGGGATTTTGTTAATTTCTGAAAGAAAAGCCAATCGATCATCTGTTACAAAGGACTATGAGAAAATCTCTATATCTTCATCAACTATTTCATCCAGGAGCTTAAAGTAATCCATTGAAGTTATGATTTTCTCAAAGAAGCATTGATTGAGGTTAGTCCCTTTTATTTTAAAGTCCTTTCATTTATAGTCTAATGTTAAAAGTGGTAGTTAATGTGCACAAGTAACTGAGTGGCAGTTGAGTTTTCGATAATGGAGGAGATATTTCTAGAGTTATGGGAGATAGCCGAACAGTTGGAGGCTTATTCGGGGCTAATGGCCTAGGTTCTCGGGGATTAAGTGTTTTGCCCACATGAATGTATTGGAGTGAATGGTTGCACATTATGAAGATAAATGATCGCAGTTTGAGGACCTTGATTTTGTTGATATAGTGACTCGTCTGGATGAGTAATATTACTTATCTTCGATCAAGTTCACATACATCCATCATATTAGCAGCCAATTATTTTAATGAGCATGGCAAGATATGAGGATGTCAGGCACAGATATTTCATTTTCACGAATTGCAAAGCAAACATTCATAAAATCAAAGGCTTGTTGGCTAAACAGGCTTACATCATTTCATTACTTTATTGGTTTCAAACCGCATGATTACATAAGATCAGAGGAACCTTTCCTTGATAGTAATATGGCATGAAGGCCTTGGACTACTTATTATAAGATACCTTATTAGGAAAAGAAAAGAATGAAGGGGAGAAGGTATGAGAGAGAAAAGGGTTAGGGCCACGATCGCGCATTTCCGATCGGTCTTGAACATTCCCTCTTTCCGTGCCAAGAGGTGTTTCCCTTGAAGTAGTCCTACCAGGGACCCGATGCATTACGTTCTATTAGGCCATTTCCTGGCAGAAGTAGTCAGTCCCTGGGTAGTGTAAGACCCTAACCCAAGTGTGCACGCTGTTTCTTTAGGTCACGTGGTCCTACCGATTGAATCCCGGTAACCCGCAACCTATGGGTAATGTTTGAGGTCGTCCTTGAGTTCAGCCATGTTGACCCAACTTGGATCGACCCAAAACCTATACCATCTTGTCCGCATCGTCGCCGCGGTTCCAATGTCGTGTCCCTTGCGTCCATCCAAGTTGTAGATCATAAGTTGTAGGCGTGCATCATTTTGAGTCTTTGATCATGTTTGTGGAACCTACATAGTAGAGTGTACACGTTTTCCCATGGGGCCCACCCTAATGTACCTTCTCCCATAAAGGCTACCCTAGCTAGCTACCTAGCCTACTTAGAGCCTAGCAACTCATGATGAGTTTTCTTCCCCAAAACCCATCATTACTTCTCTAAACAAGAAAATCCATCCTTACTTTTTTTTTTCTTCCCAAAGCCTTACATGCTATCATAACCACTTTACAACTACCCTCTCTCTTCTTTCTCTTTCATTTCCTCTTCTCTCCTTCCTTGCTAGACTTGGACATCCAACCCATCTCCCTCCATTTCCAGCCCCTTTTCTCCCTTATTTCCCCTCCATCTCACCATTACAAACCCATCTTGGCCATTAATTCATGACCCTTGAAGCTTGAGGTACATGGTGATGGTAGAAGCTTGAAGATCCAAGAGGTAGGTGCTCTCCTATAATAGAAATTCTGATTTTCTTGCTTAGATCTTCTTCTTTCTTTCATGAGGGAGGTGTAGGACCCACCAATTAATGGTGGAGATCCTACATAATCCCATGGGTGTGACTAACAGCCCACCATGTGCATGCATGATCCATGCATGGGGCCATTCTCTATGGACCCCATCATGGTAGTTTTCTTAATATCATGGCATGATTGGGTCATCTAGACCCTTGATCCCTAGTGGGGGTAGCATCCCCACCTTAGATTATGATTCTAGACCCATGCATGTTTAAGATCTAAGATGTACTTGTTAATGTATGCATGTAACATCCCGAAAAATCGAGGGTCGAGCATAACTCAACTCTCGAGTTCCAGAACATCACTTATGCAACATAGATAATAATGATTAAATGTTTTCTGTGTTAGTACAATAAACATGAGTGAGATTCAACCAAAACAGTAATTCATACTCTAGATCCATGTATAAAACGTAAGCGAAAGACTGAAAGGTGTATATATATATATATATATATATATATATATATATATATATATAAAACAAAACATTCTCGATCTCCAGAGTATGAACACTAACTGAATCACCGTATATACATGTTGGTTCTGAATCAAAATGTCAAAATAGTACAACTAAAATTATCAACCCTGTAGCCCCGTAGCACTGGACAGCCTATGCGAAGCCTCCAGCGAACAGCATGTAAGAGAACTCCTCCTGATCGTCATAGAAGTCGGGCTCAGTCTCCTGTGCTCCAATGATACCTGCATCTGATATAGGGTCTGGTGGTGTTTTAAAACACCGTCCCGTAACGTGGGAGTGAGTAGGTAACTCAGTGGAACAATAAAGCATAGGTTAACATGTTATCAATACAGTCAAGCAGTAATGATAAAGCAGTACAATCAAACACTCCTAACTACTCTTATTAATGCAAGTATGAATGCAGTCATGATAGATGCCCTCACCACACCCTCCCTCGTGCGACACTATCTTATGTTCAAGGCATGCTTTCATCCCTCAGTGCTCCACATCTTTCAGGCACATACAATGCATGATGAGCATGATTACCGAGTTATTATTAGTCCATTTCAAACAGCAGGATTGGGAAACTAAGGTACCTCCCTTGTATCATTCCCAAACATGATCCATTCTAGGGTCGTCAGTCCTAGTTAATCTCAAACAATGGTGTGTTTTGTAGGTCACTTCAAAGGCTGCCAGGGCTGTTACGCACAAAGGTTACACCACTCCCCCATCACCTCTTTAACGATTCATCACTATACAGAAACAGGCCTAGTTCATACTCTCTACACTGCGGCAAAACTTGTCGCCTCACCGCAAATTCAGAGTATGCTCGAGGTCACTACAAAGGGCTGCCAGGGCTGTTACGCACAAAGGTTACACCGCTCCCCCATCACCTATCAATGTAGGCCGACAGCATAATCGGCTCACGAGTCTGGTTGCTCACTGGTCACTACGGGGAGGCACGTGGCCCCAGCGTAGGCCGATTGATCGACCATGGTGTCCCATACCACCATGCCCGGCTGATGAGTCTTAGCGGATTGAGGTACCATGGTTTACGAGATTCCACTAGTAAGTTTGGTACCCTATGTTCAAGCAGTAGTGACCAAACATGGTGAACATACATTAGACATATCGGGTTCCTTAACGAGCCTGACTAGCTCGAGCGCACAATCAATTAAACGACATGAAGTGCATAAGCACTTCGCGTGGCCTAACCACTGTCGCCAACTGAAGTACGACTCGAGTTCGTCAAACACATCCTACATGGCGAAATGAATCTCAACCACGATCTCAAGTCTGGTACCGATTGTCTGGACTATAAACATGGTCCCAATCACATTCAATTGCAGATAGGTAAAGCAGTAATGGATCAAGATTCAAATCATACAATCAAAGTCTGGTGTTATCCGTTTAGGGCTGTCAGGGCTGTTGCACGGAATCGTTACACCACTCCCCCATCACCCATGACGGATCATACAATGTGAACATGAATTTAAACATACGCATTACATAGGTAAAATCATACAATTAGTTGAGCATATTATGAAGCATGTTGTAAAGCATGTTATAAAGCATGTTATAAACAGGAATACAAACACACAGATTTCATAAGTGGTTAAAGTAAATAACCGCATGGAGGAAATCATACACATCTCTAGGATAGTTGAGAATCCCATCTCAACACCTACCTATGACATCATCATCCAAACACTTACTCTCATAAGCATTTTCACAAACACTTAGCATACACTATTTCAACATACTTAGTTTATGTTAGCAAAACATGTATTAGGGCGAGTCCTTTCGCCAAGCAAGTATTTTATGCATATATAGTATATTTATATGGCAAATAATCATGGCAAACACATCTCTAAAATATATACATATATGGTACTTTCTACAATACAGTATTTCTACATACATAGTGTATATTAGCAAAGCATGTATTAGGGCAAATCCTTTCACCAAATAAGTATTTTATCCATATATCATATATTCATACAACAAATAATCATGACAAACGCATTTCCAAAATATATACGTATACGGTATTTTCTACGAATACCTAGAATATGTAAAATTCCATATTCTACATCTTTAATCGAAATGGAAAACAGACGGCACTTTGTACATGTGCAATTACATGCAGATCATGAATCTATCATTATCTGACATTGAAAGCGTTGAAAACCATAACCTATACACCTAAAGTCCTCACCTTTACGCCGTTGGAGTGTAAGAAACTCGATGGATTTGTCTAGCTTCCGTATACGGCAACTAGGTAGCCTAGAGAATGAAATAGGTTAGCTATTTCATCACTTGAATCGAATCAAACCCTTAAACAGGTTAGGGTTAGGGTTTTCTTACCTAGAAAAGATGTTGAAATCGCCGGAAAAGCGATTAGATTGCAGTGGTGGAGCTCGTAGAGTGGCAGGGTAGAGTGGCCGGGAGATTCTCCCACTTCTCTCACACTCTCTCTCTCTTTTCTCTCTTCTCTCTTTAGGGTTTCTCTCAAATTCTTATGGCTGCAATGAGAGAGGGTTTAAGGTCCTTTATAGCCTAAAAAATCACCGAAATAGACTCCAAGTCAAAGTATACTTAGGTTATAACCAAAGCGAGCATTTTCCAGCTCAACGGAGGACTTCTGACGGGCCTCCTTGAGCCAAAGGTTGGACTTAAGCTCACAGACACAGGATCAAGGTGGAGTTAAGTTTTTGTTTCGGTCGGATTCCCAGATCACGCGTGGTAGACCAGTTTCAGTTCAACAGTCAGTGGATCTCGATCGGAGATTCAGAATACATGGATATGTTTATGAAATTTTTCCTGATCCGAGGGTGTAATTTGGCCTGATTCTGATGGTCAGGTTGCTTAATACTGACCCACAAGCGACAAGTCTCAGATTACTATTTGAGATATTTATTTGTAAAGAAAAATAAGGGTTTTCACTCTCCTCGCTCCGGACTAAAGCGAACAGTCGTGGGATACTGCCTGAATTTGATTTCCGAGATGGTTGTTAAGCCCAGCGAGGCGGTCCTAATTCCTTAACTTCGTGTTAATCAGACTTCCGATGTGTGATCTAGATCTGGTACGGAGTTTTAATGTACTCCCAAGAGCAATTGGGTAATGAGATTGATCCTAGATTTTAGGGTAACCTAACCTAGCGTCAATGATTCTACAAGT
Source organism: Magnolia changhungtana (assembly GCA_030180095.1). Classification (NCBI taxonomy): domain Eukaryota; kingdom Viridiplantae; phylum Streptophyta; class Magnoliopsida; order Magnoliales; family Magnoliaceae; genus Magnolia; species Magnolia changhungtana. The sequence continues at coordinate 106,824 of JASAUF010000140.1, read as the reverse complement.
TTTGAGTCTTGCAGATCGTATTTAAAGTGGATCAAGCGGATTTCGTAGCTAATCTAGTTTCGCACTTAGTTACTTTGTCTCATTTCTAAAGGATTTAGTCCTGAGTAATTTTTGTCTGAGGTGGCACTTAGGCCATTGTAATTTGTATATAAAGTGATCCAAGTTATAATACTTAACTAGTTTAAGATAGTGTCTAAGGTTAAAGTACTTAGGAAAATTGAAAGAACAAGGTGGTGAAGGGTGGGATTTATGAAGGAAATGGGTTCAAAATTAGCTTTAGACTTTGGGATTGAGTTCTGACAGGTTAATAAGGTATAAGGATCGACCCATCGCCTAAGGACGTCTAATTCCAGGTTGGAAAAAATCCAGGCTGTTACAATGCATGATGTATGGTAATGATAAATTTTGAAGGGCTCATAGTGGCGGAGCCCTTCTTATGGCTAGATCTTTATTTTTCCTTTTAGATAACCTCTAATCATGTGTATGTGGCCCACCTTGTGGACCAACAAAAATCCAGACCGTCCATGGAGGTTGGACGTTCATGACAATCCACCTTGGACATGTGGCCCCAAAAATCCACCTAAATGGGGCACATGTAAGGGGTTTTTGTTATTGGGGAAGGTCGGGATGTTTGTGGGGCCCACTAGGGTGGTCTATCCCAAGATTTTCTGGGATTAAATCCCATTTTAAATAATGTTTATATTTAATTCTTTTCAATTATATGTTGCTGTACAGAATTGTCTGGATAGATTTTTGGGTCAACTTGAGGCCAGATTTTGGGGCTTTTGGTGGGGAGTTTTGTACCAAGTAATATATTACTTTTAAAGGTGTATGTCTTACCTAGAAGCATGCCAAAATTCAGCCTCAACTGATCTCATTTGGGTCTCCAAAAGAGTGTGCCAATATGGGTATGTTGCTGAATTTTTTGCTATAAATTCCAGCAACATTGTCTTACATAAAACCATAATTTAAAAATATTTTCTCTGATGGTGAGCCATATTTATGGACTTTTCCTTGTTGTATACATGATGAGGGACCTTGGCCCTAAATTTCCAGATTTTAAAGGCCCTGGACCCACTCCATTGGAGTGCCCAAAGTTGGTACAGCAACATACATTGCTGAAATTTTTTACTAGCTTTCTGTCCTCTTAAGTTGTAGCTGATTTTGGGCCCCAGCCCAGCTGGACTTGTGTATGTTTACTGGGCCCACCTCTGATGTATCTGAGGTCCATGTGGACTATGTATGTGGGGTCAACCAGCTGGACCAGCGTCCCTTACTGGACGTCCAGCATGGTGGACCGTCCATGGGCTAGCCCACCGTGATGTATATTTTGTGTCCATGTCGTTTCCCCCTCTTTGGTGGCCCATGTGGAGGGTGGGACCAGCCCACATGGACGTCCTTTGTGGGGCCACCTCAAGGATGTGTGGAGCCCACTTTAATGTGTGTATGGGCAAGGACGACTAGGCCTTGGGATGCCCAGGCCATGGGTTGCTCCTGGCCCTACAGCCCAGCAGCAGGCCCATCTGTTTTGTGTATACCACCCTCTTTCTCTATCTATGGGGCTCCCCTGTAAATATTGTTGGCCCTTATGAAAATATTTTTTACATGTTTTAGCAAGTTTCTAGGCTTCAGTAGGCCCAAATTATTGATGGACTGAAAACTCAGTAAGGGCCCAAATGAATATTATTTTGGACTCAATTGTATGAGATGTGGGGCCCACCTTATTGAGAAAGATGGGGTGCACGATGCACACCTATTTTGGTAATATTTTAAGCGTGGTTAGTGCACTTTTTTGGGCTTGATTGTGCATAGTTTGGCTACCCCTTTTTTATGGTCCTTGTGGACCCAAGTATGACCAGATTTTTGGGACTTCCTAGTGGGCTTAGAGTGGGCTGGAACATCCCACCTTGGCCCAGCCATATGTTGGGCTGATTTTCACCATTTAGATGGACTTGTGGGCAAGATAAAGGTGGTTTTGAGCCTTTTGTTGCCCACTTAAACGTGATATTTTTTTAGGCCGATGTAAGGGGGCCCATTCCACCCAACTTAGACTTGTTTTTAGGCCATGTATTTGGGCCCATGGGCTGCCCCTTAAGTTCACCTAAATGTATGGGTCTTGTGGCCAATGAGACTTAGGCTTTGGGCCTTGTTTCCCCTCCTTCGGCCATGATTGTTAGAGGTAGTATTGGGCCTACTTCCTTATGCCTTTTATGGGACCTATGTGCATATGGTTTGGATATGGGCCTTCGGCCTTATGTTTATGTGGTTTGTGGATTAGATGTCTTGGGGCAATGGTAGTTGAAAGTCCCCATTTGGACCCCTCTAGGTCCATTAGTTTCTAAGTGTGGTTGAATGTCTACCTTAGTCCCTTGTTAGGCCTGTCTCCATATTATCTAGGCCCTAGCTTTATATGTGTAGTCTCGTGGGATACCTTACGTAAATGGCCCCCCACTAGAGGTTGTATTCCTTATGAGGAATTAGTTAAGTACCTATATCCTTCATGGTCAGGTAGAGAGTACATCTCCTCATTCACCTCATTAGCACCCTTATTCATCTTCATGGTCCATTCCCATATGCATCATATGCATGCTTGGTTGAGGTATGATTGGCCATAGTTGTGCCATTATGTAGGACATATTGGTATCCTCCCGAGGGATGGAGTTTACCCTCTTGAGCACGGTAGATGCTTGGGATTGATGCATGGTTGATTGTGTGGTTCATGCATCTGGCATTGCATTGTATATGGATATTCTCCCTTGCTTCATCAGGGTCGTATGTGACACCGAAAATGATTCTTGAGAATTTAGGGTGCATGGGATATCCTTGGGTGAAAGTCCCTAAACTTTCACAGTACCAAGGGAACGCCTCAACACCGAGACCGAGTGGAAAACATGAGTGCCCAAGTGCCTTATACCATTAAGTTTTGACTCCCACTGTTGCGAGGTCGTTGAGATGGGGTATGGCCTTACCCACCATAGTTAGGCTTTGACCAGCTCATGAAATGGGTTCGCTACCGTCAAGCCTCGCTGGTGATTTGTAACGCCCTAAAAATCGGGGGTTGAGTAGCAACTCTACACCCGAGTTCCAAAACATCACTTATACAACATAAATGCTTATGATTGAATGTTGTCTGTGATAATGTAATAATCATGAGTGGGATTATTCCAAAACAGTAATTCATACTCTAGATCAAGTTATAAAATGCAAGCGGAAGATTGAAAGATGTATATAGATGTATATAAAGCCAAAACGTCACAATCGGAGTCCAGAGTATGAACACCTTACTGAGTCACATATACATGTATTAGTTTCAAAAATTAAAATGCCTAAAGAAGTGGTACAACTATAATGGTAGACCCTATAGCCCCGTCATCTGAATGGCCTAAGCGAAGCCTCCAGAGAACTGCATGTAGGAGAACTCATCCTGATCATCATAGTAATTAGGCTCAGCCTCCTGTGTCTCGTCAATACCTGCATCTAAGAAAGGCTCTGGTGGGTGTCCAGAACACCGTTCTATAACATGGGAGTGAGTAGCTAACTCAGTGGAACAATAAAGTATAGGTTAACATGTTATCAATTCAGTCAAGCAGTAATGATAAAGCAGTACAATCAACATTTCTAAGTACTGTAATTAATACAAGGATGAGATGCAATAATGATGCATGCCCTCGCCAACATACTCCCTCTTACGACACCATCTTATGTTCGCGGCATGCTTTCATCCCTCAGTGCTCCACATCTTCCAAGCACATGCAGTGCGGTATGAACATGATTACCAAGTTATTATTAGTCCTTTCATACAGCAGTATTAGGAAACTAAGGTACCTTCCTTATATCATTCCTGAACAATGATCCATTCTAGGGTCGTCAATCCTTGATAATCTCATACGATGATGCGGTTCTAGGTCACCGTAAAGGGCTGCCAGGGCTGTTGCATACACTCATTGCACCGCTTCCCCATCACCTTATCAATACAGGCCTAGTTTATACTCTGTTACTGCGGGAAGGCTCGTCGCCTCTCCGTAGATTCAGGGTATGCTCGAGGTCACTACAAAGGGCTCGTCACCAATCAGTATAGGCCGACAGCTCGAATACAGTGTCTCATACCACCGTATTTGGCTCACAAGTCTAGGTTACTCACTGGTCACTACGGGGAGGCTCGTGGCCCCAGCGTAGGCCAACAGCTCGACCACGGTGTCCCATACCACCATGACCGGCTCATGAGTCTTAGCGGATCGAGGTACCATAGTTAATGGGGTTACACTGGTAAGTTTGGTACCCTAGGTTCAAGCAGTAACGTCCAAACGTGGTGAACATATATTAGACAGATCGGGTTACTTGACGAGCTCGACTAGCACGAGCGCACAACCAGCTGAACGACATGAAGTGCATAAACACTTCGCGTGGCCTAACCACTGTCGCCAACCGAAGTACGACTCGGGTTCGTCAAACACATCCTACGTGGCGAATGAATCTCAACCACGAACTCAAGTTTGTTACCAATTGTCTGGACTATAATCATAGTCTCAATCACAATCAATCCTTAACCAGAAGCATGTAGAGTAAAGCAGAATAAATAAAGTAATTCAAGCATGTTAACAAGCATGTCATAAAGCATGTTATAAAGCACAATATAAACAGGAAATACAACACATATATTTCATAAGTAAGCGGTTAAATTAAACAACCAACATGGAGGAAATCATATACATCTCTAAGTTAGTTGAGAATCCTATCTCAACACCTACCTAAAGCCCAATCATCTAAGCACTTACTCTTACAAGCATTTTCACAAACACTTAGAATACACTTATTAACATACATAACGTATATTAGCAAAAACATGTATTAGGGCGAATGCTTTCACCGAACAAGTATTACACTTATATATAACATGTACATACAGTAATTTATCATGGAAAACATACTTTCACAATTTATACTTATACGGTATTTTCTACAAATATACAGAATACACTATATGCCATAATTAGCATATGTAATTGAAACGCAAAACGAACGTCGCATTGTATATGTGAAATCGTATCCAGATCATGAATCTATCATTATCTAACATTGAAAGCTTTGAAAACTGTAACTTATACATCTAAAGTCCGCACCTTATGCCGTAGAAGTGTAATGAACTCGATATATTTGCTAAGTCTTCGTGTACGGCAATTTGGCAACCTATAAAATGAAATAAATTAGTTATTTCATCATTTGCAATGATCATAACCTTAGATCAGCGTAGGGTTAGGGTTTCTTACCTAGAAATGAAGCTAAAATCACCGGGAAGGCGATTAGAAAGAGGTGGTTAAGCTTGTATAGTGGTAGGGTAGAGTATCAGGGAGATCCTCCCACTTCTCTCACACTTTCTCTCTCTTTTCTCTCCTAGGGTTTCTTCAAATTCGTATGGGTTGAATGAGAGAGAGTTTAAGGTCCTTATATAGGCTAAAACATAACCAAAATAGACCCAGGGTCAAGGTATACTTAGGTTATGTCCAAAGTGGACCTGTTCTAGCTCAACGGAGCACTTTTGGAGCCCCCCCCTGAACCAAAGGTCGAACTTAAGCTTACTGACTATGGATCTAGGTCGAGTTAAGGTTTCATTCCAATCGGGTTTCCAGATCACACGTGGCGGACCAATTTCAGTTCAACGGTCACAGAAACTCGATCAGGGTCACAAGTACACTGACATGTATGAGAAATGTTTACTGATCTGAGGGTGTAGTTGGGTCAGATTCTAACGGTCTGATTGCTTATATTTGGCCCGCAAACATCAAGTCTCAGATTACTTAAATTAAATTTAATTCCTAAATAAAACCAGGTTTTCTCACACTCCTCGCTCCGGGCTCAAGCGAATAGCCCCGGAATACTATCTGGTTTCGACTTCCGAGATGGTTGTTAAACCCAGCAAGGCGATCCTAATTCTATAACCTCGTATTATTCAGACATTCGATGTGCAGTTCAGATCTAATACAGAGATTCAATGTGCTCCCGAGAGTAGTCGGGTAATAAGTTTGATCCTAGATTTTAGGGTAACCTAGCGTCAATGATTCTACAAGTTTTGGGTCTTGCAGATAATATTTAAAGCGATTCAAATGGAATTTGTGGCTAATCTAGTTTAACACTTAGTTAACTTTGTCTAATTTCTAAAGGATTTGATCCTGAGTGATTCCTGCCTAAGGTGGTACTTAGGCCTTTGTACGGGATTTTCCAAGTCGTTACAATCTACCCCCCTTAAAGAAAAATTTTGTCCTCGAAATTAGTACCTTTTTGTACTCCTCGAGAAGCTGAGGGTAGTTCTTTCTGACCTCGTCTTCAGTTTCCCAAGTAGCCTCTTCCTCTGTATGATGCGTCCACGGTAGCTTCACGAGTGGAATCACGTTGCTGCGTAACACCTGCTCTTCCTGTCTAGGATATACGTCGGACGCAGTACATATGTAGCATCCTCGCTCAACTGCACCTGCTCCCAATGGATGATGTGTGAAGGATCAGGGACGTATTTCTTCAGCATAGATATATGAAATACGTTGTGTATGCCCGCGAGTGGTATAGGCAAAGCGAGACGATATGCTACCACACCCACTCGATCAAGTATCTGAAATAGGCCAATGAACCGTGGTGTAAGCTTTCCCTTTTTTCCAAACCGAAGGACTCCCTTCATGGGGGAAACTCGAAGGAATACATGGTCTCCAGCCTCAAACTCAAGTGGTCATTGCCTCGTATCGGCATAACTCTTCTGTCTGCTCTGTGCCGTTAGGAGTCGACGCCTGATAATGTCGATCTTCTCCGAGGTCGCCTGTACTAACTCCGGGCCAATCAAGCTACGCTCGCCAACCTCTGCCTAGCAATGCAGTGTTCTGCAAGGGCACCCATACAAGGGCTCATAAGGAGCCATGCTAATACTCGCCTGAAAACTGTTGTTGTAGGCGAACTCTGCATACGGGAGGCAGTCATCCCAACTGTGCTTGAAGTCCAAAACACAAGCCCGCAGCATATCTTCTAAAATCTGATTCACCCGCTCTGTCTGCCCATCGGTTTGAGGGCAAAACGCGGTACTGAACTTCAACTTCACACCCATCGCTTCCTAGATATGAGTTCAGAAGATAGACGTGAATCACGTGTCATGGTCTGACACGATCTCCAAGGGAACTCCATGCATATGCACTATTTCTTTGATGTACAACCTAGCCAAGTCGTCTGCAAAGTTCGTCACTCTGATAGGGAGAAAATGAGCTGATTTGGTTAATCGATCCACGATCACCCAAATAGAGTCATAACCCTTTCTCATCTTCGGCAACTTTGAGATGAAGTCCATAGAGATGAAGTCCCACTTCCATTCAGCTATGGGCATGGGCTGAAGGAGTCCAGGAGGTCAGCGATGCTCGGCCTTGACCTACTGATATGTGAGACAACGTGAAACATACTCTGCTATATGAACCTTCATATTGTCCCACCAATATGACCTCTTCATATCCTGATACATCTTCGTGCTACTAGGATGCATTGCAAGTTTCGATCTGTGAGTTATCTCGAGAAGCTCTTGTCTCAAGTCCGGAATATTTGGGACGCATAGGCGGCCACGGTATTGTAGGCCCCCATTGGTACTAACTCTCCACTCAGTCCACATCATCATTAGCTTACTTTCGAAGCTCAGACATCCGTTCGTCGCCCTTCTGGGCCTCAATGATCTGGTCATCAATAAGTGGCCACACCCGAACGTGTGTAACACTCTCAAACCATGAGCTTTTGCTCAAAGTCACGAACAAACTCTAACATATCTCACTCTGCTATCATCAGCGGAGCTGCAAATGCTATAGCCTTCTTGCGACTCAACGCGTCCGCCACAAGGTTGGCCTTGCCAGGATGGTAGGAAACCTCGAACTTGAAGTCCTTCAAGGTCTCGATCCATCGGCGCTGCCTCATATTCAAGTCCCGCTGAGTGAATATATACTTAAGGCTCTTGTGGTCGCAGAAAAGTTCAAACTCCTCTCTGTAGAGATAATGTCTCCAGATCTTCAATGCAAAAATGATGGCCGCTAACTCTAGATCGTGAGTATGATAGTTTTCCTCGTATTTCCTCAATTGTCGTGACAGGTAGGCAATAACCTTGCCCTTTTGCATTAAAACACCACCCAAACCAATGCGAGATGCATCGGTGTATATAGTATACTTGACCCCTTGCTCTGACAATACTAGCACAGGGGCAGACGTCAGTCTGTCCTTCAGCTCCTGGAAAGCTGCTTCCGCCTTCTCATTCCAGGCGAACTTCAGATCCTTTCGTGTCAACTGAGACAAAGGCATGGCTATCTTCGAGAAGTCTCGAATGAATCGTCGGTAGTAGCCTGTCAGGCCCAGAAAACTCCTCACCTCAGTAACTGAACCATGCTGCTTCCAGTCCTGAACAGCGGCTACCTTAGTAAGGTCCACCGCTACGACTTCCTTAGATATCACGTGCCCTAGGAACTTGACTTCGTCTTTCTAAAAGTCGCATTTCTTGTACTGTACGAACAACTGGTTCTTCTTCAGCATATCCAAGACTACTCGTAGGTGTTCCTCGTACTCTTCCCGACTCTTAGAATATATCAGGATGTCATCAATAAATACGATGAGGAATCGAAACAGGAACGGCCGAAACACCCTGTTCATCAGGTCCATGAACACGGTCGGTGTGTTCGTAAGACCGAACGACATCATAAAGAATTCGTAATGCCCAAAACAGGTCCTGAAAGCTGTCTTCTGCACGTCTTCATCCTTGACATGCAACTAATGATACCCTGACTATAAATTGATCTTCGAAAAATACCTTGCCCCCTCAACTGATCAAACAAGTCCTCTATCCTGGGCAAAGGATATTTGTTCTTCACGGTCAACTGGTTCAATCTACGGTAATCAATACATAACCGTAGCAACCTGTCTTTCTTCTTGACAAACAACACAAGTGCTCCCCAAGGAGACACACTAGGACGTATAAAGTCCTTCTCTAAGAGCTCGTCAATCTGTTTCCTCAGCTCTTCTATCTCACACGGAGGCATCCAGTACATAGGTAATGAAATGGGGGTCGCACTGGGCACAAGGTCAATAGTGAAATTGATCTCGCACCGAGGAGGTAATCCGGGTATCTTCCTGAACACATCTGAGAACTCTTAGACTACTGGAGTGTCCTCGAGTGTTAGACCATAAACATCCTCTTGCATGGAAGCGTAACAACTAATTCGATAGGGCCAACTGACCTATACTGGGAAAGTAAAGGTCTTGTCCTCCGGTCCATAGGCTGTCACCACCCTAGCATCGCAGTCGATCTCTGCCTTCATCTCTGTGAGCCAATCCATATCGAGAATGACATCATAATGATGCAACGGGGTGACAATCGCATCAACGAGCACTATTCTACTCCCTATGTCTGTCGAACACCCTTTACAGATCCTGGTGGCATCTGAGAAAGTCCCAGTGGCGTAAGGATCCTCACTCCAACCATAGGACTAGTTTCCAGCCCCAGGCACTTGATTGCTGCGCATGATATGATGAAAATAGTGGACCCAGTGTCCACCAATATAAATATAGGGGTACCTTGGACATGTGCAGTGACCTCGAAGGCCATAGGTGTTGTAGGTACTGACTCTGGCTCCTCCGCTGTGAGTGCATGAACACGTGCCTATTGTGGTCGGTTGGGCTGAGGTATCATAGGTCGTTGTGGCAGCCAAAAGCAAGGTGCAGGTGGTCTAAAGGATGGATGTGCAGGTGTAGTCCGTAGTGGTGGAGACGATATGGCCTAAGGGCGAGGACGATCAATCTTTTGCGACGGTGCAAACCCGCTGTCTCTCATCCGAGCAAACCAGCTCTCTACAGGGTGACCCGGTCTCCCGCAATATGTACAGGTCACACCTGGAGGCCTCATCGGAACTACTAGTGTCGTAATCCTAGGGGGAGAGTCGATGCGAGGCCTCTTGCCGAGGAAAGGCCTGCTCTGAATATCTGGTCGTGGTCTCGTAACCATAGCACCGCGAGAACATGTCAGCAGATCAACATCTTGCTCTGCCCTCATAGACATATGTATCAGCTCGGCATAGGAGGGTATACTAACGCAGCACATCTTCGACTGAATGTCCGGTCGCAAGCCCTCTGAAAAACGTCGTATCCGCATTTGGTCGTCAGGAAGATTGGTCGGGACATATCTGCCCAACTCAGTGAATCGATGCTCGTACTCCGTAACTGTCATGCCTCCCTACCTGAGGCACGAAAACTCGTTCTCCCTCTCGTGTCGGTAGGTCTGAGGGTAGTATTTTTCATGGAAACGAAACTCGAAGGCTGCTCATCTCCATGCATATCCAACTGCCACTGTCCGTAGGACACTGTCCCACCATAAGCTAGCCTCCTTCTCAAACATGAAGGTGGCCAGCTCAACCTGCTCATGCTTCATACAATGGAGCATCCGTAACATCTTGGAGATTCAGTCTAACCAGTATTCAGCCTCCTTATGTCTGTGAGAACCCGTGAAAGTAGGAGGCCTCAAGCACTGGAATCACTCGAGAAGACCGCGAGTACCCACGTCCCCCATAGGGTACGCAGCAGGTGTGGGTGGAGGCATATCCTCAGCCTGAGCAGGAGGCTTTGTATTCACAGCAGGACGTGTAGATGGTGAAGGTGGAATCACACTTCCACCCTAAGATAAGGCTCCTGCAATAGTGGCCATAAGCTGCTAGTACTGCTGTTATTGCATCTGCTGCTGATGCATCATCAACATCAACTGCTCAAACCTATCAGTAGGTGGAGTAGCCTATGTCTCATACTGTGTTGAAGAGGATGCCCGGTTCTGCTCACGAACCAGTGGTGTAAAAGGTGGTAGTTCAGCTGTAGGACCAGTGGAAGGCTGAGACGTAGGTCTAGTCTCACGATCCGGGCCCAAGCCAGGGTCCGCACGACCATCTCCGTAGGAAGGAGCCTGGTCCATAGTATCAGTGAGTAGGAGGTGTTCTTTGCTCCGTGTATATTTCCGTGGCATGCCCTATACAACATAGGGTGCAACGCATGTGAGATGAAGCATAACAACACAAAACACAATCACTTAAGCATTCTACACACTTCATAACAAAAGAGGCTGTATGCACTTCATTACCAAAATTGTCATAATACATGGAATACAGAGTTACATGAATCATGACAAGAGATGCATGGGAGCTAATACAACTAAAGCCTCAAACATCCAAAACATTCTACCAACTACTACACCCAACAACATAAAACATAAACATCCTAAGGTGCTAACAAAAGCAAACTACAAGACATCAGTATGGATGACTAGGCATCCGAGTCAGGCGATGGAGGAGGGGCACCCTTATCCTGTTGACAGCACAGGATAGTCTTCAAGGTGCGAGTCACCTTCTTGAACTTGTGCTTCACAAGGCCCCGAAGCTCCATGACATCCTGTCGCGGGACAGCCTGACCCTCCTTGAGTCAAGCTATACGGGCATCCCTAGTAGCTTGATCAGCGTCCTGCTCAGGTGGCGTAGGTGGTGATCTCTACTCTGTAACTTGGGCCTCTACTTCTTCTTCCTGTTCATCCTCTATCCCATCATCACTTCTCTCCTCACTCTCCCCATTTAGATCAATACTTTCCTCCCCTTCACTGTTGGACTCCTCCCCATACTCGTCGAGTCGGGCTTGGCGTTGTCGAGGGTCGATCCTCATGTTGTTAAGCGTAGCATCGCTTATGGTCCGGATTGGCGCAACATCATCCATGTTAAGTCTATAGCCGGCCTCTCAAGCGATCTTACATACCAATCGGCCGAACGTGAGAGAGATGTCATTTTTGACAGATCGAGTGGTTTGGACTATCTGGAATAGGGTGAACGTGGGTAAGCACAACTTATCCCCATGTCCAACCCTGTACAGGAAGTCTACCATCAACCGGGTACATTCAGTGCGGTTGCCCCACCGTGGATACACATTGTACGTGAAAATGTAGTGAAGTAAACGAAAGTCATCTGTCAATTTCGTCGATGGGAGACAGTTGCCTCTGGTCCAGGGAACCAGCTAACCACAAAGGTAGCGCGTACGACGGTCTCTTTCTCGTACACTCTTGAAATAATCCTCATTTGCGTGTACATCACCATGTAGGATTCCCATCACCCGGGACACTAAGTCCACGTTGATCGTGAAATCCCACCTTGCGATTGAAACAGTAAACTATAGAGGTTCTAGCGATGGGTTTTGGATATGGGCGTAGGAAGCACGAACCGTATTCTCACATGTGGGAGACTTAGCTTCGAACATGAGACCCCACTAAACGTCCACCTGGCGGTCCATAATTGGGTGTAGCCTAAATAACTTCTCATCTATGTGAGCTTCAAAGACAACCCTGCAGTCACGAAACCGACCATGTTCAAAACCTATCGGTAGCACTCTCTCTATCAGAATTTGGGGATCGAGGTCCCGCTTCGACCTGTGCTCACGGACGGCGCTAGAGCTAGCTTCAACACTAGCTCTTCTCCCCCAGCTTCATCTACAACACTCTTCCTCTTTCCCATGAGAGAAAAGATGGTGGAGATGGAGAAAATGGCTGCAACAAACTCAAATAGGGCCATAGAAAGCGACGAAAAGTGGTGGAAAGAGAGAGAAAGGGCTGGAGTTGCTGATCCTCCATGGGTTAGAGTCTCAAGAGAGGTTGTAAAGGCCCAAAGAACAGGGATTTGAGAAGGAAAATGGGGAGATGGAGTGGGGTAGGGAGTGTGCACAATTTTTAGCTACAAATGGGGCATGTAAGAGCCCAAATGAGAGAGAATGGAGAGGGTAGGGAGGTAGGGAGTGTTGTAGACAATGAAAATGGATGGGTTGTGACCGAAAGTGATGGATTAGGTGATTGAGAGGGAGATTTGAGAGAAAAAACAGCAAGTTGAAAGAGAAAAGAGGGCTTGGAAGGGTGGAAAGTGAGAAAGGGGGCAAAACAGACCACATATAGGGGTCCCCATGAAATTTTGCGGGCCCCACACGCACCTAGGGGTCGGCCCGATGCCGACCCGCACCGGCCTTACTGGCCCGACCCAAGGGGACTGTGGTAGGCGCGGTGCCGCCGCGGTACTCTAGACCCAAGGCGGTGCCGCCGCGGTAGGGCAGTGGCCACCCCCCTCCTAAGGTGCCAATGACACCTCGGGTCCACCGTGGGTCCCCCCGGATTGCATCGTGTGGCCTTCGACTCCGTTTCGAGTCGTTTCGGGTCATTCCGAGTATGTTTTAATACATAATGGTATTTCACCAATTTTTAATGGCTGGGATTGGGTGGATTGTGATCTAGACTCGTCATTTGATGGTCTAGAAGTATGTTGGGGGCGACTTGTGTGATCACGATTGAGTACAGACTCGATTTCGGCGTTCGTTTTCAGTGAACTTTACCGTTGGACGAAACTGGGATACCTACGACAGTTTCTACATGCTCTCGCACCCTCCTAAGTCGAAATGTGTCAGTGTACGCCATGAGACCATAACTCAGGTCCGGTCTAATCCAAATCATGATCTGATACCAACTTGTAACGCCCTGAAAATTGGGGGTCGAGTAGCAACTCTACACCTAAGTTCCAAAACATCACTTATGCAATATAAATGCTTATGATTGAATGTTGTCTGTGATAGTGCAATAATCATGAGTGGGATTATACCAAAATAGCAATTCATACTCCAGATCAAGTTATAAAATGCAAGCGGAAGATTGAAAGATGTATATAGATGTATATAAAGCCAAAACGTCACAATCGGAGTCCAGAGTATGAACACCTTACTGAGTCACATACATGTATTAGTTTCAAAAATTAAAATGCCAAAAGAAGTGGTACAACTATAATGGTAGACCTTGTAGCCCCATCATCTGAATGGCCTAAGCGAAGCCTCCAACGAACTGCATGTAGGAGAACTCATCCTGATCATCATAGTAATCAAGCTTAGCCTCTTGTGTCTCATCAATACCTGCATCTAAGACAGGGTCTGGTGGGTGTCCAGAACATCGTCCCGTAATATGGGAGTGAGTAGTTAACTCAGTGGAACAATAAATCACAGGTTAACATGTTATCAATTCAGTCAAGCAGTAATGATAAAGCAGTACAATCAATATTCCTAAGTATTGTAATTAATGTAAGGATGAGATGCGATTATGATACATGCCCTTGCCAACATACTCCCTTGTGCAACACCATCTTACGTTCACGACATGCTTTCATTCCTCAGTGCTCCACATCTTCGAGGCACATGCAGTGCGGTATGAACATGATTACCGAGTTATTATTAGTCCTTCCCATTTAGTAGTATTGGGAAACTAAGGTACCTTCCTTATATCATTCCCGAACAATGTTCCATTCTAGGGTCGTCAGTCTTAGATAATCTCATACGATGATGCAAGGTCGTCAGTCTTAGATAATCTCATACGATGATGAAGTTCTAGGTCGCCGTAAAGGGCTGCCAGGGCTATTGCAGTACTCGTTGCACCGCTCCCCCATCACCTTATCCATATAGGCCTAGTTTATACTCTGTTACTACGGGAAGGCTCGTTGCCTCTCCACAGATTCAGGGTAAGCTCAAGGTCACTACAAAGGTCTCGTCACCAATCAGTGTAGGCCGACAGCTCGAATACAGTGTCCCATACCACCGTATTCGACTCATGAGTCTAGGTTGCTCACTGGTCACTACGGGGAGGCTCGTGGCCCCGGCATAGGCCGACAGCTCGACCACGGTGTCCCATACCACCATGCCCGGCTCATGAGTCTTAGCAGATCGAGGTACCAAGGTTAACGGGGTTACACTGGTAAGTTTGGTACCCTAGGTTCAAGCAGTAGAATCCAAACATGGTGAACATATATTAGACAGATCAGGTTACTTGACGAGCTTAACTAGCACGAGCGCACAACCAGCTAAACGACATGAAGTGCATAAACACTTCGCGTGGCCTAACCACTGTCACCAACCGAAGTACAACTCGGGTCCATCAAACACATCCTACATGGCGAATGAATCTCAACCACGAACTCAAGTCTGTTACCGATTGTCTGGACTATAATCATAGTCCTAATCACAATCCATCCTTAACCAAAAGCATGTAGAGTAAAGCAGAATAAACAAAGTAATTCAAGCATGTTAACAAGCATGTCATAAAGCATGTTATAAAGCACAATATAAGCAGGAAATACAACACATATATTTCATAAGTAAACGGTTAAATTAAACAACCAACATGAAGGAAATCATATACATCTCTAAGTTAGTTGAGAATCCTATCTCAACACCTACCTAAAGCCCAATCATCTAAGCACTTACTCTTACAATCATTTTCACAAATACTTGGAGTACACTTATTAACATACATAATGTATATTAGCAAAAACATGTATTAGGATGAATGCTTTCGCTGAACAAGTATTACACTTATATATAACATGTACATACAGTAATTTATCATGGCAAACATACTTTCACAATTTATACGTATACAGTATTTTCTGCAAATATACAGAATACACTATACGCCATAATTCGTATATGTAACTGAAACGCAAAACAAACGTCGCATTGTACATGTGAAATCGCATCCAGATCATGAATCTATCATTATCTGACATTGAAAGCTTTGAAAACTATAACATATATGTCTAAAGTCTGCACCTTACGCCGTAGAAGCATAATGAACTCGATATATTTGTTAAGTCTTCTTGTACGACAATTTGGCAACCTATAAAATGAAATAGATTAGCTATTTCATCATTTGCAATGATCATAACCCTAGATCAGAGTAGGCTTAGGGTTTCTTACCTTGAAACGAAGCTGAAATCACCGAGAAGGTGATTAGAAAGAGGTGGTTAAGAGTATCAGGGAGATCCTCCCACTTCTCTCACACTTTCTCTCTCTTTTCTCTCCTAGGGTTTCTTCAAATTCGTATGGGCTAAATGAGAGAGAGTTTAAGGTCCTTATATAGGCTAAAACATAACCAAAATAGACCCAAGGTCAAGGTATACTTAGGTTATGTCCAAAGCGGACCTGTTCTAGCTCAACGGTGCACTTCTTGAGCCCCCCTTGAGCCAAAGGTCGGACTTAAGCTCACTGACTATGTATCTAGGTCGAGTTAAGGTTTCATTTCAATTAGGTTTCCAGATCACACGTGGTGGACCAGTTTCAGTTCAACGGTCACAGAAACTCGATCAAGGTCACAAGTACACTGACCTGTATGAGAAATGTTTCCTGATCCGAAGGTGTAGTTGGGTCAGATTGTAACGATCTGATTGCTTATATTTGGCCCGCAAACATAAAGTCTCAGATTAATTAAATTGAATTTAATTCCTAAAGAAAACCAGGTTTTCTCACACTCCTCGCTCCGGGCTCAAGTGAATAGCCCCGGAATACTATTTGGTTTCGACTTCCGAGATAGTTGTCAAGTCCAGTAAGGCGGTCCTAATTCTATAACCTCGTATCTTCGGACATTCAATGTGCGGTCCAGATCTGATACAGAGATTCAATGTGCTCCCAAGAGTAGTCGGGTAATGAGTTTGATCCTAGATTTTCGGGTAACCTAGTGTCAATGATTCTACAAGTTTTGGGTCTTGCAGATCGTATTTAAAGCGATTCAAATGGATTTCATGGCTAATCTAGTTTAACACTTAGTTAACCTTGTTTAATTTCTAAAGGATTTGATCCTAAGTGATTCCTGCCTGAGGTGGTACTCGGGCCTTTGTACGGGATTTTTCAAGTCATTACATGATTAGTTGTCCATAGGTGGGTAGTGAGGTTTCCTATGCTCGTTTGGCTGTGCGGGTCTGTAAAGCGGTAGTCATCTTGCAGTGTACTTGACCTCAGTGGATTCTTTATGATGGAACTGTACTTGATATGTGCATTGGATATGAGGACTGATATTACTTCGTATTGCATTTGCATCGGATATATAAGCCTTATATTGCATCGCCTTGGTATGACGCCCTGTACTCATGTATTGCATTGCATAGCCTCAGTATGGCTTACTGCATTCATAGCTTAGCCTCAATATGGCTAGTGGCATTGGTATTATTCATTGGCTCCTTATGCATTCTCCTTATTCTTCTGAACACGATTGTCATACACTTACACCGCCCTCTAAGCTTTTTATAAGCTTATGTATGATTAATGCATGCAGGAGATCCTAGGTCAGTGTAGTAGCGGAGGAGCTGTGGATTGGACTGGTATGAACTGAGGACCTGTTGCAGGCCTTTCCTTCCCTTTTTTCTATATTATGTATTTCCTTTTGAGCCTTGTACCTGTAAAACTTAAATTCTTAGTACATTTTATAATGTGTTCCTTATGGCTATGTTTCTGAGATTTACTTGTTATGATCTTGGGTATGCTCAATTAGATTGAAATTGTGATACAGAAATCCTCCTTGTAGGATTCCAGATCAGAACCTAAACCAGGAACCGAGAATAGGGTACTACGGAGGCTGTTGCGGCTGGAATCGGCTATTGAGTTCCTTATGGGTTCAGTCACCGAGTCTAGGGCATGACAGGTGGCCTAATCCCCAGTCTTCTAGCCATTATATGATCAATCTCGCTGGAGATTAAAGTTTTCGGCCAAAAGCCCATCGAAAATCTAGTCAATGAGAGCTTTCCTTTCAAGGATCAGAGAGGTTCTATCATGCCCGAAACTTGAAAATCGGGTTCACAAAATTCCCGATCGCCAAATCCGGCACCAACAGCCTTCATAGACCCCCATTCTTGGCTCCAGGTGCCCATACACCAGGTTCCGATCCTGGGATTCTACCAGGAGGATTTCTAACATGATTTTGATTCGTAATGAGCATAACCATAAGCATAACCCATGAACAATAACCACAAGAACACCATCACATAATCCACTATGACAAAAAACTTTAAAGTACAATGTGTAAAAAGAAAAATATAAGATAATAAATATGAAAACTTGTGAAGCTCGACTGCACACTCCTCCTGCGATGAAGCTACGACTGCGTCCTAGCGTCACCTGCACGCATCAATCATTCATAATCTTATAGAAAGCTTAGAGGGTGGTGTAAGTGTGTGCGTAATGTGAGCGTGCTCAGAATGCAATGTCAGAATAATGTGGATTTATGCTGATGAGTACATTAATGTAATCAGCCATACCAAGGCTATGCGGTGTAAAATATGAATGCTATCAGCCATATCAAGATCATGTGATGCGAGATGCAAATCAAGCATGCCAATCCTCATCCAAATCCACATATCAATACATCTCATCAAATATCAGTACAGTTCTCATTCTGGATAATCACCAGGGTTTAGTACACTCTAAATGGCATTGCCCCTTTCCCAGGCATGCAGTCCAAGTGAGCGTAAGAAACCTCACTATCCCCTTGGACAATAGTCTACCAATATCTATCTGGCATGTTGATAGTGGACCCATTCATGAGCTGGTCAAACTCAGCCTAGTAATGCCCCCTACCCTCAGGTGAGTAAGACCACACCCCTTTCGAACTGACCATGACACAGTGGGAGACGCGGTCCTAGTATTTAGCCCTCGTGCGCTATGTATCCACTCGATCTCGACGTTGGAGTCATCCTCTGCTACCATCGGGTTTAGGAATTTTTACCTAGGGACATCTATGGCGCCCCGATGTTAGTAATGATATTTTCGGTGTTTGATCCTGCCAGCCACGATGTGCCTATGGAGGTCATAGCCCTGATGTCGCTATGGTGTATAAAAATCATGTCATACAAATGCAGAGTGCATGAGTCACACTACCAGTTATGCAATAATCCTTTGCGTATCACGCGCTCATGAAGGGCAACTCCGCCTATTAGGGAGCCCATAAACAATCTGCTCGAAGGCATATGCTATGATCAGTCACTCCTTATATCAAACATACATATGATGCATATGAGCATGAATCATGAACTACATTAAACATGTTATGTGGTAATGGATTCTGTTCATAACGAAGAGGGACCTAGACGACCTACACACTACAAGTATGAGCCTATCAATGGTCCCTAGGGAGAGTTACAATGCGGACATTTAACCATCATTAATCCCAAGGCACGGCTGTCAAAACATCATTACATACATCATGGTGGAATCTCACATCGCAACGAGCCTCATATGCATCACATTCGGCCTACACAAAGGCCTCACATACGTCTGATTGGGCCTCAAATATATATATATATATATATATATATATGTATGTATGTATGTATGTATATCAAATGGGCCGAATCAAATGGGCCAAGTCGAATAGGCCGAGTCGAATAGGCCAAGTTAGATGGCCAAGTCGAATGGGCCGAGTCGAATGCATCATTCATCCATTGTTAGAGATCATTATAGAGCATAAAAAGAAAATGATTCATGTTTAAAGGATCATCTGGACCATAGCACAAATGGCAGTGGTGATAATGACTTCCACAATTAAATTCCAATGGATCCCACTATAGTATTTATTTCCCATCCATACTGTTCATAAGGTCACAAGGACCTGAACAGGGAAGGAAAATAAATATTATATTAAATCAAAACTTCTGTAACCCAAAGGGATCTCAGTGGTGGGTATTCAACTCCAGTGCTTTTTGTAGTGTGGTCCACTTAATACTAGACCTATCTTATTTTTTATCTCAGCCTTAACATGGGTTGACAGATGAATGGACGGTTGGGATGAATCACATATATCAAGGTGGGATCCACATACGTGGCTGCCCACCAAAGAATAAATGGTTTGGATGAAAAGCATCCATCATGGGTGGGGCGCTGACCGTCCAGCAGATGGACGGTCCAAATCCCACTAAGTGAATGGACATTTTGGATGGAAAATACCCATCAGAGCGGGGCCCATAGCTATGTCAAATGTATGGACGGTAAGAATACAACACGTGTATCATGGTGGGGCCGTGTACACGTCAGATGGAACGGCTTGGTTTACACATGGTGGGCTCCACCCATAAAAATGGATGGACGACATGGCTTACATCACGGTGGGCCCACCCATAAAATGGATGGATGGCATGGTTGTCATGCATGCTGCACTGTCCAACAACTGGACTGTGCAGATATATACATCATGGTGTGGTCCACGTAGTAGCCCACTATAATATATATTTATTATATAATATAACATCGTGTATAATATAATATTACATATTATTACCTGTATAGTGGCAGGAGGTGCCCATATTCACCGTCCAGATTCGTCTGGATGGTGCAGACATCATATTCAAGGTGGGTCTGAAAGGGCCTAGCTATATGCCCTAGAGGGGGGTTGAATAGGGCAATGCCAAATAAAACTTAAAACAGCAGAATAATAAAATATATAAATAATAATGCTGAAATAATAACAATCTCAAAGCATATGAAATATGAGAATGATACTGAATCAGTTCTAAGGACAACCTTACACCAAAAACCAATGGCTTATGGTAGGATAACCTTATTTCTAGAACAATCTAGAAATCACAAATGATATGGAAAATAAATCAAGAATAACTTACAGAAATAAATCCTAAGTTATTACACCATTCAACCACACTTGCTTAAAATGTAAATTACAGCATTCATCCACAAAAGCAATCCACAATACTGAAGGAATAAATAAAGAAATCAAGCACATCCACAACACAACGATATATAGTGGTTCGCCTGTGTGTTCACCAACTGTTAGACAACAGCCACACAGAATGCTACTCCACTCCTAATATCCTCACACAAGGGATATTAGCATGCACTCTCAAAATAGGTTTTCACAGGTTCACCCAAAACCTTCACAATTGTGTCTTTTTATCTCGGGCTTACACAATCCAAAAACCCCCACAATCTAAGTTTTCTGGCTCTCCTCAGATAACCAATACAATGAGATTTTTCTGGCACATCTCAAACAAAACCAGAGAAAGTAAATTACAAAGTAAAATACCTGGATCTCCTTTTGAAGTAGCCCAGTAGAACCAATCGGAGTAGATGTATGATACGTCGTTCAATGTCCAATACTCACTTAAAGAATGGTTCTATGTCTAATTGATTTTAGACTAAATAAAAAAGAGCAAGGTCTATTTGATTTTGATCCCAGAAGAAGGAATATCACAAATTCCTCTTTTCTAAATCAGATTGGAATGTGGATCAAAATCACAATAGAATAATGCTAACAAAAGGAATATTAAATATGCACAGTAGCTTAAAAATAATCACAACTTATCTCAGAGTATAGCCTTAAATCGCTTGAATTGAATGGAATGGAATATCTAAACTCTGAAATTCGTGCATTATTTATAGCCTGAAAAAATCCATCTTCGACTGGTCTTAGGATCCCTAGGACCGGTCGTAGCTTCAAAGATTTTGAAAGATTTCCGCGGGATTAGATTAGTTGTTCCCAAGACTGGTCTTAGGTAACCTACGACTGGTTGTAGGACCCTAGATAGGTCGCTGGAGTTCGAGTCGTAGGACTACGACCGGTCAAAGGATGAGTCGTAGAACTTCCCAGGACCGGTCGAAGCAAGTCCAGGACTGGTCGAAGGACATCCAGGAAAATCTAAAAATTTGTAACAACCTAGGACTGGTCCTGAGAAATCTAAGACTGGTCGAAGCAAATCTAGGACTGGTCTTAAGATTTCTAGACTGTCTTAGAATGCATCATAACAAGCATATTAAAATATTCGGATTATGTATCCAGAATGACCTATCATACAGACCAACCTAAGGTCAATCTAAGGTCAAACAAACCTTGAAGTGAGATGAACATTGAAGTCTTGAAGGTCTGTATTCTTAGATGATCTTGAAGGAGAAGCTTGAATCGAGTTGATGGCTTTCTAGAGCTTGGTACTTTCTTGACTTGTCTTGATGAAGTCTTCTAATCTTGAACTTGTTAGAAGCAAACTTGAAGTCTTCTATTCTTTTAGACTTCATCCATGACATGTCTTGCAAACATTCTTCATTTATGATCTTGTCTTGAAAACATTCTTCATTCATGATCTTGTCTTGAAGCAGTGTGTAGTCACAAACAAGAAACACAAGAAGTATAAGACATATAGGTTTTGGCACTACAAAATTTGACAACCAAAGGGATATGAAATCATAGCACTAACAATCTCCCCCTTTGTCAAATTTGTGACAAAACACATTTATTAATATAAGAGTAAAATGAAGAAAGAATC
Source organism: Magnolia changhungtana (assembly GCA_030180095.1). NCBI lineage: Eukaryota > Viridiplantae > Streptophyta > Magnoliopsida > Magnoliales > Magnoliaceae > Magnolia > Magnolia changhungtana. The sequence goes on along the minus strand of JASAUF010000140.1, from coordinate 84,694 downwards.
ACGAGCCATCAGAGCCATAAAAAATACTCTACTCCCCCTAAGAGAGTAGAAACAATCAACCATATTCTTCCTCTTTCAATTACTTCAATTACTCTCTCCCTTTCTCCCCCGTTCCATACTACTCCCCCTTTTTGTCACAAAATGACAAGGGAAGGCCAAAGGAGAAAAGAGAACACCATATGAAGAGTCAAGATTAATTATCAAATTAGTACAACACTTCAATGTCATCAATCAAAATAAAGGATATACAATAAAACCAAACATATAACCAAAGTCATCAACCGTAATAATAATACAGAATCCATCATATTCAAATATAATACAAACCAAAAAAAGGATAATCCACCTAATCAGATCCAGATGAAGGAGCAGGGATGGTTGGATCAATCTGAAGTAAGCCCCTATTAATGCGACGAAGATATTTTCGCATATATTTAAATTGCATATCATGGGCTACACTCAGGTTATCAACCTTCTCCTCCAATGCACTTAGACGTGCATCATAACTAGAAGAGGGATCGTAATCAGAATCATTTTGGGAGTCAGTTTCAATTTCTTCAAAATATCATCCATATTTATATCAACCTGTGGAGGAAGATCAGCTGTTTCTCCTTCATTTCCTGCTTCAGCACCTTCACCACCACCTTTATAGAATTGACTAGGAAGCAAATCCAATTTCATCTTATTTAAATTAGTATTATTGAATAAAAGATGATGAATTGGTGCCTCATTCTCAGGTAAAGCAACAAGCATATTTGTGGCTAAACAAGTCATAAGATAATCAAATGGAATATCACTATGACCTGGATGAAGACGAAACTGAATGATAAAATGACATATCAAAGAAGGTAAATAGACAACGATGCTAGACACAACAGAGTGCAATACCCGAACCATGAAGGCAGTCAACTCGGTTTTATTGCTGGACCGAGTATACAAGTTTGAAATGAAGATCCGGTGCAAAACTCTGTATCTGGGTAATAAAAATTTTGAGGGGAGCGCATTTCCTTTGTGCGTCCATTGTACTTCCATATTGTATAAGTCTCTTGTCAACATTTGTTGTTCCGATTCTGATGGTTTGTCATATAATGTATAAATCAGAATACCTTCATCCTTGACAGGTATATCCATAATACCTGATATCAAATGTCGATCTATTAGAAATTTCCCTTCTCTAGTAGCAATTGAGAACATTAAATTATCAAGGGAAAAATCAGAGATACATGCAACCATAGATTGTGCAATGGACTGGTATGTAGGCCCATCCTAAAACAAAATGTTAGCCCAGCCAACAGATTTAAGGAGAGGGGCAATCCCAAATTGTTCAATATGATTGAGACTTACAGGACACTCAACGTTAACATTATGGCTACGTAAATCCCGTACATCATTGGGATCATCTTCGGGTGACTGAAGGTGCCGTTTTGTTATAGATGTAGATCTAGATGAAGATGGACCATGAGATGTTTTCTTTTTTCCTCTAACATCTATTTTCAACAAGATTTACCAAGGAGCAAGCAAAAAAGAACACTAGAAGTGGTGGGTTTCTCTAGATCAGAATTTTAGAAAGGAAACCCTAAAAAATCAACAAAAGACGAGATCTAGCTTATGGAATAAACAAATCAAAGCATAGAAAGTATAAATCTTCAATAAAAATGAAGAAAAACAACTTATCTTGAAGAAAATCATGAAATCTCAAGACTGGTCGAGCCACGACTCGTCGAAGGAAGAAGAGGAAATGAAGAAGAAAGTGATTTTCCCCAAATTATAAGATGCTCACGATCTTCACGACCGGTCGAGTGCAGTCTACGATCGGCCGATCATCGACAAAAATAAATATTTTTATACAAAAATTGAAATTTATACACATAAAATTCAAAATATAGTACACTATGATACATGCAGATAAGTATATTCAATTTAAAATGCACATACCAAGATCAAATTTCATTTTAGTAAACCTACTTTTGTCGAGCGGTTTAGTAAATATATCAGCAAGTTGGACATCGGTTGGAATATATTCCAAAGAGATAGCTTTTTCTTCAACTAATTCACAAATGTAATGATACCTAATGTCAATATGCTTAGTACGCGAATGCTGAATTGGATTTTTGGAAATATTGATAGCACTGGAATTATCACAATGTAAGATCATTGAATCTTGATTAATTCCATAATCGCTTAACATGTGTTTCATCCATACGAGTTGAGTACATGTATATCCTGTTGCGATATACTTAGCCTCAGCAGTGGAAAGCAATATTGAGCTTTGCTTCTTGCTAAACCAAGAAACCAAACAGTTTCCAATGTAAAAACAACCACCACTGGTTGATTTTCTATCATCAATATTACTAGCCCAATCAGCATCTGAATACCCAGCTAATTTAACATTAGTATCAAAAGGATACCAAAGACCCAAATTAGTTGTACTTGCGACATATCTAATAATCCGTTTAACAGCAGTGAGGTGTGAATCTTTAGGATTAGACTGATATCTCGCACAAATACCAACACTAAAAGTGATATCAGGTCTACTAGTAGTTAGATATAATAAACTACCAATCATACTATGATATAGCTTAGGATCTACATCTTTACATGTAGAGTTTTTTGAGAGTCTCAAGGTTGTACTCATAGGAGTATCAAATTTTTTACCATTCTCAAATCCGAACCTTTTAACCAAGTTTGTAGCATACTTGGTTTGAGAAATGAAGATTCCATCAGGTTGTTGTTTTACTTGTAACCCTAGGAAGTAATTTAGTTCACCAACCATGCTAATTTCGAATCTTGATTTCATCAACTCTGCAAACTCAATAGACATGTTAGAACAAGTTGATCCATAAATAATATCGTCTACATAGATTTGAACCATTAAAATCTCATTATTATGTTTCTTAACAAATAGCGTCTTATCGACACTTCTCACTTAAAAACTATGACTAAGTAAGAATTTAGTCAATTTTTCATATCATGCCCTGGGCGCTTGTTTCAGACCATAGAGAGCCTTTTTGAGACGAAATACATGATCAGAAAGCTTGGGGTCTTCAAACCCTGAGGGTTATTCTACATAAACTTCTTCATGTAAATCGCCATTTAAGAAGGCACTCTTTACATCCATCTGATAAATTTTAAACTTTCTAAAGCAAGCGATGTAAATAAAAAGTCTGATAGATTTAAGGCGAGTGACTGGAGCAAAGGTTTCATCGTAATCGATGCCTTCAATCTGAGTGTACCCTTGTACAACCAGTCTAATCTTGTTTCGTATAATATTTCCAAGTTCATCAGACTTATTTTTAAAGATCCATTTTGTTCTAATAATGTGTTTATCTTTAGGTCTAGGAACAAGATACCAGACATTATTACGAACAAATTGATTAAGTTCATCCTGCATAACTACTATCCAATTTTCGTCAGTAATAGCTTCTTTTACATTGACCGGTTCTATTTGGGATGTAAAATAAACATAATTACAATATGTTTTCAAGTTGTTTGCGTGTACCAACTCCAGTGAGAGGGTTTTCAAGGATTTGATTGGTTGGATGATCTTTGACAGTCCTAGGTTCAGATTGAGTTGAAGAGGTATCTTGATTGTCGATTATAAGAATTTCATCATCATCTGAACTCAGAGCAAGTGTATTTAAATGATCATCAATGACCACATTGATGGACTCTTGAATCACATTTGTTCTTTTATTTAGAACCCTATAGGCTTGACTGTTTAAGGAATATCCAAGGAAAATACCTTCATCACTCTTTGTATCAAAATTTCCCAAATTTTCACGATCTCGTAAAATGTAACAGTTACTGCCAAAAATTTGAAAGTATTTGACAGTAGGTTTCTTTTCGAACCAAACTCATAAGCAGTCTTATTTTCAGATTTACTAGTATAAACACGATTAATATTGTAGCAGGCAGTATTAATTGCTTCAGCCCAAAGATTTCTGGAGAGCTTCATACTATTTAACATGACATTAGCCATATCCTGAAGCACTCTATTTTTTCTCTCAACTATACCATTTTGAGGAGTTTTGGGCGCAAAGAATTCATGTGATATTCCCTGATCGCTACAGAATTTCTCAAAACTACTATTTTCGAATTCAGATCCATGATCACTATGAATCTTATAAACTTGAGAACCTTTTTCATTTTGGATTCGTTTGATGATCTTCTTTACTTCATCTAGGGTTTCAGATTTGTCTTTTAAGAACGATACCTAAGTGAATCTAGTAAAGTCATCTACGATAACCAAGATGTATTTTTTGCCACCTCGACTCTCCGTTTTGGTTGATATAATGAAATCCATGTGGAGAAGCTCGAGAGGTCTAGATGTGGTATTGGAGTTCACTTTCTTGTGAGAGCTCCTAATCTGTTTGCCCAACTGGCATTCATCACATATTTTGTCTACTTTTTGTAATTTGGGTAGACCTCTTATAAGTTCTCTTTTGCTCAATCTAAACAAGTTTCGGTAGTATACATGTCCAAGGCGTTTATGCCATAATTCAATCTCATCAGTATGGACCATGTAACACGATTGAGTAGATGAGCTTGCATCACTAACAATGTAGCAGTTTTCAGAAGTTCTGCGACCAGTTAATATAACAGAACCCTCTTTATTAACAATCTCACAACCTTGATTAGAAAACTTTACATTATGGTTGTTGTCGCATATCTGAGATATACTTAGTAGGTTGTGTTTCAAGCCCTCAACATACAATACATTTTTAAATAAGGGAAGGTTATAAAGCTGAACCGTACCTTGACCAATGATTTTACAATTACTTCCATCACCAAAAGTGACTGACCCATCAGTCCTATCTTTTAGATCGGTGAATAAAGCATTGTCGCCTGTCATATGCCTGTCTAGGTACCACTTTGAATGGCTTGTAGCTTTGAAAGCAGTGTGGGCATCCAAGCAACCAACTTTAGGAACCCATTTCAGTACTGTTTTGGGTTTAGGAGTGTAGTTGAACTTTTTCTATCTGTTGTTATACGAATGACCTATGGAGTTAAATTTCAATAGCTCCTTGAGAATATTAATAATCTTTTCAACCAAAGGATTTCAGTTTTGAAGATTGAAGTTGGCATGGCTATTTTTAGGTTTTTGAAGGGTCCTCGAATTTTTTGGAAGACCTTGATAAGTATTCTTTACTTTTGAGTTCGAAGACTCTCCTTTCACAAACTTAGGAGCAATATTCTTTTATTTAGGAGAAGTATTCTTATCATAGCCCAACCCAGATCGATCACCACATTTTCTTGATCTGGATAACAATTTTTTTAATTTAGGATCACCTTGGGCATATCTCCAAGTGTCTTTCAAACTCAAAAGAGAAGCTATTTCATTTTTGAGTTTCTCGTTCTCGGATTTCAAATCATCAACTTAGGAGGTTTTGATTTTTAAATCACATTTACTCTTTAAAAAAAAAAATCAGAAATATGAGATTTTTCTAAAACAAGAGACTCATAATCTTCTTTAAGTTTAGAAAATTTTTCCTTTTGTAATTAAACTTGACAACAATTTTACAACTCTCCTTATAAAGGGCATTGTATGCATCCTGAAGATCATCTTCATTGTCACAATCACTATTCAGATTCTCTTCACTAGTTACTTCATCATAATCTGAAAAAGTGACATTGGCTAGAGTCATAAGGGCTTTAATATCATCTCCCGACTCATTTTCAGAATCTTCTGATTTCGAAGAGGATTCCGAATCAGATGATTCATCCCAAGTAGCCAACATACTCTTCCTTTTTTATTTGTCCTTTTTAGGACATTTGTTAGCCAAGTGCCCATACTCTTGACAGTTGTAACATTGACTATCTTTCAAAGATTTTTGAGCTCTAGGTTTAGATTGTCTCTTATCGTTTGATTTTTGAAAATCTACTTTTTTCTTATTTTTGAAAATTTTATAAAACCTTTTTACAAAAAGTGCCATATCATCTTCGGAATTTTCAAAGTCCGAAGTGCTCTCTTGTGGAATATTTTTAGATGATTTGAGAGCAATTGATTTTCCTTTTGGAGCTTTAAAGTTCAATTCGTAGGTCTGTAAAGAACCAACTAGTTCATCAACCCTCATGTTATCCGTATCACGAAGTTCCTGAATCGCGGTTACTTTTGAATTGAACCGTTCAGGAAGTGAGCGTAGTATCTTTGCACACACTTTACTTTCTGGGATTCTATCACCAAGACCCCACATTGAGTTTACAATGTCATTCAATCTAGTGTAGAAGTCCATAAACATTTCATTCTCCTCCATGTGAATTTCTTCAAATTTAGTTGTGAGGAGTTGGACTTTAGATTTCTTGACAATTGATGTACCCTCGTGTGTCATTTCTAAAAGATCCCATGCTTGTTTAGCATTTTCACACGAGATGATTCTTTTGAATTCATCTGGTGACAATGCACAAGTAATTGCATTTAGTGCTTTTGCATTGACACTACTCTCACTTTTTTGAAGTGTGGTCCAAAGGGCATAAGATATTACTTTCATTGATTTTGAACCATCTTCATCAGTTACTTCAGTGATAGGTAGTTTCCATCCGTTCATTGTGGCTAGCCACACACATTCATCCATGGATTTGAGAAAGATTCTCATCCTTGCTTTCCAATAGGCATAATTTGTGCCATTAAAGGGTGGTGGCCTAGTGACAGATAGGCTATCAAAATTTGACATCTTAATATAGCTTAGATCATTAGCTCCGGAAATAAATCCAATAAATAAGCAATAAGCACGAGCTATTTGGCTCTAAGACCACTTAAAAGGGCCTAGCTATATGCCCTAGAGGGGAGTGAATAGGGCAATGCCAAATAAAACTTAAAACGGCGGAATAATAAAAGATATAAATAACAATGCGGAAATAATAACAATCTCAAAGCACATGAAATATGAGAATGATACTGAATCAGTTCCAAGGACAACCTTACACCAAAAACCAATGGCTTATGGTAGGACAACCTTATTTCTAGAACAATCTAGAAATCACAAATGATATGGAAAATAAATCAAGAATAACTTACAGAAATAAATCCTAAGTTATTACACCATTCAACCACACTTGCTTGAAATGAAAATTACAACATTCATCCACAAAAGCAATCCACAATACTGAAGGAATAAATAAAGAAATCAAGCACATCCACAACACAACGATATATAGTGGTTCGCCTATGTGTTCACCAACTGTTAGCCAACAACCACACAGAATGCTACTCCACTCCTAATATCCTCACACAGGGAATATTAGCATGCACTCTCAAAATAGGTTTTCACAGGTTCACCCAAAACCTTCACAATTATGTCTTTTTATCTCGAGCTTACACAATCCAAAAACCCCCACAATCTGAGTTTTCTGGCTCTCCTCAGATAACCAATACAATGAGATTTTTCTGGCAAATCTCAAACAAAACCAGAGAAAGTAATTTACAAAGTAAAATACCTGGATCTCCTTTTGAAGTAGCCTAGTAGAACCAATCGGAGTAGATGTATGGTACGTCGTTTAATGTCCAATACTCACTTAAAGAATGGTTCTATGTCTAATTGATTTTAGATTAAATCAAGAAGAGCAAGGTCTATTTGATTTTGATCCCAGAAGAAGAAATATCATAAATTCCTCTTTTCTAAATGAGATTGGAATGTGGATCAAAATCACAATAGAATAATGCTAACAAAAGGAATATTAAATATGCATAGTAGCTTAAAAATAATCACAACTTATCTCAGAGTATAGCCTTAAATCGCTTGAATTGAATGGAATGGAATGTCTAAAACTCTGAAATTCGTGCATTATTTATAGCCTGAAAAAATCCCATCTTCGACTGGTCTTAGGATCCCTAGGACCAGTCGTAGCTTCAAAGATTTTGAAAGATTTCCACGGGATTAGATTAGTTGTTCCCACGACTGGTCTTAGGTAACCTACGACCGGTCGTGGGCCACCTACGACTGGTCGTGTGTCACCTACGACTGGTCGTAGGACCCTAGATAGGTCGCTGGAGTTCGAGTCGTAGGACTACGACCGGTCGAAGGATGAGTCGTAGAACTTCCCAGGACTGGTCGAAGCAAGTCCAGGACTGGTCGAATGATAACCAGGAAAATTTGAAAATCTGTAACAACCTAGGACTAGTCCTGAGAAACTTAAGACTGGTCGAAGCAAAGCTAGGACTGGTCTTAAGATTTCTAGATCGGTCTTAAACGATCATAACAAGCATATTAAAATATTCGGATTATGTATCCAGAATGACCTATCATACAGACCAACTTAAGGTCAATCTAAGGTCAAACAAACCTTGAAGTGAGATGAACATTGAAGTCTTAAAGGTCTGTATTCTCAGATGATCTTGAAGGAGAAGCTTGAATCGAGTTGACGGCTTTCTAGAGCTTGGTACTTTCTTGACTTGTCTTGATGAAGTCTTCTAATCTTGAACTTGTTAGAAGCAAACTTGAAGTCTTCTATTCTTGTAGACTTCATCCATGACATGTCTTGCAAACATTCTTCATTTATGATCTTGTTTTGAAAACATTCTTCATTCATGATCTTGTCTTGAAGCAATGTGTAGTCACAAACAAGAAACACAAGAAGTACAAGACATATAGGTTTTGGCACTACAAAATTTGACAACCAAAGGAATATGAAATCATAGCACTAACAGGGTCCCACGTGGAGCCTACCTCCAGTACATGTATATATATATATATATTATGTTAATTTATTCATATATTATTTTATATTTTATTTATTCATTATATATATATATATTTAAATCTACAACAAGCCAGCATCCAGTCTAGGCCCTGGACGGCCTGGACAGCACACCTGCTCTATGGATGGATGGGCTGGGTGCGCCGTGCATCGAGGTGGGATCCACGTCAGCGTGGCCCACCTGATGAATCAAGTTGGTATTTGTGCTTTCTCCATCATCCAGACTGTCCAAAAGGAGCAGGAAGATAGTTGTAATGTGGGCTTCGGTTGGGTCCACTCAGTGCTCAATATGGATGAAATACATACATCATAAGCGGGCCATGAAATCAGGAAAGAGAGAGAGAGAGAAGAGAGAGAGAGAGAGAGAGAGAGAGAGATCATCATAGTGGAGGGATCCCGCCACTATGAGCCCCTCGTATGATTACAACACATAAATCAAATTGGGTCCCAACACAAGTGGGCCATTAAATAAAAATAAATCAACGGTGGATCACCCACCTATCGGCCTCCTTCTTTAGCTCCTTGAAAAGGTAGTCGCCTTAGCTTCGATCTCAACGAAAGATGATGAGGTTTTGATGGTTGAGATGGGAGGTGAGAGAGAGAGGGAAATGGGCCACACTTGGGAGAGAAAGCTTGGATGTTGGACGCTCTCATGGAAGTTGGAAGAATAAGAGAGAAAGAGAGGTGATGGATTAATATGGGATGGGTGGAATGGGTGTTGTAAGGAAAGGGGATAGAGAGGTAAGGATTTATTTAAAATTTAGAAAAAGAGGGATGGGTAGGGAGAGAGAGAGAGAGTTGACTTGTGAAAAAGAGGGGGTGGGCATTTATACTTGGGATAGGGTGAGGTGGTATTGAGGTATGGTGGTGTACTTGACTTGATGGATGTGACATGTTGTAGAGATTCTCTCGGAATTCACAACGCGCGACGTTTTCCTTGAGATGAACGCGGGCCCATATCTCCTGGCCCAAGTATCGGATCAATGCGCGAGTCGCAGTGTTGGAACCGCGACGATGGCGCAGTTGTAGAGGTATAAGTTTTGGATCAAGCTGACTTCGATATGCAGGACTCAGCTTAAGATCATGGGCAAACGTCAAATGCAGGTCGAGGGTTGCTAGAATTCGACCGGGAGGACCGTGGAAGTCTATGGAATGGTACGGACTAGGATAAAGGTCTTACAGGTTCTGTCCGGGTGCAGCCTATGGACTTGAACTGAACCACCTCTTTTCTTTTTTATGGAAAGCTTCACATGACCATGGCCCTTCATTAAAAGAGTCACGTCAAAGAGTTCTCCGTTACATTCTTCCAAACCATTCCTTGATGAGTTGAAGGCATCTCTTAACTCGAAGAAAGAAATTGGATGATAAAGCATCGAAGCTCAATAGCCGCAGGGTCATCTCCCGTTCATTAGACTAAATGGAAAACTCTCATAGTTGTCTATACCGATCGACGACGTGGGTTTGGGTAAGGTCTAGTATTGAAGAAGGTTTTGATTTTAGAAGTTGGAAATGGGAGATTAATCTTAACCAGGAATGAGCAAATAAGATTATTAAGATGTGAGTATTTGGAGGGTGGAGTCATTAATTTATAGGCATGATGAAGTGGAAAGGGGGTTAATGCACTTAAAGGAAAGATGTCATTTGGGTTTCTTGAGTTTTGAATGCAGTTATGGCAATGCATTGAGAAGTAGAGAGGGTTGATGTTATTTAATATGATGTATTGCTGTAAAAATGAAGTGCGGTGGATAGGTGGCTAAGTAGTGATAGCCATACCATCACACAGAGGTATAAGGAATGTACGGAGGAAACACCTATCATATGCCTATGTGTTTTCGGGATATGAAACGTAAAAAGGTTAAGCGCTGGTCAAAAATTTAAAAGGTTTATTTCATTGCATGATCGGTCATCGACCATGTTATTACAAGAGAAAGATAAAGTCTTGAAAGCAACAAAGGCTAGCTAAACTACACCTTTAGACTTTCGAATTCTTCCAAAAGGGCTTGCACTTTGTTTCATCTTTTTCTTTGATGGGCCACCAACGGTCTGCTTATTCAATGTAGTTCAACAAGAAATGAAGTAATTGATCAACACGAGCAACAACTGTATACACTTCAATTTCGTCCGCTCTCTATGCGATGTAACTTGCTGCCGAACGAGTTCAATATACGTTAATATGTTCATCGATGAATTCCAAATCTGATGAATCAATCGTGTCTTTGGCGTAAAAGGCAATGGCTTGGTCTCGTAACTCATCTGTTATGCTAGAACGATACGACTGTAAAAGACGGCGCATCAACCAATTGAATTGATGAGCCTCTTCGTAATTACCGGTCAGACGTATTTTGTGATACCAAGCTATTTGTAATTACTGCTCATCTCGGCTGATCTTTTACGATCCCTTCTCGCTGCTTAAGAAGGCATTTATTTACACTATGATGATGGAAAGCTTTCTGGTAGCATTCCACCATAATAGTCATCCGCTTTGGTTTCTGGAGAAGTTTTTCCAACCAATTATTCGATTCGGCCAAAGAATTATGCCTGAGCGAGCATGAGGCGTTAGTAACAAACCTCTTCACATTCGATGGCAGGAAAGAGAATGTAAAATCCTTTAACTCGTCCTTCACAATCTCTTGAAGAAAGGAATCAACACCTGTAACAAGGAGAAATTCCTTTTTAACCATTGCATAAAGCCAAATCAAATAGATTAATGGCTAATTTGGGAGATCAATATTGCTTAAATAGCAAGACAAGCGGGGTCACTATTTATAAACGGCGTGATATGAGGAGTTTATGCTATTAATTCGTATGGGACATGGACAACTGGAGCTTAATGTTCAAAAATAAAAAGAGAACATGGGAAAACATGTCTAAAGCGGTTAATCAAAGCAGTTGAGCAACAAAAAGCTCAATTTTCATTCATTTGCAGAAGAAAATTACAAGTCATGGGACAAAAAATCTTACACGAATGTTTCAGCTCTTTCTAGTTTTCAGTTGGCAGCCCACAATGATGCCTCTTCTTTCGACAACGACTGAGACAATCGACCAACATCATCTGCTCTAAGGCAGGCCGTGGGAACCAATTTGGAGATCTCTTTGAGCATCTGGTCATGTTCTGCTCATTTATCGGCCACATACTTCTGCAACGTGGTTAGCTCGGCTTCTAACGTCATGATCCTAGCTTTCGAGCTTTCAATCTCCATCTCAGTGGCCTTCGTGGCAACATTTTTCATTACAAGCTCCTGAGTAATTTCTTGTACCCTAGCCTTCTCAATATCGGCCGCCCGTCTTTTACCTCCAGATTGGCAATAGTCACCTTAGCTTAATAGTACACGTCTAACTTTTCTTGAAGCTCCAGGAGAGGCAACAATCTGATCATTTTAGATGAATCCGAGTGAAAAATGATACATGCCAAATCAACTAATTGGCCGATCTTAGTTATCAGTTCGACATCGAAAGTTTCAGATAATCCTTTCCGAAGAAGGTTATGCAGCTCAATTTGAATACTTTGAGGACTGTCATGTTGGAGGGCAGATGTTGCTGTAGATATTTCTTCGTTAATAATCTTCTAGAGGAAAGAGATGACATCGTCGACACAAGAAGGAAGAATGAGAGTTGAAGTATCGATCTCATGAATGGCTGAGAAAGGAGGTGAGGGAGGAACCATGTCAGTTGCTTCCCCTTCGGCTGATCTATCGAGTGTACCGGCCAGAACAAGCTCAGGCTGCTGGTTAACATTGACTAGCAGTTGTCATGAAACTTCTGTAGAAACATGACCAACTAACCCTACAGGAGAATCGACTGTTGCTCTCTCTTCTATGGCAACCCTCTCAGTTTCATTCGATTGATCAAAGATTTATGTTATCTCGATGGTAGCAGGATCAATGGGAATCAGGATTTCTCCTACTATTGCAGGAAGCGTAGGAAATGGCGGGACTATGGTCAGTGTGTGGGAGAGATGGAGACCTACTGCATGTCTGATGAAAAAGGAGAAGGAATCTGCAGTGAATCACCAAGAGTAGTGTCTATCCTAGGAGAAGTATCTTTTGTACTAGCTATGGTTTCTGAATCCAGTGGCGTTGCTGCCACAATCGTCAGAGAAGGATCTTTCAATATCACCAGAGTAATCGCAACTATTAGAACCATCATTTATGGGTTAAATGGTATAATTACAATCAATGGGATTGTCGGTATTAGCGGCATGCTCCGTTCTTGGGCTGATATCGTCATTTTCTTGGGCACTTCCCAAAGTACTGAAATGAATCAAGCAAAGGAGGTAAGTTATTAGTAAGAATATTAGCTCAAGAAGAGATGTAAACCAACTATTTCCACCTAAGTCAAATTAGATTGCTTGTCCAACCGATAGACCTTTGATAGCCACAAGATTTGTTATTATATTTGCTAACGGCCAAATAGTAGTAGAGAATGGTGGAGGCTGAGGATGAAGGGCTTGAGGTATTTTTCAAATGGAAGGTTAGGATCATTCAATCTATCCCTATTTCGAGTCCAATTGTTCCAGCTTTTATTGAAATGAGCCTCCTCATGTTGCTTTATGCCCTCGACCATCTCGTAGGAATAATCAGTTACGCTGAAGCTAGGCCAGTATTTCACTCTAAAATATTTTTTAAAGGCCACTACAACTTTGGCTGAAGAAGTGTCCAAAGATTTTTTGGATCTTGGTAGAGATCGAAGTCTTATTGTTAGAGGAGATCTAAAAGAAACTGTTTGCTAAAAAGGAAAAGTAGGAGATTTTGGAGGAGGATTGATACCTCCCAAATTGAAAATCTTCCTTAGAGCCATTCGTTGTGGCAGAGCGGCTGCCAAGATGTTAAGATGTTCTTAAGAGATTTGTAAAACATCTGTACAAGGTGGTTCAGCCATCGAGGTAGAAACTGTGTTGATTTGTCTTGTCTTTATCCTTGTCGTCCTTTTAGCAGTAGTGGTGGAGATGGCAAGAAGAGCTTTTTTTGCTATCTGTCAAGCCTGGACAATGACAGAGTCAATGTGAGAATTCCTCAACGGTTCGACTGCCCAAAAGTTTAGCATACTGGCGCTTTCACCAAAGTACGAAGTTGTCTAGAACTACTAGATGTTCAGGATACATTGGCATCTGGAGAGCGATCACTTCTTTGTAATAGGTTAATTTGAGAGATATGTAGAATTCCTAGTTGGTAACTATCATACGGTCAAAAGGAGGCTGTTTACTAGTTACGTGAGTTAGAGGACAAGGGATATGCTGAATAAAGCCCAACTGCTGAGCGAATAGTGAAGAACGATATTGTTCGACCCCAGCTTTTACATTGTTTCCTTTCTCTATTATGCCTCCAAAAGCTAGATCCTGGCTAATAATAAAGCAATTCCAGGCATGATGAAGTTGACCAACTGCATGTTCATCAACAGGGTCAAATTGTCAAGAAAGCCATTTTCGTTCCGTAAGTTTCTTTCTCTGAAAAGGGCATGAAGGATGGGCATTTATTTAGAAGATTAAGAGTGAAGAATTCCTACAGATACTCAGCAACAGTAGTAACTTCTACGGGGATGTGTAAAATTCAGTCACCATATGAGGTAAACGATCGATCGATATGCTCTTGATTAAATAGTTGTGGCCAAAATATGCAACGAACCACATCTGAAGGAGCCATATAGGACCTCTAACTGAATACAACCCTCTTGAATTAACTTCATAGAGTCCTCTGTACAAATGGCTAAGAATAAACGACGTTAAGGCTATTCATTGACCTTGAACTAAGTGTTCAGCCAAAGCAATGTATTTGGTCGTAACCAATTAAGCATTAACACACAGAAGCTGATGACAAATCCGAACAAGTAGAAAAGCAATATGCTCAAGTTGTTCGAATGGTCCCGTGAATTTGTGATAAGAATTCATGAAATTGGTATATCCTTTAACATTTTTGTTAGGGAAATTCTTGCGTTGCCCGACTTTAATCTTCACGTGGTAGGGTAGACCAAAAGGGGGAAGTTTAGTAAGATGACAGATGTGCTTAATAGAGATGTTCATCGGTCCGCAAACGAACATAAAAGTGTTGGTAAAAACATTCTAAAATGAAGTTAACGCTGGAAGAAGAGGAATGTTGGGAAGATACTTTGTAAGAGAAAGCCTGATACACTTGAAAATCCCAATTTCCTTGCACAAATCTTCATGTTGGGCCGATATTTTGTTGAACCAATCTTCCCATCCAGGAAGAGGTTTTGGCCATAACCTTGGTGTCTTGAACGCATTAGCTACAGCAGGTATATCTCTAGATTGGATCAGGATATTGCTTCCTAGGCAAATTGAAAGAATGAATCTAAAGGTTGTAGCGATTCAGCCGCGATATTTGGAGAAAATGAAGGACCTAGATCATAAGCATCTACAAGGACTGAAGATTTGAAGATTATATCTGTTGAACAATAGTCCGAAAAAAGATCCATTACAGCCATAATATCTTTTTGATCGAAAGAAGGAATGGATGAAGAAGAAGTCATGATCGGAGAAAAGCAAAGAATAAAGTAAAGGAAGAAAGAAATGGGGAATCGTATGAGATATAAGAACAAAAAGAAATGAGGAATCATATAAGATGCAAGAACAGAGCTTCATATATATAATAGATTTATAGGCAACAGTAATTAAGAAGTATGCCTTTTTATAGCAGAACGGGTATTTTTGAAAACACGTGTCTATATAGGACGTATCCGCCATGTGATATTAACACGCTTTATGATGGTAACACATGTGGATAATTAATTTCAATACTCAAACGTCGCAACCATTTTCTTCTAAAAGACTGCGACGATGGGGGCAATGTTTGTACCCTATTCGACCGGATCTCGTTTCGGTCGATTTCATGTGGATTACACATGTATAAGGTTGACGGTCAAAAGATTGTAGTGAGAATGTGCGACCAAATATCAAGAGATTACTATCACGTGCCTTGCACACGACAGGTAATCATTGAGGTGTGACCAAGTTTGAGTAACCAAATGATTGGTTAGCCAATGATCAAGTTATTACGAATGCTAAACATGGGTTAATGACCCAAGAAAGACCATATCGTGAGAAGAATCTGGAAGTAGAGCATGGACAAAGACGGTTATGGTAATCATTTGACCATGAGAAAGACTCAGAATGGTTGGATCAAAGCTATAAATAGAAGAAGAAGTTAACATGAAAAGATGTCTCACACCAACCCAAACAAATCAATTATCTTTCAATTATCATGTCAAATTTACATTCCATTGTGTAATCGCAGTTTCTATTGAGTAATTTCTTTCCTTTAGAGTAATCATTTACTTATTGCATTTACTTACTTTCGTTACTGTAATCCGTAACATAAATACAATAGTCGATAGCTCTTTAGTGTTTGAATTTTCAATTATCACTTCACATTCCACCCTTCATGCATTGAGAAAGTATTTTCGTATGGAAGGCAAAGAGGAACCCATAATCATAGGACGAACCACATCCTCTGACCATCGCCTGATCCATTTACACTTTAGTGAGTGGCTAAATAGGCAACCGATCTCCTTAGACCTCGGTCATACCCAGTGTCTGCCTACTTTGGTACTCGAGGTCATTGTGTTTAGTTTGAATTGGAACCACAATCCCAATTCTGGCACGCCCACGCACCCGTCATCTGTGCTAGGACGAGGAACGTCAAAACAATGACGAATAAGTACTTTTTATGATAGTGATCTAATGGATGATGAGGAGCATAATAGACCATTGATGGTCATCAACCACATCCGCAAGAAGTAGATCAAGTGAATAATGCTGGAAATGGCTTTGAAGTGAATCTACTACCATTGAACATGCTCAAAAAGTTGGGATATCGTCATTCTCATCTGTGCTCCAGCGGGATGATAATTCAAGGTTTCAATTAGGACGCCATCATGCATTGGGAAAGATCACATTAACATTGGTAATAGGCAAGTTAATCATGAACGTTGTGTGTCACATGATTAATGCAGTAATGATGTATAATCTCCTCCTTGAAAGGCCATGGATGCACCAGTATGGCATTATACCATCCACCCTGCATCAACAATGCTTCAAGTACAGTAAGAATAGGCGAGTTAATCAAGAAGATTATGTCACGTGATTAATGCAATAACGACGTATAATCTCCTCCTGGGAAGGCCATGGATGCACCAGTATGGCATCATACCATCCGCCCTGCATCAACAATTCTTCAAGTCCTGTAAGAATAGAGTCTAATATAAGGTGATAGCTTACATGAAACCATATACAGAAGAAGAATTTTTCTTTGCAAATGCAAGTTATTACAATGAGTTCACAAGAGAAGAAGGTAGAAAGGAAAATATAAGGCTAAAAAATGATAGAATACCACCAATAGAGAAGAAAGTCACAAAATGGAATTGTCTGAGAAAGCAGATAAGAAAAAGAAATTTTACTTTGCTCCAAAGCACTTGAGACGGCCTATCCAGTCCCCCCTAACACTACTATCACCAAAGCAGATGAAAACTTTGTAGTCAAATTACACGATACCGGTGCTGTGTGCTAAGAGGAACAATCCATTCCCAATTATGCCAAAATGGGTCTATGTAAATCCCAATTAAAACAATCCTGAACCGATTGAATTCTATGCTCCATCAGAGAGAGGAACAAAAGAAGGAACAAATGAAATGGTAATTTATGGCAAGCTGTCACCAGAAGATTTGAATAGATATAGCCCAATCAATAGAAAGATTATGCGAAATATGGGTTTTGATTGTCATGAGTCAACAGGGCTAAATAACGATAAAGGTATCTAAGTCTCGATAGGTATAAATGAAAAGAAATAGGAAAAATCTTGCAGATTGGTGGCATCTTCTATGTACGTGCAAGTGAACGTGACCAATACTACCTCATCAACTGGATAAGAAATGAGTCCCGAAACAATTAAAGATAATAGTGAAGAAATCAATCATCTTAAAATAGCTCCTAAGAAAATCAAAGACGAGGGGGGGGGGGGCAACCAACTGTCGATACGCTACAAGAAGTAAATCTAGAAATAGAGGATGACCCCGAAACACGTATATAAGTGTTGGCTTATCAGAATAGGAGGCCGAATGGTATGTCGAATTGTTGAAGAATAATAAAGATGTGTTTGCTTGGACATATGCATAGATGCTAGGTTTAGAACCATCATTACTAATGCACACACTTAACATCTCTCAAGATAAGAAATAGGCCAAATAAGCACAAAGGCGATTTTATCCTGATTTAATACCTTTGATAGAAGAAGAGGAGAATAAGTTAATTAAAGTCAGTTTTATAAGGGAAGTCAAATACCACAAATGGATCTCTAGCATTGTCCCTATAAAGAAGAAAAGAAGACAAATTAGAGTGTACATTGATTTTAGAGACTTGAATGAAGCATGTCCAAAAGACGATTTTCCACTAATCATAATAGAATTGTTGATTGGTAGCATGATGAAATATGCAGTTATGTCCTTCATGGATGGGTACGCCGGGTATAATCAGATACACATGGCACCTAAAGACGAAGAGGCTACAACATTCACAACATCTCTAGGAATATATTGCTACAAGGTCATGCCTTTTGGGTTTAAGAACGCTGATGTTACGTATCAGAGAGTGGTGCCAAACATTTTTCAAGACATAATGCACAAACATGTAGAGTTCTATGTCGACGATCTGGTGGTCAGGTCAAATGATCATGAAGAACATCGTGAACATATGTCTTCAGTCTTCCATCGACTCAGGAAGAAACAACTGAAAATAAGCCCGACAAAATGTGCTTTCAGTGTGTCATCGAGTAAATCCATTGGATTTATTATCAGACATCAAGGAATTGAGGTTAATCTAGGAAAGATCCATGCTATTCAAGAAATGCCGCCTTTAAAAACATTGAAAGAACTCAAGAGTTTGCAAGGAAAATTAAGGTATATCCGACGCTTTATCTCAAACCAGACTGGGAGATGCCAACTATTTGCTCACCTCATGAAGAAAGGGGTAGAATTTATATGGGACTAAGCGTGTCAGAATGCATTTGACTCTATCAAAGAGTTATTGAAGCAACCTCAAGTATTATCAGCACCCGTGAAGGGTAAACCTTTGCTTTTATATATTGTTGCATCTGAAAATTCTTTAGGGGCTCTTTTAGCCCATTCTAACGAGTAAGGAAAAGAAAGCGCTCTCTACTATCTAAGAAGAATCTTGATAGCTGTAGAGTGTTACTACTCGCCCATCGAGAAAATATGCCTGGCCTTAGTATTTATTGTGCAAAAGTTGCGACACTATTGTCTCTCCCATGAGATAATTTTGATCTCGCGAGCGGATCTGATAAAATTTCTAATGACAAGACCAATGTTGTTTGGAAGGTTAGCCAAATGGATGTTGCCTCTCTTTGAATATACAATCACTTACGAGCCATCAAAAGCAGTAAAAGGACAAGCAGTTGTAGATTTGCTGGCGACTCATCGATCCCTGATGATGAAGAAATTTCTGATGAATTACCAGAGGAACATGTGTTGTTAGTTGAATCACCTAGTTCCCGTAGATATATTTTGATGGCGCTTGCCGAACATCAAGAGTGGGTGCTGGGATAATATTCATCAACCCTCAAGGCTATTTGTTACCATATTCCTTCACATTGGGTACAACATGTACTAACAATGAAGTTGAATATAATGCTCTCATTATAGGACTAGAAATAACCTATGAGATGAAAAGATGAGCCCCGCGGATCTTTGGAGACTCTAAACTGGCAATAAACCAATTAACGACAGAGTTCAAAATAAGAAAGCTAGAACCGTTACCCTATTGTCGACGGGCACATAACTTATTGGAGAATTTTTATAATGTTGAAAGCAAGCATATACCGCGATACAAAAATGTGAGGGTAGACACACTGGCTAGCTTGGCCACGACTCTTTCTTGTCATGACAGGAGTCCTCTTTAGATAACAATTAAAGAACAGAGATTTCTACGATCGCCAGAACTCTTAAATAGAATCGTTGAAGTACTGCCAGTGTCTTGTTTAGAAATTACCAACGATGATTGACATCAACCCTTTATTAATTATCTTAAATATGGAATTCTCCTAGAAGATCAATCACTGAAGGTACAGATTAAACAGAGGTTAAAAAGGTTTGTTATGCTCAATGAGGTACTATATAGAAAGTCTTATAATGAAATGATGTTGTGTTGCCTGGATACAAAATAAGCCAATTATGTATTTTGGGAGAAGTCCATTCAGGGGAATGCGGAGCTCATCAGGCCGTTCGAAGTTTATTTCACTGCATATATCGTAATGGGGTATTATTGGCCTACTATGGTCAAAGATGCAATAACTTATGCAAAATGATGTCACGAATGTCAAATACATGGTGATATTGTACATGAACCTCCTAAAGATTTTCATCAGTCAATAGCTTTATGGCCCTTTGCGTCTGGGGACTAGATGTTATCGGTCCTATTAATCTATCATTGTCCAAGGGACATCAATATATCTTAGCAGTAACAGATTATTTTTCCAAATGGACAGAAGCGATCGCCTTGCATAGTGTCAAAGAAAACGATGTTGCCAATTTTATTCGCCATGCAATCATATATCACCACAGAATTCTAAAGAAAATCATCACTAATAATGACACTCCTTTCAAGAATAGGAACATGGAAAAACTATGCCAAAAGTTCGGTACTCAGCATTCATTCTTGACGCCTTATTATCCACTGACTAATGGATTGGCAGAAGCCTTTAATAAAATAATAATAAAGATCTTAAAGAAAATCCTCACAGGAAATAAACATGATTGGGACGAGAAGCTACAAGAAGCCTTGTGGGCCTACCAAATGACTCATCAAACCATGATGAAAGCTACGCCTTACTCACTGGTTTATGGGGTCAAGGCTATTATTCTGATTGAAATACATGTTATGTCACTCAGGGTGACAGTACATGAGTCGATAATGGATGATGAAAATACCAAAATAAGGCTTATGGAATTAGATGCCTTAGATAAGAGACGATTAGCGACACAACATTGATTAGAGTTGTATCAAGCACATGTATCTGCTACCTTTGACAAGAAAGTCAAACACCGTCATTCAAGACAAACTCACAGATTCCCAAGTATATCATTGCTTCCGTTTTCTAAAGCTTTTTGAGTCAACATTGATAATAAGATGACAATTGGTAACTGTTTATATGGTAGGGACAAAACAAACTCAACCGCTATTAATAGACAAAAGATTGGTCTAGATGGCTCGCGCACAAACTATTCTGATGGAGGAATGTGGAAATCTTAGAGAAGCATTAGGTAGATTAGCTCATAAGGTAGCTCAGGTTACACTCCTCCCATGATGGTTGTGGTAAACGGGAACAAACAACAAGCAGAGGGTTCGCAGCCTCTAAGAGTATGATCTCATGGATCGGCACCCGTGGCTCGCACGATAACTCAAGACAAAATACAACAAGTGATGGCCGAAGTTGTCCGAATAGAAAGAGAAAGGGAACATTGGGGATGTTCCGTTTTTTAACACTATATCCTCACGAAGTCGAAGACATGCCATTCCCAACAAACTTCAAGTATCTAGATTTTCAGAAGTTTAATGGAAACGAATCACCAAAAGAACACCTTATGCATTTTATCACAACCATGGGGATCTACAGTCCCGCAGTGCTTCTTATGACTATTTGGGCCATCATTGATAGGAAAGACCTTCAGATGGTATTCTAGCTTGGCACCGGAGTCCATATGTACTTGGGATCAAATACAGAATACCTTTATGACAAACTTCTTCTCGTCTAATAGTGTAACGCCCTGAAAGTCGGGGGTCGATAGAAGCTCAGCTCTCGATTTCCAATGCATCACTTATGCAACATAGATGATGATGATTATGATGAGAGCATTGAAACATGAATGAGATTATACCAAAACAGCATACCATACTCTAGAGACAGTTAAATTTGCAAGCAGAAGACTGTGATAGATATATAAAATATATAAACTGTGGTGAGTCTCCAGAGTGTGATAATGTTACCAGGTTAATTCATTATAAGTACAATTCCAAAATATACCAAATGCGTAAGGTTCTCTAGTCAACATCCCTGTAACCCCATCGATCAAGACACGGCTCACATGAAGCCGCCAGAATACAACACATACAAGAAGACATCCTCATCGTCGCAAAAGTTGGGCTCTGCCTCATAAGCATCGCCATCACTTGCAGCTACAACAGGGACTGGTTGGTGTGTACAACACCGTCCCGTAACGTGGGAGTGAGTGATCAACTCAATGGAACACTAAAGCATAGGTTAACATGTTATCAATTCAGTCAACCAGTAATGATAAAGCAGTACAATCAACATTCCTAAGTACTATAATTAATGCAAAGATGAGATGCGATTATGATGCATGCCTTCGCTAACATACTCTCTTGTGCGGCACCATCTTACGTCCACGGCATGCTATCAGCCTCAGTGCTCCACATCTTCCAGGCACATGCAATGTGATGATGAGCATGATTATCGAGTTGTTATTAGTCTATTTCAAACAGCCGTATTGGGAAACTAAGGTACCTTCCTTATATCATTCCCAAACAATGATCCATTCAAGGGTTGTCAATCCTAAACGATCTGATACGATAGTGTGTTTCTAGGTCGCTGCAAGGGCTACCAGGACTGTTACATAGAATCGTTACACCACTCCCCCATCACCTTATCAATACAGGCCTAGTTTATACTCTGCTACTACGGGAAGGCTCGTCGCCTCACCGCAGATTTAGAGTACGCTCGAGGTCACTATACCGGGTACGGTCAGGGCTGTCAGGGCTATTACACGGAATTGTTGCACCACTCCCCCATCATCCATCAAAGCAATGTAGGCCGACAGCTCAAATATAGGTCCCATACCACCATAATCGGCTCACGAGTCTGGTTGCTCAATGGTCACTACGGGGAGGCTCGTGGCCCCACCGTAGGCCGACAGCTCGACCACGGTGTCCCATACCACCATGCCTGTCTCATGAGTCTTGGCGGATCGAGGTACCACGGTTAACGGGATTCCACTGGTAAGGTTAGGACCTCAGGTTCAAGCAATAACGTCCAAATATGGTGAACATATATTAGACAGATCAGATTACTTGACGTGCTCGGCTAGCTCGAGTGCACAACAAGTTAAATGATATGAAGTGCATAAGCACTTCATGTGGCCAGCCACTATGGTCAACCAAAGTACAACTCGGGTTCGTCGAACACATCTCGGATGGCCAACGAATCTCAGCCACGCATTCACTTTTGTTTTCGATTGCCTGGACTATAATCATAGCCCCAAACACAATCAATCCTTTATTCAGAAGCATGTAGAGTAAAGTAGAATAAACAAAGTAATTCAAGCATGTTATAAAGCACACTACAAACAGGAAATACAAGCACATATATTTCATAAGTAAGCAGTTAAATTAAACAAACAACATGGAGGAAATCATATACATTTCTAAGGTAACTGAGAATCCTATCTCAACACCTACCTAAAGCACAATCCTCTAAGTACTTACTCTTACAAGCATTTTCACAAACACTTAGGATACACTCTTTCAACATGCCTATAATATACTAGTTAAAACACAAGTCGTAGCGAATCCTTTCACAAAGGATTGCCACATGAACCACGATCATGCATACACAACCAATAGTCATGACAAGCATAAATTCTAGTTCCATATTCATTTAAACATTTCTGCAAACACTTAGGCTACAACTAGAACATACATAACGTATACTTAGCAAAAACAAGTATTTGGACGAACCCTTTTACCAAGTATTATACACATATATAGTATGTTCATACAGTAATTAATCATGGCAAACACACTTTTAAAATTTATACGTATACGGTATTTTCTACAAATACGAGGAATACAGTATATTCAACATAGTTAACATATATCTAAAAAATGAAATGAACAGCACTTTGTACATGTGCAATTGCATGCAGATCATGAATCTATCATTATCTGACATTGAAAGCGTTGAAAACCATAACCTATACATCTAAAGTCCGCACCTTTTGTCATAGAATCATAATGAATACGCTAGAATCTCTAAGCCTTCGTCTACGGCAGTATATTAACCTATAGCAAGGGATACGTTAGCTATTTTGCTACTTGAATCAATTCAAACCCTAAAACAGGTTAGAGTTAGGGTTTTCTTACCTAGAAACGAAGCCGAAATCGCTAGGAAAGTGATTAGAATGAGGTG
This sequence comes from Magnolia changhungtana, assembly GCA_030180095.1. Taxonomy (NCBI): domain Eukaryota; kingdom Viridiplantae; phylum Streptophyta; class Magnoliopsida; order Magnoliales; family Magnoliaceae; genus Magnolia; species Magnolia changhungtana. The sequence continues at coordinate 60,776 of JASAUF010000140.1, read as the reverse complement.
GTTAGGCACGTATAGCACCAGGGTGGGATAGCAGGAAAATCCTCCCACATCTCCCACACTTTCTCTCTTTCTTCTCTTCTCTCTCCTAGGTTTTTCTCAAATTCGTATGGGATGAGAGAGTGAGGGTTTAAGGTCCTTATATAGGGTAAAAACTCACCAAATTAGACTTCAGGTCAAGGTATACTTAGGTTATAACCAAAGCGAGTCTGTTTCGTCTCAACGGAGCACTTCTGGAGGCCCCCCCTTGAGCCAAAGGTCCGACTTAAGCTCACAGACATTGGATCTAGGTCGAGTTAAGTTTTTATTCCAATCAGGTTCCCAGATCGCACATGGCGGACCAGTTTCAGTTCAACGGTCACCGAAACTCAATCAAGGCCACAAGTACACTGCCATGTGTATGAAATTTCTTCTGATCTGAGGGTGTATTTGGGTCAGATTTCGACGGTCTGATTGCTTATAATAGGCCCACAAGCGACAAGTCTCAGATTACTTAAATGAGACTCAATTTCTAAAGAAATCTACGTTTTCTCACACTCTTCACTCCGGGCTCAAGCGAATAGCACTGGGACACTATTTGGATTTGATTTTCGAGATAGTTGTCAAGCCCAACAAAGCAGTCCTACCATTTAACTTTGCGTTAACCGGACTTCCGACGTGCGGTCCAGATCTGATACAGAGTTTCGTGATGCTCCCGAGAGCAGTCAGGTAATGAGATTGATCTTAGATTTTAGGGTAACCTAGTGTCAATGATTTTACAAGTTTTGGATCTTGCAGATCGTATTTAAAGTGGATCAAGCGAATTTCGTAGTTAATCTAGTTTAGTACTTAGTTACTTTGTCTCATTTCTAAAGGATTTGATCTTGAGCGATTTGTTCCTGAGGTGGCACTCGGGTCTTTGTAAAAATTTCTAAAGTATTGTTCTTCATCACCTAAACTTTAGGATTCATGCCTAATATGAAAGTACTTAGAAGCATTTAAAGAACACGGTGGTGAAAGGTGAAATGGGAGATTGTGAAGGAAATGGGTTAAAAAGCGATTTTAGAATATGGGATTGGGTTCTGACACGTTAATAAGGTGTTAAGAATGACCAATGGCCTCAGGACGTCTAATTCCAGGTTAGCAAAAATCTGGGATGTTACAAATAGAGCTGTTAGCCTGACTGAATTAGCTTCCATGCGACAACAAGAAGGTGAGCTGGTAAAAAGATTAATTGATCGATGGAAGACTCTAGGGACATCATGCTGACAGCTCCCCAAGGAAAGAGAGCATGTCAAAATATGTCTGAACTCCATGAAAACTGGAATCGCATTAGGCCTAACGAGTGTTAATATACGGACTTTCCACCATCTTGGTACTAAAGCCCATGTTCTCGAAGCCATGACCAGAAAAATGCCTGCATTCCAGAAAGAAATGACACTTCAAGGTCTAAATCAAATGGCGAAAAATGTCGTCGACAAAGAAAGAAAGAGGGAAAAGTCCCGTGACAGACAGAGGATTGACAAGAAATAAGACAGAGATCATTATATGGGTCGGAGAATCAACAAGCGACCTAGGCAATATGACAGTCATGAAGGATATACTTTTGAAAAGGAAGACATACTCCCCATAATGGATCAATTAATGGCTGTCGGGATGATCGAATTGCCCCAACCGAAGCACTCGAAAGAAGGAAAATGAAAGAAAAGAATTACTGCCATTATCATCACATGGTTGGACATTCGGCTATAAACTGTTTCACGATTAAAAAAATATATACTGTAGAAAATGATAAACTGAGGTGAGATAGTGATAGAGAAAGAGAAAGAGCAAGGTAGGAAGGTAAAAACAAACATGGTATCCACACGGGATATGTGTCGCTCACATATAGTTCACAAAAAAGAGTAAGTGCGGAAGGGCCTAACAAAAGCGGCTTGTGCGATACACACATGTCTAGGAAAGGAGCAAGAGTTGTAATATAATTATTATCAAGTTATCAATGGAGTCAACCAAATCCCCGTCAGAAAATGCGTATGAAACAATGATGATCATACTGCTCTCAGGAAAAAGATAGCTAATCCCTCCTTCTACAACGCAGTGGAAGATTCTAGGAATGTCACAAGGAAAAGATCACTCGCATAATGAAGAAAATCAAAGAGGCGGGGGCCTATCTAATGATGCCCCACTTTCTCATAAAGTAACTTATGATGACGTAAGCCATCTAAAAGGGATCCCTGCTCGGTTGGGTATATATGACGCACTGCATCTATCTAAAGACTTTTGCCAGACATTAATTCAGGCACTATCGGATGACATGTGAGGAAGGCATTACTTGTTGAAATGGAAAGACAAGAACGGACAACGACGACCACATGGTGAAAAGCAATGCATCCGAAGAAGTGAAGATGATCAGTTGTATGTCTGTTATCACATTCTCTGATGATGACCTAACTTTAAGTGAGAAGGAACATAATAGGTCGTTGATGGTCGTTGGTTGCATCCGCAGAAAGTAAGTCAAGCATATAATATTAGATATTAGATCCGTAGTGAATTTGTTGCCATTAAGCATGCTCAATAAACTGGGATACCGTCGATCACATATACGTGCTAGTGGAATGATGATTCAAGGGTTCAACCAATATAGCAAAGAGCATTGGGGAAGGAAGATCACGCTGGTATTAGAACCGATGACTTAGTTACAAACGTAGTGTGCCATGTAATTGATGCGGTAACCACGTATAATCTCCTTTTAAGATGGCAGTGGATGCACCAATACAGCATTATGCCATCTACATTGCATCAGTATTTCAAATATTGCATAAATGGTCTTCAATGTAAAGTGATGGTCGATACGAAGCCATATACAGTGGCAGAATCCTTCTTCATAAATGCAAGTTACTATGACGAATTCGCAGAAGAGAAAAATGAAATGGTAAAAAAAGATGGCATGCCATTAAAAGGTAATGAAGCCTTGATAATAGAAAGAAGGTCGCGCAAGTAAAGTTGTTTGAAGGAAAGGGTAGCAACCAAAAAATCAGGAGTCAAGCATGACAGCTGGCAAGAATTTTGTTTTACTTTATTCCAAAACATTTAAGACAACTAGGACAGTCCCCTCTAACACTGTTATCACCAGAACAAATGAAAATTCTGCAATCGAACTATACTGTGCCAACACCATGAATGGAAAGAAGTAAAGTGTTCTCTGTTATGCCGAATAGATTTTATGTATAGCCCAACTCCTCTAATCTGAAGCCAATCATATTTTATGTCCTGCCAAAAAAGGAAATAGAAGGAGAAATAGGCGAATTAGCGACTCACAACACACTCCTATCAGAAGACTTGAAGCAATATAGACCAGCCAACAAAAAGATTATACAAAATATGGGGTTCATCTGCGATGAGCCAATGGGACTAAATAATGGCCAGGGTATTCAAGTCCCATCGAGGTGCATGAAAAGAAATGAGAAAATTTTCATGGACTAGGGGCATCCCCTACATAAGCACAAGTGAATATAGTTCATGCATACCAGGTAGCCAATCAAGAAACAAATCTCAAAACAGTTGAAAGTAACAATGAAGAATTGAAGTGTCTTGAAACCGCACCTGAACAAATAGAAGATCTGGGACAACCGACTGTTGATGCATTGTAGGAAATAAACCTGGGGACAGAACCTTAAAATACATATATAAGTGCTAGCTTGTCAGAGAAAAAAGCGAACCAGTATGTTGAATTGTTGAGAAGAAATAAAGATGTGTTCACTTGGACGTATGCAGAAATGCCTGATTTAGAACGGATGGTGGCAAGAGATAAAAAGTCGGTCAAGCAGGCATAAAGGTGCTTTCATCCCAACTTAATACCTTTGATAGAAGAAAAGGTAAATAAACTGATTAAAGTCAGTTTTATAAGGGAAGTTAAATACCCTAGATGGATCTCTAACATTGTCCCCATAAAGAAAATGAGTGGACAAATCAAAGTTTGCGTTGATTTCAGAGACCTGAATGAAGCGTGCCTAAAAGATGACTTCTCGCTACCTATAATAGGGTTACTAATTGATAGTATGATGAGGTATGCAATTATGTCCTTCATGGACAAATATGCATGGTACAATCTGATACGCATGGCACTCAAAGACAAAAGAGGCTACAACATTCAAGACATCCTTGGGGATATACTGTTACAAGGTTATGCCATTCGGGCTCTAGAATGTAGGGACTGTGTATCAGAGAGCGATGCATAATATTTTTTAAGACATGATGCATAAACATGTTGAATGCTACATTAACGATTTAGTGGTTCGGTCTTGCAATCACAAAGAGCACTGCGAGCACCTATCGTTAGTCTTTCGATGACTCAGGAACAAACAGTTAAAGACAAACCTAATAAAGTGTGCATTCGGTGTATCGTCAAGTAAGTTCCTTGGGTTTATTCTTAGGCATTGGGGAATCAAAGTTGATCCATAGAAGATTGGAGATATTCAAGAAATGTCACCATAAAAAATGCTAAGAGAACTGAAAAGCTTACAAGGAAAACTGGCTTGCATGGCCCTTGTTTTTATGTTACAAAAGTTATGGCATTACTATCTCTATCACAAGATAACACTAATCTCACTAGTAGATCCGATAAAGTATTTAATGATGAGACCGATGTTGTATGGGAGGTTGGTAAAATGGATGTTGATTCACGATCACTTATGAACTCCCGAAAGCGGGGAAAGGGTGGGCAGTCACTTACTTTTTGGCAGCCCACCCAGTTCTAGATAATAAATAGATTCCTGATGATTTGACAAACAAACAAGTGTTACTTGTCGAATTGCCCAGTTCATGGAAAAATGGTGCCTCCTGAATGTCAAGGGTAGGTTCCAGAGTAATATTTATCAGTCCTCAGGGCGATCTGTTGCCATATTCTTTCACACTGGGAATAATATCATGAATAATGAGGTTGAGTATAATACCCTCGTTATAGGGTTGGAAATAGCATACGAGATGAAAATTCAATCTTTACAAATATTTTAGGGCTCTAAGCTGGTGATAAATCAGCTGACGACAAAATTCAAAATAAAAAAGGTAAAAATGTTACCCTATTGTTGACAAGCATAACAATTGATAGAGGGGTTCCATAATATTGAAATTAAACATATACCACGATATGAGAATGTAAAAGCAAATGCGTTAGCTAGTCTAGCCGCGACTATTTCCTATCATGATAGGAGTCATCTCCAGATAACAATCGAAGAATGGAGATTTCCACCATCATCAGAAATCATAAGTGAGATTGCCAAAGTAAACTATTATCTTATTTAGAAGTCGTAATCGATGACTAGTGGCAATCCTTTATTAACTATCTTAAATATGGAATTCTTCTAGAAGAATAGTCATTAAAACTACAAATTAAACAGAGGTCGAAAAGATTTGTCATGCACAATGAAATATTATATAGAAAATCTTATAATGAGATGTTGCTCCGATGTTTAGACACAGAAGAGGTGGAATATGTGTTAAGAAAAGTGTTCACTACTTCAAGTGTAGGGCTGCACTATAGTAATAACTGGGTAATACCGAGATCATATCCTTAGGGACTTACCTTCTACGTGTTCTAAAATAAACTAGATGTAGAACGAGAATCGGAATTTAAACTAAAATCTAGAATAAGAGAGATCAATTGTGAATAAACTATCATAATAAAAGAGACACTAAAGCGTCAAGGATCCACTTGTAGCTATTGAGATGCTACCTAACTTGATTCAATAAACACAACTGGAATCGAAGTCCTATCTTATCCAGTTGGATGATATAGCAGTTGGAATAAAATCTAAACTTGTTATTAGATTGGTTCCCTTATGAAGCACTAATGTGATGATCGCAAGGAATTGAACCACCTACCATGCTCACGAGACAATGGTAAATCACGAATTTTTCAAATCTCACAATTGCAAAATAGATAAGAATATATCAAAAGTTTTCCAAGCATTACTTTAATTAGAGTCATAATAAATCACAAAAAATTTAAAATATTCCTTCATTCAAACTAAGAATCAATGGAAGTTTAAAATAAATGTGAATCAAAGTAAGATAAGCATCTAAATAAACTACAAGCTCCACCTCCTAGCTTTAACTAAGAGATTAGCCAACCAAAGACATGAATGAAACTAAAACTCTCAAAGAAAACATAAAAACTAACTAGAAGAAGAAGATTGGCGAAGAAGGAAGGACTTATTGAAGTTCTCTAACACCTTACTTCACTCTTCCAACCCTAATTCGTGCTTCGAAAAAGATAAGAGACCCATATTTATAAGGCTTGATCGCATCAACTTTGAAACCTTCTCAACTTTATATAACAAATTATGCTTCAGTTGGATCGAAGTTACCTTCAGTTAGACCAAAGTCAAATTTGAATTATAACTGGATTCTCTGCTTTCTCAAGTCGCCTGATTTCGATCGCACTGAATTATCCTTCGGTCAAACCGAATTAACTCTTTTTAGCATTGGAGCTTTTTGTCCACTTTCAGTCACACTAAAACCTTCCTTCAGTCACACCAAACCTAATTTCAATTAGACCGAATTATCTCTCAGTCGAACAGAATTAGCTCTGAATTTCATCATTCCTTGCTGAATTATTTTGTACAATTTTGGTCGGACCAAACTGGACTATTTTCTATTACAAATTTAGTAATCTTTCCAATCTTTTCTTCCTCCTTTGCACTTGGTTTTCTTAGATCTTTAGCATGTAAATTATTCATGCTTGACCTCCAAATCTCCAAGCCTTACTTTGGTAATCCTCTGAGCATCAATTCACCACTTTTAGTGTCCTTTTCTCCAAAGCTCTCAAAATCACCCCGTAAGAAAAAATAGATTGATTAGGCACTATCATGTTCATAAAACCAAGGAATAAATAGGGAAAATATGCAATATTTCACACTCAATAAGAAGCCTACTCGACAAAATGCGAGGCCCATCAAGCTGATCAAAATTTATTTCATCAAATACATCACTTGGGGAATTACTAGCCCTCTATGTTTAAAGATGCAATAGACTACGCCAAGCGATGTCATGAATGCCAAGTGCATGATGATGTTATACATGTGCCACCCAAGGACTTGCATCGGTCAGTGACTTTGTGGGCTTTTGCAGCTTGGGGATTGCATGTCATCGACCCTATTAATCCACCATCCTCAAGAGGACATCTATATATTCTAGTAGCGATGGATTATTTCTCCAAATGGACAAAAGTGATTTCCCTACACAATTTTAAAGAAAACGACGTCACTGATTTTATTCGCCATGCGATCATATACCGACACAGATTTTCAAAAGAAATTATCACTGATAATGATACTCCCTTCAAGAATAAAAACATGAAAAAGTTATGCCAAAAGTTTGGTATTCAACATTCTTTCTCGATACCCTATTACCTGTCAACAAATGAATTAGCGAAAGCCTTTAATAAAATGATAGTCAGAATTCTGAAGAAAATCGTCATAGGCAATAAACGCGAATGGGACGAAAAGTTGTAAGAAGCCTTATGGACTTATCAAACGACTCACCAAATAACGACAAAAACCACACCCTATTCATTAGTCTATGGAATCGAGGTCGTTGTGCCAATTGAAACATAAGTCACATCTCTAAGGGTAACGATACACAAGTCAATAATAAAAGATGAAAATGCCAAGATAAGGCTAATGGAGTTAGATACTCCGGATGAGAAACAACTAGTGGCACAGTAACATTTAGAGTTGTATCAAGTGAAAATATTCGCTGCCTTTGATAAGAAGGTCAAGCATTGCTCATTTAAAAAAGGCAATATGGTCATAATGCTGAAAAGACCCATTGTGGTTACTCACGAGACGGGGGGCAAGTTTGATCCTAAATGGGACAACCTTTATATTATCACAGAAGTTTATTCTAATGGGACATACCGAGTCATAAATCAGAATGGGCAGGGCATTGGGATACCCATTAACGCCCATTTTATCAACAATATTACCTTTGAGAGGAGATAGAGTTTTTATTATGAAGATTATCTAGGAAAATCTTGCCCAATCAAAAGGGGGCAGAATAGGCACAACCATATGAATACCGCAGCAAGTGTGATATCACAAATAGCCCTAATGGGACAAGTTATATATGTTCCATGTATTGTCATGAACCTCTCTTCTATGACAAAGTAAGGATGAGGAATGATTATAAAGGAACAACCTTAAAAGCATGCCTTCATTAAAGCGTACTATTTGAGAAAGTATGAATTTTAAAGTCTTCTATTATCAAGAGATAATTACTGATCTTCTAAAACAACAATTGGTAATAAGAGAATAATCGGTAATAAGACGATAATCGACAATAGTAGTAATGTTATGAAATGACGATCAAGGAATATTAGTATGATCTGCTAGTGAAATTATCCTTGCAGTTTGTTGAGAAAATTTATTATTATGGTCTCAAAGATATTATCGTCGATTATCTCGAAATTGATATTATCGCCGATTATCTCCAAATTGACTGTAACACCCCTTACTTTCCAGTACTCGGGTGTTACTATGTAATCTAGTTTAGTATAAATACAAACCTAACCTACTTAAATATTCACGATCACTATGGTTTAAATCTGATAGTTTAAAATAGTCCCCATCTGTATGATAACCCATCCATCCGTTAGAGTTAGAGATGAACCATCACACCATCAGCACAACTCATTGTTAGGACTTTGATCACCTCGATAAAAGAATCAAACCATCCAAAGGTCATATGATATTTTATAAGTATATTATTTTATACAAACATAGATCAAACTTTATAGATATATTTTAATAACTCATCTGAAAATGTATTAAAATAGGGTGATACGTATATATTTAATGTATATGAAATATTTTGAAAATAATATTATATTAAATAAACATAATGAGTGGTAATTTCACAATGTATAATTGAACTATAAATATTAGCGTAGTATTAAATATATTTATTTTATACAAACATAAATCAAACTTTATAGATATATTTTAATAACTCATCTGAAAATGTATTGAAATAGGGTGATACGTATATATTTAATGTATATGAAATATTTTGAAAATAATATTATATTAAATAAACATAATGAGTGGTAATTTCACAATGTATAATTGACTATAAATATTAGCCTAGTATTAAATATATTTTATAAATATGTAAAAAAAAATTATTAGATATTTTAGTAAAATCATGTATTATTTAAACAATGTGATTTCAAATATGATACTGTACAATTTTTAATTCATATGTATGTATAATATGATATTGTATATTATGAATTTTATATTAATAAATAGGTGATCAATAACATGTATATAGTAGTATGTTAATATAAAAAAATTATATTTATATATATATGCATGAGATTTTAATTATTTTAATTACAAGTAATGTACCAAAGTAATGAAATATATATTAATGTTAGTATTGGTTAGTAATAAATGATGAAAGCATTACAAATGGCCCTTTAGGACCTTTTAACCGTTGAAGTTCGATTTTGAGATGGTCCGATCGTCGGATCGACGAGAATCCCCAAGTAGGACCCTAAACTAGATGTATGGCCCACTCAAAACCTTGAAGTTGCCCCACCTTTGACCAAATGTCCTAGTGGGACCAATAGAATCAAATGGATGGAGTGGATTTCCCGCAAACATCGTGGTGGACCCCACACATGCGTTGCATGTGCACCGGGTGGTGCACTTGCTGTGCACCAGACCAGGGGCTCGGTCAAGCAACCGCTGACCTGAACTCTCTAAAAATAGAGAGATTTCTCTCTCTCTCTCTCTGCATTTTTGCCAGCGAATGGATGTCGTCCATTTGTTACGATGGTGGCCCACCAGCGGGGCCCATCTTCATGATCTGAACTGTCCATCTGGTTCGGACGAGTCTTCTGACCAAACCCCAGGTGTTGTTAAATGTAGTGCATGCATGTATGGATACAAACTCAAGCCCATTCAGACCATGGAAAACCAATCTTTCTAAAAACGAAAACTGCCAGGTTGGCAATCCGCGTGAGGGGAGACCCCCAATCTCAACCCTTTATTTAGGCATATCTCGACCATCCATTTGTCGTTCACATGGATCATGGTTTTTGGAGAAAACTAGCAACCGAAACCAGTCTCCTTTAGCTGTTTTTAGAAACTGGACACCAGGATTTAATCCTAGCCTTTCATCCTCATCCAACAGACCTTGGAGTGTTGGAGCTGCTATAAGGGAGGGACGAATCGGACTGTAGTGAGGTTTCTCTCCCCTCTTGCAAAAACCTTAGAAACCAACCACCACCTTCAACGATCGAACCCATCGACAAAACGTCGTCGGAGCTCCACTCTAACCATTCCCCAAGCTTCTAGGGACATAGCCAGACCGTCCAATGTGGAGCTTTCGAAGGAATGAACCTCCATTAATGGCGGCCTCCTTCCCCGTTCGAGTTGCACCATGCCGCACTGTATTGTTGGTGTTCGACCTCCTGCTACGCCAGCTCAAGTCGAGCCGACTCATTCCAAGCATTGCTGGAGGCAATAGTGGGAGAGGGAAGAAAAGAAGCAGGAAGAGAGGAGAAAGAAGAAGGAAGTGAGGTGGGACGAGAGAGAGAAGTGGCGGGTTGACACTGTTGCTATTGCTGCCGTCATTACCACACCAAACAATGTTGTAGGCCACACTCAAGGCCTATAGGAAGGGCCAAACGATGGGTGTTGTAGGCCCAGTGTTTTTGAAACAGTCCAGCTGGGCCAGGACGAGCCTAGTCCGGTGCTCCTTTACACTGAATGCTCCGCCAACAATGGCCCAGTTTCCTGTAGTGTTCGGATGGCTGATTGTTGTGCCGAGCCGTGACTGATAGGGGTGGCAGCATGCAAGCTTCTCAAATGTAGTGGGCCCCACCGAGTTAAGCAGCTCAATGGGCCCCATCAGATGCAAAGCGGGCCTCAGTTAAAGCCTGACATTGGCCCAATCTCCTTAGAACCATGTAGTGGGCCTAGCCTTTGAAACTAGCCTAGTTTGGGCCGAATACCGAGCTGAGAGCAACCTTCAAGTGGGCCGAAATCGGGTTCGACCCAGCCCCAATTTCGGGGCCATAGTTGGGCAGCTATACTAGTCCTAAACTGGGCCAAGTTCAGGCCCAATTTGGGCTTTGTTGTGGGGTAAATTTAGGCCTAGTTCAGGCTATCTTGATGGGCCACAATTGATGGGCTTAATCACTCTAATGCGGGCCCAAATTACCATATTCATGGGACCCTTCAAACTCAGCCTGATGTCATGTCGACCAATGTGAGTTAACTTCCTCTCTTTAAGTTAGTTTCATGATTTAACAGCATCATTAATGTTACTATAATTATTGCAACGTGGTTAACCATTAGTAGGTTACCTGTGCTCGAGTTAGTTAGTATAAACAGAATTGTAATTAGCAAACAGTAGTAATTTAAATTATCTCTCTCAAATATTACCCTTAATAGTAGGTCCTACTAATTATCATCATCATAACTATTACTATTACTATGGTAGCTACTATTAATGTTAGCAATTACTTTCTAATTATTAAATTAACTTGATTACCATTTCCATCATTATCAGGATTTGCAAATATCAAGAATGCATGGCCATTAGTAAATTATCTATTTTAATAATAGTTATTATACAAGAAATTTAAATAATATCATTACCAAATGCTAATGTACCATTTTATCCTAAATGGCATATCACAATATTAATTATCTCCATGATGATTATTAGCTAATATAACTATAACACTAACGTTAATAAATATTATTAAATTAACACTAAAATCAATCGCACACCAACTAGGGTTCAAACCCTAAGATCTAGTCCTAGACCTAGACTCTACGGTGAAACCCTAAAAATAAGTAATCCAAACCCTAGGTTGTATTAGTCTTGACCATAGGTACTTAATAGAACATTGATCTCACATATAACTTCACCATTCATGGTAAGATTCATTTCTAAGGGTGCACGCGCTCACTAGCAACATCAGTTGGTGATTCAAAGTGTAAGGTGACGATTCTTCCCCTTAAGCTTTCCATTTTCCCATTAGCTTAAGTTATAGTTTTTATTTTAATTTATAATTGATATCTCCATTTTATAATCACATGTGTTAATCTCTGGAATTGAATTGTTATTATTACATGCTTAATGTTTATCCTGCATATTTATCTCATACTTGTGGATTATTTATGGATTGCTTATGGGACTTAAACCGGTACATCAGTGGGAAACCCCCACCCATGGATGTAAACCCATACTTGGGATGTAACTCGACTGCTGTGATCATAATAAACTTTCGACTTAGTGGTTCTTGAGTAGTGGTTTAAATTGATCATTGATGTGGGCCTACCATCCAGGGTTGCTATGTCCAATAGTTTTTAAGGACAGTTTCTTATCGCATGATTTTGATATTGGTCCTACGTGGCTTGGTTTTAATAATTGCCCTATATGGCTTAGTTTTGATATTCGTCCTACGTGGTTTTGTGTAAGTATTTGCCCTAGATGGGTTCGATGTTTTATTTTATGCAACCATGTGATGGTAAGCCCCATATACTGAATATGATTGGCCACTAGTCAATTATGATCCATTAAACTCCTAAGGTGGTAGCCTCATGAGCCAAGGATGGTGGAATGGGACACTATGCCTGAGCTGTCGGCTTATGCTGGGCTCTGAGCTCCCTGTAGTGACCTTTGAGTTTATTAAACTTGCTGGTTGGTAAACGGACTAATAATAGTTGGGCTAATCATGCATTTTCATAGCATATGGTCTTTTCAGGGTGATTAAATTCTCCTTGGGTGATCTATACTTTATGGTCTTTTCAGGGTGATTAAATTCTCCTTGGGCGATCTATACTTTATGGTCTTTTTCAGGTGATTAAATTCTCCTTAGGCAATCTATTGTCTTTTTCGGGTGATTAAATTCTTATTGGGTGATCTATGTTTTATGGTCATTTCTAAGTGATTAAATTCTCCTTGGGCGATCTATATATTATGGTCTTTTCCGGATAGTTGGTTCTCATTGGGCATACCTTTGTGTATTTTTCCAGGTGACTAGTTCTCCTAGGTCAACCTTTTATTTCGACAACAAGATGTGCATCCCCAGATCGATGATGCATTTATGCATCCATGCATTTAATAAGACTGCATCATGTATTATTTTGTATGCCATGCTTTGCTTTGTAACTATGCTTACCTAATGAGACAGTGCGTAATCTTGATGGGAGTTCACACTGAGTTGGCCACTCATCCATCAAATATACAACCGTATAGATAGGACAGGTGGCTTAAGTGGTATGCATGTTTAGACTGATGAGGAGCGGTTATGGTGGTTAAGGATACGTGGTTATACCTGTCAAGGAAGCTGTGAGATCTTATGGCTTTTGTTTATATGTCTTATATGCTTTTAAATTTCTCATGTATGTAATCTTGTAATTTTTAATGTTGAGACATTGGTTTATATAAGTCATTATAGGCAGCTCGTGCATATTTAAATGATAATGCAAACTTTGCTTTATGTTGATTTGTCCATACTACGCTAATTTACTTACTCTGAACGAAAAAAAAATGTATACTTGAATTTGACCATCCTTTAAGGTTAACACTCAGGTTTTTTGGGAAATGGGTCATGTAGTCGGGTCCTAAAAAGTCGGGGAGTTACATTGACACTATCGCTGATTTTCTTCAGATTGATATTGTCGCCAGTTATCGCTTATTGATATTATCGTCAATTATCACTGATCAATTGTGTCACCGATTCACCTTATATCATGTAAGGCAGCAGTGAGAGCCAGCGACTTAAAGCCCATGAAGGCCAACTACCCATAAGACCTATGTCATATCAGCGATTTATCATGCAATGTGGTGGTGAAAGCCAGTAATTAAAAGCCCATGAAGGCCAACCACGTATAAGACTTGTGCGATATTACAAACTCGTTAAACATTATGCAGGCAACAGTGAAAGCCAGTGACCTTAAAAAGCCCGCGAAGGCCAACCACACGTGATACCCATTTCGCCTGTATCGCTCTTTGGTTGCATCATGGGGATGAGTGAGACAAAATGCCCCCCATGAATGGATCCAGGTCATGTAGGCAAATAAAAAGAGGTCCATAGTGTGAGCACTTTGGTTCATCCATAGTTAGGCCAACCATGCGTAAGACCCCCTAGGTTCTTGGCTTGATTTTAGTATAAGCTCATGGAGAAGGGTCGACCTCTATACGAGCTCCCCCCTCATCGATGGACTGGTGGCCTTGGATTTGGTACCCATACAGATAGCCTTGTGAGCCATGTGAACTCTAGAGAGTTACTGAGGCCAACCTTGCACGTAAATCCTATAGAGTTCACCACCCCAGTAGCTTCAATGGGCCCCTCCGATGGACCACTGTGTGTGGACTCCCCAGGCCACGGTGGTTCAGTGAACTCATAAGAGTTATATAAATCATTTTACATAGTCCCTACTTGCTCTAAATACTCAAGAGCCTAAAAACTGTGGTTATTCCAAATACTCAAGAGCCTAAACTATGGCCACTCCAAATACTCAAGAGCCTAAACTGTGTGTCACCTTAGGAATATTAACTAAACTTTAAGATAGTCCCACTTATTTAAGAGAATACTACATAGTGCATGCTAACAAACAAGAATTACATTGTCAGTTGTTACATTTCCAGTTGTGAAAATATATGACTAAAGCATGAACTGGCAATAAATTTCATCATTCATAATTACATGTTACCAATTATGAAAACATGCAAACGAGACATAAATCATTAAGAAACAAATATCTACGGCTATATACCAGAATGTGTGAATAATTCGTACCATTTATATTCAAAGGTTGTTCTAAAATAATGGCAAAACTTCGTATATGTAACAAAAATGTTGATACATGATGATCATCAAGATATTACAATTGTTCAGAAATGCCTAAAGCAAGCATAAATTGCTGCAAATCTTGTTTCAATTGAATTTTGGGCTACAGCAGTATTGATCTCAACTTTAATAATAAACTTAGCTTGATCAAGAGCACCAACCAGCTCCGGCTTGAGGGAAATAGTGGTTGCTTTATCTTTAAAAGTTCTGACCTCTTGAGTCCAAATATGCTGTTGTTCTTTGCAATATCAACCTTGATTTTATTAATCTTCATCTCTTCAGCCTACTTCTAATCCTCAAGATTGGCTATTTGTTCATTGATGGTGCCAAAGTTTGTGCATAAGTGTTCAATTGTTTTCAAGAGAATCACATTCCTTGTCATATCCAGAAATAATGGTGGAATCCTGGATATTTTATCTCTAAGGAGGAGTAATTCCTTCTGATGACAAAGTACTTCTGGTAAGATGATTATGTTGCAAGCTGATTCTAATTGTTGCAGCGAGGCAGAGAATTGGATCAAGGAGTCATGAGCGATGAGATGTTGATCTTAGCTAGCCTTGCAGAATTGTCTAAAATGGCTAGGGCATCACTAAGAAAAGGCCACTACTCCTAATCTTGAAACATACATGCCACAACAGACAAAGTATTCTTGATGAAGATAAGTTTATATGGAGGGATCTTCTCCAACGAAAGAAGGTCTAACACTGTGGCTACTGAATTGGAGCTTGTCAAGCTGCTCAAGAATGGGATAACTATGAGAAAAATAAGGAGGATAATAACGTAAAAGAAAACAAAATAAGAAAGTACTAACTGCAAAGAAGTGTTATGCTATATAAACATTTGAAAGGAATTTACCTGCCATAGGAGCTAAGGATATATGGGTTGATGTAGTCGGGGCTCTCATTTCAGAGGGAATATATAAAGAGGTGGGCAATTCCATAAAAATATTGGCAATGTTAAAAGACGGCTCCCTGACTCCATTGCTTGAGTCAACCGTCGTGGGAGTCGCAACGCTGGTAGGTTCTGTCGGAAAGAGGATCTAGCATGCCACCATATTAGGTGCAGTAGAAGGCACAATTGCAACCTCTTCTGTTTAAGTATGCCCTACATCATTGATCGCTTCCTCAATAGCTCGTGGAAAGATTAACGTGTCTTGATCCACCTCTACACTATGAGGAGAAATTAGCGCCTTTACTGTTGTTTGCATCATTAGTGCTGAGACTTCTACCTCCCTTGATGAGGGTACTTTCATAATGCCAGGGAGAATCTAGGGAGCAGGCTATGAAATGCTGAACGGCGGGACAAGTAGTATGTCGCGAGGAAGGGGTGAATAATTGACGCTGAATGACATAAAGATGTTGGCCATTGTCCACCAGTGAATAACTGAATTCCTCATAGTTGAGAGGCTCTTCTTACGGAAGGGAGGCCACTGTTGTAGGGAGAATGGATACATTTTACAATATTCCTTGTCCAGTTGTAGTAACCTCAGCAGTGGCATCATCATCCCCATCGATATCTACTTCATCGTCTTCCTCTAAACTATCACCATCAGGAGAGCCATCCCTAGTAGTAGAGCTACTACTAGAAGATGACTCTTCATTGCCCTTCGATGATGAACTCCTCAAAGTTGGTTCCTCCTGTTAGTTCCTCGACAAGTACTTGTTTGCCATTATTGGAAGGTCCGGCCTTGTCTGTCTGTGCCCGTCTTCCCACATTCACAGAAATAGGAGAAACATTTTGTTGGCTTTGTTGTACTCGGGGAGAGTAGGATTGCATTTGAGATCGAGTTGTAGGTGATGAAAAGCTTTGCCGAGCCGACCACAATAGAGGTGATGTGGTCGAGGAGGTGACTCTATTCTCAACATCTCATGTTGCTTCCCTCATGGGAGTATAAAGAGCAATTGTTGGCGCTAATGGGGCAAGCTCATTGCCCCTCTCCGGCGAGCTCGAAATCATAGTTGTAGGTTGCCCTCTTGACATCCTTAGAAAATCCAGGGGAGTCCCATAGGTAATCCAGCTTTCTAAATTATTAGCTAGCTTTACCTGAAGGATGGGTTCTTATAGGGAAATCTTCAAGTAAGCTTGGTCGGGAGTGAGGGCATGGTCCCTCTCCACTATATACCCAATTCCTTATTTTAGCCTATAATTCCTCAAACTGGGAGCGGGCACCCAAACTGGATAGCTTGCTGAATGACAGTGGCGGAGGAGGAAGAACTGATGTGCCCACCACCACATCCAACAGTAAGATGTGTGAATAGGACAGTTAACCAAGAAGGATGAAAAGAGAGTCGACGTGCAAAATCAATAACTATTTCCATATGACTACCCAATTGTATGGACTTACTCCATAACTTCTCATTATGCGGGTCACAACTCCACATTCTTCTAGCACTATTTGGTCGTAGCTGAATTGAAGGGCGAACCTACTAGGATAATAGGGTTCACACCAGAACTTGTTCCCCTCTCTCAGTGGAAGGCGGCTCGACCGTATGCAGTTAAAGAACACTCGTTCGCTTGGCGATAATGAATTATCATCCACCGTGTCTATGTCCTCAGCCAGATTTGAAATTGAGAACTAGAAAAATTCGATGGAATTAGTCTTCTCAATCTTGTCAATCACCCAGTCATAAGACTTCTTTATCATCTTACCTCGTTGATAGTGCTAGAGAGGGAGATGATCTAGGTTGACATATGCCTTCTCAGGCTCGTCATAGGTCCAAGGAATGTATATGCCTAACCATCATACAAAGTAATGCCAGGGGGTATAAGCGGAGGATGCTCCCATTGCTGGACTCTTACAATGAGTGACCACATCTCCAAAAGCTTGATATAGTGAACAAAGAAAAGGTGGGGCTAGTGAGTATTTCATGCCCTCCACCATCGCCCCGACAACTATAAACAGAGTTGGACGCATGATATAAGCCCACTTCGAACTAGGAGGTACTACTAAACTGAGCCAATAAGCTACAAAGGTAGTTAATTCATGTTAAGTGTGAAATATTACATATTTTTCCCTATTTATACCTTAGTTTTATCAACATTATAGTGTTTAATCGATCTAATTATGCATGTTTTCATGTGCGAGGTGATTTTAGGAGCTTAAGATGAAATTGATGCCAAAAGGAAGATTTATGCTCAAAATAATACTAAATGAATAATTGGAGATTTGGAAGTCATTAATGAAGAATTCACATGCCAAAGATCCAAGGAAATCAAGTGAGGAATGAAGAAAATCAAAGATTTAAAGTGAAGAAAATCAAAGGAATCCTGAAAATTATCCTAAAAAAATATATTCCTGAAAATTGTCTCAAAAAAAACATATTCTGAAATCGGAGTTTAAAAAATGAAAGTTTTGAAAGTCTATTTTGGGAAACTATACAGCGTGCATAAATTTGAGGCGGTATCTAGATTTTCTAACTCTGTGCAAAAGTTGGAGTTCCACAACTATAAATAGGACTACCTAGGATGCTTCAAGGTATCTTCCAGGGTTTGGAAAGGTCTCAAGGAGCATATCACAAGGGTGGAGCAACCACCAAAGAGTTTCTCTTCTTCCCTAGTTTATTTTTCATGCTTTGTTTAAGAGATTTGGTTTCAATCATGTATATGGTTGGCTAAACCTCTTAGCTAGGGCTAAGAGGTGAAGCTTGTAGCGTGTTTGGATAATTATCTTACTTTGATTCTTGTTTTTATTGGACCTCATTGATTTCTAGTTTGATATTAAATGAATATTTTCAGTTTTTTATGATTTATTGTGACTCAAATTACAATAGATGTTGCGATAGCTTTGGATATCTTCTTTTCCTATTTTGAGATTGTGAGATTGGTAAATCTTGTTGTTCACCATCATCTCTTGGGCATGGTAGGGTGATGGAATCCCTTCCAATCATTACAATTCTCCTCCATTGAGAATTACGTCAATGAAAAGTTCAGATTTGATTTAAATTTTTTTATCTTCCAATTGGATAGGATAAGACTCCAATTCTAATTATGTTCCTTGACTCAAGTAAGGTAGCATCTTGATAGCTACAAGTGGATCCTTGGCACCCTAGTTGTCATACCCCAAACCTGAAAATCGGGCTCACAAAATTTTTGATTGCCGAATCCAGTGCCGATAGCCTCCGTAGTTACCCCATTCTCGGCTCCCAGCACCCATACGCTAGATTCCGATCTTGAGATCCTACCAGGAGGATTTTCTAACTTACATTTGTCTCATAAGAAGCATACCACAAGTTTACGCAAATCACAAAGACAATAATGTCATCACATGTCCACTAATATAAACATTTGAATATAATGCTGAAAGTGAAATACATATATCGAAAATTAAAACTCCAGAAGACTGCTGCAACCTAACATCACCTGCACACATCTATCGTGCATAAGCTTATAGAAAGCTTAGAGGGTGGCGTAAGTGTGTGCATAAGGTAAGTGCCAAGTATTTAATACAATGCCATAATCATCAATATCAGAATTACTGGTAAGATCATGAATCATACGATATCAGAGTAAGCAGAAATACTGACAAGTCCATGAGTCATACAATATCATAGTATGCAATACAGATCAGTTATGCAAATGATGAGTCATAAAGAGCCAAATATCAGATGCCAAAGATGTAATGCAATATACAATTCCTGATGAGTTCACGAATACCGTTAGCCTTAATCAGGTTATGCAATATAGAAGCATAGTAAACTAAATGCTATGTGTTGATGATGCAATACAATATGTGATGCAAACGAAATGACCAAGCTAGAGTGTGAAGTCAGGATGATAGTACGTAGTATCGCATGAAAGTGCCCTTATAAGTGCCCTTGTTTGTCAATTACTATGAACAGGTGGTCAGACAGTTTGCAGGACATCGAAAGAAGATCAAGCCAAGTGTCTGCCTTAATCGGATGTGTGGAAGCTCACCATAGGTAAATCATAGCCTCACATCCCATAACCCAATACACCAGGTGAATTAAACCCTTAAAAATAAGATAGACATCTTAAGGTTCTTATGGTGAGAAAACTTTTTCAAAATAGGAAAATCTCTAAGTTTTTCTCGCCTTGTCGATTTTATCGAAGCACCCTCGATATGATCGACCTGTTCTGTCTACCTTAACGATATTATCGAAAAGAGGACCAAAAGTGTCCAGCAACTAAATATTCATCTGGACGGATTTATCGATGTATTGATACACCTATCGATATTATCGATAAAAGCACTAAACATGTCCAGTAACTTCATAACATATATGGATGAATTATCGATGTATCGATATACATATTAATACCATCAATATTTAAATCTCGAGACCATCAGGAGTGGCTCGATAAGATCGACAGACAGATTTTCGGCGCCCCTGTTTTTTAATAAAAATCTCAAAATTCTTTGATATATCGATGACCGTCCGATATGATCTGAAATCAAATATCGATATGATCGGAGGTCCATCGATGATATTGATGGTGGGCGCGCATTTTCTTATAGCAGATATGTCAGGATGTTTTTAACTATGATCGGGGACCCTTCGATTTAATCGATATTCAAATATCGATGATATCGACACCGGATCGATTGCATCGAACTAAGCCATAATCTGTCTAGTAAGTTCAAAGATAAATCTGCTAAAATTATCGATGCCTTGACTCTGATCTCGATATCATCAACATTCAAATTCTGATGACCTCGACGGTTCCCCCGATCATTCATGAAAACCTGAAATATTTTCAAAGTCAAGTCTCTCTCATTTTTCATGTGTCGAGGGATCGACCCAGTCATCGATGGAATTGGAGTTCGAAATCCGATAACATCGACAACTATTTCGATTCATCGACCTATTGGCAAGGAGTTTCAAAAGCGTATGACATCGAGTCCGAGTCATCAAGCAGACCATCGATGCTATCGAGAGTATACGCTCGATGATATCGAACCTACTCGATGATATCGAACTCTGTCATAAATGTGACCATTTTATATCCGTTGGAACTTCCTACCTATATATAGAGGACTTGTTCTTTATTGCTGTAAGAGAGAAAAGAGAGAGCTTTTGTGAGTTTCAACTTGCATCTTATACCTAAAGCCTTTCTCTCTAGGGAGTTCATCCTCCAATCCCCCTTACCATTGATATTAAATAGAGTGGATTGGGGAATGAACTTCCGCATTCAAGGATCCTCCAGCTATTACCTTAATGGCAAATCATTATGTTGGGATTCCTTGAATGCATAAGAGAGGAACCACTCTATCTTCCTTATAGGAAATTCTTTAGAGAGTAGGATTCCATCTCACCCTTGACCCAACCCGAAGCCAAGCATTGGTATATCATCTTGTGTTGCGGACCAAGGGAGCTGAAGACTCTTCGTCAACAAGGAGGAGAAGATCTTTGGCGTTGTGCTTAACGGGACTCATCAACTTATCTGTAAGTATCCAGAGTCCAGAGGACACTTGTGATCATTCCTTCCTAGGTCTTGGTCCTAAGTAGTTCTCACCCTTTGAAGTCCTCAAGGAGGCCTCCAGTGGGAGTATACGTAGTGGGTGCACAGGGTGGACCCTTGCTCTTATGTAGGGCATAAACTGTTAGGTCCTTGTGTAGGTCCATGACCTGTGTGGTCTAAAATCCAGGTGCGTTGTATGGACCCTTGCTCTATAGAGAGCATAAACATCTGGTTGGGAGTGAACCAGCAAAACTCTAGGTTTGAGGTGAACCGCGTAAAACCTCTGTAAAGGTTGAAGGTGAACCTGATTTAAAACCTTAGGTTTGAGGTGAACCTTGGGAAACCTCCTTAGTGAAATTCGGTACACTCAAGGGTTGAGTGCGACAGCAGAGAGTGGAGTAGACAAGTAGTCAAACCACTATAAAAATGATTGTGTTTGTGATGGCTTCTTTATATGTGTGATTCTTGACAATGCATTCATATTCATATATCTGAACACATCTTACACATACATAGTCACATCCAACATAGACTAAGTTGCATATTGTTATATCTTGATTAGTTTGTGATTGGATCCTCTACAAAGCTTGAAAGCCAGTAGAGTTAATTTGAGTAATCCTGAAAATTGTATACATAATAGGATAAGAGTGATAGGATTTTTAAATAACTCATAAATCTTTAAAAAGTCCTATTCACCCCCCTCTAGGACATATTGACATATTCCAACTTCTACTCAAGCGGTCTTCACCACTATTTCAATTGGTATCAGAGTGGATCACTCTTTAAGGGCTTCACTGCCTAGAGAGCGATCTTGACTGAAGTTGGGAATATGGCCAAAGGAGAGGGCTCGTCAGTCATTAGACCTCTAGTATTTGATGGATCAAATTATGCATACTGGAAGGCTAGGATGCACTACTTTCTGAGATCTTTGGATCATGACGTTTGGGATATAGTTGAAAACGAATATGTGCCACCTACTGAACAAATTATACTTGATAATGGCACAACAATCGCAAAGCCCAAACCCAAAGAAAAGTGGACAACATTTGACAAAGAAAGACAAACATCTGAAGCCAAGGTTATGAATGTTATCTACTGTGTCATGTCCTAAGATATCTTCAATCAAATAAGCATGTGTGGGACATCTAAAGAAGCATGAGAACTACTGGAAACAACCCATGAAGGCACAAGTACTGTGAAGAGGTCCAAACTACAACTCTTGACCTCACAATTCGAAAATCTCAGAATGGAAGAGCATGAGACACTTATGGAGTTCTTTACAAAACTGAATATCATTTGTAACTCCATGGGTGGATTGGAAGAAAAAGTTCCGGTTCCTAAAATCTGCAGGAAAATACTAAGATCATTGCCAGAACAGTTTAATCCCAAGGTTACAACAATTAAGGAGTGTAGGAATATAGATGAAATGAAAGTAAAAGAACTAATAGGTTCTCTACAAACTTTTGAACTACACTTCAGACAACCCCAAAAATCCAAAAACACTGTCCTAAAAACTTCTAAAAAAATAATTAAAGAAGACAGTGAAAGTGAAAGAGAGGATGATGATGTGGAAGTGGCTTTGTTGGCACAAAGATTCAGAAGATTCTTTCAAAAGAATTGCGGTCGTCCCTCTGGAGGTAGAAAGGTAGATAACAAACCCTTTGTAGGCAAATTTGGTAAAAAGACTAAAGAACCACAATGTTACGCCTGTCAAGGGTATGGACACCTATCTACTGAATGCCCAAACAGAAAAACCAAGGGGAAAGCAATGGCTGCCACATGGGATGATACCAAAGCGTCAAACTCAAAATCAAGCGACTCAGAGAGCGATGGAGACCAAAAATCTTTGAAAATACTCATGGTTTCCACTACTCCAATCATTCTAACTGAATCCGAGGAAGAACAGCAAGTCACTAAATCAATTCCATCTGACAATGAAAAATCCTGAAAAATAGCCAAGCTAAATTGTAAATTTTTCCAGAGTAGTGAGAGATTAGAAAAACTTTTAGGTATGGGAAAATCTGGTAACAACAAATATGACTTTGACTATGGAAAAACTAAAACAAGAACTGGATATGAAACACATGAAAAATCTGATAGTTCCAGTAGCAACAAGGCAAAAATCTAGCTTATCAATCAAGTGGTGATTCAAAGGATGTGTTGAACAAGGGATATATACAACCATCACCACTCAAACTATTTGACAGGAAGAAAAGCTCAATGAATCAAGAAGTTGAATCAAATAAGAAAGACAAATCTGTCTTGAGAAAGTATCCTGTCACAAAATGGGTAATCAAAGAGAAGAAAAATTGCCTTGTCATACACTCAGATCATTTAACAGGCAATGGTACTAGATGGTACCTAGATAGTGGTTGCTCAAGACATGTTACAGGTGACAAATCCCTTCTCTCCAACTATAGAAATCTTCATAAAGGGATAGTCACCTACGGAGATGGAGCCACTACCAATGTAATTGGACAAGGAATGATAAAAGGAATTGATTTGCTCAAAAATGAGAATGTTTTTTGCATAAAAGGACTATCACATAATCTGATTAAGCATCTCTCAAATATGTGATAATGGGTATGTTGTCAAGTTCAACAAAGAAGAATGTGATGTCCTTGATCGATCAGGAAAATCAGTAATTAAGGGGCATCGCACAAACAACCACTACTACATTATAAGGAGCGATATTGAGAAACACTAGGAATGAAAGAATAAGTCCTGATCATGCATCTAGATCAGGATAATTGATGAAATGATGCAATCTTTGCTGAGCGTTCAAAGAAACAATCTAAGGTCTCTCACCTCCTCTTTTACATGTAAACCTTCAAATGTTTATATGTTTTGCTGTATAGAGTTTGTAGAAATTTTTGTGGATAACTGCGCTAGGAAACAGATGAATATTTTTGTTACATACTTGAAAGATCACATTATAAAATTTTTTTTGAAAAGATTCATCTCTGATATGAGCGTCGATTGGTCACTTGTGAATATCGATCACATCGACTAAGAATTGATATCATCGACGACTCTCTGGGTAGCTGAAACGTCGGGACGGTTGTTCTTCCCTAGAACTCAAAGTTAAAAATCAAAATTCAGGAACTAAGAACATGATTAAAAAGAAAGGTAGTCACTACTTGGCAAGAATCAGTAGATCAAGTAGAAGAGTCTCATCGGGCGCTCTCAGATTTGGATGTTTTGTCTTTCTAAAATGAGAAAAGACAAAGGATTGTTCCATTCATAGCATGCATCAACTGAAAAGAAGGAAGGTAAGCATGATGCAACTACCTCTTCTCCTTTATTCAAGTTAATCCTTGTGGCGGAACGAACGGTTCACAGAAAAAGCGTTGAACCCTTTAAGATCATCGAGCAATTGAAACAAATTGGATGGGAAAATGTTGTGAACATTGGAGGAACCTTTCAACATAATCTGGTACATTAGTTTCTAACTTTGGTTTACAATGTTGAAACTGATCCTCCTGTTATCTCGGTCGCAGTCATGAATCGGGTTGAATGCATCACACCAAAAAGGGTAAGCAGGATGATTAATGTGAAGGTGACTGGAATAACTGTATCTAATCGAAATATGAATGGTCTAGGTGTGTGGGGGGAAGTTACTCGAGCATTGTGTAATGGTACTATAATTCCCAGGAATGCCAAAAACGTTCTTCATGTCAAGCATCTTGATCCTAACTACTGAATTCTTCACAGCATTTTTAGCTCTAACATCTATCCCTGTGAAGTCTCTGGCAACAAGCTCTCACCATACATCCTTAACATTTTGTATGACATTCATCTGGGAATTCCAATATGCCTACCTACTCTGATCATACAGCAGTTGATCCGTGTGTCTACAGAAGCATCTGTCACCATAATACCATTTCTATGTCTTCTATCTAAGCTTTCACGTCAATTCGGACTGTCAGCGTCTCATGATCTCCCTTATCCATGTGTGTGGTTTAGTTATGAAGATATACATAAACTAAACATCTTTGAAAATGTGTTTTGTGGTAGAAGAACCGGTTCAATTCTCGGCAGTAGCAATCCGGTGCATAGTTCCGACTTTATTGAAGTCATTTCAAACATTCCTATACTTGACAGTATCCAAGATGTTCTGGACGGACAAGCTCACATTGTGAAACGGCTAGATGATTGTGAAGCTTATCTTTCCGAAGCCCGACAACGACTGATGGCGTTGCAACGCGTAACAAAACAGGTTCTGGAACGGTTGCCTGCTCCATAAGCTTCCCAAGATAAACATCTATCACATCCCTGAAGTCCTTGTAAAATGCTCCAGGCCTAAAATATCTTTTTGAATAGCTATGGTCATAATCATGGGTGTGATGAATCACACATTTGGCAAGTTTTTTTATACCCTGATGCGGGTTACTGATGTGAGGAATTTTTTTTTTGGATTGACTGGTTACTTTACAAACTTATGGAATGCATATGTTATTTATTGTTGTTTTCTCACTACTTTATCTGTCATGCATACATATGTTCTGCCACTGTTTATCAATGCTATGTATGAATGCCTCCACCTGTTGGTTCTCTTATATGCTTTTAAGCTTCCGTCAATATCACTTGCTATACCTTTGCCAATGACTGACAAAAAGGGGGAGAACAATTCAAAACACCCCGAGCGGAAAATTGTATGTCTCTAATGTGTTGCAGGTGTTAGGGGGAGCAGCTACACCAAGAAAGAGGGAGTTTTGAACTAAGGGGGAGCGGATACTTCTAGAATGTGTACATGGGTTAGAAAACATTATAAAATTGTGCAAAAGCATGTACACACAATTTAGGGTGTGTCTAGAAGTATTCTAAGGTGTTTTGGGTATTTTGTCACGTAATTGACGAAGGGGGAGATTGAAATTTCCCTTATAAGTGCCCTTGTTTGTCAATTACTGTGAACGGGTGGTCAGACAGTCTACAGGACATCAAAAGAAGATCAAGCCAAGTGTTTGCCTCAATTGGATGTGTGGAAGCTTGCCATAGGTAAATCATAGCCTCACATCCCATAACTCAATACACCAAGTGAATTAAACCCTTAAAAACAAGATAGACATCTTAGGGTTCTTATGGTGAGAAAACTTTTTCAAAATAGGAAAATCTCTAAGTTTTTCTCGCTTTGTCGATTTTATCGAAGCACCCTCAATATGATCAACCTGTTCTGTCGATGTCCTCGATACCTTAACGATATTATCGAAAAGAGGACCAAAAGTGTCCAACAACTAAATATTCATCTGGACGGGTTTATGGATGTATCGATACACCTATCGATATCATCGATGAAAGCACTAAACATGTCCAGTAACTTCATAACATATCTGGACGAATTATCGATGTATCGATATGCATATCGATACCATCGATATTCAAATCTCGAGACCATCAGGAGTGGCTCGATCAGATCGACAGACAGATTTCTGGCGCCCCTGTTTTTTAATGAAAATCTTAAAATTCTTCGATATATCGATGACCGTCCGATATGATCTGAAATCAAATATCGATATAATCAAAGGTTCATCGATGATATCGATGGTGGGTCCGCATTTTCTTATAGCAGTTATGTCAGGATGTTTTTAACTATGATCGGGGGCCCTTCGATTTAATCGATATTCAAATATCGATGATATTGACACCAGATTGATTGCATCGAACTAAGCCATAATCTGTCTAGCAAGTTCAAAGATAAATCTACTGGAATTATCGATGCCTCGACTTTGATCTCTATATCATCGACATTCAAATTCCGATGACCTCGACGGTTCCCCTGATCATTCATGAAGAACTGAAATATTTTCAAAGTCAAGTCTCTCTCATTTTTCTTGTGTTAAGGGATCGACCCAGTCATTGATGGAA
This sequence comes from Magnolia changhungtana, assembly GCA_030180095.1. Classification (NCBI taxonomy): domain Eukaryota; kingdom Viridiplantae; phylum Streptophyta; class Magnoliopsida; order Magnoliales; family Magnoliaceae; genus Magnolia; species Magnolia changhungtana. The sequence continues at coordinate 33,640 of JASAUF010000140.1, read as the reverse complement.
TCGGAGTTCGAAATCCGATAACATTAACAACTGTTTCGATTCATCGACCTATTAGCAAGGAGTTTCAAAAGCGTATGACATCGAGTCTGAGTCATCAAGCAAACCATCGATGCTATCGAGAGTATACGCTCGATGATATCGAACCTGCTCGATGATATCAAACTCTGTCATAAATGTGACCGTTTTATATCCGTTGGAACTTCTTACCTATATATAGAGGACTTGTTCTTTGTTACTGTAAGAGAGAAAAGAGAGAGCTTTAGTGTGTTTCAACTTGCATCTTATACCTAAAGCCTTTCTCTCTAGGGAGTTCATCCTCCAATCCACCCTTACCATTAATATTAAATAGAGTGGATTAGGGAATGAACTACCGCATTCAAGGATCCTCCAGCTACTACCTTAATGGCAAATCATTATGCTGGGATGCCTTGAATGCATAAAAGAGGAACCACTCTATCTTCCTTATAGGAAAATCTTTAGAGAGTAGGATTCCATCTCACCCTTGACCCAACCCGAAGCCAAGCATTGGTATATCATCTTATGTTGCGGATCAAGGGAGTTGAAGACTCTTTATCAACAAGGAGGAGAAGATCTTTGGTGTTGTGCTTAACGGGACTCATCAACTTATCTGTAAGTATCCAGAGTCCAGAGGACACTTGTGATCAGTCCTTCCTAGGTCTCGGTCCTAAGTGGTTCTCACCCTTTGAAGTCCTCAAGGAGGCCTCCAGCAGGAGTGTACGTAGTGGGTGCACAGGGTGGACCCTTGCTCTTATGTAGGGTATAAAATGTTAGGTCCTTGTATAGGTCCTTAACCTGTGTGGTCTAAAATCCGGGTGCATTGTGTAGACCCTTGCTCTATGGAGAGCATAAACATCTGATTAGGAGTAAACCAGCAAAACTCTGGGTTTGAGGTGAACCGTGTAAAACCTCTATAAAGGTTGAAGGTGAACCTGATTTAAAACCTTAGGTTTGAGGTGAATACTAAGAAACCTCCTTAGTGAAATCCGGTATACTCAAGGGTTGAGTGCGACAGCCGGGAGTGGAGTAGACAAATAGTCGAACCACTATAAAAATGATTGTGTTTGTGATGGCTTCTTTATATGTGTGATTCTTGACAATGCATTCATATTCATATATCTGAACACATCTTACACACACATAATCACATCCAACATACTCTAAGTTGCATATTGTTTTATTTTGATTAGTTGTGATTGGATCCTTTACAAAGCTTGGAAGCCAGTAGAGTTAATTTGAGTAATCCTGAAAATTGCATACATAATAGGATTAGAGTGTTAGGATTTTTAAATAACTCATAAATCTTTAAAAAGTCCTATTCACCCCCTTCTAGGACATATTGACATATTCCAACTTCTACTCAAACAGTCTTCACCACTATTTCATCGCAGGCTACGGGATCCACCACAAGGGACTTCTATCCAAACCAATCTCATACCTAACTTTGGATAGTCAGACTCAATGTGGTAAACTCCTGATCTCAGGTTAGTCGCTCACCCCGACTGAAATCCTGGTCATTGCAAAGGTACACATAACAAATAATTGCACACCACCAGCCTAAGTGGATAGTGAATGAATGAATGAATGAGTATGCAACTCCTGCTCAATAAGTCCACATGTTAGTACCGTTCATCTCTGATATTATCATCGGGGTCTACTACACTCTACGCCAGCTTGCCGCCCCTATCCGAGCGCACAACTGGATAAGTGGAAGAGACTTCACTATCCGCCTGCCAATATCTGGCCCGACTCGTCAATAGCGGACCCATTTCTCAAGCTGGTCAAACTCAACCTAGATATTGCCCCATCACTCAGGCGGGTAAGGTTACACGCCTTCCCAACCGACCACGACACAGTGGAAGACGTGGCCTACTAATATACTGTCACTCCCCAAACTCAGAAAATGGGCACACAAAATTTTCGATCACCGAATCTAGTGCCGACAGCCTCCGTAGTACCTCATTCTTAGCTCCTAGCGCCCATACGCCAGATTCCGATCCTGGGATCCTACAAGGAGGATTTTCAATATAATTTTTTTTGTAATGGAGCATAACTACAAGCATAACCAAGTCATAAAATAACATCACCACATATCCACTATATCAAAAACTTTAAGTACAATGTATATGAAAGGGAAATACAATATAATGAAAGTAACATAATCTCCAGATGCTCAGCTGCGTGCTCCAAGCTCAACGCTGTTGCAACCTAACGCCACTTGTACGCATCTATCGTGCATAAGCTTACAAAAGCTTGTGTGTAAGGGGAGTGTCAAGTATACAATATCAGAGTAATGTGGAAATATACAATAAGTCTATGAATGCTATCAGCTATATCAAAGCTATGTAATGCATGACATGAATGCTATCGGCCATACCAAGGTCATGTGATGCGAGGCCTATGTAGCCAAAGTAAGCATACCAGTACTCATCAAGTACACATATCAGTACAGTTCCTCTCTGGATATCACCGGGGTCTAATACACCTCACACTGACTGCCTCCTCCCTAGCTGCACAGTCAAGCAAGTGGAAGAGACCACACTATCCACCTGACCAGTAGTCTGCCAATACCTACCTGGCTCATCGATAGCGGACACATTTGCAAGCTGGTCAAACTCAGCCTAGCTTATAGCCCCCTCACTCAGGCGGATAAGGCCACACCTCCTTCCAATCGATCACAACATAGTGGGAGACGCGGCCTACTGGTATTCGGCACTCGGGTGCTCGTGTTTCCACTAGGTCTAGACGTTGGAGCATCCCCTGGTACTAAAAAGGTTCTACGACTTTCACCCAAGGACATCCTAAGTGCCCACAGTGCTAGAACAAAGTATTTCCTGTATCCGATACGGCCATCCATGATGTGCATGTGGAGCCATGGCCCTGATGTCGCTAGGGCATGCAGTGATTAAGTCACACATATGCGAGATGCATGAGTCACACCGTACAATCATGCAATAATCTCACGCGTACCACGTGATCATGTGGGGCACTCCGTCTCATAAGGAGTCCCATAAATGTCTCAGCCCAACGACTTATGTTATGATCAAACATTTCTCATATCAAGCATACATATGATGCATATGGTCATGAATTATGGAACTACACTAAGCATGTTATAAGGTGATGAACTATCCTTACAACGCAGATGGGCCTAGATGGCCTACACACAACAAGTATAGGCCTACCAATGGCCCTAGAGAGAGTCGTAATGTGGACATTTAACCAACATTATAATTATAATGTGGACGTTAAACCAACATTGCTCCCAAGGCATGGACCGCTATAAAATATCGCTACACAAAAAATGGGAAATCACATATTGCAATGGACCAATATACATCCCATTGGGCCTTGACCCATAAGCCTCAGATACATCAAATGGGCCGCCTTATATGGGCCTTATATAAATCAAGTGGGCCACATCAACGAGCCTTGTATACATCCCATTGGGCCTCGACCCATGGGCCTCCAATACACCAAATGGGCCTCATAACATGGGCCCTATTCACATCACAGTGGGTACCAACCCACGGGCCTTTGTACATCACAACGGGTCTCAACCCATGGGCCCTAATACATCACAATGGGCCTCAACCCATGGGCCCAAGGATACATCAAAATGGGCCTTATAACGTGGTTCTCATATATGTCAAGGTGGCCTCGACAACGGGCCTCATACACATGACGGTGGGCCTCAATAACGAGCCCTCATACACATCAAGGTGGGCCTCAACAACGGCCACAAATACACATCAAGGTGGGCCTCGATAATGGCCACAATTACACATCAAGGTGGGCCTTGGCAACGGCCACAAATACACATCAAGGTGGGCCTCAATAACGGCCACAAATACATCGAATGGGCCCCATAACATGGGCCTTACATAAGTGGTGATAATGACTTCCACCATTGAAATCCCAAGGCCCACGATAGTATTTATTTCCCATCCAATCTGATCATAAGGTCACAATGACCTGAAAGGGAAAAGCAAATATCATACTAGTCCAAAAATGGGTGGCCCAAGGGTTTTAATGGTGGACAATCAAATCCACTACTTTCTATAAGGTGGCCCACCTAATCCTAGATCTGTCTCATTTTAGACTCAAGCTCCAAATTTATCTTTCAAAATGGTTGGATGGGTTAAAGCAACACATGCATCATGGTGGGGCCCATAGAGGCCCACCATCTGGTATATAATATATATATATATATATAACTTATATATAGTATATAAATACAATATTATATATAATATAATATTATATATACACACACACACATACACACACGCGCACACACACACGCCCACCGTTCCCTGGACGGTGCGGTTAAAACAAAGACATCACAGTGGGTACCACCGTCTAGGCGGACGGTGGTAATAAGACACATGCATCATTGTGGGTCCCACGTGGGGCCCACCATAATGTTTATGTGCCATCCAATCCGTTGATAAGGTCACGTAGACCTAGATGAGGAGTAAAAACAAATTTCACCTTGATCCAAAACTCTATGGACCCAAAATAGGTTTCAATGGTATACGCTCAATCCCACTATTTCCTCTGACGTGGGTCACCTGAGCATTAGATATGGATGATTTTTGGAAGGCGGCCCGATGCCCCAGGGGCCCACCATATGAACGGCATGGATGACAGATATACATCACGGTGGGGCCCACAGCTGGAGCCGTGGGTCCCTGCCTATATGGCCGCCCGCCAGCCGTAGGTGCTGCCTGCGCCTCTAACAACAGCAGTAGCAGTGGCTGCTGCCATATATTATTTTTTTATTTTCTTTTTAAATCATGTTTTCTTGTAATTTTCAGCATGTGCGACCCGCATATGATGAATCCACTCCAGCCATTGTGTTTCATGGCTCAATACTAACTAAACAAGCCCAATATACAGGGTGTTTTGACGTATAGAAAATATTAGGGATATTTTAATGGTGAAAATCTCTATTTGTTGTGCTATGGCCCGCTAGAACCTCTGATTGGCTCCATTTTTCGGCCCAACGCCTAAAATGGTTAGGGGAAAGAGATGGACGGCATGGATCGAATACATACATCAAGGTGGGGCCTACACAAGTGGCTCACCCCAAAATGTCTTAACCAAGCTCATATTTATGTTTTCAATTGACATCCAAGGACGTCCCTGGACGTCTGGACAGAGCACATGCATTGAGGTGGGCCTTACTTAGGTGGGTCACCAAATGGATGAATGGTATGTATAAAACGTACCTTAAGGTGGGGTCCATCCAAGTGGACCACATGGCCACCTTATCACACACAAAAGAATAAATAAATGAATAAAAAGAGAGGGAGAGAGAGAGAGAGGGACACACGTGCATAGAGGGACCCCGACCTATGGGCCCTCCTTTTCATGATCTACAATATACATCAAGTGGGTCCCATTATATGTGGACCCACTGATCAAAATCAATGGTGGAGATCCTTTCTCCATTGATATGCAAGGTCTAGATGACCCTATTTGTGCAAGGAAATAAACATCATGATGGGGTTTATGAAAAATGATCCCATCATGGAATAATCATGGGGATCAAAGTGGTCCATTGGCCACATCAAGGGTCCAAAGTGAGATCCATACCATCGATCAGTAGGCCTCACTTGGCCCATCATCAAAACATGAAAAATCTATCCTAATAAGCACCCACCAGTCGATCTTCTTGGTCCATTGGAATGTCGGTCTCCTTGTGCTTCACTTTGATGGTGGAAGATGATAAATGAATGGTTAGAATGAGAGAACTTGGGATGGAAAGTGGGCCACCAAAAATCACTTTTCTCTCTTAGGAAAGCATGGACGTGTGGTGCTCTTGTTTGGCTTGGAATTGTGTTAGGAAATGAGAGAGAGAGTTGTAAGAGAGAGAGGGAGATGGGTGATGGAGTGATGGATGTGGTACTTGACATGTAAGGTGGTGTAAGAGAGAGGGTGAGAAAGAGTTGACTTTGGTGGTTGCTTGAGGATAGGGTGAAAGGTGATGTGTACTTACATGAAGTGATTGATAGATTGATGGGTTGATTGATTGATGGGACATGTCGTAGAGATTCTCTTGGGATTGCAACACGCGGTGTTTTCTTTTTAATAAATGTCAGCCCTCATCTTCTGGTTAGGGTATCGGATTGGTGCGTGAGTCGCGGTGTTGGCACAGCGGCGACGGTGCGGTCGCAATGGTGCAAGTCTCGAATTAAGCAGACTCAATTCTATAGGATATGAATTAAAGTCAATCGCAAACATTGATTATATATCACAAGTTGTTGGACTTCGATGGGAAGGATCGCGGGAGTTGACAGAACAGTATGGACTAAGATACGGGTCTTACATATATAGCCCTCATGTGCTCATATATATATATATATATCCATTTGGTCTCGACGTTGGGGTGTCTCCTGGCCACGGAGGTTTAGGGATTTTCACCCAAGGACATTTATGGCACCCGTATGCTAGAACTAAACATTTTCGGTGTCCTATTTAGCCATCCACAATACGCCTATGGAGGCTATGGCCCTGATATCACTAGGGCGTACCATAATCATATCACAAAATGCATGATGCATGAGTCATACAATCCAATCATACATCAATCCTGCGCATACCGTGTGCTCATGTGAGATAATCTCTGCCTATCAGGGAGTCTCATAACAACCTTCCCAATGACATATGCAATGGTCAATCACATCTCATAACAAACATGCAGATGATGTGTATGGGCATGTATCCTGATGTTATGCTGTCACATACTCATAATCAGTATCGCTAACCGGCATTGATAATTGGCCTAACAAAGGGCCCAAGGGAAGGTCACAATGAGGACATTTAACCATCATTGCCCATCAAGGTAGACATTTAACCAACATTGCTCCCAAGGAATGGCCCACATAGAGCCAAGCATATAGTGGGCCCATGGCCTCACACAATGGCCCCATATACATCACCATGGGCCTCTCTCAAGGGCCTAATACACATCATGATGGGCCTCACTTATGGGCTACATATGCATCACATTGGGCCTCGCTCATGGACCTCATGTACATCACAATGGGCCGCAATACATGGACCCCATGTATGTTAAATGGGCCGCAATATATGGGCCGACAATACATCACAATAGGTCTTACCAAATGAGTCAAAAATACATCACAATGGGCCTTACCAAATGGGTAGGAAATACATCACAATGGGCCTTACCAGATGGGTCGGTAATACATCACAATGGGCCTCATCATACAAGTCAATACATCACAATGATCCTCAACCCATGGCCTAGAAATATATCACAATGGGTCACCCATATGGGCCTAATATACATCACCATGGGCCACGACCCATGGGCCCCAAATACATCACAATGGGCTATGACCCATAGGCCTCAATATACATCATAATGTGTCGTAATCCATGGGCCTCAATATACATCAAGTGGGCCGCATCAATAGCCACACCAATGGGCCTCATATACAACGAGTGGGCCGCATTAATGAGCCACACCAATAGACCTCATATACAACAAGTGGGCCGCATTAATGGGCCACACCAATGTGCCTTATATACAACAAGTGGGCCGCATCAATGGGCCTCAAGAGAGAGCTTGGATTGCACCAAAAATCATTTCAATAGTTGCAGGTGCAACATGTGTATCACTGTACACTATCATTCTATGGGGCACATGGCTCACTAATGATGATCAGCACTGCTAAACATTGTCTATGTAAATCAGCACTGTCCAATCATTGGACAACACTATCCAAACACTATCCATGTAAATCTGCACTGTCCAAACATTGGACAACATCATCCAAACACTATCCAAACATTGTCTAGCACCGTCCAGCACAATCTGGATAGTGTGGATGAAATAAATACATCATGGTGGTGTCCATGCTGGAAAAATAGGTGGACGACACACACACATATATATATATATATATATATATAACACATACATCATAGAGGGTCCCACCCAACCACCATCCAGATGGATGGATGAATAAAACAATACCTCACCTAGTGGGCCCCACCTTCACACATGCAACACATGTGGGGTGGGTCCCACACGGACTGAATGGATGAACGGTTGGCACAAAACACTTACATCATGATGGCATCCCATCTGTCACCGTCCATGAAGGGACAGTGTGATATACAACACATACATCTGGTGGGCCTCACCTTCACACGTGCAACATGTGTGGGGTGGGCCCCACAACGGACAACTTGGACATAGAATACATACAGTGAGCTGGGTCCCTGGACGGTGGGGATTCTCTCCCAAACAGGGCCACGTGCAGGGATGGACGACCTGGATGAAAGACATACATCAGGTGGCCCCACACGTGTGGCCCACCACCTGATCGAACTGATATTTATTTGTCCCTTCATCCAAATGGTCAGCAGCCTGGATTTGTTGCTGCTATAGTGCAGACTACACATGCTAAATCTAGACCATAGAATAAGGATGGTGTGGATTAAGGTTGTAACGCCCTGAAAATCAGGGGTCGAGTAGCAACTCAACTCCCGAGTTCCAAAACATCACTTCTGCAACATATATGCTTATGATTAAATGTTGTCTGTGTTAATGCATTAATCATGAGTGGGATTATACCAAAACATAATTCATACTCCAGATTAAGTTGTTTTCAAGACAGCGGAAGACTGGAAATTATATAAAATACATGAGGAACATATAAACCGAAACCTATCTCCAGAGTATGAATATAACACTGAGTCACTGTGTACATGTAATAGTACAAAAGTCAAAAGTATCAAAAATGGTTCAATGGTAATAAAACCCTGTAGCCCCGCCGACCAGGAGAGCCTAAGCGAAGCCGTCGGAGAACTACATATAAGAGTACTCCTCCTGATTGTCATAGAAGTTCGGCTCTGCTTCCTGAGCGTCGCCATCACCTACAACTAAGACAGGGTCTAGTTGGTGTGTACAACATAGTCTCGTAACGTGAGAGTGAGTGATCAACTCAGTGGAATAATAAAGCAAAGGTTAGCATGTTATCAATTCAATCAAGCAGTAATGATAAAGCAGCAAATCACACATCCCTAAGTACTCTTGTTAATGCAAAAATGGTATGAATGTATAATGCATGCCCTCGCCTACGCTCCCTTAGCGACTTCATCTCACGTTCACGCATGAACAACACTACCTTAGTACTTGACCGCTACGCCTAAACGCACACGTAATGCGGCGCATGTATATGATTACCAAGTTCTTATTGGTCCTTTTCATACAGCAGGGTTGGAAAACTAAGGTACCTCCCTTATATCAATACCCAAACAATAATCCATTCTAGGGTCGTCAATCCTAGTAAATTTCATACGAAGTTATGATTCTAGGTCACTACCAGCAACGCCCTACCAACTGGCAATCTATTTTTGAAGGTACGTCACCGACCTGACTGAGGACCACAGCCAGGCTGCGATGGGGTAGGCCTAGCATATACTCTCGTTGCTATGGAAGGCTCGTCGCCTGAACGTAGTCTCAAATTATGCTCGAGGTCACTACAAAGGGCTCATCACCTGATCAGTGTAGGCCGACAGATTGAATACAGTGTCCTATACCACCGTATTTGGCTCACGAGGCGGTGTTGCTCACGGGTCACTACGGGGAGGCTCGTCGCCCCACCGTAGGCCGACAGCTCGACCATGGTGTCCCATACCACCATGTCTAGCTCATGAGTCTTAACAGATCGAGGTACCAACGTTAACGGAGTTTCCACTGGTGAGTTTGATACCTTAGGTTCAAGAAATAACGTCCAAACATGGTGAACATACATAGGGCCAATTGGGTTACTCAACGAGCTCAACTAGTATGAGCTCACATCGAGTTGATTGACATGAAGTGTGTAAGCACTCTGTGTGGCCTAACCACTATCGATAACCAAAGTACGCCTCGGATTCGTCGAACACATCCTGTGTGGCGAAACAACATCATCCACTAATCTAGGCTCTGTAACTGATTGCCTGGACTATACAATAGCCCCAATCACATTCAATTACAACAAAACATCGTAGAAGATAGTTAAAGCAGTAATGGATCAAGATTTCAAATCATACAATTATGTCCGCTTTAGGGCTGCTAGGGCTGTTGTACGGAATCGTTACACCACTCCCCCATCACCCTTCATGGCTTTATTTTTGCATTTTATGGAATACAACTTAAACATGGATTTACACATGTATTATATAGATAAACAAACACTTTAATAAATGGTACATGGAGGAAAGCATACACATAGTTAAAGTAGTTGAGAATCATATCTCAACGCCCTTATACATTGTAATTTACTAACTACTTACTCATTCAAACAATTTTACAAACACTTAGACTACACCGTCCAACATACCTGTAATATGCTAGTTATAACACATGTCGTAGCGAATCCTTTCACAAAGGAGTTGCCACATGAACCACGATCATGCATTTACGACCAATAGTCATGGCAAGCATAAATCATAGTTCCATATTCATTCGAACATTTCTACAAACACTTTGGCTACACATTATAACATACACAACATATGTCGGGATAACATGTATTAAGCTAATCTGTTCACCTAGAAGTTGATATACATGCATCTAGCATACATAGACAACAATTAATCATGGCAAGCACAAATCTGAATTTCATATGTATACAGTATTTTCTACAAATACGAGCAATACATTATATTCAACCTAGTTAACGTATAACTGAAAAATGAAACGGATATCACTTAATGTATGTGAAATAGTACCCACGTTAAGAATAAATTCTTAACCGACATTGAAGGCCTTGAAAACTATAACCTATAAGTCTATAGTCTGCACCTTACGCCGTAGAAGCGTAACGAATTCGCTAGAAACTCTAAGGCTTGTTCAATGAGGGTATATCAACCTATAGCATGAGTTGAGTTAGTTATTTCATAACCTACACTACCTGAAACCCGAAAACAGAATAGGGTTAGGTTTTCTTACCTAAGAACCGGATCGGTATCGTCGGTAGAGCGGTATGGAAGGGCTAATTCAGTCCGTGGAATGATGGGTTTAAATCCCAGGGATGAACTCCGACTCTCTCTCTCTCACTTTCTCTCTCTTTCCTCTCTCTCTCTCCTAGGGTTTCCCAAATTCGTATGAGATGAGAGAGTGAGGGCTTAAGGCCCTTATATAGGCCTAAAACTGATTGAAATGGCCCCAGGGCCAAGGTATACTTAGGTTATTGCCAAAGGGAGTTTGTTTCAACTCAACGGAGCACTTCAAGAGCCCTCCCTTGAGCCAAAGGTCGGAGTTAAGCTCCTTGACTATGGATCTAGGTTGATTTAAGTTTTCAGTCCGATTGAATTTACAGATCGCCTGTGGTGGACCAGTTTCAATTCAACGATCCACGATCACCGATCAGGGCCACAAGTACACTGGCCTGTGTATGAAATTTCCCCTGATCCGAGGGTGTATTTAGGTCAGATTCTGATGGTCTAAATCTTTATATTCGGCTCGCAAGCGACAAGTCTCAAATTACTTAAATTAGATTTGATTTCTAAAGGAAACCACGTTTTCTCACACCCTTCACTCCGGGCTCAAGCGAATGGCTTTGGGATACTATCTGGACTTGATCTCTAAGGTGGTGGTCAAGTCCAGCAAGGCGGTCTTAATTATATAATTTCGTAGTAATCAGACTTTCGACGTGCGGTCCAGATTCGATACGGAGTTTCAATGTGCTCCCGAGAGCAACTAGGTAATGAGATTGATCCTAGATTTTAGGGTAACCTAGCGTCGATGATTCTACAAGTTTTGGGTCTTAAAGATCATATTTAAAGTGGATTAAGCGGATTTCATAGCTAATCTAGTTTAGCACTTAGTTAATTTTGTTTAATTCCTAAAGGATTTGATCTTGAGTGATTTCTGCCTGAGGTGGTACTTGGGTCTTTGTACGGATTTTTCTGAGACGTTACAATCTACCCCCCTTAAAGAAAAATTTCATTCTCGAAATTGTCTAAGGGTAATAAGTAAAAGTACCCCCTTTAAAAGTTTCTACCTTTGAGGTTTGAAGATAAATGTCCAAGTCATTATTATCGTGCTAAGTGTCTGAAGTGAAAGTTTACCTAAGGGTGGTATGTTATACCATTTATGATTGGGTTAATACGGAAAGTCAGTTGTGGTAGGCTCGAACCCGATACATCGATTGCCCGCCTGACCAGAGCAAACAATGCATTATATCCCTTCCTAATCCTGATGGATCCTGGTCTTCTGCTCGGTCAAAGCAGTGAGTCCTTTGGTAATCACCCAGGATTGAGAATTGAGTAAAGCCACGAATGCCTCGTACGGATATGGTTCTAAAATTTCAAAATTGGATCATCATAAGTATTTAAGGAGTATTATAATTCACTAGGAGGTTCAAGCCTCATGTCTATAAGGTTGTCCTTTGGATCTTGTTCAACGAGAGTTCTTATTTAACCTATGTTTAACTTGGTGGATAATAAGTTCTTTCTTAGTGCTCATAGTTAAAAGACTATACTAGAAGGGTTTTCAATCTCCTAATATTATAGTTGTATGTCACCATTTCAATCATACGGCTAAGGGGTTATGAGCAGATTTGCACTTTGGTTTCATTAACTTCAGGAGGTAGGGAAGAGTTGAGAGTCCTAAAATATTGCAGAAGTTTGGAATGCTAACAACATAAGGCCGCGGGAAGGGAAAGAAAAGGGACATCTCCTCGACACGGTATGAACCTTGAATTTACAAGGGGAATAAGAAACTTATAACCTTACTATGGTCCGCCTCTAACATGATCTTACGGAGTACTAAACTATGAAACTTAATCCTACTCGAGAGTTCTAATTTTATTGTACAAAAATAACAAATATATATATATATATATATATATCTTTACGTATAATCAAATTGAATCACAGGATAATTCCTAGTATGAATATAAGAATTCCTAAAAGATATGACCAACCTATTAGCAACTTGAAGTTGTAGAAATATTCCGTTTCGACCTTTCTATTATTTACAACATATTTGTCTTCTCTAGTTACCATATTATTATTATTATTATTTTATATATATAATGAGGATAGTAATCCATTGTTGGGCCTATTCTTTTATACAAACTGGTTTAATAGACCCAGTGTCTGCCAATAGGAATACAGGCGTACCTTGAATGTGAGCAGTGACCTCAAAGGTCAAAGGAGCTGCAGTTGTTGACTCAGGTGCTTCAACTGCAAGCGCATGCACACGGGCTTGTTGAGGATGGTTTGGTTGCGCTGTCATAGGTCTTTGAGGTGGCCTATTTTGAGGTACAGGTGGTCGGTAAAATGGTTGTGCTGGTGATGCAGATCGTAGAGGTGGAGTCGTTATATCACGTGGTGGCCGACGGTCGATCTTCTGAGGTGGCGTGACACCGTTGTCTTTCATCTTGGTGAAACAGAAGGGGTCAGTGTGTCCACCTTTATCACAATATGTACACTAACATTTCGCTCACCTTTGCTGGGTCGGCAGAGCCATGAACCTGGGAGGCAAGTCTACATGTGGCCTCTTACCTAAGACTGGCTGGTCCTGTGATTCGGGCTGAGGCCTCGGGCCCATTGGTATACATGTTTGAGAAACTCTGTCTCCATCTTGTTCGGCTCGCAAAGACACGTTGACTAGTTCGACATAATTGGGAATGCTAGCGCAACACGTCTTAGTGTGGATATCGGGCCGCAACCCATCTGAAAAGCACCTCATTTTCATCAATTCATCAGTTAGTATCAAAGGAGCGTATCTGGCTAGCTCCGTAAACCTGTTCTCGTACTCAACCACTGTCATGCCCCCTGTCAGAGGTAAAGGGACTCTCCTTCCTTCTCATGGCGATACATGAGGGGGAAATATTTCTCATGGAAGTATGTCTCAAATGCACCCCAAGTCCACACGTGTCCTATGGGAACTGTTTGTAAGACGTTGTCCCACTATAAACTAGCCTCCTTCTCAAACATATAGGTGGCTAGCTCAACTTGTTCTACCTCAGTACAGTGCAGCGGCTTCAACATCTTAGAGATGAGATTTATCCAGTACTTAACCTCCTTGGGTCTGTGGGTACCCGCAAAAGTGAGAGGACGGAAATGCTGGAATTGCTCGAGGAGGCCACTAGTACCCAAATTCCCCGTAGGATATCCAGCAGGTGTAGGGGGAGGCACACCCTCATCATGAGCAGAAGGCCCTACAGTCTCAACAAGACATACAGTTGGTGAAGGTGGAGTCGCACTTCCACCCTGAGCTAGGGCCCCTGTAATAGTAGCTAAGAACTGCTGGTGCATCATGTCATCAACTGCTCCATCCTATCCGCAGGTGGGGCTGACAGAGGCACATGCTGCGTCGAAGAAGACGCATGGTTCTGCTTACGAACCGATGGTATGTATGGTGGCGGTCTAACTGCAGGACCAATAGAAAGCTGAGACTCTGGTATAGTCTCACAAACTGAGCCCAAACTAGGGTCGGTACGACCATCACTCTGGGGAAGTGCCTGATCCATTGAACCAGTAAGTGTGAGGCGTGCCGTGCTCCATGTGACCATAGGTGGCCTACCCTATATTCAACATAGGGTGCAACCCAGGTCAGATTCAACATACTCACAAACTTATTTACGCAGCATTCCTACACAAGTTAAAGCAACTTCATGCATTTCCTTTATAAAATTGTCATAATACATGAGATACAGTATTACATGAATCATGACAGAAGATGCATGTGAGCTAATACAACTAAGACTTCAAACATTTAAAACACTCTACCAACTACTACACTACTAGGCCTATCAACATGAAAACATAAAGATCCTAACACAGCAACAAAACTAACACATAGGGCGATGGCGTGGATGACTAGGATTCTGAGTCTGGCGAAGGAGGAGGGGCACTCTTATCCTGCAAGCAGCACAGGATATACTTCAAAGTGCGAGTCACTTTCTTAAGCTTGTATTTCACGAGGCCCCAAAGATCCACAATATCCTGTCGTAGGACAGCCTAACCCTCCTCAAGTCGAGCTATATGAGCAGCCCGATCAGTGTCCTGCTCCGGTGGCGTAGGAGGGGAGCTCTCCTCCGTATCTTGGGCCTCCTATTCTTCTTCGCTCACTTCCTCTTTATTTCAGCTCCACCCTCTTCCTCACTCTCTTCCTCTTCACTCTCTGTCTCTTCCTCACTCTCATTAACCCGGGCTTGTCGTCATCGTGGCCCAATGTCCATTTGATTGAAAGTAGTTTCATTGATATTATGGATTGGCACCGGCCTTTCCGCCCCAAGTCTGTAGCCAAACTCATGTGCAATCTTGCATATGAGTCGGTCGAAGGGGAGCAAATTAGTCCTTCTATTGGAGCGTGCGGTAAGAACTATCTATCGTAAAACATACGTAGGGATGCATAACTTCTCCCCCTGCTCCGCTTGGTATTGAAAGTCTACCATCAGGCGTGTGTACTCACTGCGATTGCCCCACCTGGGGTACACGTTAAACATGCAGATATGGTGGAATAGGAGGAAATCATCTGTCATGTTTGACATCAGGAGGCTATTGTTTGGCTACCATTGAACCAGTCGGCCACAAAGGAAACGTGTACGGCGATCCCTTTCACATGCACTCTTCAGATTCTTCTCGCTCGCGTGGACTTGGCCAAGCGGTATTCCCATGAGTCGAGCTACCAGGCCAGCGTCAATTGTGGCCTCTCAACCTCTTCCCGAGGGAATCTTGAACTGTAATGGCTCTAATGTAGGCTCTTGAATGTGGGCATAGAAAGCTCAGACAATACTCATATTCGCATGAACTTTTCCCTCAAACACAGGGCTCCACCCGGCTTTACCTAGGCGCGCTAATAACAGATACCCTCCAAAGAGCTTCCCGTCAACTTGAGCTTCGAAAGAATCCTACGGCCTGCATATCTTCCATGGGACAACTCCGCCAATAGAGTTTGTGGGAGAGGAGCCTGGGGATCGAGGTCCCGCTTAGTCCGTATCTCACGTTCAACGCCCGTGCTTGCGGTGGCACCTCTCGGTCTCCATGAATGAGTGGGGCGACTAGGCCCAGCTTCATCCACAACACCCTTTCTCTTTTCCATGAGAGAGAGAAAGGTTGAAATTGAGAAAATGGTCGTAATAAGCTCGAATAGAGCCATGGAAAAGTAAAGAAAAGGGAGGAAAGGGATGGGATCTTTGGGTCTCCACAGATTTGAGCCTCCAAGGGATGTGTAAAGCTCAAATAAAATGGGATAAAGAGGGAAAATGAAGAAATAGGATAGGTTAGTGGGTTTACATGAATTTAAGACTCAAATGGGGGATTTAAGAGCTTAAATGAGAGAAAATGGAGAGGGTAGGAGGGTGGGTATTGCTGAAAATAGTGGAGGTATGTGGGGTTTGACAGAAAATGATGAAATGGGTGAATAGAGGGGAGGTTTGAGAGAGAAATCAAAAAGTTTTAGAGAAAAGGAGAGCTTGGAGTGGTGGTTTGTGAAGGAGAGGTGGGTTTAGAGGGGTTTTAATCGAAACCCCCTGTGTCCGTGGGCCACACAACCACCAGCAACCATCGGCCCGGGCCGACCCGCCCGGCCGAGCCCATTTAGCGGCGAGGTCCTCGCCGATCTCTGGACCATCCATCGAGGGCTTGCCATTTGGACGAGGTCCTCCCCCGCTGGACTCTAAAAAGATGTGGGTCCCACGCTGGGTCCCCCCGGAAGTGCCCCGTTTGGCCCCTGACCCCGTTTTGATCCGTTTCGGGTCATTTTGGGTAGTTGCTGATGTAAATTCGCAAGTACCGATTTTCAACAGCTGGAATGAGGTAAATTATGGTCTAAACCCATCAAGTGGCAGTCTAGGGGTGATTTGGGATCGACTCATGCGATCACGGATGGGTACGAATCCAAATAAAATGGTCGATTTCGGTGAACTTCGCCAATTGGAAAAATCTGAAAAACCTAAGTTTGTTTCTACATTTCTTTCGCACCCACCTATGTCAAAAGCGTCAGTGTACGTTGTGTAACCAAAACCCAAGTTTGGTTTAATCTAAATCACACTCTGATCCAACTTATAACGCCCTAAAAATTGGGGGTCGAGTAGTAACTCAACTCCCGAGTTCCAAAACATCACTTATGCAACATATATGTTTATGATTAAATGTTGTCTATATTAATGTATTAATCATGAGTGGGATTATATCAAAACAGTAATTCATACTCCAGATTAAGTTATTTTCAAGACAGCAGAAGACTGGAAATTATATAAAATATATGAGGAACATAAAAACCGAAACCTATCTCCAGAGTATGAATATAACACTGAGTCACTATGTACATGTAATAGTATAAAAGTCAAAAGTATCAAAAATGGTTCAATGGTAATAAAACCCTGTAGCCCCGCCGACCAGGAGAGCCTAAGCGAAGCCGTCGGAGAACTGCATATAAGAGTACTCCTCCTGATCATCATAAAAGTTCGGCTCTGCTTCCTGAGTGTCGCCATCATCTGCAACTAAGACAAGGTCTGGTTGGTATGTACAACACCATCCCGTAATGTAGGAGTGAGTGATCAACTCAGTAGAACAATAAAGCAAAGGTTAGCATGTTATCAATTCAATCAAGTAGTAACGATAAAGCAGTAAATCACACATCCCTAAGTACTCTTGTTAATGCAAGAATGGTATGAATGTATGATGCATGCCCTCACCTACGCTCCCTCAGCGACTTCATCTCACGTTTGCTCATGAACAACACTGCCTCAGTGCTTGACATGCTACGCCTGAACACATGAGTAATGCGGTGCATGTATATGATTACCAAGTTCTTATTAGTCCTTTTCATACAGCAGAGTTGGGAAACTAAGGTATCTCCCTTGTGCATGTATATGATTACCAAGTTCTTATTAGTCCTTTTCATACAGCAGGGTTAGGAAACTAAGGTACCTCCCTTATATCAATACCCAAACAATGATCCATTCTAGGGTCATCAATCCTAGTAAATCTCATACGAAGTTGCGGTCTAGGTTACTACCACCAACGCCCTACCAACTGGCAGTCTATTTTCAAAGGCACGTCACCGACCCGACTGGGGACCACAGCCAGGCTGTGATGGGGTAGGCCTAGCTTATACTCTTGTTGCTACGGAAGGCTCATCACCTCAACGTAGTCTCAAAGTATGGTCGAGGTCACTACAAAAGGCTCGTCACCTGATCAGTGTAGGCCGACAGTTCGAATACAGTGTCCCATACCACCGTATTCAGCTCAAGAGGCGGAGTTGATCACTGGCCACTAGGGGGAGGCTCGTCGCCCCACCGTAGGCAGACAGCTCAACCACAGTGTCCCATACCACCATGTCTAGCTCATGAGTCTTAGCAGATCGAGGTACCAAGGTTAACGGGGTTTTCACTGGTGAGTTTGGTACCTTAGGTTCAAGCAGTAGCATCCAAACATGATGATCATACATAGGGCTAATCGGGTTACTTGACGAGCTTGAATAGCACGAGCGCACATTGAGTTGATCGACATGAAGTGTATAAGCACTCCCTGTGGCCTAACCACTGTCGATAACCGAAGTACACCTCGAATTCATTGAACACATCCTGTGTGGCGAAACAACATCATCCACCAATCTAAGCTCTGTTACCGATTGCCTGGACTATACAATAGCCCCAATCACATTCAATTACAACAAAACATCCTAGAAGATAGTTAAAGCAGTAATAGATCAAGATTTCAAATTGTACAATCATGTCCGCTTTAGGGCTGCCAGGGCTATTGCACGGAATCATTACACTACTCCCCCATCACCCTTCATGGCTTTGTTTTTGCATTTTATGGAATACAACTAAAACATGAATTTATACATATGCATTACATAGATAAACAGACACTCTAATATATGGTACATGGAGGAAAGCATACACACAGTTAAAGTAGTTGAGAATCATATCTCAACGCCCTTATACATTGCAATTTACTAACTACTTACTCATTCAGACAATTTTACAAACACTTAGACTACACCTTCCAGCATACCTGTAATATGCTAGTTATAACACATGTCGTAGTGAATCCTTTCACAAAGGAGTTGCCACATGAACCACAATCATGCATTCACGACCAATAGTCATGGCAAGCATAAATCATAGTTCCATATTCATTCAAACATTTCTACAAACACTTAGGCTACACGTTATAACATACACAACGTATGTCAGGATAACATGTATTAGGCTAATCCGTTCACCCAGAAGTTGATACATATGCATCTAGCATACATAGACAGCAATAAATTATGGCAAGCACAAATCTAAATTTCAAACGTATACGGTATTTTCTACAAATACAAGGAATACAATATATTCAACCTAGTTAACGTATAACTGAAAAACGAAACGGACATCACTTTATGCATGTGAAATAGCATCCACTTTAAGAATAAATCATTAACCGACATTGAAAGCCTTGAAAACCATAACCTATATGTCTATAGTTTGCACCTTACGCCGTAGAAGCATAACAAATTCGCTAGAAACTTTAAGGCTTCGTCAATGAGGGTATATCAACCTATAGCATGAGTTGAGTTAGTTATTTCATAACCTACACTACCTGAAACCCAAAAACAGATTAGAGTTAGGTTTTCTTACCTAAGAACGGGATCGGTATCGCCAGTAGAGCAGTACGGAAGGGCTGATTCAGTCCGTGGAATGATGGGATTGAATCCCAGGGATGAACTCCAACTCTCTCTCTCTTTCTCTTTCTTTCCTCTCTCTCTCTCTCTCTCCTAGGGTTTCCCAAATTTGTATGAGATGAGAGAGTGAGGGCTTAAGGCCCTTATATAGGCCTAAAATTGATGGAAATGGCCCCAGGGCCAAGGTATACTTAGGTTATAGCCAAAGGGAGTCTGTTTCAGCTCAACGGAGCACTTCTGGAGCCCCCCTCCCCCTTGAGTCAAAGGTTGGACTTAAGCTCCCTGACCATGGATCTAGGTTGATTTAAGTTTTCAGTCTGATCGGATTTACAGATCGCCCGTGGTGGGCCAGTTTCAATTCAACGGTCCATGATCACCAATCAAGGCCACAAGTACACTGGCCTATGTATGAAATTTTCCCTGATCTGAGGGTGTATTTGGGTCAGATTCTGACGGTCTAAATCCTTATATTTGGCCCGCAAGCGACAAGTCTCAGATTACTTAAATTAGATTTGATTTCTAAAGGAAACCACGTTTTCTCACACTCTTCGCTCCGGGCTCAAGCGAATGGCTTCGGGACACTATTTGGACTTGATTTTCGAGGTAGTGGTCAAGTACAGCAAGGTGGTCTTAATTATATAATTTTGTAATAATCGAACTTTTGACGTGCGGTTCAGATCTGATACGGAGTTTCAATGTTCTCTCGAGAGCAACTGGGTAATAAGATTGATCCTAGATTTTAGGGTAACCTAGCATCGATGATTGTAAGCCCTGAAAATTGGGGGTCGAGTAGCAACTCAACACCTGAGTTCCAAAACATCACTTATGCATCATAAATGCTTATGATTGAATGTTGTCTGTGTTAGTGCATTAATCATGAGTGGGATTATACCAAAACAGTAATTCATACTCCAGATCAAGTTATAAAACGCAAGCGGAAGACTGAAAGATGTATATAAATGTATATAAAGCCAAAAACGTCACAATCGGTCTGCAGAGTATGAACACCTTACTGAGTCACCATATTCATGTATTAGTTTCAAAATCAAAATGCCAAAAAAATGGTACAACTATAATGGTAAACCCTGTAGCCCTGTTATCTGAATGGCCTAAGCAAAGCCTACAGAGAACTGCATGTAGGAGAACTCATCATGATCATCATAGTAATCAAGCTCAGCCTCCTGCGTCTCGTCAACACCTGCATCTAAGACAGAGTCTGGTTGGTGTGTACAACATCGTCCCGTAATGTGGGAGTGAGTAGCTAACTCAGTGGAATAATAAAGCATAGGTTAACATGTTATCAATTCAATCAAGCAGTAATAATAACGCAGTACAATCAAACACTCCTAAATTACTCTTATTAATGTAACTATGAATGTAGTCATGATGCATACCCTTGCCAAACCACCCTCGTGCGACACCATCTTACGTCCGCGGCATGCATTCATCCCTCAGTGCTCCACAACGCCAGGCACATGCAGTGTTATGTTATGAGCGTGATACTGAGTTATTATTAGTCCTTTTCATACTGCAGTATTGAGAAACTAAGGTACCTCCTTTATATTATTTCCAAATAATGATCCATTCTAGGGTCGTCAGTCCTAGATAATCTCATACGATGATATGGTTCTAGGTCGCTGTAAAGGGCTGTCAGGGCTGTTACACGCACTCGTTGCACCGCTCCCCCATCACCTTATCAATACAGGCCTAGTCTATACTCTGTTTACTGTGGGAAGGCTCGTCGCCTCTCTGTAGATTCAGAGTATGCTCGAGGTCACTACAAAGGGTTGTCAGGGCTATTACACACAATCGTTACACTACTCCCCCATCACCTTATTAGTGTAGGCCGACAACTCGAATACAATGTCTCATACCACCATATTCGACTCACGAGTCTAGGTTGCTCACTGGTCACTACGGGGAGGCACATCGCCCCAGCATATGCTGACAGCTCGACCACGGTGTCCCATACCACCATGTCCGGCTCATGAGTCTTAGTGGATCAAGGTACCAAGGTTAAACGGGATTACACTGGTAAGTTTGGTACCTTAGGTTCAAGCAGTAGCATCCAAACATGGTGAACATACATTAGACAGATCGGGTTACTTGACCAGCTCGACTAACACGAGCGCACGACAAGTTGAACGACATGAGTGCATAAGCCCTTCGCGTGGCCTAACCACTGTCGCCAACCGAAGTACAGCTCAGGTTCGTCAAACATGTCTTACGTGGCGAATGAATCTCAGCCACAAAATTCAATCCCATTACCGACTGTCTGGACTAAATCATAGTCCCAACTTCATTTTATTTCATCAAGAATCATATGAGATAGTTAAAGCATGAACAAGTAATTCAATTCTTACAATCAAAGAAGCATGTTATGAAATACAACACAAACAAGATTTCACACACATTCACTTCATGAAATAAAATAGACATTACAATGTAACATACATGTAGAAAATCATACACATAATTGAGGTAACCGAGATTCGTATCTCGATCCTCTTACAAAGTATTCTAGGTGATCACTAGCACATTCAGACATTTTCACAAACACAAACACTACATACATCACCTTACATGATGTATGAGGATTACACATGTGTTAGGCCAAATCCTTTCACTAGGGAATTACCCCGCATACCACATGCATATACCCACGACGGATAACCATGGTGTGCATGAATCCAAGCTCCATGTTCATTCAAACATTTCTACAAACACTTGGGCTACATACTTAGTCACATATAATGTATATTTGCCGTGACGTGATTTTGGGCAAGTCCTTTCGCTAAGGAGTTTTCGTACATGTATTAGGCATATATTCACGACAAATAAACATGCTAAGCACAAATCCAAATTCCAAACATATTCAAATATTTCAAAACATACATAGAATACACTATATTACACATAGTTCATATATAACTGAAACATGAAACGGACGACGCATTTTGCATGTGAAATAGCACCCATAACAAGAATAAATCATTAACTGATATTAAAAGCCTTGAAACCATAACCTATACATTTAAAGTCCGCACCTTACGCCGTAGAAGCGTAAAGAACTCGATAGAATCGATAAGCCTTTGTCTACGGTAATTTAGCAACCTACAACATGACTCAGATTAGTTATTTTACAACTCACACTACTTGGAACTCTAAAACAGGTTAGGGTTAGGTCTTCTTACCTAAGAACGAAGCCGGAATCGTCGAAAAAGCTATTAGATAGCGATGGTTAAACACGTATAGCACTTGGGTAAGATTCTCCCACTTCTCTCACACTTTCTCTCTCCTTTCTCTCTTCTCTCTCCTAGGGTTTCTCTCAAATTCGTATGGGCTAAATGAGAGAGGGTTTAAGGTCCTTATATAGGCTCAAAACACTCTAAATTAGACCCAGGGCCAAGGTATACTTAGGTTATAGCCAAAGTAGGTCTGTTCCGTCTCAACGAAGCACTTCTGGAGCCCCCCCTTGAGCCAAAGGTCAGACTTAAGCTCACTAACCTTGGATCTAGGTCAAGTTAGGTTTTCAGTCCGATCGGGTTTACACATCGCCCGTGGCAGACCAGTTTCAGTTCAACGGTCCACGATCACCGATCAGGGCCACAAGTTCACTGACCTGTGTAGGAAACTTTCCCTGATCCGAGGGTGTATTTGGGTAAGAATCTGACGGTCTGAACCCTTATATTCAGCCCGCAAGTGACAAGTCTCAGATTACTTAAATTCAGAATTTATTTCTGATTATTTCACGTTTCTCACACTCTTCACTCTGGGCTTAAGCGAATAGTCCCGGGACACTATTTGGATTTGATTTCCGAGATAGTTGTCAATCCTAGCAAGGCGGTCCTAATCACCTAGCTTCACGTTAATCAGACTTTCGACGTGCAGTCCAGGTCCGATGCAAAGTTTCGTGATGCTCCCGAGAGCAACCAGGTAATGAGATTGATCCTAGATTATAGGGTAACGTAGAATCAATGATTTCATAAGTTTTGGGTCTTACAGATCGTATTTAAAGTGATTCAAGCTAATTCTACTGAGCATTCAGTTTAATACTTAACTAAATTATGCCCTAATCACGAAAGAATATGATCCTAAGGCAGTTCTACGCCCCTTTCTGATGCTTTTAGGTAGTATATCATTTTAATTATTTTTTTAGTAGTTTGTCATCACGTCTACTTCATCTCTACCAAATTTCATTAGGTTTCGTGGTGTAGAAAAATTCTAAAAATTCTAGAAGCGGCAACTGTCTAAACTAATGCTTTCCGGATAGTTGTCACAACGACCTATATTTAACTATATTAAAAAATTTTATTATATTTTTCTATTATTTTTATATGAAATTAGACTTATTAATCTTCAATCTGGTTTTTGAATCACCTAAATTGGAGTTATAACGAGGGAGAAGATTTTTCAAAGTCAGACGAATAGTGCAGAATTTTTTTCTGTCGAAAACTGGCCGCTGGCCCACTGCGGCTCTGCTAGGCCCGCATGTTGGCAAGGCCCTCACCACTCGCTGTCCTGTTTGGGGTGATTTTGCCATCCAGTATTTGAAATATGTGTATTTTACAACCTAGGATGAGTTATTTGACGTGCAATACATGTTTTTGGGGTAGGAGAAGCTGATTTATCCAAATAGCCTACTTATTTCGTGAGATTCAAAAAGGTTAATGGTTAAAAACCCCTTTTATTTATTTATTTACTATTCATAGTAATTTTTAGGTTAAGTATTGATCAACATCACCTAAACTTTAAGATTTGTGTCTAATATGAAAGCACTTAGAAAATTTTGAAGGATAAGGTAGTAAAAGGTGAGATTTTTGAAGAAAATGTGAGGTTTTGAAGAAAATGGTTTGAAAAGGGATTTGAGACTTTTGAATTGAGTGTTTGAGAAGTTAATTAGGTGTTAGGATCAACCCATCGCCTAAGGACATTTAACTCCAGGTTGGAAAAAATCTGGGTGTTACAATGATTCTACAAGTTTTGGGTCTTGCAGATAGTATTTAAAGTGGATCAAGCGGATTTCGTAGCTAATCTAGTTTAGCACTTAGTTAATTTTGTCTAATTCTTAAAGGATTTGATGCTGAGTGATTTTTGCCTGAGGTGGTACTCAGGTCTTTGTACGGATTTTTTTAGGACGTTACGGAGGTGGGCTCTATATGACCTGGACAATTTGGATTTCAGGTACATCACACTAGGCCCCACGTGTAGGGTAGGTCCACGTGAGTAGGCCACCCTACTCAAAAGATCAAGCAGGTATTAAAACCCCTATCAAACAGGCCTACTGGAGGTGGTTTTCCGAGCTGTTGGATCTGCCCAACAGGCAGCCCTACATGATCTGAAAATGGATGGTGGGGATATACTTCATACATCAAAGTAGGGTCCACATGGGTGGGCCATCCCACTTCAAAAATCAAGCTGTTGTTTGTGATTTCTCTTCAACTAGGCCCATCCCACCATGAACAGCAATGTGGGCTCCACCAACTGGATCAGGTGGGCCACACACACACACACTAGGTGGGCCACACCTCACTATCATCAACACCATAACAAAAGGTAAAGAGAGAAAGAGAGAGATCGAAATAGCGGAGGGACCCCGCCACTATGGGCTCCTCTATACAATGCATACATCAATGTGGGTCCCACCATAAGTGGGCCCTTAAATCACAAAATCAAAACATAAAGTCACCCACCTTTGGATCTCCTCTTCCTTCTTCCACCAATGAATCCTAGAACTCCATGGAATGCATTTCAATAGTCGAGATGAAGCTTAGAGGGTGAGATTAGATGGTAGGAAGGTGGGCCACACTAGCTCTCTCTCATGGAAATAGCTTGGACAGTTGCTCTCATGGAGCTTGAGAGGAAATTAGAGAGATAGAGATGTGATGTAAGGAGAGAGAGAGGGATGGTGAGTGATGTATGGGTGTATTTAACTAGGTATGGGTTGTAAGAGAGAGAGTTGACTTAGGAGTTGTCCTTGTACTTGACATGATGGGATGTGATGTGATTGATGGGATATATTCTCTTAGGATTTGCAATGCATAGCGTTTTCCTCAAACTGAATGCAGGCCCACATCTCCTGGCCTGGGTATCGCCTCAGTGCGCAAGACATGGTGTCGAAACTGCGGTGACAGCACAGTCATAAGGGTACAAGTCTTAGGTTAACCCGACTCTAGAATACGGGATACGACTCAGGGTTGAGTGCAACTGCTACTATGTATCGCAGGTCACTGGAATTTGACCGGGAGGACTGCGGAAGTCTACAAAATGGTACGGTCTAGGATACGGGCCTGACACTAGTTCCCACCTTTAAATTCATAAGTTTTATCAACATTATTCACCATTATTCTTAATTATTCAAATTTTAATTTAGATCTTTTTCTAGTTCTAGTTCTAATTATTTTCAGAATACGTACAAGTTTACTCCCTGTGGATTCGACCTCGGTCTTACCGAGTTATTACTACATCGTGACCCTACACTTAGGGTTGTGAACAATTCGTCAAAGGTACTATACTCAGCAGGGCCTTTAATCTTCTGTTAGAGGCCTTCAAGCTCCTGAGAATGGTTACCCATAAATATGCAAAGGCCAGAAAACGTAATGGGGTTATTAAAAGAAGGCAATGCGCAAAAGTTTCGAATAAAGTAGAGAAGATCAAAGAATATACCGTAGGTCTCTAGTGAAGTGTGCCAGCCATGTGAGATGAGGAACTTCCTAATGTTGGGAAAATTTTCAATTTCCCTAAACAGCTCGATAGTCATTTCTGAGATCTTCGGATGTCGACAAGAAGATGAGAAATGCGCAAATTCCTCATTGGTAGGTACGAACTTGTAAAAGAAATGACCTATTACAGGAAGACCCTTCATTTTGTATAAGTCCTATAAGGTGATGCTGACTTCACCCAATGGAAGATGGAAAGAATTGGTTATCAAGCACCAGTTGTTGAGGGTCAAATATTACATATTATCCCCTATTTATATCTTGGTTTTATGAACATGATAATGTTTAATGGTATATTTTATACATGTTTGTGTTGCAAGGTGAATCTAAGAGTTTGGATTGAAAAGAATGTTAAAAACATGGATTTAATGCTCAAGAACCACCAAGGCAATGGATGGATCTTACGACACCAAGATTGAAGAATTCACATGTCAAATATCCAAGAAAATCAAGTGAGGAATGAAAAGAATCGAAGATTTGAAGTGAAGAAAATAAATCCTAAAAATTCACGTGAAATTTGACTAGCCCGAGTTTTGGTTCAATTAGCCCGAGTTTAGTTCGACTAGTCCGAGAAAATTTGGGTGAAACTCCAGCAAAATTATCTTTTAAATTCACATGAAATCTGATTGGTCGAAGATTTTACTTAACTAGTTGAAGATTACTGTTTGACTGGTCGAAGTTTGCTCTCGACTAGTCGAAGGTTACGCAGATTTTGCGCGGACTGCGTAAATTTGAGGCAGTTTCCGGACTTTTCCAACTCGGTGTGAAAGTTAGAGTTCCCCAACTATAAATAGGAGTTCCTAAGATGCTCCAAAGCATCTTCTAGGGTTTAAGGAGTGGAGTAAAAGGGTGGAGAGTCATCGCCAAGAGTTTTCTTCTTCTTCCTTAGTTTGTTTTTATGCTTTTCTTAAGAGATTTTTGTTTAATAATGTCTATGGTTAACTAAACCTCTTAGCTAGGGCTAAGGGGTGAATCTTGTAGCATGTTTGGAATGTTTACTTTGCTTTGATTGATGTTTATATTGAATTTCATTAATTTCTAGTTGATTTTAAGGATATTTCTTGTTTCTATGATTTGTTGTGACTCAAATTACAATAGACGCTGCGATAGCTTTAAATATCTTCTTTTCTTATTTGAGATTATGGGATTAGTAAATCCTGTTGTTTTCCATAGTCTCTTGGGAATGGTTGGGTGACCGAATCCCTTGCAAATCTTCGCAATTCTCATCTCTTGAGACTGATTCAATGAAAGTTCAGATATTTGATCATCGCTTCTTCTAACTGGATAAGATAGGACTCTGATTCCAGTTATGTCTCTTGAATCAAGTAAGGTAGCATCTTGATAGCTACAAGTGGATCCTTGGCACCCTTATTCCCACCTTTAAATTCACAAGTTTCAATCTACAATATTCATGATTACTCCCTTTATTCCATATTTCTAATTTAGATCTTCTTCTAGCTCTAGTTCTAATTACTTTAAAAAACGTACAAGATTAGTCCCTGTGGATTTAATCATGATAAATGCCTCAGTGTGCTTCTTTATTATTGCCTTCACCTAGGCGTTGTAGTAGTTGTGGATGGATAAGAAGCTGTGTGTACGAAACTCCTCATTCCCCCATGGAGAATCTCGAGCGGGGAAACGTTGCTGCACTGTCTCAAAGAAGTGTAGGATAAAGGGTGTGAGGATTGTAACATGGCAGCAAAAATCTCATCAGGGAGATTCTATCAGTTCTTTGTTTTGATCCTCTCTCCAATAAGGAACACTCCAAGATTTGTAGTTCCTTCGTCACCCAGTTGGTGGTATATAAAATCCTATTATGTGTCATCTGATCAGTTGGCTCGTTATGGACGATCGACAAGTGGCAATGAAGATTCATTGTAATAATAATCATCTCATCCTTAAAAGGACTGGTAAACTTGATCATGTCTTGGTGAACCTTCACATAGTCCCAAACATTTTGGAGGCACTTCTTCGAAAATTCATTAACCTTCTCTTGAAACCATTGGCTCTTGCTTTCCAAGGGTTTCTTCTTGGAAAAGGAAGGAGGTGGAGAAGATTCTCTATTAACCGGCCTTGAGCTGTCTATTTGGAGATTTACGATTGCCTTCAACTAGTTTTCCCTGTCAGCTTCGTGACCTTCTTTAGGGGGTCTTTCTATGTACCTCATTATGATGGCATGTCGGATCAGACTAGACAGAAGGGCTATGAGATCAGAGAAATTAATGAATGGGAGGATTGGCTCCTTAAAAAAGGATGGGTGTTTTGTTGTGATTTTCACCTTATTTCTAGGGCGACTCTCAGCCCGAGAAGAATAAAGGCCTATAGGTTTGGACTACTAAGAGGGAGTTGAATGCTCTTTAGAGGTGCTAGAGGTTCTCTTGGTTCTAGCCATTTGAGATCAAGTAAGAATTTTTGGCAGAGTTCAGACACTTGATGAATTTTTCTGCCAAGGAAAACTATTGCACGGTAGAGCAATGAAAAGCTATTGCATATTTGCTCAATAGAGAAGCAAGACACAGAGTACTAAATGTGAAGTGAATAAGATGAAGGGGAGTTCAACTTATATAAGTAGTCGAACCCGATAGCCATTGTACGGTACTGGATCGCACAACAAAGATTGGGCGATCACGCAATGAACTGAAAGAGAACTTTTCGCACAAATCTAAAGATCGATCTTTCATTTGATTTTGCATACAAATCAAAGAAGGATCGAGGGGGCATATGTTAGAGCACAAAAAGTGAACATAATGCAAACTTGTCCCTATTGCATGACCGCGTAATAGGAGTGGGTTACGCGACCACCCAATGGACAGAAAGTGGCCAGAGTGTTAGTTTGGGGTGGGGGGAAATGCCTAGAATAAGCAGAGAGACCTGTTGCGGCACTTCGCAATAGCATTGTGTTGTGCAAATTGGCAATTCACACATGTGGAGGCCTATAAATACCCTCTTCCCACTCTCATTTCATTCATTCACAAGTGAGGAGCTCCAGAGATTCTTCTCCTTCTATGCTTCTCCTGTATTGCGCAGTGGGATACTTCGAGAGCTTCTTCAAGTATTCCACTACATAATACAGGAGAAGCATAGTAGGAAAAGAAGGAGATGAAGAAGCAGGGCAAGGACCTATTGTGCGGTCGCACAACAGGGAATGGTTGCATGACCTCTCAACAGATATGTTGGCATATCAGTGTTTTGATGATATTCTCCTGCGAGTTGGTCACTTACACTTATATTTCAAGCATATCGATGTAGACCAAGGGGTCTTGAACCCACGCAACTACTCTGTCATTACGAAGGATGCTTTGTAAGGTAAAATGCTGCCGAAATTGCTATAGAACTACTTTCCTTTCTTTCATTACATTGACAGAATGTACTTTGTCTTGGAATCAAGGGAAGCACGAGGGATGTAATATATATTCAGAATTAATAAAATGAGTGATGATGCTTGTCCTTCAATGTTCCTTTGTTAATTATTGAATGTAGATATTCCAATCTGAGATACTTTATTTCTTGTCGAAACACAATATTTTTTTAAGTAAGCGGTACAAATATTTGTGTAGCAAACTTCATAAAATTGCAACAATGGCTTACTAACATAATGAGTTATTCAATTCGCAGATAAATTCTGTGATAAAATAAAGGAGCATATAAATGGGATGAAGGAACCTCCATTAAGGTTATCTAAAGTTGTTAATGAAAGTGTAGATATTGAACACGCACACCATGAGCCAACTAAAAGTGAAGATACTAGGCATGCACACTTTGGACCAAAAGAAAAACCATGAGCTGACCGAAAGTGAAGATACTAGGAGTGCACACTCTGGACTAAATGAAAACGTTAATATTGAAGGTGCGTGCCATGAGCCAACTGAAAGCATAAATATAGAAACAACACACCTTAAGCCCGCTAAAAAAGAATTTACTTTTGTTAATAGCCAGAGCTCATAAACTGTAAGTGGGATTAAAGTAAAGCCTCGAGTTAGGGGTATTCGTTGTGCATATCAAAATCTGTTGGATTAGGTATGTAAGGAAAAAAAAACTTGAACTAAATCCATTCAACTACAAGCAAATCAAGAGAGAGGAAACTGCTCAACACCAAACATAATGCACCCTAATTCATTTCAACATTCAAATTATTCATTTCTATCTCTTGAACTGAGTCATCTTAATAAGGTTATTGGTGAGAACTTATTTACTAAATCTTATCATGTCACATAAACATGTTCTTTAAATTCTTAATTTTTCCTCTATCAGGGTACACATTGCTGTCATGAGTCCCTTAGAATTACCAATAAGATCCCATGTAGGACCCGATCATCATATTGTGATTGGCTAAACTCTTAGCCCTAGTGGATCCATAAATACACCATTGGTTCAATTTTGATACCAAGCACCTCATTTTGGCATGTTTCAACAAAATCTCTTCAACATTGGACCACAGGTAAAAGTGTGATTTAATTTTGTATATTTCTCATATTAGATATTACGTTTATAGGACTTGACATTCATATAAGTTATGCTCATTAAAATTTTCAACTGTGTTTTTACTATGCTAGAGTTCGATTGGTATCAGTCTGAGTCATTTTGGGATACGTAAGACTAGTCCTAGTGGATCAATGAGTGGCCCTTTGGCTGCTTGTGGCTACCAACCAAGTACAAATTTGTACAAGCAAATTCCTCCGAGCAACACACAATTGGCACTTTTACATCAAGATATATCTATAGGAAGTATTACATTTCAGTAGGTAAAATCGTTAATTTATATCGTTCATAGTATTGAATGAACTTTTAAATTTTTTATATAGTGAGACATCTTATTCATTGAAATTTGAAATCCTCATATGCAGTTATCATTAGCACCATGTGATAAGAGTTAATTGTCATAGTGTGAAGAACACAACCTTTGTTTGAATAAATAGATTTTATTTTCTCAAAGGTGAGTGTATGTTCTAACTCCTCTTACAAAAGCCAAAAGATTGCAGTTTGGTTGGTGGA
Organism: Magnolia changhungtana; assembly: GCA_030180095.1. Classification (NCBI taxonomy): domain Eukaryota; kingdom Viridiplantae; phylum Streptophyta; class Magnoliopsida; order Magnoliales; family Magnoliaceae; genus Magnolia; species Magnolia changhungtana. Next base: position 2,248 of record JASAUF010000140.1, on the reverse strand, counting down.
ATCTCAAAGGTGAGTGTATGTTCTAACTCTTGTTACAAAAGCTAAAAGATTGCAATTTGATTGGTGGAATAAGTTTACTTTCTTTTCTCTTAACAGAACGAAAGAAAAAGAAGAAGAAATTTTATGTTTTGTGTGCAAAATTTTACGACATTAAGGCAGGAAGGGACTGATGCACCACCCATATCCTTCATGGGAATTTTGAGGTAGGAAGGATATGATTTTCACAAGCACGATTTCTCCACTTATGTGGAATTTTAAGATAGGAAATGAAAAGAGATGCTAATTTTGGCTTCTTTGGTGGGAACTCTCATAATGGTATTCAAATGTTCAAGGCATCCATCAGGTGGAGTACTACCAAAAAATCAAGGCGGTCCATTTAGAAGGCGAACTGTGATATAAATAGGTTGGTGGCAGGTAGGGGTGTACATCGAGTCGAACCGATTCGAGCTGGGCTCAGCTCGGCCACTAACTGACCCCAGCTCGGCTCGATCCTCGAGCTTGACTGGCCAACTTGGCTCAGTTCGATCAACAGCTCGAGCTAGTTCGAGCCGTAAGTTCGAACCAAGTTCGAGTCTCGAGTCGAGTTCATCTGTGCAATATTTTCACAAACACATGGACTACAACTTCAAAATCTCACTGTATGTGAAACAATAACAGTGGTTTTACAGGTATTTTATCAAACACCTTCTAAGCAACATATAAAACAAGAAAAAAAGTGTATTTGTTTCATACACATACCTTCCTTGCCACCAGCCACACTTCGTTGAGTCATTTCATCAAACACTTGGTGAGCAACATCAATATTAAAGTAACTAAGTCACCAAACTAGTTCGATCCGAGTTTGATTCAAGTTGGGTTCGATTCGAGTCGAGTCGAGCTGGGGCTAGTTCGAACTCATTTTCGAGCTCAAAACAAGCAGCTCAACTCAACTCGAACTCAGTTCCGAATCAAGTCAAATCGAGCTTTTTCGAGTCGAGTCGAGCGAGCTAACCGAGCTAGCTCGATTCGTGTACACCCCTAGTGGCAGGTTATAAATTTTTAGTTGTTTTTAGTGAGCACCCATTTTTCTAGCTACCATGCTTATGCTATCCTTAATAATAGCAAAAAGCCACTTGAAATTATTGAGTCAAAATTTTGTCAACAAATTTGGAGTCAAAATTTATTCTCAAATTTTGTCAACAATGTCAATTTAAATTTGTACATTAAAAAAATGCCAATGCTTATATTTCAAAATAAGACCTTCTAATATTTTCCATTTTAACCATCCAATAATCATTCAAAAATATAATAGTTGGGTAATGAACTAAGTGTAATATTTTGTTCATGATACATCTAATTGAGATTTAATAGGTTGAATTACTTGTATTTATGTATATAATGTTTTGGTAAATTCTAACTGCCTTTGTATCATCCATTATACTTTGCCAATTTGTAATTGCTCTTCTACTCTATTTGCATAGAATGCTTTTTACCTGATGCTTATTTCTTGTTGATAACATTGCAGGTAAATTCTACATGTCTGAAATTATGATATAAGATGCGTATGATAAGACTACATTGCTCTATAGAGCTTTTGGGTTTTTCAGCTACATTTGGCTTCATAGTAGGAAGTAGTCACAGCCCTCAAGGCTCTCCATGTAAGACAGGAGGTGGATTTCAACAACAACCATTGTATGTAGCGGCAGAAGCAACATGTTCTATTCAAATTAACGTGGCCTTCTTTTGCTCCATGTAGTTGTCCTATAGATGATGTTGTGCAAGTTTTGGATGTGAGCCACCCTGGTCTTATTGTGGTGTGCAGCTGGTTAGTGGGGATAGTAGTTGGTGGGTGTCATTGAAGATTTAAATCAGCCTTTGGGTGCCAGATTAGTGGTTTTTTTTCTATGGGTCTGTTTTATTTTATTTTTTATTTGGCCACGTATAGTTTTTTGTTTTCATTTTTTTTCATTGTTGGCGTCCACTTGAATAGTTGTACAGAGCATTTCCACTCAAAAATCTTCGGTGGTGTGCTTCCTGTTAGTGCTATGATTTCATATCCCTTTGGTTGTCAAATTTTGTAGTGCCAAAACCTATATGTCTTGTACTTCTTGTGTTTCTTGTTTGTGACTACACACTGCTTCAAGACTACACACTGCTTCAAGACAAGATCATGAATGAAGAATATTTTCAAGACAGGATCATAAATGAAGAATGCTTGCAAGACATGTCATGAATGAAGTCTACAAGAATAGAAGACTCCAAGTTTGCC